>CM014089.1:7906337-8560163 GCA_004119915.2 Collichthys lucidus
CCACTGAATCAACGTGCCAACTCAACATTTGAAAGAAGGTTATTGTAGTTCAAACTTTGGATTATAGCTTTGTTTGTACAAATGTTTCATTTATATTCACATGAACTCAAAACTCAAGTTCTATTCCAAAGTTATTGTTTGAAACAACTCCACTATCTGGTATAATTGAGGTTACTTGCTGTTTTTTTAAGCACATTAGTGACTTCAGGTGATTTCAGATGTGAGATTCACTCGTCACATCACCTCGTTGTTACTCATAAATAAAAGTCGTGCTGGTGTTAAAGAGTCAGCTGTTGGGATAAAGGACCTGTGGTAGAGCTCCTTCTTACATGGTGGTAGTAGCAGTCTGTTGCTGAAGGAGCTGTTTAAGGCCTCAAACAGTGTCATGCAGGAGGTGAGAGGAGTTGGACCTCCTCTGGAGAGTCTAGAGGACAAAGCTGGACCAGCTAGTCAGAGTCTTGCACACTCCAAAGGACCTCAGTAAGTTGTAACTTCTCGAAGGTGACAAGTTGTGTCTGGAGTCTGATGTGTGTACGGTAAAATGATGTAATAAAACACCTTAAACCTTGAAAGTGAATTCAATAGTACTAATATCCTTTGTCATATAACATTAGAAGAACTTATACCAAATTTATTCTGGTAAATCAACAACAACCACAGCTCAGTTTTACAACACAACACATCATTAAGTGTCACCTGCTAAAAATGTTCTGAGGACAAACAATATTCTGGTTAAAGCTGTGGAACATTGTGATCATTCCTGTCGAATCAATTGTCCATGTGTTTATTTTTTTTATTTTTTTGATGAGGAAGTTGTGTGGCGTTTCTCAGAAGTTGTAGGCTGTGAACTAACCGATATGTCCCACCTATTAAAATAACAAAAGAGCAGCGAGGTCACAGTCTGATTTTACTACAGATCTAAGTTTGATGTACTTTATTTGATGCACATGAACACATAATAATATATTATTTTTACCATCATCCTAACCCCTGAGAGGCCTGCATAAAAACTATGTTCAACCCACTGTGAAGCTCTCTGAGACTCTCCTGAGGCCCAAATTTCTTTTGTTGTCACTCTTTCTTTGAAGGAGATGGAAACTCTGAAGGATTCATTTCCCAAAAAGAATTTTACGTACAAGACAGAAGCATGCTATTTTTCTGTTGTCGGAAAGAAACTGGTGTTATTTTTGTATTGTCTTGTAATAAAATAACAAGATTACATTTGATTTATGAGCATCGAGTTGCTCTGACCTCAGGTAACCTGAATAATTACCACAAAGGTAACACCAAGTAAAAGAACCAGTTTTTAGTGAAACTATGTGAATGTGAAACTCTGGAATTTTACCAGAACACGCAGATAATGTATATAAAGTACATTGCACATATATTGCACACACACACATACACACACACACACACACACACATATATATATATATATATATATATATATATATATATATATATATATATATATATATATATATCATCTAGTACACAATAAAACAGCGTGGCACTATGAAGTAGTGTTACAGTACATGACTAGAGTATCCTTGAAGTTTATATTTTTATATTTACTCAAGTAACAAACTTTTTTTTTATTCAGGGATGTTATGAGTAACAGCTGCTTACAATAAAATAAAGAGGTTGTATTCTACGCAGATTTAATTTGTGGAAAGTACAATCTCTTATCAAAATACACATCTTAAAAATGTACCCAACACTTACAAGAAGGAGTTGCCAACATTGTGTTTTGTCACTGATTCATGGTGAGACATAAAAGCAGAGAGACGCGTCGGTTTAATCGATTTTAACCCATCTGAATGTTTTTTTTTGTCCTTAAAATCAAGTTAAAGGTCCAGAGTGTCAGATTTAAGGAGCTGTCTTAAACACATAAAGATAAATATGTTTTAATTTGTTTGTGTTCAACAACCTGTGTTTCTAGCCCAGACCGGTCAAACATGACACAGAGTTTATCTTTTTCACGCTGAGTACAGGAACGTCCAGGGCCGGCCCTAGGATTTTGGTGGTCCTAAGCAACATTTTGTGTGTGCTCCCAAAACACTCACGGGGCAACCACCAAATCACACGCACTGCTCCAACCCGTTCCTCCTACCTCATTCCCAACGTGTAAAATACCGACGATTTGATTTGACGTCTGATACCGACGTAAAAGCCTTCCGCATCTGTATGAAACGCTCTGGGTTGTCAATTGACTCCAGTATAATCAGTTTGCGCTGGTAAGAGACGCTCAGAGCAGAGCTCCAGCCGTCCATTCACTCCAATAATAACCCGACCACAGCGATAGATGATGCTGCAAGCTACAATCTGATTGGACAACCGAGGGCCCACTGCCCGTAACTGTTTTTCTCACTATGTTAAGGATTTCTTGTATTAATATCGTCAACGTTTCTCAGCACAAACACGCCAAAGTGCCACTGATAATTCAACAATAAGATAGCTTCATGTTGTGGCCCTCAGTATGTTTTTTTTTCTCCTTCTAGCCTGAGAAATACACTTTTATTCGTATGTTTTGGATAGCAGAAAGGCCTACACTACCCATAAGGCTCGACCTCTGATACGCAAAAGGTATCTTCCCAGGTCTGTATAAAACGGAGTACGAGCACGAGCAGAAGATGAAGATGAAGACGGTGAAGAAGAAATTGATTCTAACACAGGTATGTAAAAAAAAGACTACTTTGAGAAAATGAAAGTGTAGGTTTTAGAAAGAGATTACCTTGATTAACGAGTCTCACAAAGTAACAGTTTAAGGCATTTAAAAATGGCTACTGTCAGTGTGCTCGGTAGAGTAGGCTTACGACTGCACGTGGCTACTGTAGCATTAGCTCTTTAATCCACCGATGATGAATTTAATCTATTACAAACATTAAAGGAGTTGCATGTTGCTAATATTGTATGCCCTGCAACCTGTGGTGGGCTGTTTCACAGATAAGCTTGCGCAGGTTCCCATGTGTCATTCCTACACGTTGCCACTGTCAGGAAAAGAAAACAACAACAATAACAACAAACAACAACAACACACACACACAATATAGGTTAAAAGGATAAGTTAGGTTGTGACATATAAGAATATCTAGGTTGATATATGTTCTATATTCATGTCATGCTTTATACAATTTCATTTTAATCCAAATTAGTCAAATCAAATCAAATTTTATTTGTATAGCCCAAATTCACAAAACACATTTGCCTCGGAGGGCTTTACAATCTGTACAGGGAGTGACACCCTCTGTCCTTAGACCCTCGGTTCGAGTGAGAAAAAACTTGCCACAAAAAACCTTTAAAAAAAAGGTGGAAGAAACCTCAGGAAGAGCCACAGAGGAGGGATCCCTCTCCCAGGATGGACAGACGTGCAATAGATGTCACGTGTACAGAACAAATCAACACAAACATATTGTACAATTACAATGACTAATAAAATGACAATGAATCACAATGAATGATAAAATGACAATAAATTACAATGAGTGATACAATGATTACAGTAGCAGTGGAACCTGTGATAGAGCTAGAAAGACACAGATGCACAGCAGCAGCAAATCATCAACTAACTATAAACTGTAGATGGAGATATGGCAGCAATAATGACAGTAGTAATATGTGTAGTTGATGTCATGCAGGACCACAGCAGCAGCCACGATCCACGAAAACCTGCTGGACGAGAGAGCACAGAAACTCTGGGGAAGAAGTTTAGTTAGTGACATACATTAATGAGACATGTATGTTTGTAGATGGTGAGAGAGAGAGAGAGAGAGAGAGAGAGAGAGAGAGAGAGAGAGAGAGAGAGAGAGAGAGAGAAAGAAAGAAAGAAAGAAAAAGAAACAAAAGAAAGAAGGCAGTCTAGTCCTATAGCAGCATAACTACTACTCCTAAAGGTGTTGACCGTGTCTGCCTCCTGAACCCTGAATGGTAGTTTGTTCCACAGAAAAGAAGCTTGATAGCTGAAAGCTCTGGCTCCCAATCTACTCTAGTCCAAATACATGACGTCTGTTTCCAGTCCAACACAGTGATTACTATCTACCATGTTGCGCAGGGCTTTCACTTCACTTTAACGTCTTTGTTTCCCTGAAAGACATAATATAAACAAACAATTATTTCAGAAAGACATACGAAAGTTGCATATATAAAGTAGCTGTTAGAGATTGAGCTGTTAGGATTTTAAAAGAACGTAAACATCAGGAAGGCAGCAAGACCAGGTAGTATCAGGTAGTATGTTCCTATTTCTCAGGAACTGAGAAGAATTGGAACCAAATGCAGATTCAGTGGCTGAATTAGTGTAGATCAATCAAATACAAATGCTCATGGTGGTCAGGCAGGCACGGGTTAAAACTGGGAAGTCTCTGGGACTGGGACTGGTCCAGCATCAACATTTTCCAAAGAGGATGGTCCAGCTGCTGGTGTCCCGTTTTTAGCTGCTTGTGGATGTTGTTCTGGTGAAGCTTGTAATTCTGCAAAATTTAAAATATTAAATATTCATTAAAAAAGGGTTGTAGAGTACACATAAACATAAAATGATTTTTTTTTGCATGTCTTAAGATTTTTTTTTTTTCAAAGTTACAACTTGTAAATATTGGGATAAAATAAGTCATCTGACACCGTCACTGACCCAAATAAATAAGTACAAGTAGTGTGAGATTTAGTGCTTTTTTTAACATTGTACATTAATGAGTGTGAGTATAATTCCAGATAGCTAATAACTTAAATCCTCTGATGACACTGCTTCCCTAACTTTGTAGCGCATAGCATAAGACACATCAACCTAGTACTGTGACATATAGTTTTGTACAAGGGTGATGCTAACCACTTCAGGGAGGTAATCAGGTATGCTCTTACGAGAATCTTGGTGTTCATATTGATAATATGTTTACATATGTATTTGTTATACTAGAAAGTCTTGGAGAAAATTATCAGGTATGGTGTTCGAGAAAATTATTACAATTACATTTTTTAGTATAGTACAGAATATATGACATTATTTAAAGACCGCTTTAAAACTACAATGCTAATATAAACTAGTACTAACGTTAGCTAGAGTGTTTCACATGCGAATACATTACAAAAGAAAAAAAACAGTTGCAGAGGTAGTTCTCTTGGTACACAGACTGCTCTCTGAAAATATTTTATAACTGATTAATAGTTCTGTCAACATGCAAATTACCCACAGAGTTTATCACAACTTACTTGGCTGGGATCTGGCTCGTGTCACGATGAGAAATTCTCGTCGATGGACCCTGACTTGAAACATATGTTTACTACGACTCCCAAGATGCATTACGTATTGCGTATCAGAGGTGAAGGGTCATGACAAATTGTCGGTGGTCGAGCCTTATGGGTAGTGTAGGCCTTTCCGCTATCCAAAACATACGAATAAAAGTTTATTTCTCAGGCTAGAAGGAGAAAAAAACATACTAAGGGCCACAACATGAAGCTATCTTATTGTTGAATTATCAGTGACACTTTGGCGTGTTTGTGCTGAGAAACGTTGACGGTATCAATAAAAGAAATCTTTAACATAGTAAGAAAAACAGCTTGCAGCGTCATGTATCGCTGTGTTTGGGTTATTATTGGAGTAAATGGACGACTGGAGCTCTGCTCTGAGCGTCTCTTACCAGCGCAAACAGATTATACTGGAGTCAATTGACAACCCAGAGCGTTTCATACAGACGCGGAAGAGTACCTTTTACGTCGGTATCAGACGTCAAGGGGCGTGACAAATCGTCTGTATTTTACGCGTTAGGAATGAGAACGGGTTGCTCATAACAATGAAAACACAGATGCACTTGAATTAACAACAAACAAACTTTATTTTGGAACAATGTATCAGTATATTAAAATATATGTTAGTCAGCAGCAGTCATGTTACTTGCTGAGGTAGATAAACCTGGTGTAAGCAGAGGTCTGCCCAAAGTATTTTAATAATGCCCCTGAAAAGATAATACATTATTATTATTTTTTTTACATATAGGCTGAAAGATATGACATAGGTATGTCATATGTATGTTCCATATGTATTTATTAACCACACAACAAGTGTAGTTTTCTCAGTGAAATATACAAATTAGCTGATTGTCCAAATATGTCCAAATGAGATGTATGTTTGTATGAGATACAAAAATACAATTTTACATAGCTTGGAAAGCAAATGGCTTAATAGCCTGAAAATATTTGGGCCAATTTGGACATTTAACTTAATTTAACATTTATGTTCTGTATTAAAATAATATATCAAAACATAAATTTATTGTTGCCATAAAACATTATTAGCTAGTTAACAAGTAAAACTAGACTCCTACTCATGTTATTGCTTAGGCTCTGGTATTGTTGCTTCAACACATAAAAAAATGTATACTACTGATGCGATGTGTGAATGAGTATACCACCAAGGCAAAATACATTAACATTTACATTATACACAGATGTTAAATACTGTTATAGTTCATCTTTTCTCATATCAAGTGCAGTGAGGGCTAAATAATTCATAACAGAGTGCTTCTGCATCTGCAGATAAAATGTATTGATTGACTATATAAAATCACAGGGATTTTTGCTTATTTGATACATACTGTTTTTGAACTGTTTGCAAGTCTGTTCATAGTCCATTCTTCATTCAAAGCTGTTTTCCTGTCTACTTTTTACATTTCTCTGATATGACATGCAGTCAGAGAGGCCGACTAGCGTACCAGTTAGTTCAATAACCCCCTGGCCCCTGCTGTGTTGCAATGTGCCGGATAAAGTGAAAGTGCTCTCATTATGCTCTCATGCTGTTTTTAGAATAACAGCAATGCTGTGCGCTAGCGGCAGAATATTTAATCTGATGAACAGTCACATTATAACATACCTTTATCTTGTGATCTTCTTTCCGTCTTGATTTTTTTTTTTTGTCCTTCTGCACTACTCCTGAATGTTCTTTAGGAACATTGTAATTTCCCACACCAACAAAATAACGATACCTACAATGCCGCGTTTGCCGACCACTGCGGTTGCGTTGTCACCATGGTTACGCACGGAGGAGGGAGCGGTCACAAACTAACTTTACTGGTTTATTATTCACTCCTCTGTTTAAATTGTTACCATCATTGTAGTATATGTTGAAATAAAAAGAGGGTCAAAAAATCCAATAACACACTGATCGTGTGGGCCCCTCTAGTGGCTGTGGCCCTAAACAATAGCATAGAGTGTTTATGCCAGTGGTGGGCCCTGGGAACGTCAGGTTTGCTTTCGACACCTATGCCTGGATGCCACTAAAGTTTAATGTGCTGCTGTCGCTACTGACAAATTTAGTTGAAGATATACGCTACCTCTTCGCTTCAGAGCTAAAGCCAGGCGTTAGAAAGTCCCTGAATCCATCCGTCTTTTTTTATAACCTTATCTTTAGTTCCACTAATGTCCACTTGAGGCTGGCTCCAGAAGTGAGTCAGTCTTCATAAGTCCTCATGTTCAAATGTCCAATTTCACAGCAAAAATAAACATGTTAACAGCCTGGTACCAAAAACAGTTTTGGTCTCTATAGCTAATTTCCCAACTGTACTAAGGGTGAATTTATATACAACTCACCTGTTCAGATTATATTGATGCTTAAAGTTATACAGAATTAAGGCCATAGACGCTTTGATTGACAGGTAGGTGCTGGTACAGGTGGCTTGTTTGAGCTTGTTGAGACGTCATTCGACCCGCTGATGCCAATTTTTGTGAATTTAGAGTCACAATTTAACCTGCATCACGCAAACAAACATAGGGAGAACATGCAAACTCTGAGGACACAGAGTATATATATATATATAGTTAGTGCCACATCTACATGTCACATCTACATTTCAGGATCCAGTTATTATAGACACAGATTAAATGTTAAATATAAATATTTCAATATTTTTCATCACAGTAACAGTGTTACACACATTAGTAGCTGTAAACACTCAGCATTAGAAAAATACATACGTTGGTTTGGTGCTTACTTAAGGAGTAAACATTTATAATCATCACTTTAAAAGTTACATACGTTGCTATTAGTGTGTGTGTGAATGGGTGTGTAAGAGGCATTAACTAAAAGAACTTTGTAGAAAGGCGCTTTATGAAGTTCAGTCCATTTCCTTGTATTAGTTTACAGGGCAGATCTGCCACATATGGCAGACACATTAATGAAATCCGGCAACAGACCAACCTGCTCAATGAGGCGTCTAAGTATATAGGTCTATGAAAATGACCCTCTCAAAATGTCCTCTCCATCTCCCCACCCCACAAAAAATGTCATCACTTCCGGGCCTGACAGTGGAGGTGCCTGAAAGTGGAGGTCTGCAGCCAGCATCTCTTGTGATTTTTAGAGGTGTTTATTCACATCACATCTCAGTTTAAAAAATAAAATGGCAGGGACACCAGGAAATTGGCTTCATAGATAGTTTCCACTTTGTCATTGTTTTTTTTTTTTTCTGCGGCTTCACATCTGGCATTGTAATTAGCCACCCGTGACGACAGTTCTGATGGGAGGAGAAGGGAAGAGTTTCATGAGATTGTATTACAAGACAGAACAGTGTCTCTATTATATGCTGGCTCATGCTCAAGAAAGCTGTATAAACTGTAACGTTCTCATAGAAATTGTATGCACATTTACACACTTACAGAGTAAATCAATCATCAATTAATCATTTACAAAAATAACACCAGTTTCTTTCTGACAACAGAAAAATAGCATGCTTCTGTCTTGTACGTAAAAAATTTTGGGGGGAAATGAATCCTTTAGTGTTTCCATCTGCTTCAAAGAAAGAGTGACAACAAAAGAAATTTGGGCCTCAGGAGAGTCTCAGAGAGTTTCACAGTGGGTTGAACATAGTTTTTATGCAGGCCTCTCAGGGGTTAGGATGATGGTAAAAAAAAACAAAATATTATGTGTTTATGTGCGTCAAATAAAGTGCATCAAACTTAGATCTGTAGTAAAATCAGACTGTGACCTCGCTGCTCTTTTGTTATTTTAATAGGTGGGACATATCGGTTAGTTCACAGCCTACAACTTCTGAGAAACGCCACACAACTTCCTTATCAAAAAAATAAAAAAAATAAACACATGGACAATTGATTCGACAGGAATGATCACAATGTTCCACAGCTTTAACCAGAATATTGTTTGGCCTCAGAACATTTTTAGCAGGTGACACTTAATGATGTGTTGTGTTGTAAAACTGAGCTGTGGTTGTTGTTTTTTTACCAGAATAAATTCGGTATAAGTTCTTCTAATGTTACGTGAAAAAGGACATCAGTACTATTTAATTCACTTTTAAGGTTTAAGGTGTTTTATTACATCATTTTACCGTACACACATCAGACTCAAGACACAACTTGTCACCTTCGAGAAGTTACAACTTCCTTTGGAGTGTGCAGGACTCTGACTAGCTGGTCCAGCTTTGTCCTCTAGACTCCTCAGAGGAAGTCCAACTCCTCTCACCTCCTGCATGACACTGTTTGAGGCCTTAAACAGCTCCTTCAGCAACAGACTGCTACTCCCACCATGTAAGAAGGAGCTCTACCACAGGTCCTTCATCCCAACAGCTGACTTTTATTTATAAGTAACAACAAGGTGATGTTACGAGTGAATCTCACATCTGAAATCACCTGAAGTCACTAATGTGCTTAAAAAAACAGCAAGTAACCTCAATTATACCAGATAGTGGAGTTGTTGCGAATTATAACTTTGGAATAGAACTTGAGTTTTGAGTTCTTGTGAATACAAATGAAACATTTGTTCAAACAAAGGTATAATCCAAAGTTTGAACTACAATAACCTTCTTTCAAATGTTGAGTTGGCATGTTGATTCAGTGGTCGGTCACCTGTTTTGAATTACATACCTTCCAGGCAGGTAATCGGTCAGGTGGACTCTTACAAAGGCCACGCCCCTCTTCATGATGCTATATCAACTCCCTCTTCCCCACTCAGCATCAGTTCGCTGATTTAAATCATCAGTGCAGGGATCGTTTGCTCACAGCGGGATAGAAGAAGCTGAACACGAACTTTGACTGTCACAGGTTAGGTAAGACACGGACACGTTTCTTCATTTTAATTATTTATTTTGATTATTTTTAAAAGTTCAATGAGGTTAAGTTTTAAGTTATAGTGACTGATTTAGGGGAAGTGGAAGATTTTTTTTTTACTGTTCTAATTATGATGATTATGAGTTAATTTAAAGACAAAAACATCTTAATTATGAGTTGATTACAAGTGTTTTCTAACTGTATCTCAAAGGTATCACTCTGTTTCATGACTTATATGAATTTGTGCTTTAAAAACTTAATTATTTTTTTACATTTATTCACAGATAAAGTACATTTTAATCTCTGAAAACATATCCTCTTTATGTATAATTCAAAATAATATATTATTTTTTTATTAAACCAAATGTGTTTTCGTAGTAGAAATACAATCACACACTTTGTTAAAATGTGTTTAAATCAGTTATTCATGCAGATTTTTAGTTATTAATGTTCATACAAGAGATTTCATCTTAAGGTTTAGTGTATTGGTAATAGAAAAACTCTCAAATTAGACCTTTTTTTAAATCAGTTTTTTAATATTTATTTAAACGTTTTGATCTTTTTCTGTGCTCTCCTATCAGAAATGGAGGGACGACTGATCGTCTTGTTTGCTACACTGACCGTCTTTGTGGCGTCAGGCGTTCAAGGGCAGTCAGAGATTGAGGCGGCGTCTCATTTGGCATTTTCCAATGATAGAAAGGTTGGCTTTCTTTCACTTTAATCCTGTGTACTCAGCTTTGTGCCTCAAACATATGTATCTGTTATCTTTATTCGTTTAAGGATTGCTTTCAAAACTTTCATTTGGCATTCAGACATACAACTTTCCACTGAGTTTTAACACCTCATGTTTTTATTCTTCATGCTTCAGTGATTTTTATTTAAAGGTACAGTGTGCTTTAATGGAATATAATATTCACAGCTGTGTTTTTATTTGTGTATAATCTTCTGAAAATAAGAATCGCTACGTTTTTGTTACCTTAGAGTGACACTTTATATCTACAGATGTTACTATCTTCCACCCAGAGTGGACAAGCAGAACACACACACTATTTTCTAGACAGAGCCTTTTTTCAGATTTCTACCAAGCAGCAATTTCTGTCACTGTGAAATGAAGTCAACATAAAGTGGTGAAAACTGCAGTTCCTCAAACGGCCACGTCAGGCTGGCTCCAGGTTGAGTCACTTTCCATAAACCCCCATCTTAAAGTGAATAAGACTTTATATTTACAGACGTCGCTGTAGAACACACGATTTCTAACACTGACTATATAGAAAATGGACCCACGGGTTTCTGAAGAGCCATTTGAAACTGAAAATCTGTGGCGCTGGTTTCCACCATGTTGGCAGTCCTGCCTCTTCTGCCTCCCGGCTAATCTAAAAATGTGAAATGTCTACTCTTGTGACTCAGTGTATGAATGACTGTGCGTGTCTTCCAGGTGGACATCACTCGGGATGGTTGTGGAACAACTAAACTGTGTTTGGAAGAACCAGCCGGCTGCGATCCAACTTTCGACGACTCCTGCCTGTTTGTGTCATTGGTTGCCACGCCAGGGCCTACTAAGGGCGTTGACCTGGCTGTTGAGCTCAGAGGAAAAATTGATCAGCCCGTTGGATTCGTCGGTGTATCACTCACCTTTAAAGATGTATGGATAAGAATTCAAGCATATTTTTTGTTAAATTGGACATATAATTGTAGCTCTTGTCACTTTAAACATGCGGAATCACATATAAAGTAGTCCAGATTCACAGAGACCATGTTTGACAAGCATTGTCTTGTGAAGTCAAAAAATTTCCAGCGTCAAGTTCCCCTCCCACAGCCATAGAAATGTAAATACTAGTGATAAGCTGATAACAGACACCTGGCAAATATTATATGGCACCCAGACATGAGCATATCACAGCTCTCATAGTAAAAGTAAATTGACTTACTTCTTTATTTAAGGTTTTATTGACCTGATTTATTACAAATGGCTGGTTAAATATGTCATGTGACATTTATTGACTTTATATGTTATATAATGTGCCGGTAAGGCCGATAACTCAATAAAGGCTGTAAAGAAAACAGCATTGGGTAAAATAAAGCTCCATGCTTCAGAACACACATTTAATAGTTTGAAATACAATTTTCAAACTAGTAAAAAACTAGTAAAAAAACCTAGGTAAAAAAACATCCATTAAGCTTTTTCAAACATAACAAAGTCGCTAGTGTGTGATGTTGGAATTTGATTGCCCTTCGCTTTAAGAGAGTTAACTAATCTTTTTTAAACCCACTAATTCTTTCCTCAGGGCAGCACCAGTCTGTTCCCCTGTATACGTAACGGCTCAGACGACGCACCGTTCTTCCGGACGTTCTGGAGAAAAAACGCTTGTAGCGGGTTCTTTCTAGTGCAAAATGTAAGTTTAAATTTAACTTGTAAAAAGAGAAAGGGTACTGTTGATTTCACCTTTATGGTTGGATATTTACCGTATGGATCAAAATTTTTGCCGTATAATTGACATCCTCCTCTGTGGCTCTTCCTGAGGTTTCTTCCACCTTTTTTCCCTGTTAAAGGTTTTTTGTGGGCAAGTTTTTCCTCACCTGAACCGAGGGTCTAAGGACAGAGGGTGTCATTCCCTGTCCAGATTGTAAAGCCCTCCGAAGCAAATGCACTTTGTAACTTTGGGCTATACAAATAAATTTGATTTGATTTGATTTTGATGAAAATGCCATATGAATGGCATATCAAATAAATATAACAATGTTTTGCTGAATGCTGAGCATTTTTCCCCAAAATGTTAGATAAAATTATTTCCTCTGTGATTTCTGTGTGAATACTATATTACACGTTGTATCTTTTTACCTAAACTCTGCTGTTAAATGTCATATTACCTCATTAGAGAGCATCTGGAATTCGAATTGTGCCGAAAGGTCATGTGATCAGGTGCGGGTTCGATATCCGAGAGGTGAACGCCTCCGTGATAAGAGACAGGTTGGCGATTGCCGATACCACCTTCGTCATCAGCGCCGCTACTGGAACTGCCTCTACAGGTAAGTGAATACACATTAACAGACACTTTATTTGATATTCTCCTGGTTCACAACACAATTTCCCTGCAGAAACAGCAACAACAATATCGTCATAGAGATTTTCAGGATAAAATTAATTATTATTATTAGTGTATTAAAATTACACTACCACCACAAGCTTGTATATAGCTTTGATGCATGACACGTTATCATGAATTGCACTGCTTTTGTGCAAAGACCCATCCATCATGGAATAAATAAAATAAATAAAAAAAATAGATGAACTAGACGAATTGATGATGATGAATTAGATTGGGACTAGCGATGAATTTGGATTTCCTGCTCTGATACCGATGTACATTATATTTATAATTATATTTATTTTATTGTGACTTTAAGATACTCATCCATACAGCTGTATAACCTCCCACTGCTCTGTCCCCTCATGTAATTATTCAGACGGTATACCCGGAGCCTTTATCCCCACCATTGAGAAACGTGTGAACGTCGCTGACCCGACCGGTGGCAACGTCGTTGACCTGATCGGCACCCCAGCAGTAGTCGACGGCATCGCAGAGGGACCCAGCGACATCAGACCAGCGGCAGAGTTTAATGCGGTGTCTCATTTGTCATTTTCCAATGATAGAAAGGTTTGCTTTGTTTCACTTTAATCCTGTGTACTCAGCTTTGTGCCTCAAACATATGTATCTGTTATCTTTATTCGTTTAAGGATTGCTTTCAAAACCTTCAGTTGGCATTCAGACATACAACTGACTTTCCACTGAGTTTTAACACCTCATATTTTTATTCTTCATGCTTCAGTGATTTTATATAAAGGTCCAGTGTGCTTTAATGGAATATAATATTCACAGCTGTGTTTTTATTTGTGTATAATCATCTGAAAATAGGAATCATTACGTTTTTGTTACCTTAGAGTGACACTTTATATCTACAGATGTTACTATCTTCCACCCAGAGTGGACAAGCAGAACAAACACTATTTTCTAGACAGAGCCTTTTTTCACATTTCTACCAAGCAGCAGTTTCCGTGACTGTGAAATGAAGTCAACATAAAGTGCGGAAAACTGCAGTTCCTCAAACGGCCACGTCAGGCTGGCTCCAGGTTGAGTCACTCTCCATAAACCCCCATCTTAAAGTGAATGAGACTTTATATTTACAGACGTCGCTGTAGAACACACCGATTTCTAACACTGACTATATATAAAATGGACCCACGGGTTTCTGAAGAGCCATTTGAAACTGAAAATCTGTGGCGATGGTTTCCACCATGTTGGCAGTCCTGCCTCTTCTGCCTCCCGGCTAATCTAAAAATGTGAAATGTCTACTCTTGTGACTCGGTGTATGAATGACTGTGTGTGTCTTCCAGGTGGACATCACTCGGGTTGGTTGTGGAATCACTAAACTGTGTTTGGAACAACCAGCCGGCTGCGATCCATCTAGAGACGACTCCTGCCTGTTTGTGTCATTGGTTGCCACGCCAGGGGCTACTAAGGGCGTTGACCTGGCTGTTGAGCTCAGAGGAAAAATTGATCAGCCCGTGGGATTCGTCGGTGTATCACTCACCTTTAAAGATGTATGGATAAGAATTCAAGCATATTTTTTGTTAAATTGGACATATAATTGTAGCTCTTGTCACTTTAAACATGCGGAATCACATATTAAGTAGTCCAGATTCACAGAGAACATGTTTGACAAGCATTGTCTTGTAAAGTCAAAAATTTCCAGCGTCAAGTTCCCCTCCCACAGCCATAGAAATGTAAATACTAGTGATAAGCTGATAACAGACAGCTGGCAAATATTATATGGCACCCAGACACGAGCATATCACAGCTCTCGTAGTAAAAGTAAATTGACTTACTTTTTTATTTAAGGTTTTATTGACCTGATTCATTACAAATGGCTGGTTAAATATGTCATGTGACATTTATTGACTTTATATGTTATATATTGTGCAGATAAGGCCGATAATTAAATAAAGGCTGTAAAGAAAACAGCATTGGGTAAAATAAAGCTCCATGCTTCACAACACACATTTAATAGTTCGAAATACAATTTTCAAACTATTAAAAAACTAGTAAAAAAACCTAGGTAAAAAACATCCATTAGGTTTTTTCAAACATAACAAAGTCGCTAGTGTGTGATGTTGGAATTTGATTGCCCTTCGCTTTAAGAGAGTTAACTAATCTTTTTTAAACCCACTAATTCTTTCCTCAGGGCAGCACCAGTCTGTTCCCCTGTATACGTAACGGCTCAGACGACGCACCGTTCTTCCGGACGTTCTGGAGAAAAAACGCTTGTAGCGGGTTCTTTCTAGTGCAGAATGTAAGTTTGAATTTAACTTCTAAAAAAAAAAAGAGGGGTACTGTTGATTTCACCTTTATGGTTGGATATTTACCGTATGGATCCAAATTTTTGCCGTATAATTGAGATCCTCCTCTGTGGCTCTTCCTGAGGTTTCTTCCACCTTTTTTCCCTGTTAAAGGTTTTTTGTGGGCAAGTTTTTCCTCGAGGGTCTAAGGACAGAGGGTGTCACTCCCTGTACAGATTGTAAAGCCCTCCGAGGCAAATGTACTTTGTGACTTTGGGCTATACAAATAAAATTAATTTGATTTGATTTTGATGAAAATGCCATATGAATGGCATATCAAATAAATATAACAATGTTTTGTTGAATGCTGAGCATTTTTGCCCAAAATGTTAGATAAAATTATTTCCTCTGTGATTTCTGTGTGAATACTATATTACACGTTGTATCTTTTTACCTAAACTCTAAAACTGTTAAATGTCATATTACCTTATTAGAGAGCAACTGGAATTCGAATTGTGCCAAAAGATCATGTGATCAGGTGCGGATTCGATATCCGAGAGGTGAACGCCTCCGTGATAAGAGACAGGTTGGCGATTGCCGATACCACCTTCATCATCAGCGCCGGTACTGGAACTGCCTCTACAGGTAAGTGAATACACATTAACACACACTGTATTTGATATTCTCCTGGTTCACAACACAATTTCCCTGCGGAAACAGCAACAACAATATCATCATAGAGATTTTCAGGATAAAGTTAATTATTATTATTAGTGTATTAAAATTACACTACCACCACAAGCTTGTATATAGCTTTGATTTTTGACACGTTATCATGAATTGCACTGCTTTTGTGCAAAGACCCATCCATCATGGAATAAATAAAATAAATAAAAAATTAGATGAATTAGACGAATTGATGATGATGAATTAGATTAGGACTAGCGATGAATTTGGATTTCCTGCTCTGATACCGATGTACATTATATTTATTATTATATTTATTTTATTGTGACTTTAAGATACTCCTCCATACAGCTGTATAACCTCCCACCGCTCTCTCCCCTCATGTAATTATTCAGACGGTATACCCGGAGCCTTCATCCCCACCCTGGAGAAACGTGTAAATGTTGCTGACCCGACCAGTGGCTTCTTCGCTGACCTGGCCGAAGGTTTCACAGCGGCACTCGGCAACACGGCCGCAGCATCCAATGGAGCTCATGGTACCCAATAACCATTATATTTCTAGGTTCTAACAAATTTAATCACATCTGATTATCTACGTCAACAAATGGACTTTTGTTCAGTTGTCAAGGAAATTTATGTCATATGACTTTAGGATCCAGGATCAGCTTGTAAATAGATGTTGAGCAGACATTGCCAGCTGCTGTCACCACGGGCAAAACTGAACTTTGAAGCTCAGTGTGAAAATTGACTATAGGCAAGCATACAGTTCAACACAAGATAAGATAGACTTGATCCCACACTGGGGAAATTCAAGAGAATAGAAGAAATTAAGAGCTTCCAAATGAAAAATGACCCAAGCAACCGATCTCATCCAGAACAGCTGCTATCTGTAGCCTATCGAAACATCTGGGTTGAATAGAAACAGAAGCACGTCGTCATATAAGCATATAATGATATCTTATGAATATTACTCATAGGGGTGCATCTAATAGCTTGTCGTGACCTATGGATTGGTAAGAAATAGAAGCACATCATCGGCATACAATGATATCTTACGAACTCCCACTGAGATATCTGTAACAGAAGAGGTGCCTCTAAAAGTCTATCAAGAAATTTGGATTGGTAAGAAATAAAAGCATATCGTCAGCGTACAATGGTAACTCAGATACCTGCAACAGGAGGCATGCAGCTAAAAGCCTCTGCCAAAGACTTGATAGCTAACACAAATAATAGTGGGGACAATAAAATGATCTTTTGCCAATTGTTAGTACAACAGACAACAGATTGTTATGTTGTGTTGTTATTACAATAACTTTACCCAACTGATAAACAGTGTTGGGCACATTACTTTGAAAAAGTAATTAGTTACAGTTACTAGTTACTTACCCAAAAAAGTAACTGAGTTAGTAACTGAGTTACTACACTATAAAAGTAACTAGTTACCCAGGAAAGTAACTAATGCGTTACTTTTTTAAGTTAAAAAATGCCAAATAATTTGGAGTAAAGCAAACAACAGATACCCATACAGGTTTTAATGTATTGCACCTCAACGCAATTACAACTGAACTTCAAGCATTTTCTTTACTTACAAATGTAAGCAGTTAAACAATATGACATGTTTTACACTTGACATGCTGCAAATTAAAACAAACTTTTAATGGCAGCATGTTTTCAACCACATACCTCCCTATAATTTTATTGAGTTCTTGCTGTGTGATAAATTTTGGGGTAGAAGCTGAAGCAGAAAAATCCAGCCTTCCTTGTTAGCTAGCTTGCCTTTATCGTGGGGCATGCCGGTGGCCACTAGCTTAACAGACGCGTGTGCAGTCGAGAGATGCTTCATTAAATTCGAGTTGCTTACATTTGACGTGGACAAAGTCTTTGGTCTTAGACACAGTGTGCATGTAACATGTACATTTTTACCTTTTACCTCGACGAGGTTAAAATACTGCCTATACTTCCACCGTGAAAACGCGTCTTAGACTCAGCCTCGGGACTCGCCATCTCATCTGACATGCTGTGTGTGTGTGTGTGTGTGTGTGCGCGCGCGCTACGACCGTGTGTTGGTTTGTGTGTATACCCGCCCACCGGGTGTCTCTGGTTGGCTCAACATGAAATCTCTGCTTTAGCCAATCGTCATTACGTATCCCGCCCTTACCAAAGGGAGAAAAAAAGGCATTCCTGTATGCGAGTTGAGTGAGGTGCCAGTTTCTAAACGAGTAGGTTGGTTCAGTAACGCGAGGTAACGGCGTGTTGGTACCGGTAACGGCGTTACAACGATAGATGAAGTAACTCGTTAGATTACCCGTTACTGAAAAAAGTAACGGCGTTTATTTCAACGCCGTTATTCCCATCACTGCTGATAAATGCCTCACCCTCACACAAAGAATAATGAACAAACTTTTCCTGACAAACTCCTTTTGCATCTTTTCTTGCCAGCTGTGCCGATCCTGCTGAGTGTCCTCGCACTGTTCACCATGCTGAGAGCCTAAGAGTCTCAGAGGAAGATGTGGCCAGTTGGACACAATGAAGTGACGCTTGTGCACTGGATTTACGCACGAGTGTCAACAAACTATGTATCAGATGCTTTTATCTTATTCATACGTGTGTCTCAAGCATCCTTTTTTTTTGCACAATTTGTACCTGAAAAGAAGCTACAGCTAAAAACTTAATGATATTCAGGTTATCTGCAAACACTTTTTGTGGTTTTAGTGACTGGGGTGCAAGATGAACTTTAATAATCAAAATTCAGCACTCAGTAGATGAATTGTGTTTTTTATAGTAAAGGAAATCTACCAACCACTTGCTTATGTTCCCAGCATTGCCTGTTAATAGAAAAGGTGCTGAAAATTCTGGTTTTGCACTTTATCTAGGTCTGCCCATCTGGCACCACAAGCAGTTTCTGCAAATGTACAGACTTTGGTTGAACAAGTTTTAGCTGTATCTTGGCAGTAGCTCAGTTATGGAAAACCCAAGCCAAGACATAAAAGTTATATTTTAATATTTACATGCAATGTGACAGTAAAATATTCATTGATCAAATTGTGCACTTAATCTAAAATAATAATAAAGTTTAAACTACAGTTATTTGGGTTTGTCATCCTTGGTTTAGCTTTGTATCCTCTGAAAATACACTGAAATCTGACTAACATCCCGAGGATTTGGTTAAAAAACCTGTCTAACCATTCAAGCATGTTGCTTGGACCTTCAACAGGTGGCAGAGCAAATATTTTGACTTCACTTCAAATGACAAATTTTAAATCATTTTGAAGCTTCACTGATGTGTAATGATGTGCTCCAGGTAACGATTACCTGTGAGGACTATGTAACGTTTTACGGCACCAAGTCACACACCACCAACTATTTCACTGATTTTAGTGAAACTGGATCAGGTTTTCACTCTGATGTCCTCTGGCTGCTCCGCCTTAACTCTCTGATTTCCCAAGTTTCCTGATGAACAGTGAAGTAAACTGCTGCCAGCTGTAGCTGCTGTTAGCTTATGTTAGCTGGGCTGCTATGGGGTGCCGTTTGTAAAGCATCTCGCTCTGAAAATAACAGCAACATTTTGTCACATTTAGCTAAAAACAATGTTAAAAAACAACCCGTTCTCATTCCCAATGCATCAAATACTGACGATTTGTCACGCCCCTTGACGTCTGATACCAACGTAAAAGGTACCCTTCCGTGTCTGTATGAAACGCTCTGGGTTGTCCATTGACTCCAGTATAATCCGTTTGCGCTGGTAAGAGACCCTCAGAGCAGAGCTCCAGCCATCCATTCACTCCAACAATAACCCGACCACAGCGATACATGACGCTGCAAGCTACAATCTGATTGGACAACCGAGGACCCTCTGCACGGAACTGTTTTTTCTCACTATGTCAAGGATTTCTTTTAGTAATATCATCAACGTTTCTCAGCACAAACACGCCAAAGTGTCACTGGTAATTCAACAATAAGATAGCTTCATGTTGTGGCCCTCAGTATGTTTTTTTTCTCCTTCTAGCCTGAGAAATAAACTTTTATTCCTATGTTTTGGATAGCGGAAAGGCCTACACTACCCAGAATGCTCGAGAACTGACAATTTGCGAGCTACAATCTGATTGGACAACCGAGGACCCTCTGTCAGGAAGTGTTTTTCTCGTGTTGTTAAAGATTTCTTTTAATAATATCAACGTTTCTCAGCACAAACACGCCAAAGTGTCACTGATAATTCAACAATAAGATAGCTTCATGTTGTGGCCCTCAGCATGTTTTTTTTTATGTTTCTAACTATGTTAAAGATTTCTTTTAATATTATCGTTTTTCAGCACAAACACTGTGTGTGTGTCACCATTGATATTATGACTGATAAAATAAAGTTAATCACTTCTGTTTAATATACACAGATGTTAAATACTGTTATAGTTCATCTTTTCTCATATCAAGTGCAGTGAGGGCTAAATAATTCATAACAGAGTGCTTCTGCATCCTAAAATGAAATGTATTGATTGACTATATAATATCACAAAGGATTTGTGCTTATTTGAAACATACTGTTTTTGAAATGCTTGCAAGTCTGTTCATAGTCCATTATTCATTCAAAGCTGTTTTCCTGTCTACTTTTCACATTTCTCTGATATGACATGCAGTCAGAGAGGCCGACTAGGTACCAGTTAGTTTATTTTATAGTTCAATAACCCCCTGGGGGTTTTTGATTTTTATTTTTTTTTCCCGTCCTTCTGCACCACCCTTGAATGTTCTTTTAGGAACATTGTAATTTCCCACGCCAACAAAATAACGATACCCACAATGCTGCGTTTGCCGACCGCTGCGGCTGCGTTGTCACCATGGTTACGCACGGAGGAGGGAGTGGTCACAAACTAACTTTACTGGTTTATTATTCACCCCTGTACTAATAAAGAGAAGGTCAAAAAATCCAATAACACACTGATCGTCTGGCTCCATCTAGTGGTTGTGGCCCTGAAGCACAACAACAGCGAGAGCTTGGTGAAATAAAAAGCTGAAAGACAAATGCCGAGCTGGGCTGACTACTGTTGGACTAGTGAGTAATATCAGCTGGCTGCTATGTCTTCTGTTGGTGAGCTTGCTTGATGTTTGGCTACAAATAAAAACTGTCCATATTTACCACAGTGGTATAACACTCTGAAACTGGAGGCGGTACCAATACCAATTTCTATGTAGGACAGTAAGAACAGCTCAGTTCCATTAAGTATTCCAGTAATAGTGGAATGCAACTATTATTATTATATTATAATACTGGGTTTCCGTAACTTTTAGAACCAGCAGCCAAAACTAAAATCACCTGTAACCAACTTATCTATGTATATGTGAAGAAAAGACAAAAAAAAAAAATCCATTTTAATATTTTATTGCAATTTATTCCTTTACATTTTAACTGAATAGTATAAAAAAACTGACATTAACATACAGACACAACAAACCGATGAGGAAAACAAACACATTGAACCTAAAAACGGTCTTTTGTAGCTGAATTTTCGTCCTCGCGTTAAGACATGTCCGTCGAGCTGTTGTCTCTGAGAACATTAAACAGTCCCGTGTTCCTTCCTTCTCCTGAAGACCAATAACGACGCAGTAAAAATCACAAACCGAAAACCTAGAGCTAGTTATTCCTGTTGCAGTGATACTGGACAACTGGCCGAAATAAACAAAAACTTTAGGGACAATGGAACGACAAAGTGTGTGCACCATGCTCGTGTGTTTGTGTGTGCACGTTTGCTTTTTGTATCTACAATATGAGTGTTAAAACAGGAGTCCGAGTTCCTACTGGAAGCTGTGTGTACGCTGCATGCGTCGGTATGGTCCGGGTCTACGAGTCCTCCTCACCGTTGACACTGTCGCCGTCATCGTCACCTTCCACGTGTTCTCCTTCCTCCTCCTCTTCTTCCTCCTCGTCCTCCCTCTCTTGACTCTTCACCTGCAGTTTGAAAAAGCGAGTTTGAATGACCAGCTGATTTAGATATTTGGGAAAAAGAGCATCAGTAACACTGGTCATCAGTCTCACCTCTTCCTCCTCCAGCAGGTCTCCCTCCTCTTCCTCGTCATCGTCGTCGTCATCCTCGTCAGAGTCGTTCATCTCCTGGCTCTCCCGGTCTCTCTTCAGCCCCTCGTCCTTCTTGTTGCTCGAGTGTGGAGGTGATGTCACTTCGCCTGGCTCAGTTTTTATGCTCTTAGCTTCTGCCAAACAGGAACGCGTGTTTAGAAATCATCGTCCGACATCTTAAACCAGGTTATAAAGAAACTGTGGTTTTTATTTGTAACCCTTCGTCACATTTCTGGCTTACAGATAAAAAACAAAACCAGCAGAAGTCCGACAATCTCTGATGCCCTTTAAAAAACACACTGCGTTCCCCCATACCTGACTTCTTGCCGTGGTCCTTCTCCATGCGCTCCAGGCTCTCCAGCAGGTCGTCCACTTTGCTTTTAATCTGAGTCAACTCCCGCTTGATGGTCTGCAGCTCGTCCACTTTCACTGCAAAGAAAAGAGAAGAATGAGTGTTGGACGAGCAACTT
Source organism: Collichthys lucidus (assembly GCA_004119915.2). Classification (NCBI taxonomy): domain Eukaryota; kingdom Metazoa; phylum Chordata; class Actinopteri; family Sciaenidae; genus Collichthys; species Collichthys lucidus. The sequence continues at coordinate 7,928,935 of CM014089.1, forward strand.
GAGTGTGACAGAGACAAAGTATCCTGGTACTTCAACCTCTAGTCACTCAAACAAAAGGCCAAGCTGGAACGTCTTCAAAGTTTTGACCACGTTATTACTCCCAACAGCTCTCATTCATTCATCAGGAGTACTCTGGTAATCTCGTGTGCAGCCGAAACATTTACTTGTTTTGGATGAGGAAGTCCTCTGACTGCTCTTGGAGGATGAGGAGAAGCTGCTCTTGGTTCGCCGGCTGCTTCCTCCGCTCAGGCTGACGCGCGGGCGCTTGGAAGGGATCACAGCCCGCGACAAGGGAGGAGGGGGAGCGGGAACACGGGACGGGTACGAGTACATTCTAGGACATAAACAAAAAGATTACAAGGGTCTGGTCTAGACCTTTGTACACTCCACACAGTGTGCAGACAAACAGAGTGACTGCTGTGCAAAACAAACAGGAAGATGCTCACATGACTGACGAGCGACAAACACATTTTTCCTCACCTGTCGTAATAATCTCTCTGAAAGTCGTAGTCGAGTTCAAACGAGGAGCTGCTGTTAAAAGACAGAGAGGAGTCTGAATGAGAAAACACGAAGACGATACTGTTGATGCTTTCCAAAAACGTGTCAAGACAGGTGATGAGGTCCTTGAGTGCAGTTTAGCAGCTGTGACGTTCGTGTTGCCGTGACTCACCTGTACATGTCGCCAGCTGAGCGCTTGGTGGTTTTTGACCTGTGAGGTTTGGGTTCTCCAGCCAGATTGATGTCTGAGAAAAACAGATCAGGAGTTCAGATGTTGGTTTGGCGATGATTTACCTTTAAAAACTGCATTTTGAAAAATGATCAGAAGACCTCGTTCTTATCTAACAAAGCACCTCGGATCCAGCATCTTGTTTCACAACATAAACTCTCCGAAAATTTGCACACTTGACACAAGAAAGACGTAAATTTATTTGGAGCTGAATCATGATCCAGTTTGCAGCTTGTTCAAGTGTGAAGACATCTTGTGTCCAGCAGTTTCTTTGTAAATTATTTATAGTTTCTTCAATTTTTTCCTCTGTGACAGAAGGAGTACATGCTATTTTACGACTTTACTGGGTGATTTAACTTATCAAGATCATATCACTGTTAGTCTTCAATGTCGAGTCTATTAACTTCACAGCAAGTTACAACAAAAAGCTAAAATTAACAAACTATCTTGACTACATCTCCGGCATCATTGCAGGGTTGCATTTAAAAACAACTCTGTCATTATGTCCTTCTGCAGTGTTACCCAACAATCATCATTACCACAAGGTAAATAATTGTATAATACTTAAATCAACTGGCAAGGAACAATGGGTAATTGTACCAACTATCAGACATCCACCACCTGTCCTTGTTTGATGACCTTTCAACAATAGCTTTGTTTGTGCTGGCTCAGGTTGGTGGATCAATCAGAGCAGGCTGAGGTTTTCTGGAGGGGGGGTTCGATCAGACAGAGGGTGAACTAAAGTGTGACAGCAATGGCTAATATGAGGAAAGAAATGTGTTTGTCAAAGATTAAAGCATGTAAAGATCTTCCAATAAACACAATCAAAACCAAAGTAGTCCGGAAAATGACGTCAGAGGTGACGCAAATGCAAGCTAAAAAGTTGGCAACCATGTTTTAACTTGACAACTTCACAAATGATGTTGATGAATGTTTGTCAGATGGAAAGTTCTAATTGAAGGGCACCGTAAATCAAAATTGGTTTCTTGTAAGACTCCCTCCCTCTTTAGGAGTAAGCAGCTAAATTAATCCCTTACCAAGAACTTGTCCGACAATCATCCTCCCGTCCTCCCCGCCGACGGCAGCCCGTGCGTTCCTCTCATTGGCGTATTGAACGAAGGCGTAGCCCTTGTGGACAGAGCAGCCCACGATCTTGCCGTATTTGGAGAAGATGGCCTCGACATCCGCCTTGGTGACCAGCAGGGTGTTGAGGTTGCCGATGAAGACCCGAGAGTTGAGGGACCGCGGGTCGGTCCTGTTGGTGACGTTGCTGCTGGCCATCAGGCTGGCGGTGGTGGGTGAACGACTTAACAGGAAGACACACAAGATTCATATTTTAGTGGCAGAAGGACAAACAGTCACCCCATCTGAACTTTCTGAACTCCTGCTGTCGCCGGGTCAACTCTGCACAGCCCCCCGAGCTGTGGACTGTGAATCAGGGCACGATCAGCTGACTTTCCTGGGAAATTACAAACGTTTAATGAAAAAACAGACAAGTGCTGACGACAAGACGAGAAAACTGCAGAAAGTTAAAGGGGTTGATATGTCATTTATCTTGACATGAGCCAAAACCTGTCCTAAACGCAATGCTCTGAAACTACTGAGGATTTGCAGTCAGCCTTAATCTGCATAAAAGTGTACAAGCAGCAAGTGTAGCTGCATTCGAAACAGTCTGAAAATAAACATAAGTAATAGAAAACACACACAAGACTGCATTCATTTCTCTTTTGGCATCACATGCTCAAACAAATCAAGCAAATGAAGAGAAATAAGCATCATCTGAGGCCTGTAACAAACACGTACTGACCAGACAAACAAATAGGAAGGTTAAGATACAAGTCCATCCATTTTAGCTTTTGAGCTGGGCTGCTGTTAAAATGGCTTCTATGGCGCATTTGTTTTAAACCACACAGCAGACATGTATTCAGCTTGTATATGAGGTTTAACCTCAGCCTGATTTATCTGGTTTACATCATGCTACAGGACATTAGGTTAAGGAAAGGAACCTTTAAATCTCACTTAAAAGATTCAACATGGGCACAGAGGTGTCACTGCATGGGCACAGAGGTGTCACTGTTTTAGTCCTAACCCTGCAAAGTGATGACATCCCGGCTAGATAATCGACAGCCACCACCAGTGTTTTCCACAGGATGGAGAGACAGGAGCTGTTTAACTGACAAGACGACCGGTCATGTATCGAGGTTTCTGCTTCTAAAAAAGGATTTTTTTTTCCTCGCTACCGCCGCCATCTGCTTGCTCATGATGTGACTTGTTGGCTCTCTGTGAATAATATTAGGGAGACTAGTCTGAACCTGCCCTGCATGTAAAGTGTCAGGTAATATGTTCTTTCATTTAAATAAAACTCAAAAAGTCAACTTAAAGCCTGTTTTGCCTCCAATCTACAAACTTTTAAGGATTTTAAAAAAGCCTGCATGTACATTTAAATTCACTAACATGAAGCTGCGTGTGTCAGCGCTGGATAACCTCTCTTCTACTCCACCCAAGTGAAAGAAACGGGAACTGAAGCCACTCGAATGCTTTTGATGTGTATATTTTTAAATGTCATGTGTCGGAAAGTCTGAATTTTTGTAAAGCTCTGAGGCGGTTTGTGGTTTAGAGCTGGTTGACACCTGACATCTCACCTCATTTATAACCTGAAATGGAGTATATCGACGCCTTCATACATTAAAGGCGGGCTGAGGATTACATTGTGTAGATATGAAGATGGAAAGAATGACAACTGTTCATAAAACTGTATGATTTAGCTGTAATGCTTTAGTAAAGAACACCATTTCATCAATACGCTGCATTTCCCACAGAATAAAGGAGAATTTGTGCACAAGTGTGTGACCTGTCCTACTTTAAATATCCCCCCAAAAAAACAGGCTGTGTTATTTACTCGAGTAGACACAGGGGAGTATGTGAGTGCTCAGTGAAGCCCAGAGCCTTGTGAGAGTTTGGAGATGTTAAGTGAGTCCTGATACAGCAAACATAAAAAACAGTAGTGGCATCAACAGTAACGCCCCCTGGCTGACAGGGGGGTCGAACATTCATCACTCACTCCATAGCGTCTGTGTGCAGGGCTGTCGTCTGTCTGATGTTTGACACTGTGGGCTGGGATCAGTTTGGGCTGGTGTCTCGACCTTCACCTTCGCCCCTCGCGATTTATACTGAGGTGACAGAAAACACACCTCAGTCAAGCTGAGCAGGGTTATCTTGTACCAAGTCTTACCTGGTTTGGTTTAGTGTGCGTGCAGGAATTCAAGTGACGAGGTTAACATAGAAAACACAGTAAACAAAAACAAAAACACGAGGTGCGCCTCTGAGAAAATCCCATTACAGCTCGCCACTTTGGGCCTGCAACCTGACGCTAATGCATGTTTGAAGTGCAACATCTAATGCTATAAAACAAACCGAGTATACAGTGCAGAGCCAAGAAATCTGAACCTAAAGGTAACGGGGCAAAACCATTACAATCATATCACTAAGTGGAATGCAAAGTTCACTGGGTGGGCTCTCGTTGGTCTACGTTTGTGCAGCCCTCATGAAACATGAGTTTATACTGAATAAACGGTGTGGGTGAAGCAGAGGATCAACTACAAGACATTAATGTCATCTTGCACAACTTGAAACTGGTGTTATCATGTTTAGACAAACAAATCTGCATATTTAAATGAACATAAAGTCACAATTTCTGAGTAACAAGGACTTCAAGTCACGTTGTGTCTAAAGCGGGGTGACCGGGGCGTCAAATTTAACAATAATCAGTGATGGCTCAACAGGTACGACTAAATGAGTGATTATTTTATGCCAATCTGTAATGTACAGTGAGACCCATCTTTTATTTCATACCTCAGTTTAGACTTCTCATGGATGCAAAAATCACGACGAGATGTAGGACTATATACAATGTAAGCATGAGTGCAACAATTATCATCAGCCTCATAAAGACGGACACTTCACCATCTCGTCTACCCGCACCAATCTGCAAACTTTCAAGGATTGTTAAAAGCATTTTTAAAACCTATGCGCACATTTTTTTTCTCCAACATAAACCTGCATGCTTCGGCTCAGGATAATCATCCTTCTAACTCCACCCAAGTGACACAAATCACAACTAAACGTAGTGTTATGAGAAACACGGCTATTATTATCATTATCATCAACCTGATAAAAGACGGACGCTAGAGTTGAGTTTTCCCTCCAATCTGCAAACTTTAAAGGATTTTTAAAACCTGTGTGCACATTTCTATTCCCTGAGATAAACCTGCGTGCTTCAGCTCAGGATAATCTTCCTTCTAACTCCACCCAAATCACAACTAAACACGGGGTTATATAAGAGAACATGAGCATGGATAATATTATCATTAACCTGATGAAAAAGATATAAGTAAAGGTGGACAGATTTCTAATTAATGCAGCGTTATATTACAAATGACCTCATTAGGAGCGCTCGTTAGTGTCCTGCAAAAGGTGTGTTCATTTAAGTTGATGTAAACACTTTTATTCATCGTCTTCTCTCCGTCTAATCAGCCAGGGTTTATTTGGGGAAGAGGAGTGAGGAGTGTATTTGATAAACACATAAACAGCCATAATACTCTTTCAGATTGATTAAAACCTTTTTTAATTAAGACATAATTATGTAAACAAAGCTGAGAGGCCGTCCAAAATTTAGAAAAATCACTCTTCTTCATCACAGGAAGGGGGAAAAAAGGGAAAAACAGGAAAAATCTACAGCACGAGCCACAAAAACAAAGTGTCCTTTTCTTTAAAAAAACCATCCACAACACACACCGACAGCGCCACCACCAGGCTGCAGTGTGAAACACACACGAGGCCGGCTTAGCATTGCTAAAACACAAAAGCACCCAAAAAAAAAATAACGAAGCAAATCAGCCAAAAACCTGTAAAATCAGACAGATCTGTAGTCCATACTCTCTCAAACAAATCACGGGATCATGGATCAGGATGAAGCTGCGACTAGAAAACCCGAGCGAGAGCTAGCCGCTAGTTAGCTTAGCTTAGCTGGAAAAAACAAGTCTCGTCTCCGTCGAAAGGAAAAGTCTTCACAATAAAACAAAAGCTACACAAAAAAGGTGGATTGAAACTGAAGCTAAGGCGTCGTGTTTTGTTTTCGTGTGCTTTGTTTGTGTGTGTGTGTGTATCTGTGTGTGTGTGTAGAGGAAAGAGAAGAGGGGGTGTATGAGCTAAGCTAACTAGCCGAGCCACATTAGCTCGCAAAATAGAAAAAAAAGCACCAAAATTCAAAAACAAAAAAAAGAAAAAGAAAAAGGTAAAAATAAAAAATAAAAATGTCTGGGAACAAAATACTCACCACGACCTTTACGGGTAAAATGCTTGCTTGCTTTTCGGGTAAAATCGTTTTTGTTTTTTGTGTGTTGTTTTTTTTGGAGCGCACACACACAACAAGCCTGCGAGCGACGAGCTAGCTTTCTTCTAGCCACACACGGCTAACGTGACGAGATGGCGCAGGACAAGAGGGAGGGGGGAGGGGCGAGGGATGGGGAGTTCAGCTCTTTTCAAAGACTCGTCTCTTTCGACTCACCTCCCTTCAGAAGCTAGCATGTGGCTCTCCTAGAACCTCTTAAAGTAGCCTAATTTAGCAATTTTGAATGGTTTGTGTGCTAGTAAGCAATTCTATTTATATTTTTTATTTGTCCGTGCAGGTTTGTTGTTGATCCTTTTTACAAACTCTGCACTCACTTGCAGTCTCCAATAGTGGTGTGCGATACTGCATATTTTGGTATGATCCAATACTAAGTATCGCAGATACCGATACTTTTCAATAAATAAGGTGGATGTGTCATTGAATTGCTAAATCTCAATTCATTTTTATCACCTTAAGTGTTTTTTTGTGATGTCAAAACCCAGGACAGAATTAGAACAAAGTTTATAATTAAATAGAAAATGCTTTATGATCAAACTTCTTTCAGAAAAATCTTAAATAAAAAGTGCTCACAAACCAGTGCTATTGGGAAAATACTCTCTCCGTTTTTGTAGCTCCATGTGTTCTTTTGGATATATATATATATATTTTATTTTTTTTCTTTGTCTGTGCAGGTTTGTTGTTGACCCTTTTTAGAAACTCTGCACTCACTTGCAGTCTCCTATATGATTGAAACACAGCCATATGCTGCTTCTTTTTCACTTTCACACTCTACGCTTTTTTGGAGTATCCACGTAATTGTATGATCCCAGTTTGATTGTCCCCCCATGGACAGGAGCGGCCGAAGAATCGACTCTCAGAGCCGGCTCGTTCACGTACATCACATCACTACACTAAGCAGCCCAAAGGAACGGGGAGCACTTAACGGACACCGGTGTGACGTTCCGTGTAAAAACCTGCTCACCTGTTGTCTTTGAAAAATCAGTCCGTGCCGACAGCAAATATTTCTGCTTTGATTCGTCTCTAATTTGACAGACATCAAAACAAGCGATATACAATATACAAATGAAGATATGAATGGCACCTGTATTTCTCTTTATACACATACAGGCCGTAGGCTGCAGCAGCCACTTAAATGTATGGAGTATTTTTTTTTAAATAGCTGGCGTACGGTGCAACTAATTGGCAATCAGCCTAATATGAGTCACATTTGCAGCTGTGTGATCACTCTCTGAATTCCTCAGAGGGTTTTGTGAGATGTTTGCACCATCTAAATAACCCGTGTCTTTGCCGAAACTCTTTCAAGTTTCACACACAATAAAGACAATGTGATATCCACTGAGTATGCATATAAATGTGAGGATATTAAAGAAAACAACCTGTTGATATAAAATAAGTTGGGTAACAATGCTGTGACATTCGTCATCAAAAACATTTGATCGTCTCATACTGATGAATATATTTGTAAACCACATTGTATTTTTGGAATGAGACATTATAAAGATCAACAGCTCACTGGTGTATAACCATAACCAGCCAGGAGGTGGCACTGCTGTGATGACAATAGATAAATAGTGACACTGAGCAAGAGTGTGTAGGGTTTCATCAACTGATGACACAACCCCTACATACAGTAATTAAAGTCAGAAAAATACAGCATTCCCCATTTTTCGGATTCTTGTATGTCCTCAGTGTTGTGTGATTTTGGTTTGACCACAGCATGTAGGACAGTTCAGAACTGAACGTTCTGTTTCAGGCCCCTCATGACTCAAGATTCTACAGAATAAAGTTTCATCAAACCCTGTAAACACTCATAGAGCACTCACCCTGGTGTTTTCATTTATTGTTTCCTAATCTGACATCTTTACAGCACGCGCTTCTGCAACAGTATAATACAACAATATAAGTCATAGGTCCATCTCATTTCAACCTGGACAGAGGTCTGATCAGTCCGAATAACTGAAAACACCTTTTTGTCCCATCTTTGAAAAAAAAAAAATACACAAAAGTGCCTTCTTGAATGGTAGATAAAACATTGTAAAGTAAGGTGCTCTTTCAGTAATCAAAATGTGATAATGTGCCCTGTAGGGTGCCTTGTAATGGAAAAAAAAACACGATTAAGTGACCTCAAAGGTGCCCTGCAAGTGGAGACAGCGTGATAAGGTGCCCTTCCAGTGGAGAAAACATGATAAAGTACCTTCTACGGTGTCCTTACAGTGCAGAAAGCATGATAAAGTCTAACTGTAGGACGTCTTCCAGCAAAGAAAACTCAATAAAATGCCCTGGGGTGCACTGGAACAACATAAAAGAGCCCTTCAAAATGCTAGGCCCTGACCCTGAATAAGCTGTTTCACCATAAATGCATAATAATTTTTGCCCCTGCCCCTCAAACAGTCTGAGTCTGCCACTGCCTTTAAATATATTTCTAGTATTGTCAGATGAGTTGGGGGACATCTAGTGTACAGGTGTTTCACATTTTAACTTGTGTAAGGAAAATCACAGGTGTTTTTAATAACATAAACCATGACTTAGTTGCATTAAGTGTCCCAAATGGGCAAAAAAAGACAGCTAACTAATTACACCTGTTCCGACAGTTGCCTTCAATCTTTTTGCCTTTAAAATGAGGCAGTATCTGCTCGTCACGGGCTGCTTGTCTCTGAGATGAAGATCACAACACAGATCTTTTTTTATATGAATGAAGGGGTTATTAATCATGTTTCGACCCCTCAGATTTACTCCGACATTGTTCAAAAATGTCTGCAAATTTCTACTGGAAAAAAAACTTTATTCAAAGAAAGCTTTATATTAAAAACATTGGATGGAGCCCGTTCTAAAATGTGGGAATGATTTTACTGTCCAAATCTCATTAAATGAGATGAAACCATGCAGCACTTCTGTGCTTAATCACAACCTGTAGATGATATACTCGCTGTAACAAAGGGCTTTTTTCATAGTCGACACATTGACATGTCGGAGCAGGAAAATCACAGGTGTAAATAATAAAATGAATGATGGCTGGATTCCATTTAGCTGTTTCAGGCTCCTGCTGGTTCACTGTCAAACAGTTACTGGAACAGTTGAATAAAACAGATTGTTAATGTTATTAGTAACACCTGTTCTGTTCCTGCTCTGACATGTTGACATGTGTGCTGTAAATATTAATATTTCTGTGTGAATTAATATTTCTGGATGACTCTATTACACCTGAGGAGGAAGAGAGACAGAAACAGAAAAGGATGGCGAGCAAAGGAGACCAAAACCAGCTGTTTTCTGCATCTCGTTAGCAGATGAAACTCTTACAATGTCCCAATTTTTCATGGAGAATATGTTCTTTTGTGAATTGTTTTCTTCCATCTGGATTTGTTTCGAGCACCGTCCCAAAGGACTTGTTTACAGCTCCGTGCATCATCTCGGGAATCAGAAATACAACTCCGACTTGCAGTCTCACTGTGTAATCAGATATACAGATAAAAGCTTTCTCCGCTTGTTTGCCTCCTTTGTGTATTTATGTCAATCTTAACAGTCCCAAAGAAAGATCCAGATGTTTGACAGGCTGTCATACAGTATGTCCAAGTTTTGATGTGATTGGTACAAATGTGGGAGGGACGGGGAGTTAAACTTCTCTGTGAGATGAGGATAATATTTAGCATTAAATTTTATACTGCTGTATACATTACACAGAGCTGATTATTACAGAGATGCCAGAGAAAATTCTGCAAGACAAAAACCAGAATATGGTCAGTAAGGTCAACAATGAGCGCCACAAACACACTGTGCAGAAAATTATAGGGTTACCACTGGAAATAGAAATACCATAAAGTGCAAGGGGACCCATGTGAACTCACTATTAAATGCTAAAGACACTCTCAGTTATTATAAGAGAATATTAGTAAACCATAGGGGAGAAGCAGCTACAATACATCATATTATATTGGTTTGATGCATACGTACATTTTAAGCAACTTGAGGTTGAGAGACCAACAAGTCCTCTAAGTTGCCTTTTCAGTGGAGAAAATGTAATAAAGTTCTCTCTATGGTGCCTTTCAATGGTGAAAACATAATAAAATGACATCTTTGGTGTCTTTTCAGTGGAGGAAATACAATAAAGTTCCTATTAGATGCCCTTTCAGTGGAGAAAACACAATAAAGTGCCCTCCAAGGTGCCCTTCCAGTAGAGAAAACACAATAAAGTGTCCTCTGTGGTGCCCTTTTAATTGGAGAAAAACATGATAAAATTATGCCTTTGGTGTCTTTTTAGTGAAGAAAACACAATAAAGTGCCCATTAAGGTGCTCTGTCAGTGGAGAAAACACAATAAAGTGTCTATGGTGTCCTTCCAGTGGAGAAAACATGATAAAGTGTCCTCTGTGTTGCCCTACCAGTGGAGAAAACATGATAAAGTGTCCTCTGTGTTGCCCTACCAGTGGAGAAAACATGAGGTAAAATAAATACAATATCAGAGAGGTCAAACTAATCATTGAGTATAACAAGCATTAAAAAGCAAGACATTTTCTTGAAAAACACTCAAAAATGTGTTCTTGTTCTTTCACATGTATATTTTAAGACTCTGTTCTCACCTTCAGTCTTAGTTTAACATATGAGCAGCATGTTGCAACATCACGACTAGTTTGGAAGTAAATCACGGTCCAGTGTGTGACTTACACAAGTGTGATGTGGAAACCTGAAACCTCAGGAACACTAAGTAGAAAACATCTTGTGTCCAGCTGTTTAACATCTGCAATGAAAAATATTTGCATATTCATAGATTTTTGGGATTTTTACAGATAGAGTATTTGTGCATGTCTGTAATGTATCACACTCTAATGATTTATAGAGCAGACATTAATACAAACATTTGGGCTGCCAGGTTGCGAAATTTCTCTCTGGTTGTCCAATAATGGATTAAGAGTTAGATAAAGTAATGTTAAGTAAAGTGATAAAAAGTTAATAAGTTATTAATTAACGATTCAAAGGTTGTAATCTGTGGTTGTGAATGTTAAATACATATACATATTTAATAAATATTTTTTGATGTCCGTCATCTGCTCTCCAGGTTAAAGTTTATGTATGCCCAACTAAACAAAATGTGACAGAGAAGGAGGATAGAGTCACAACCTGGTAACCCTATAAATTATTTATTAACTAAGTACTATAAGATATCAATATATGTACACTTGCTGAGTGTTGCAATCAGAATTATTTGACAAAACCAGGTCACACCAGTGCAAAAGGGAACTTGTAGAACTAGTCATCAATACGCCATGAAAAATTCTTTAAAGCATCAAAGCGAAAAAGAACTCTTTTTGCATTCAGTTCCCCAAAGATCCCTAAAGAAAGTGTATTTAAGGATAAAAAGGTTCTCCATAACCAGTAATCAGTACACCAAAGAACCTTTCGAAGAGAAAAATGCAACTGTGATTTAAAGAACTGTTTTTTTTGCATTCAGTTCCCCAAAGATTCTTAAAGAAAGTATATTTAAGGATAAGAAGGTTCTTCAGAACCAGCACCAAAAGTTCTGCAATTGTGATTGAAAGAACTTGTTTTTTGCATTCAGTTCCCTAAAGATCCTTAAGACAAAAGTAATTACGGATAAAAAAAAATAAAAATAAAAAAAAAGGTCCCCCTAGAGAACTCAAGGTGCTCCACAGCACTCAAGAACCCTTTTTTTCAGAGTGTAATGCATACATGTAGTTCATTAATTCATATTCTACTAACCATTAGCACACATTATGTAATTTAATTAGCTGCATCACATCTTCTGTTCATTAACACACACACACACACACACACACACACACACACACACACACACACACACATAAAATAAGGTTTGCCTGGTGTAGGTGTGTGCGTGTGCGCGTGCGCAGAAGCGGTGCAGCTGCAGACAGTTTGAGCTCGCGGCGCACAGAGCGAGAGAGAGAGAGGAGAGGAGAGCTCGCGCTGTGACAGTTGGGGAAGAAGCACACAATCAGCGCGCGAGGCAGAAAAAAGACGATGAGTGGACACTTAACGGTAAGTTACCTGAACGTTACCTCAACGTTAGCTTAATGTTTTCATTTTATTTTATTTTATTTGAAAGTATAAACTTGTAGAAACAGCGTTGTCATGGAGACCTGTGAAGACGTTAGCACGTGATTTATTTATCTTAACGCTATATATTTAACTTTTTTTGACTGACAATGATCGTGATGGGAAAAATGAACACGTATTAAGACGTAAACACGAATGTAAAAAAAAAAAAAGAAAAGAAAAAATGTTAACAGCTGCCTGTAAACACTCAAAGTGACTCCAGCTGAGATCTGAACCCTTGTTTGATGGATACAGGATGTGCTTTACAGGCACTAACTTGTCAAAAAGTTGATAAATGAGGAAAAAGGTCCCTGGATAGAGGAGAAAAACACTGTTAAGAAATGTTATAATCAGGTCTAATTTTACCTCTGGATCAGAGATTACACAAGAACTTGTTTTGATTGTGCAACAAGGATTTGAGGAAGGCAATTAATAGAAATTCTGCTTTATACTGTAGTAAACCCACATTTTCTTATTACTTATGGGACTCTTCCTTTCCGCTCCTCTGCAGTCCACTGATTTATGTAATGTAGCTGGAATGAAAAGTGCTGCACAGGGGGTGGAAATCTGGCTCTCTGAAAGTCAAACAGATGAGGAGGCTTGTTTTAATCATTAGTCTCATGGTATCACTGGCATGGAGATCTAGCTGGGGACTCATGGTTTATACTCGCAGGCCTCGGCTCCGGTGTTCCCCCTTGCACAGAGGTTTGTGCAGTTAATTTTATAATTTATCTCATTTGATGTTGTATATGTGGGGTAATAAACAAGATTTATACTGGTCCTTAAAGAATTACCTTAATATGCCTCTCAGGTTGTTGATCAATACCAAAGTGACTCAGCGATTATTTCACCAGATGCTCACATTTGTTTGTTCAAGTGCTCAGAAGGAGCATGGTGCTATACGAGCAAGAGCTCCAAGATTTGTTTCGCCCTAAAATATTTGTTTGCCCTGGCAGTGTATGTTTGCCTCAGTTTCACACCAGGGGAAGAAAATAACAAAAGCGATTCAGTTTTTTAGCGGATTGTTTTTCCTGTGCTGATTTTTTTTCCAAAAGTAAACAATGGTTGCAAAATATTTAATCAGATTACAAGTGGAAGAATAAACCTCAGAGAATCTAGTGATTCTGCAAGAAAGAGGAGACGTTATAGACACAAAATAAGTCAGACAACTAAAATCTGCACGACTGACAGTTCCTTCTTGTCTGTGGTGAAGCTATAATTTACTATTCACCTTATACGCACTTTTCACATTTTCAGCCTGCAACTTAGAAACACAATACATTAGACACCTGATTATTAGAGTGCGTTGATAAAAAAATTCACTCAGCATAATATGGCGCCACGTAAAGGAACAATTCAACATTTTGGGAAACAGGTTTTGTTGGTTTTCTTGCTCAGAGTAAGAAGATTGATACCACTGACATTTGTCCAGCAAATATTAATCTACAACCGGCAGACAGTTTAGCATTAAGAATGAAAACAGAGGGAAACAATCAACATTTGTTGGAGTTACTTGCTTTTACTATTTCTTGACGATTGTTCACTATCTCAACATCTCTGTGAATGCTCGTGCTCACGCTTGCACTTGCAAACATCCATCCTGGGCCAAAAGTGACATACACAAGCCTGAACACTGGAAAGTAAAGCACAATCACATTAAGATCGATGTCATTATCTATAATCTTCTCTTGTTTTACGTAGACCGTTGGACCAACTAGCTTACTGTTTGCAAATCACCTAATCAGGCAACGCCATTAAAGGTCCAGTTTTTAGGATTTAGTGGCAGCTAGCAGTGAAATTGCAGATTGCAACCAAATAGAGACCCTCCCACTCTTCACCCTCTCTTTCCAAACATGTAGGAAGATCTATAGCTCCAAATATCTAGATCTAGCCCTGCAACTCTCGGCTACACCTTAGTTTTGTATTGTTATATTATTAACATATCATCATTAACTACGGAGAGAGAAGGCATGGACATCACATCCTTTTGGATTCTCCGGGAGAAATTATCCTTTACATAACAGAAATCTGCCCACAGGCTGTTATAGGCAACTGAGAAAGTTATGGAAGGGCTAATTTTTAAAGTTACGTGACAACCTGTTAGCAATCCTATCAACAAAGCAATTAAAACATGAAAATAATATGTGAAATGTCTCACAATTTTACATATAGCGCCTCACTCCATCACCTCTTAAGCCCCAGGGTCTAATTCCACAACTCCAACCCCCAACTCTAACCCTAAAAAAGAGGTTTAGTGGCCACTGAGTTTTTACCTTTTTAATCACGATCCTCCACAGTTCCTTTATTGCTTTTGTTTTATTTTATCTTTTATCTTCGTTACCTTTTTTGTTACCGATTTAGGTGAAACTAAGAGTCTTTTGAAGTATCTTTTATACATTTTTCCCATGTGCCCATGCCCTTTGCAAAACTTATTATAAGCATTGCATCCATTAACACCTAACCCTAAAAAAGAGGCAGAGGCTAAAGAGGTTAATATGTTTTTAACTATGGATAGCTCCAAACTGGCTAACAGTTTCCCCTGTTTCCAGTCTTTATGCTAAGCTAATCACCTCCCGGCTCTACGTAGCTCAATACTTGATGCACAGTGCATATGCGAGTGATGTCGATCTTTCCATCTAACTCTTGGCAAGAAAGCAAAAATATCCTTTAAAAAGTCAAACTAAACTCGTTTAGACAGCAAACCCTCAAACTAAAATAAAACACAAATGGGTGGCAGTGAATTAAAAACACCACATGGAGATGATACCATCGGAAAGAAATGTTGGGAAAAGTTAGAAGAGTTTCACTTTTGATTACGTAATTCTTTGTTACACCCACGTCATATTATTTGCATTGAACCATTTGATGGAAACACCTGTCAAGCCATTTTTTTCTTATGGTGACTTATCGTAAATTTGATTAAAATTTGAGCAATATTCGCTTGGACACAACTTATTACTGCAATTCCCACTGGTGGCCAATAGAGGTCATTTAAAGTCATAGCCTACTTACTAATACCCCTTTAATACTTGTGTTTACATTACGTAGAACATGATGACCTAATGTATTTAATTAAAGGTTCAAAGTCAGCGAGAAACTCTGATCATATGGGACCTATTAGTGTTAGGCAAGAAACTAATTTGCCTTCTCTTACATAAATATTTGTTACCATGTCTTTGAAAAAACAGCCCACAGTCTGAATTTGTCACATCCGATCTCATACTAGTTTGAACTGCAGTTTTATGACAGCGGTGCCTGTGTTCATAGCATGCTGATGAAATGATTCGTCACTTGTTTTTCTCAGCTTGCCCCGCTCAGTACATACCTTTCACGGACATTAACAGTGATTACCCTACGAGCAGAGCTCATTTTGGTTTGGTTCAGAAATATTATTCCTGGCTAGAGGTGATCGCTCTTTTGCAACACCCAAGGGTGACACAGCTGGGTAATATGACCCGCTGCGAGTATCAGAGGTAACTGTTTCAACATTGTTTCTGGTGTGTATTATCTGTGGGCCAATGTCTTTTTAAATCATGTTTACTTGGGAAATTATTTCAAGTCCCAGAACTTTTTCTTCTTAGCCCAGTCCAGTGAATTAGTGGGATTATAAAAGCTCCAGTTAATACACAGAGGGTAGTTTATCTCTACATGATGATCATAAACTCCAGATCCTTGCTTGGGGGTAATTCTCACAATACTTCAATAGAAAACAAATGTATTAAAGAAATGTGTGTGTGTGTGTGTGTGTGTGTGTGTGTAGCCTCTTTGGTTTCCATATTTAGTTGCAGGCAAAGCCTTCTTCTACATGGTTGAATGATTTGTTGATTCTCTGTTTGGCCAGTGATGGAAGCAGTACTCAGATACTCCAGTGCACCACAATGTACAAATTATAACTTAAGTATTAAAAGTTATAGCATCACTTTAACCGCAAATGAACTGAAAACTGAAAAAAAGGACCAGTGTGTAACTTTTAGGTGGCTCTGTTCACTCAGTATGGCAGAAATATTCAAATATAATAATATTAAATAAGTATAAATTAATATACTTTCATTACTCTATGCCCCTCTTTGTCTTTATGATGGCTGCCCACCAATGATCCAGGTTTTTCTAGAGGTTTCTGCCTCTTAGAGAAAGTTTTTCTTGCCACTGTTGCCCAGTGCTTGTTCCTGGTGGGAGCTGCTGAGTCTCTAAAGCCAACACTGAAACACTGACAAGAACGACCAAGCTTAATTTGGGCGGTTGCGGCGTCCATGGAACGCATCGGATCCGAATGAGCCTTTTATATCTACAGGCGCCATGATGTCCGCCATGTGGACCCACCATGCTTCTACAGTAGCCCAGAATGGACAATCAAAACACTCAATAATTTTCACAGCCACGGTGGTTTCTCCTTCATGCTACTGTAGAAAGGAAAAGGTGAAGCAACTACACTAGTGCTAGATGCCACAAAATCTTACACACCAGTCCTTAATTTAGCCAGATATAGTGACTATAGTGACTGACTGTAATGAGATGTACGTTGTTTGGCTACTTTGGAGTGAAAGAAGCTGAAAACATCAGACATTGTAGAACCTCATAGGCTTGATATGACAAACAGTTGCCAGCAGATACAGGAGCAACATCACCATTCATTTGAAGCTGAGTCATTTGGGATACAAATCCAACCTGCATACCTCTTTTAGCTCTGATTTTTAGCTGTGTTTCGTAGTGTAAAGTTGGTTTATCAGAGGTTTTTTTTTGTTTGTTTGTTTTAAAACAGCTGCGTGGAGTTGCTGAAAACTTCGAGTGGTTAAACCAAAATAGTCAAGTTGTGGGATGCATGGCCAAAAAAACTGTGATTCAAAATAGACTAAAACACTTTGCAAAGTTGAGGGATACTGTCAGAGGCGTGTGCCATTTTTATTTAATTAAAATAATCAAACAAATATTGATTAGCACAGATTTAAGATGTCGGTTTGGCAACAGTTTCGAGACTGAGACAAAGAATAACACAATGGTTAGTAGGTTTAATTCCCATGGACAGTTTGATTAAATCAGTACAGCAGAAATAAACATAATTTATAGCATACGTTCAAGAGGATTATTCTTACAAAAATGAGAATATTATTAGTTTAAATTATAATAAATGTCTCATGGAGCGTGTAGTCACAGCCAGTAGAAACAAAATACGCTGATTTTGCACGAGTTAGTGTTAGGACACGAGGACCGAACTCAATGTAGAGGGAGTTGTTGCAATAAAGTTTAAATATTATTACTGGGAGCCACCTAAAACTAACACACAAGCATAACAAATATAGCAGTTAAATTAAAGAGATCTGTCAAGATTAATGACGCCTCGCAGAATCTGCGAAACAGACGTACACACAGCTTTCCTCGTTTCATCCCCTCCCAGAGGAAAACGAATTTACATTTCAAAGTTTGAGTAAAAAAAAAGAAAAAAATAGGAGCGTTTCAAAGGATTCAGAGGCTCTGCTGGAAACACAGGAAGAAGTTTAATGCAAACTAAAATGTGAGTTTTCACACAGAGTGCGTACTGGAACAAGTGTTTGCAGTATTAATTCATTTTTGAGTCATTTAATAAGCTTGTTTTCCCGCTTACTCACTCACTCTTTGGCTTAATCCCCCTCCCCTTATTCCCAAATGTATTTGCAATATGATTCCACTTTCGTTTGCACAAAGCTATTGTGATCTTCTAGCAGCAGTCTGGCACAGAAATCTGGACCATGTATATATGCAGCTCAGTGCTCAGTGGGCCCCGTTCCCCTTTTTTCTCGACTGCATGAATAACTTAATCGACAAGTAAACACACGTGCATGTGTGGTAGCTTTCATGTAGTTTCATCGAAACTCTGACCTCTACACTGTAGCAGCTCGTATGCTACCTTCAAAAACACCCTCACAGTCTCTCTGATGTCACATTATTGGGGGGGGTCAGTTTCGTACATTTTTTGTAATTTTCTGAAACCGCAGATCTCAGATTCACACCCACTTCACAGCACGTGGAGCACAGACAGTATAAAATATAGATGTCGCATCTGTGACGTCACCCACAGGTTTCTGAAGCTCACAGTGTGGTCTTAGCAGTCCTGCCTCTGCCGCCTCCTGGCTAATCTAAAAGTAGGCAGAGACGTGGATCATCAGTGGACCTGAGAGGGGCTTGACGCCACCTGTCTGAACTTCTCCCGCAGCTCTTTTCTCATTCTTGACACAGTTATTTTTGTCGCTTTTCAGGAGAGACCAGTCTGAAAATGTGCCCCATTATCCCCGTTTTTAACACTTTTGAGGTCGGATAACATGTTGAATGAACCGTGAGGAAGGATTACCATCCTAACACAGGCTACTTTATGCATGAGCTACAACTGTGCTGTCAGTATAAACAGCTGAATATGACTGTTACTTTTAGTGCACACTTTATAAGCTCACTTTGACATCCTCAGTGACATGAGCAGATGGACCTGCAGCCTTTTGATGCTTGGATTTATTATCAGCAAGCGAACTATGAAAATAAAGCTAATTAGAAACTTTACATACTCTATTATTATTACTATTAACCAGCTCTGAACACAGCTGTTTTCCTTTTTATTGACTTCTGCCTCTGATTTTAATTTTTTGCATTATAGCCTATTGTTTAGTGGGATTGCGACTTTCCAGGGGGGTGGGGTGCCCTATTGTTTTAGATGAAAGAAATAATCTGGCACAATTTATTCAGCCAACAACATGCTAATAATGTATAAATTTACCAACAACAAGGAGTTTTTAACTGGCTATGAAACAAAACCACGCCTAGTGGAGGAGCTGAAATACAAAATGCCCATCACTAACTAAAAACATTAGATTTAAGCATATCAAATTATTATTTTAGTGTCTACTAGAGAGAAAAAGGCGTTTTAAACGTGTATCATTTCTCCTCACCTTGCTTTTCCTGGAAAAATGTTGCCTCCTAATGGGCCAGAAGTGAAATACTTTGGTATTTACATGAGGTAAGATCATTGTTTAATCCAACAAAACCAGCATAGTTAAGTTAACGTCTATAAAATGTAGTAAACTCACAGTTCTCACAGTAATCTCTCAGTTTTGATGCTTCACGTCTTAGTGCCTGCATCCACTTCGTTTTTTTGTTCGGCAGCTTATAAAGCTTATATAATACCCTGTTGGTGCTGCATCACACCCTACAGAAGCTTCTAGCTGTTTTTCTTTTGTTTAATAGAAGACCACAAGTCATCTTCATGCAACACAAAGTCAGTGGAGAGTGATGAATTGTTGAATTGTCCCTAGATGAGCTACACAAACACACAAGACCATCAGCGAGAAGATTGGATATTTCTGTGCAAGCAGCAGCCTCTGTGGCTCTGACTGAAGCTACCGAAGTACGAGAAACTGCAGTTTCCAGAGCCGTCACACTGAGCTTCACAGCGGCTCTTCAGAGGCCTGTGGTTGTCACAGATACTACATCCATCCTCAAAATCAGACAAAACAAGTCAATTAAACATTACCACTTTTGTCCACAGGGGTCGCCAGTATCAACACGAAGATTAACGCTCCTTATAGTTGCTTTAATTCCCCTCCCGGGTGTCTTCTACACTCCTGTCTGTTCGTTGTGTTAAATTAATTTTCCCATAACATCATATGGAGGAGTGCTGCATGAGGAGCTGGAAAGTGTTGCTTGATATAGTCCTGCTTGATCTATTGGCAGAAACACTGATGTTTCACCAAACGTAGGCTATAAAACCCGCTAGATGCAAAACATAATCTGTTTTCACAAGGTTTCTCAGACCCAATGCCACCCAAAATTTGTTTGGAAAGACACATTGGAGTCAGTCAGTACCCACCACACCAGACTCACTCCATCACAGAAGAGTTTTAACAGACGTCTTGTGAAGCCGCTCCTATTTCAAGACACTGGCAGGCCTGGGGAGTCCAAGTCAAGTCCATAGGCGCTGTTGCTGCTGCTGCTGCTGCTGGTGCTGGCCCTGCTGTATCTGGTTCACGGGCTCTGCTCACACTGTCTTGTGGTTTGGACTGAGCCACTGTCATTTAACTGGAATTTCCTGCCATCTGCGCTCAGTATAAGTTTCTCACAGATCCACACCTGCTTGTAAATGTTTAGGTTTGCTTGGGAGGAGAGGACGGAGGGATAGGTGAGCACCGGCGGAGGAAGGGGGAAGTTATCCACACCTTGGCTCGATTTTTTAGAAAATAATGAAGTGAAAGGTCAAGGAAATGTGATTTTTGATGAAGGTGAAGCCGAGATAGTGTATTTAACACCAACCTAAGAAAATAACTCAAACATATTCACATTTTCGGCAGTTATATCCTGCTCTCACACTTCGTATGTTTACTAAACCAGAGATGAAGGAAGTCTTTAGGTCCTTTACTTAAGTATGTCACAACTGCTTAAGTCTGCACTGCACTGAAGATTGTGTCATGTCTGTAAGGTAAATATGAAGCAGCTTGTTAACATAGCTTATCGTAAAAAGTGAAAATAGGGCTTGACTTTGTCTGAAAGTAGCTAAATACCAAGACCTTCAACATTCACCTATTAACAGGTTGTTTTAGGAGGTTATAGGTCAAACTATTTCATGATCAGGACCACAGACAGGATACACATGGGCAATGCATCCGTGATGTTACCCACAGGTTTCTGAAGAGCCGCCGTGAAGCTCATAGTTTGGTTGCTCTGGCCATGTTGGCAATCATTGGTGGAGTTGAGGTGGGCTGAATGAGGCCTGGGTGCTGTAACGGCACCCACCTGTCAATCAAAGCATCCACGCTCTTAATCCTGCATAACTTTAAGCCTTAATATAATGTGAACAGATGAGTTATATAAAGATTCACCCTCAGTACAGGAAATTAGCTACAGAGACCAAAACAGTTTTTTGCACTAGGCTGTAAACATGTTTATTTCTGCTGTGAAGTTGGACTATTAGAACATGGGGACTTATGGAGACTGACTCACTTCTGGAGCCAGCCTCAAGTGGACATTTGAGGAACTGCAGTTTTTGGCACTTCTGGGTCGGCTTCACTTTCACAGTTAGAGGGGGCCTGCTTGGATATAATGTACTATAAGAGTTTTTGCTCGTAGAAGGCTAGCTGATCCTATTTCTAGTCTTAAAGCACAGACTTTGAGCCTGCTATCAATCTTAATTCCCAAAATGTTGAACCTTACTTTTAGTATTATCAATATAAAGTTCTTTGCTGCACCCCAAAAGGGTTTATCTGTATTTTATATACATAACCTGTGTGCTGCAGAGGCAGACGCTGACAGTCTGTAGCTGTGATTATGACTGTAGCCGTTGGATGACTTTGGCTTTGGCTGTCGCTGTGATTGTGGCTAGTGCTTTGGTTGTTATGATTACGGCTGTGACGCATTCGTTTATAATGGCTGTGACATTAACGGCATGCAGGAGTTGTATGAATGTGTGCAGTGATCTGACATGGCTGCTGTTGGCTGTTTGTTGCATTGAAGCTACCGCGGTGTGCTGGTTACGCATCTGTCATATCTGATCATAGATATGGTAGTATACAGCCCAGTTTATCTATTGTAGCCAGATTCATAGCGTCATACTGCAGCCGCTAACCGATCAATAATAATATATCAGAGCTGTGGACAGCAACAACATTTCACTAGGATTGTGTGATTATGTGTGACAATTAAATTCAGCTGAAACTGAAACTGACAAGAGAAAAGCATCTGGACAGATACGGAGGTTGACTCTTGGTCCAATTTTTGACTTTTGTCAGGAAGGAGTTCCTTAAATGTTTCAGTGAGGGAAAAAAATGCAGGATTAACTGTCTCACAGTTACAGGAAGATCCTCTGGAGGATCACTGTGTCTATAGTTAACACCAGTTCAAGCCTCTTTTTCAGATGACATGCATGAGTTCTGATCCAATAACACATTCTCATTGTGTGCAACATGAGACTGTGTTATTCACCTGCTCCCCTCTGACTTTACTTTGACCTAAACTGCCTCTTAAAATCTGCAAAGTGCCAAAGAATTTTTCTGACTTAGCCTGCAGTATTTTGGAAATGGGAGTGTTACACATCAATGATATGAGTGATCAGATCCATTAAAACAATGGAGGGGATTTTGCCAGCGCAGAGAGTTTTATGACACATTGATCACATATATGAGAGAGCACACTGACTTAAAGCAACTTTTCTACCATTAAAAACAGATTTAAAATGAGTTACTTGTAATCAGATGACGGTGTCTCTGTCTTTCGTACGTCTGTTCTCACACTATGTAACTTTGTGCTCCGGGTACGATCACCTGAGAGAAGTATGTAGCGCTTTACGGCACTTTAAGATACAAACCACTAACTGTTTCACTGATTTTAGTGAAACTGGATCTGGAGTTTCTTGACAGACAGTGAAGTAAACAGCTGTCAACTGTAGCTGCTGTTAGCACCGGGAGAGTGTTCTTGTTTGTACCGCAGGCGTTTTGGACCAACGGAAAAGAGTTTTTTTGGGGGGAATGCTTCTGGTGTCGTGCCAGAACAGGAGCTACAAACAGGAGAAATACAAATTTCTACTCAGTGTTTCTTTAAAACTGATCTGACACAGATTGAAAGATCAAAACCAATGCACAAGACTTTGTTAATGCTAAATAACAAATACAGTATGATCATGGTGTAAGAAGATCATCTAATGTTGAGACAGGTCCACGGGCAACAGTTTTACTAACACATGCGATGAACTTAAGGTCTGTCACCTGATTTTATGTGCAAAAAGTTGCCTTCCCCGTCTGCATCATCTCAGCCTCTTCCAGCTGGAGTATCGATATAACGAGGTATGGAAGAGTAATCACCTTCTCTGTAGGGGTCTTGTGGTGGTTTTTGCATTCCTGTCTTCTTTTTCAAGCTGTGTTTCCACAGCCATCAGTGGTTTTGTCACCTGGACAAGCCTCCTCTTTGAGCAGAGCTTCAAAATGACTTAGCAGCATTGGCATTTCATCACGGTACTGACTTCAGCAGCTCTCTTCATTAAGCTGATCACTCACTTGGATGCTGTAGGGATTTCTGCTTTGGTTTGTCTTTCTGGAAAAATTGTCATCAGCACCTTTTTTCATGCTCGCCCTCAGTAGACTTGGCCACGTGAATCGGAGTGGCACGCCGAGCCGTCATGTTCAGAAACCAGGTGGCAACTTGCAGCCATGTGTCGCTCATCAGTGACGTTAATGTCTCCTGGTACATCTGGACATCGGCTTTTCGGCACCTTCGCCATCCTCGCGTTTAGCTCTGCCTGTTTTCACTCAAGGTCAACATGAAGCCTGTGAAGCCGCAGTGCTCACAGTAAACCTTTTTAAACATTAAAGTCAGCCTTCATGCTTAAATGTTGCCTTGTTGATGTGGTCTGATGGTCCTGTTTGGACATGACACACCTCGTCTGTCTACTCCCAAGTCGTCATATATGCCAGCTTGGTCAACAGCCTTGAGCTTCAAGTTGTGATGCTGTAGGTACTTCTCTACTGTCATCTTTGTTCTCCCCATCTGCTGTAATGTTGCACCGTTGAAGTCAGGCGATGCATAAAGAGCAAGAAAGTCCACACGTGGAGGAGGTTGAGGTGGATGGACGGTTCAAACAGGATTTACACCCAGGAGACTGCTGTTCATGCCTCGTGTGAATCCAAAAGTCAATACGGTCTTACATTCTGAACTTATTTTGACCCAAACTGAGTAGTTTTTGCGTCAAAACCTGACCAAACTGTGACAGTTTAAAGAACGGACGTCACCCAAATGTTTTCAAAGAGCCATTTTGAATCTTGGCTCTCATCGCTGCTGTGTTTTGCAGTCCTGCCTCCTCTCTAAAAATCGGCAAAGACGCGGATCATCCGCCAACCTGAAGGGGGCTGAATGATGCCTGGGTGCTCAAGCTAGCCCTCTGTAATGGCACCCACCTGTCTTTGTGCCAAAGTGACCACACTCTTAATTCTGCATAATTTCAAGCCTTGATATAATTTGAACGGGTGAGTTATGTGGAAATTCAGACTCATGAACAGGGAAATTAGGTATAGAGACTAAAACTGTTTTTGGTACCAGGCTGCAAACATGTTTATTTCTGCTGTGAAGTTGGACATTTGAACATGGGGACTTATGGAGACTGATTTACTTTGTAGCCAGCTAGTGGTCATGTGAAGAGGAACTGCAGTTTTTTGCAAAAATACTCCTCAGAGAGCTTTATTTTGAAATTTTAACCAGACATTGTATAGAAATAGCTAAGTTGCCTTTTAATTGTTGCTAATTTCACTGCAGAGCCATGCACATGCAAAACTGGCACTATAAGGAGCGTCCCAGTTTCGAAGCACAGGACCACTGACCAATTGTGTTTTGTTGATTGAACTGGGCGTAAGGATGTCTTTGTTTGGTTCGGCTCAGGCACAAAAGCAACGTGGCCAAGGTTTGGGAATGATCTTAGTCATGGTTAAAAGAACAGGAAGTTGACTCAAATGAACGTTAACCACCCTGATTTCCACCGCCTACAGACTTTATCACTCTATAACAACATCACACTATTTCCTCCTTTTGCTCCTGATAGGCAAGACTCACAACTCCTCAGCTGCCAGAGGATTTTATCACTCGAACATAAACACTTTTTTTTTCTTTTGGGACGTTTGCTGAAACAACTGATAGTGTCATTTTTCTTGGGAGGACAGTTTATTATGAACTACTGAATCTGCTGAATAAAGAGGAACTAGAATCACTTCCCAATTTAACTGTTTTCAAAATGTTTTCTTTCTTTCCTTAAATGCCCTTATTTTGCCCTTATTTTGCTGTTTAAGGATCTTTGAGGAACTGACTGCAAAAGTTCAAGTTGCAATTGCAGCACATTTTGTGCTTTGAAGAACCTTTTTATTAATTAATAAAAGGTTCTTTGGGATAATGATTACTGGTTCTTTAAGTTCCCCTTTGCAGCAATATGACCTAGTTTTGATGAAAAAAAACAAAATGTCACAATGAAGAACCACATTAGAGTCTGACTCTACACATTATATGAAAAATGTGATAAAAATATATTATCAGTTTTATGTCACAGAGGACTAAATAAACCAGAAAATATTGATATTTGAAAAGCTGAAATCAGAGAATTTCCTTGAGAAGTGACTCAAAATGACAAATGAATTATTAAAATAGTTAGCGATTAATTTAATAGCTGACAACTTATTAATAAATTGACTAATGGTTGCAGCACGACACCTTAGAGTCTTTTATTTCACTGTTGTTACAGTATCTTGTTACATGACTGACAGCAGCTTTAACTGTCATGAATTACTTTGTACTCAGTTCAGGTTTGTGGTAAAAAAGTATCGTTCACCTCGATTCAACAGCTCGTGTCTTTGTGCAGCTCTGCACAGTCAGTGTCAGGTCAGCAGCCTCAGGTTGGGCCTCTTCCCTCAGTACAAATAAATGTTTCAACCTCACGATCGTCTTGTTTGAGTGTCTCAGCTGAAGCTGTTTGCAGCTCGTGTTGCTGTAAAAATCTTTACAGCGGTCAAAAGACAAGAACAAGAACAGAACATTTTGCTCATGGAGCACATCGTGTTTTTTGGAGGGACAAACTCTTCTGCACGTCTTTTAATCGTCAGACCTAGATTGACCTTGTTTAGTTTGAACAGAAAATCCAGCTGTTCATCCCACAGCAGGCAGGACTGTGCTCCTCTAACTCAGCAAAGTGTTTGATGTGATGTGTCTTCTTTTTTTTTTGTTGCATTTATTACTCCCTCGACTGTGAAACAGCTTTTCCTTTTGAGGCGTGTTATATCAGTAGGACGTGCGTTTGCCCCTCTGCTTCTGAAAAGTCTATCGCTGGAAGAATAATATGGAAACGAGGTGAGCGGATCAACATGTGCAGCGATTTCCTACCTGCCAGCCAGTTTCATAGAGGGTTTAAAGGCTTCACACTGTCTGTGTAAATAAATCAGGAGATGAATACTGTCTGTGACACAGCTACAGGTACAAAGTGGTCATTGTCACTACGACTGACTGTGGCACGCAGATGATTTTAGATTGGTCCAATGAAAACAAGAGCGAAATGTCATGAAACTGAGTTTTCCCATGAATATCAGCTAATCTTCCTGGGTCCACATTAAACATAAATACATTACGTCATATTATATAATAAACATTCATTGAATTACTATTCAAATCAAAAGCAATCGACACCGTACATACATTCATATATATTTCTAAAAATTCTAGATAGTTTATTACTTAAAAGAAAATAACAAATCTACATATATGATGATTATAAATAATTAATATTCTTATAAATATATGTTTTGAAACAAACACTATTGAAGTGAGTCATTTTCATTTTTTTCAGCTGCTGCCAGAAACCACAGCAGTTTTCAGACTTTTGTTATTCACATATAATCATTATTTTATTTAACCTTTATTTAACCAGCCCATTGAGATTAAATCAAATTTTCAAGGGAGTCCTGATCACTCAGAACAAGTCAATTACAAAAGATATAAAACAGCACAGACAGTATTAAAACACAGCAATGTAAAATAAGTTAAATAAATCAGATCTTTGAGTTTTATCACTTTATTATCATTCATATCAAGCTTATTTAAAATGGTGACCAAAGAGATGTGTAAACAAAATTTGAAACTTGTCAGTGCTCTGAAAATACATAAAGTTAAAGTTTAATATTGACAGATTTTATTTGTCATGTCGATATATCAGCTGTGCTTATACCAGATTGGAATTTTATATGTGGATTTTGTAAACAAACTTATGATCTGATGATGAGAGAGAGAGAAAGTCATGGTAATTAGTACAGTATTTACATTTATAGATAAATTTATGGCAGTAAAGCTCTGCTGCCTGATAATCAAGGATATCAAGAGCTTTTTAAACAGTTCAGAGGTTGCAGTGGAAGCAGCAGTTGCAGCTTTGAGAAGTGGCATTGCATCTGCAAGGCTACTGGTTTGTTTCCTCGAAATATTGAGGAATTTAATAAGTCTCGACTCACTTTTAATTTACACCTGTGCGGGAGTCTCTCTGTAAATCTCGAAGGTGTGAATGTGCGTAACTGTAAGAATGTAGAAAAAAAAACAAGAGCATTCAATTTCCTGTGGATAAATAAAGCTTAATGACCTGAAAAGAGAGTACATTATGATTTATCAGCACTCGTAGGTCACAGCACACAGGACTGGTTTCACAGGATTAACGTATTTTGAAAGCGGAGGCCCGGCGGCACAGATTATTTAGAGAAGTGTAAACTCTCACCCCGCAGCCAACTTTTCTCTGTTACCGGGATACCACTGTCTCACGTCCTTTTATAAAAAAAAAACACAAGTCACACTTGTGAAACTAGTTACGTAATCCACATGTTTTCTTTAATGGTCAGCCATCCACATTTATGAGATTTTGTTCCCTTGCAAACATATTGTCTTAACCGAATATATACTGCACCTGTGGGTATTTCTAGCCACAAGAAAATGTCCCCATGCATTTATTTAAATCCAGGACGTAAGATTTACAGCACTTATTTTCCTTCTCAAGCTCATAAAATCTCGCAGATTTATGTAAAAGTGCAGTAAAAAAAAACAACGTCAGATCTGCAAATCAGTCCTCAGACATGCCAGGATGCACATGATGCTGATTCCATATGGCTCAGTGATGCGATTATTGGTAAGTGACAGTTAACTCCCTGCAAGGAATATATACAACTGTCTACCCGGAGAAATAGATAATTAAATCAGTTCTTTTGTGTTTATTTGTATGGGAACAAGCGTACATGAAGCACGGACAAATACCACAGACCACAACATTCATAATGCTCCATCATCCTGTGTTTATTTCTGCTGTTACATTGGACATTTCAACATGGGGGCTTATGGACACTGACTCATTTCTAGAGCCAGCATTAAGTGGCCTTTTGAAGAACTGCAGTTTTTGGCACTTAGGTATTGGTTTCACTTCACAGCCACAGAGGGTGCGGCTTGCAACCACTGTACCACTGTGCTGTGGTGTCCACCCATCCAAGAACTAACCAGGCCTGACCCTGCTTAACTCCTGAGGTCAGATGAGATCGGGTGTATTCACTGTTCTCTAGAAGAACACATGCATTGGAAAAAAGTAATAAACAACACAATTACTGCTGGATTACCCAGTGACGTGTTCTTTGTGCAAACGCAGTCGCAAGAAGTCGCAGGAACAAATAAAACAAACAAAGTAAAACATCATGTGCACACTTCCGACTTAAATACAGAAAAACTATGTAGCATATTTAAATATGTAGAAGCAAAGAAATGATCAAATATGAGTAAGTTAACAAAGTCTGGCATGTAAAACACTCCTGGCGCTATTTTAAGCCACATCGGCCCTATTATATACATAATATCAATAGTATAATGTAATAACAGCTTACACAGGCACTAATTTGATCCATTGTTATTATAAAATTATCCACCAGTGCAATTTTAAAAGCAGCAATAGCTGATTAAAATTGAAACCAACTTGCCAACTTTCCACTGTTATATACAAAAAGAGTTCTCAGATTTTGTTTTAGTTAAAAAACCTCAAAAATAAATAAATAGATTGATTTAAAAAAACAAACAAATTTTACCAGATGAGTGGAGTGCGCTCGATGAACTGAGATACTGTACAAAGTTTATATAGCTGCATAATGACAGAAGTTCAGCGCTGATCCACGCTGACGCCTCCGTAACACCAGCGAGGATCATTTAGGAAGGACAGGATTAGGAAAACTGAAATTCGTCTGTGTATCCACAGCTCTCATTTCAATAAGGATCTTTTTCCCATGTTTCAGTGTGACCGAAAAGCACAAAAACATTTGTAATTCAAGAACCAAAGTGCTTATTGTTGAGACAAGTACACATTTGCTTGTCCTGAAACGCCACAGCTGTGTTTAGCTAACCTCAGCAAGTGAGTCTTTAAAAGACACCACATGAGATGCGCCTGCTATTTTATAAGGTTTGCATGCTCGGTTGAGGCTTTGTGGGACACTTTTCTTAGTTTAACTGTCTGAGTCTTCTTTCTGGATTCGGACCAAAGTGGTTTGTGAACAGACACTGCTAAAAAAAATCCCCCTGCTAAATTTGCTGCTGGATTTCACTCTGCAGGATTGTTGGCAGGGTGAATGTTTAGTTTTAGTTTTAAGTCCTGGTTTGATGATTAAAAAAAAGGACCTGTTCGATTAGAGATACGTTTGTTTTCTTTGATTGGTTTCATCCCACAGAGGTCTAATATTGGTTTGACCACTCAAAGCCAACAGGTATTAAGTTGCAATCATCATATTTCAAACATACCAAACCACTTCTTCTATAATATATAGAGTATCTTTAAAGGTTCGACTTGTTGACACACAGACGCGTTGCAACCTCTCTAATTAAGAGTCGACCACAGTTCCCATGACTCGTCTGCTACACGACTCCAGTGGGGGGAACTCCAGCGATTTACGGGAAGAATCATAAAACTGTAAACCAGACTATACCAGGAAACTATGGGCATGAACCTACACTTAGTGACTCCTTCGTCAGCTAATATAACTACAGAAGTGAACTTACTCATCATCTTTGCTGTGCCTGCCTCTGGCTCGTAAAATAACCGTCCACATTAAATCCCATTGAATCTTTCCGATGACTAATTACACGTGGCATGAATCCTGATGTAAATTAGATCATCAATATCTGGCAGATGGCAGAGAACAGTGGAAATCAAGTCTACTCCAATAAACACTCAAGCACTATTGCACAGAGGAGCTACTGTATATGTGACTGTGGGGTGGAGGGGGAACTTCTGTTTGACCCACCATTTTCCAGCCTGCATCACCAGCTTGCAGAGAGAGATGTGGTCCATTACTCTTCTTCTGTTAACAAGCATCTGGACCAGGTTCCAGGCAATCGGCTGCCACACAACGCCTGGCTGTTTGCTGCAAGGGTGGCCTTAATGCCTGCAGTAATGAATCAGCACCGACTGTTACAGCAGCTCAAAGGAAACCAAATATACACGAGCTTTCAGTGTCACATTCAGAGCTGTTTGATTGAAGCCTGCTGACAAGGGGGTCGGACACACTGTTTGTTTTGGTTTTACTTCATCTGGGACCTTCTCCGCTGGTCACCTTGGTCCATTTGTTGTCAATGATTGAACGCCGATGGTTGGAAATGAGGGCACATTTTGGGTTTTATGTTTCAATCCATTCGAATGGCATGGCAGGTTGTCACAGCAGCTGAGTCATAGCTTTGTAACACTGCAATAAATATACCTGCGTGAGTTTAGCTGACAGTGGTGGAATATGCTAAGTACATTTACTTAAAGGAAATCTCAATGAGTCTGTTTACGGGCCTTGAGGAGCTGTAGCTGTGGAGAACAAAGTTGGTTTTATGGCTCCGGGGGGAGTTGCACGCAAGAAATTACGTCAAGTTGATGATGACTAAAAGTTTAAAAATGTGAAACATTTTGGGGGCGTGAAGTTAGAAATAAGTGAATTCATCAGACGTCTGTAGCCCGTTCCTCGTCACCTCTGCTTGAGGTTACAATAGAAAACATAATACACCTACAACCGTTGGTGGTCAAGTTGCATTGTGGGTAATGTATGCAAATGAAGATTTTTTTCTTTTTACTTTCCATTGTGAGTTATAGAAGTGCAATGAGGTATTTTTACTTCAGTATTTCCATTTTATTCTATTCCAGCTTGATTATAATTCATTTAAAAATGTACTTTTTTACCCCACTATGTTGATCTGACATCCATAGGCCAAAAAAACAAATTTGCAGCAAACCAAGGGCTGGACTGGTCCAATGTTTAAACAAAATAAAACATTTTCAAAAGGCAAACAGCAAAAAAGTAAATGTCTTTCAAAAGTAAAATATGTTCCTTAATATGAAGATAAATGAAATTGCATGCATTATAAACTGAACATGCAATATTATGATGCTAATCCTACCAATTAGGGAGGGGGTCGCTGAAAATTTACATCTGCTGTGAATGCTGATGAATAGCCTAATAAAGCCGAGGCCCCCTTGTGGCGCTTTAGTGAGTTCGCGCCTTCATGCGCTGCTGTTGCATTGTGGGAAATGTAGTATTGGTGCGTGCAAAACACCAGCGGTCGGCTGTGGTCTGTGGGCCGGTTTTAATATTAATCAAATATTATCCTGCGGGCCATAGGTTATTCATTCACGGGCTGGATCCGGCCCTGCGGGCCTTGAGTTTGACACATGTGCTCTAAATTAAATACAGAAAACAATGTTGGAGATTAAACCACTAGCTTCCAAACTTTTTTGGCTTCTCTTACAAAAAAACTGTGTTTGAGCAACTTGTCACATTTCAGATGTTTCAGATTAGTTCTCAAATGATAAATCAGATAAATCACTGTCCAAGGCTAAAAAAAAAAAAGTACATGAATCTGGACCATTCAGTTTTATCTTGTGATTCTTTGGAGGGTCCCGGCCGCTAGGTCAGAAACTGCTGTGCTAACTGTAGTAATTTATTTAAACTCAGCAGATCCACTGCAAGCAGCTACAATGGTAAAAAGCTGCTTACACATTGATAAATATTAACAATTAGTAACAATCTATTCATGTAAAATGTGTCCAGTGGAACCAGTACTTCTATCTTTGTTGATAATACTCTACTTCAACAAGGTTTTTGTTTGTAATAGAGTACTTTAACATTTAGTACTGGTTCATTTATGTCACTTAAGGCTCTTGGTAAACACGCAAAGCTGTTGTGTGATATGTAGGCCTGTTGGTGTTTTTTGTCTCGTAAGATGACTCATTTGGGTTTGGTTTCTGTCTCCCACAGTGCATGAGAGATGACTGACCGAGCAGCAGTTCGGAACAAATGACAGAAGATTACGCACGGTTGGGTTGAAATAAGAAGATGCCAGCAGCTGAAAATCAATCCGAGTTGATCACATTTGAGAGCTGAAAGATGGTGTAGATGGTTTTTACCTCCAATGGATTTCTAAAGCTGCTCCAAGATCATCAATTTTACTGAAGGGATCTCTTGGTGGACGTCTTCGAGCAGGGGCCAGGATGTGGCCCCCTGACCTCGGGCCTCCAGACGTGCAGCTGACTCTTCCTGGATTTGGAAGCGTGTTCGAGGATGCCGAAGATCTTCAGGCGCCGCTGTCTTCTGGTGGCTTCTGTCAGTCATCGATGCATTCAGGTGGTCTGGGCGTTTGCTGTCTTCCAAGGGACTTCCCTGTCTCTGACCTCGCTGGGCCGTGACCTCACCTCCCTGCTCAGCTGTAAGGCAGCTGGATCCCATATAGAAAAGACTATGGAGGACTTTGCCACCACAGCGCACACAGATCCTAAAAACAACAACCAGAGGTTTAGTTGTTACCCCCAGCCATCCCTCCCGTTGTCTTACATGCTAAGCAGCTGTGCTACATCTCCTGCTTTTGGCTCTCCACCGTCTTCTCTTTCCTCTTCCTCCTCATCTTCATCTTTATTTTTTGCCTCTTCATTGGCTCTCTCGGATGCAGCCGGGGGCAACAAGACGTCTCATCAACAAGGAAAGATACACGAAGAGTACCACTCGATCAAACAAGAGCCTGCAGATGATTTCTCGCCGTGTAAGAGGGAACCGTTTCAAATCAACAACCAGCAGGGGGAGATGTTCAACGTGGGCCGGCCCCTCCAAGGCCACGATGGTCAGGACAGCACCCAGCTTCATTTCCCGAGGCTCAACGGACCCGTAGGACAGGACCAGGCGGTGGCCCAACAGGACCAACCGTGTCACTGGATCGACTGCAGTGCCACTTACAGCAGCCAGGAGGAGCTGGTGAGGCACATCGAGAAGGTGCACATCGACCAACGCAAAGGCGAAGAGTTTTCCTGTTTCTGGGCCGGCTGCGTGCGACGCCACAAACCCTTCAACGCTAGATACAAGCTGCTCATCCACATGAGGGTCCACTCTGGAGAAAAACCCAATAAATGCATGGTGAGTCTGTTTGATCACAGATTTTAGATTCGATACTATCAGTGGTGGTTCAACGTTTAGATGTCAGAAAAAAGAAACAAATCAGTGATTTCTTTCTAGAGCCGACCTTGTTTCTTGTTTCACTTTTTCCTTGTTGAGTTTTGCGTATTTGTATCAAGGCCCATTGAGTGATTGGAAATGACTTAGGTGAGTCAGTCTGAATGAAGCCTGGCTGCCCAAACAAGCTGCCTGTAACTTTAAGCCTTAATATAATTTGAATTTGAAAATTCGGGTTTAAAAAACATCAAAATAAAGTATTTGAAAGGTGTTAAGAGATATAAAATACACCCAATGCCTCGTAACTGAAAACTCTACCTTTGACTGAAAGGAACGTGGGTATGAAAAAGTTAACTTTAGATTGTTTGTAAGATCACTTTACCAAGTTCAGACTTTCTAGGTTTCCCATAACTCATGGTAATCTATTAATTTAGTTTATAAATCATCTAAACATTTAATCGGTTTGCTGGTAAATACATTTGGAAGCTCTCAAGGTTGTCCACACTTTAGATATGACAAAGTGGCGACTCATCAGTGATGAAGGGAGGGTTTTTCATTACTCATGATTTCAAAACGTGCAGGAATCTCAACAGCTTCAGCTCCACCCCCACTGTTTCAACAATTTTCAGTCAGTCAAAACATTTCTCATCCTTTCCAACTTTGTTCTGCCTTCATTTAGAGGTTTAACTGGGTTTGAAAGGCATTAACCTGCTTATAGTACGCCTCGACTTCTCTCAGACGGAGCAACCAATGATCAAGACTCTGTTAGACAGAGAGATGATCAAACGGTTTCCTTTCCTCGCGACAGGTTTCCCTTACTCATGCATGCCAGAGGGAGAAACGTGGCAGTGTTGAATGAATGGAGGATGTGTCTGAAGAACTGTGCATTCAAAAAACAGGCTGATCGTCCTTTTTATTCTGACAAAATTAATTTATTCATAGTCATTAAGTAGCACAAGTTTAATGATTTAATAAAATGAATTCTCGGGGCAACAAACTTGAGCAACTAGCTTTGTCAAATACAGTTAGAGCCACCTCAGTGAAGTGGTGGCAGTAAGATATTCAGTAACTTAAGGCAACATTTTGTAATCTTTCTACTACAAAATAACAGATTTAAAATCCTTGTACGTCTTCGGTTACGGTCATCGTCGAGAAGTACGTCGCTTTACGGCCCTAATTCACACATCACCAACTATTTCACTGATTTGGTGAAACTGGATCATATTTTATGAAGAAATTAGTTTCCTGATGGACAGTGAAGTAAACTGCTGTCACCTGTAGCTGCTGTTAGCTTAGTTTGTTAGCCATTTTCAGGCCAGGCCAGCTGGAATGCGCGCCAGAACCAAAAGACCTATTTGCAAACCAAAGAGGATGACAGAGGAAGCTAAGAAGAAAAAAGAAGAGAGTGAGCAAGTGAGAGGCCACCGGACAAGAGTAAATCTGGGACTGACTTTTAGTCGTTGGCGAGAGCTTTGTGAAATAAAAGTCAGAAAGACACAGTTAGATACAAATTCTAACCTCATTTCCTGTGTGTCCCAATACAACAGCCCTGCCATAAATACTACCCTTTGTAGTTTATAACTCTCCGTTTTTTGTTTAAAATATGCCAATTCAGATCATACTTTTCTTACTGAAGTCATAGTTAAAGTGTTTAACGGCACAAAACCACCAGTAACATGACCTAAATTCTAATGACAGTCAAAAAACATGATCATTATAGGCAACAAAAAATGTAGATTTCACTGTGTTGAAGGTGGGTATATAGAGAGGTAATGCTTGAATATAGATAGTTAGAACATTGGTTGGCTGTTGCAGGAAAAATACTGACTATAAATATTATTTCTCTGTTCCCACAGAGGAAACTTGACTTCTCACATGTCTGAGCAACTGCTACAAAACCTGTGTATGAAATGACAAAAAAAAAGCGAGGCACATCTAAGATAACGACAAAATCCGAACACGTTAAGTCCTGAGAGGAGACGGAGACTGTGAGGTTTTTGGGTCGACTATCCCCACAGTGGCCTTTGAGCCCCAGCTCAGCGTCGCCCTGCCTCACTTCTGTCATGAGTCATTTTCTGAAACGCAACTATTGAACACGTCTGTCCAGTGATGCCAAATCCCTGTCCCTTAGAGTGAGTAACTCGCTCTGTAATTCCCCAGAGACTCGGACACTGTCATCAACCTGGGACTCTGATTAATAATTCAATCAGGGACACGCTTCCTAATGAAGTTAATTAGGTCATTAAAATGACCTAATCTGCTGCCAGTTTGTGAATATATTACTGTAGAGCGTCGCCTGCAAACAGATTAAAAAAATTAAATCAACATTAGCACACAAAAAAAGTAATTAGTCACACTCGAACTACGTGAATAACGTCATTTCATTTTCATAAAACGCTCGTGCCAAAACATTTAAATCAAGTCATTTCAAGTGCAGCAATGGAAAATAAATATCTCGCATGAATGTAGTCAGTGTTTGTTCGTGAATTCAGCCGTATTTACCAGCTCGTAATGTCAAGTCTCACATGAGACAGGTGTTAGTAAGGCTGTAAACATGAGTTCCCATAGCCTTTTTAAACCATCCATGGTAGAGTCATAAGACATTATTTATGGTGCTGAAAAAGACGAGATCGGTTTAAGGAATAAATCTGGTGATATTCCGTTTTTTCTCACTGTCAACATGAAAATAAAACAGTGATCCTAGTAACAAGTCTGTGTTAGTCAAACTTGATTTATCTTATTCCTCCGTGACACAGAGCTCCATTGTCCATTGTAAATAAATAAAAAAACATGGCCGGCTCACATGTTCCTTCATTACAGTGAATATTGGCACTTAAATTTTGATTTTGTTGAGACTATCCTTCAGCAAAGGCCCCTAAAATTACATGTTTACTTTCACATTACAAAGACCACCAGCGACTGTAGTAATTATTTTATTGGGAATGAGAGGAAGCCCGATGACATTGTTATAGAGGAAGAAAGTCAGAGGTTGGATGAATCAACAAGAAGTCGGATTTTAACACAGGAGACCGCTGTTTCCTGTTTCCAACCGACCGTCCATGTTGGGTTTTTTAAAGAATGACCACAATCATGTTTATTATTGTCGTCGTGATGACGAGGCTTCCATAATCTTAACGAAGCGCTTATTCTAACCCAAACCATGATCTTTCTCTGAACCGGACCCAAGTTGTTTTTGTGCCTGAACTTTACCAAACCTTAAACCAGAGCATTGTCACATCATCAAACATTTAAACAGTGATTTGTAACAGACAAAATATGTTATCCCACTCATCTTCTTTGTGTAAAGAGCAGTTACACACAAAGTCATCCAGGTCATTTTCCTTTGAGAAGAGTTAAATCTGGAGGCCTGATGTGGCCTCATGTGACTCCAACGACCAGTCACACCGAACCTCAGGTGACCTTAACGACTGTAGGGTGACCTCAACGACTGCTGCTCACACCGAACCTCTGGTAACCTTAATGATTGTCGTTCACACTGAACCTTGACTAACCTTAATGATTAGTCGTTCACATCGAACCTCGGCTAACCTTAATGATTGTCGTTCACATCGAACCTCGACTAACCTTAATGATTGTCGTTCACACCGAACCTCGGCTAACCTTAACGACTATCGTTCATACCAGACCTCGGGTGACCTTAATGACTGTCATTCACACTGAACCTCAGGTGACTAAGGCGACTTAGACGACAGCCATCGCAGCAACTAACGATCCCACTAAGCACTACTAAGCACTAACGATCCCACTCAGGCTAAACACCTGGAATCCCCACTAGTCAATCAGAAGTCCACTTGCCTAGATTTAAATATTAGATGTTTAAAACTCACTAAAGCACCAAATTTGTATTATATATATATATATATATATATTAGTGGGGTTTTTTAGTTTCGACTTGTCCACGGTGCTCCAACCTCTCGCCCCAAAGTCAGCTGGGATAGGCTCCCATGACCCTGATGGGGATAAGCAGTTACAGATAATGGATGGATGGATTTTAGTTCGGCTCTGATGTGATGTTAATTAACTGAATAGTGTCAACAACCAATGGGAGCGCTCCCCCAAGCACCATCAGAAACCAGGTTATTGGCCAGATTGTGAAGTCTCTGTAGGGCTGTAGAATTTGGAGGAGTGAGCAATAGTGCTTCTTTGACGTGTCCTCCCATTTGTACTATGATTGAGTGGGAAAAAAAGGACATAAATTGCTGCAGCCCTTGAAATGCACACAAAAAGCTGCTTTTGTTTCTGCTCCATTGTTCAACAGTTGTTCTCCTTGTAAATTTCCACCATGTGCAGGATGGGAAATAATCTCAACATGAATCTAGTCTTTACGTTTGCTGGGATGTTGTGCCTCTCTCAGTGGACAGTTTTCTGTTTCGTTCCCTCCAATAGCCTGGCACCTGCCTCCACCAGCGTACGTCTCTCCCTGGACCCATGGTGGTATTTAAATACATGTCAGTCATGTCCCACATGGCCAATTATCACTAAGCCCAAATACTCTCAGGTGCACCAACCTTGCTGCAATGAACTGCTGCACCTCGTCTCAAACACATAACCACGCTGCTGCAAACACATTGATGGTTTTTGGTGGGGTTTTTTTTTATGGGAACAGTTCCCGACAATGCCCCAAATATAGATAATTGTCAGCTTTGTTCTTTAAGTACACAGCTTTAAAAAAAATCAAATGATTAAAATGATTAACAGGACACATGACAGCACTGATTTACAACAGGCTAAATATAAAAGTGCGGGGTAAACTTTCCCTTCCCGTCTTTGAAAAGGAAACATTATTCTTTTAGTGAAGAACACACATAAAGTAGCCGGACATAAACTATAAACTGTACTTCAGAAATCTGTTTCTGTTTAGGAAGCCATATATATTCGTGAGTGTAAGCTTACATTTGTTTGATTTCTTATTAAATAATGTTTCAACTACAGTAGCCATGGGGCAGATTGGCAAGCAAGACTGATGGGACATTACCTCCTTTCAAACAGCTCAAACCGATGTTTGTCCTCTCAGCTTCAGCTCGCATGAAGCTGCAACATGTTAAATCTGACACAAGTTAAATAACGACACGAAAAGTCCTAATCCGTTCTCTATGTGTGGTAATACCTGCAGTTGTGCAGTTAATTATGCTTGTGGGTTTCTTTTAAGTCTTTTGTTCTCTTGTCGAGGCGGTTTAATGCCTTGGATTAATTAATGACAATGATGTAGTGTGTTTTTATGTACAGACTTATTAAACTAAATGAGGTGACTGACGTTTACTGACTCATTAGTGAGACCTAATAAAAAACAACAACCCTGGAATGAATATTAGGTAGAAAAAAACGTTTCCATATTTCTCTCTGGATTCGTTTATAAAGGATGAAGCATTCTTGTATTTAATTAAAAATTAGACCATGATCTAATATCTCTAAAATATTAAAGGCGTTAATCTAATGTATGTCATCCTACCCTTTAATAAACACAAAGAATCAGCTTCATTTTATGGACTTTATATTATAAATTCTTAATCTTAATCACTACAATTATATAAACTACATCTTATAGTTTAATTGTTTAATTTATTGCTGTCCAGTTGTTTTGTGTGTTTATAGTAATGATATTTCAATTCTTTGCTGTTCTTTGCTCAATGTATTTTATGATGTAGTTACCATTATTTAAATGTGTTAAACCAAACTTTAAGAAACATTTCCATTTAAACTTTGACTCACTTGAAAACATTTTAAGTCTGAAAGTTTTGAGATTGAACGTGACACAGTTTAAGTAAAGTTATAAAGCACTGATGTTTTTACGGCCTGCAGCTTGTAGCCTGCTGACTCTGATATTTGCTTCTTGTCTGGCTCGAGTCCAACAGAAACGTTTTTAACATTACCTACCACAGTCTGGTGTGTGTGTGTGGTGTGTGTGTGAGTTTGTGAGTGTGTGGTTTTGTTCCGATTTACTTTTTGGGAATAGGCCATCACCTGAAGTTTTATGATTCAATAACCTGAAATGTCTGAATTTATATACTGTATAATTCCTCTTTACAAGTTATTAGTACTGGATCAGACTTCAAGATCACTAATCTGTAATGTAAAAATAGGATTTTATCACGTATTAGTTACAGGCCACCATGCTTGATTTGTATCAAGTGAGATGAAACTATGGTCTGTGTGAATATAAATTACTTAAAGGTCCAATGTAGTTCAAAATACTTTGCATTTTGTATTGTTAGTTTTTGTTCCTGGTTGTTCCACAGTCTATAACTTACAAATATGCATCAAGTATAGTAGTTACACAGCAGGTTTGTTTATCATCGAGCATCATAAATGTATTCGTCCGTATGACAGGCGACACTGTTGTCCAGCCCAGAAGTTTAGGTTAATGTCAAAAATTCACTCTTCCTTTAGCTCTGTTTTGGTCTCCACCAGCTCTTCAGGAAAATATCCAGCTGTTTTGATGCTAAATTCTTCAGTATTTTCTCCAGCTAGTTGCTAACTCGTCTTCTGTGGCTGGAAAACTAGAGTGTTGAGAATGGTGAGAGTGAACCAAAACAGTTAGCTAGAAACCCAAAACAATGAGCCAAAAGACACTAAAACGCCCCATAGAGCTGCAGAGTTGACTTTGTTTAGCATTAATTTATCATTAATATAGAAATATTAATTACAGCTGCTTTAAGCTCTGAAATAACAACCTGTTTCGACATAAACTTGCTGGCGTGTCATGTAGTCATGTGTTTATGTTCTCTTTGTCAGTTTGAGGGCTGCACCAAGGCGTTCTCGCGTCTGGAGAACCTGAAGATTCACCTGAGGAGCCATACCGGAGAGAAACCGTACATCTGCCAGCATCCCGGCTGCCTCAAAGCCTTTAGCAACTCAAGCGACCGGGCCAAACACCAGCGCACACATCTGGATACGGTCAGTACACGGCCATCCACACTACACTCATCACTGTTTTATGAATTGCATCACGTTTAATTAAACCCTTTCAGACATGCTCTTTGTTATTCAGATTTAATGAAATTACATGTTGGTAACTTGGCTTCATAACTTTAAGACTTTAAGACTGCCAGAGGTGCAGCAGGATTAACTGTGTGTCTTGCTCACTTGATTAAGGCCACCGTAAGACATGGATCACTCGAGGGGGGTAGTTACCCTCTAAGTGCAACACGCGTGCCCATGTTGCACAAATCACTAGGGTGCCATTTCTCTCCTTCGGAATGGCAAATTGCACTGAAAGGCGATGAGTTTGCACGCTCGTGCCAAATGCACAGATGAGTGAATGTGGAAATCAAAGAGGTTTCATACGGCATCAATTAAATTGAAAGTATCGACTCAACACCTTGTCACGTTGTGCTTTTGCGCTGTCAAACTTTATAAAACAAGCAACAGAATAACCCTTAAACGATGAAAATGGGAAAATGTATCAGGGGATACGAAGGAGTGGGAGCGAGTGTCGTAAATTAAGGTTATGAAATTCACCGCTGATGCTCCCTGAGAGAAAACAGAAAACACTCACGTTGCTTGAAATCCAAACTCTTAAATTCACCAGTGCTCCCTCTTGTGCACGAGGTGCCAGATATCACGCCAGTATTGTGTCTCTTTCCATGACGGTTTCTTTCATGTCCATTGGTCAAAGTACTGAGCTTAAGACAGTTTTTATTAGTGTTTCCATTTCTACTTCATGACATTTCCCAAGCAATTTTTGCACTTTTTATTTCACTGATGCAGTAATAAGTGTAAAAAAAAAACACACGATCAGCTTATGCATTTGATGGATTGTTAAAATATAATAAACCCTTTAGCAGTATATGAAATTAGTTCATGTTTCAGTGTTCGTATGGGCACTTGAACCAACCTATCCTTTGAAACAATAATCTCCAAAATATGTCTCCAAAATACAGAGAGACAGAAAGCAACAAGCAACATTAAAGCAATGTTTTTACCAAAATCAGTGAAATAGTTGGTGTGTGACTTAAAGCAGTTACGTATCAGGAGCACAAAGTTACAGAAACAACTGATTACACTTAAATGTTGCATCAACATGATTTTAAATTCGTAAATAATTTTTTTGTTGTTGTTTTTTTTGGTAGTAAAGCTACGCAAAGTTTATTTAAAACGTAAAAGTCTGAGTGTTTTTGAGTTTATTTTATTTTGCATTGTGGTATTCCTGCCTTTACTATGCGGCACCACTGCATATGTGAAAATCTCTGTCATCGTCATTTTGGGGGGTATGGAAGTTAGAAAGTGGAAAAAATCAGTCGGTGTGAGCTTACCAGAGCTCTGCTACTTTAGCATAACACACCTTGAACCTCAGACTAAACTGCAGTTTAGACAAGTTTCATAGTGGGTGTGGTCAGTTTTGACGTGGAAGAATGAAAGGAAGGTGATACCTTGCAGGGTCCGACGTGATATGGGAGATCTACCTCTTCGATCACTGATTCCTGTCTGCATGAAGTAAACCAGGAACATTTACATGCTTTGCCGTATAAAACCTCACACTGCTGTTGGTTTGAAATACACAGCTTTCTTTATAATGACTTGGTGCACTAAACACATAAAATCACTTTAATTTAAGGTGCCACCTGCTCCTGTGTTTCCTCTCGTCAATGCCTAATATACAATGTGAGCATTCTTTAGGATTGTGAAACTACATACCTTATGTGGATTTATCCTATAAGCCACAGTTATTTTTACTTCTGCTGACAAGCAATGAGGACTTAAGCAGTAATTCAGCAAATCAGATCTCTTATTACGCGGGTGAGATGGAGCTGCGCGTTGCACTCCAGTGTTATTACAACAAGAGGAGAGAGTTATTTTCTCCTTTTTGTGGTTTCACGCTGGCTAATAGCGGCTTCGCAGTTGCGTCACAAATCAGGAATCAGACACATCTGGCGCCATCACGGAGGCCCAGCGGAGAACTGTCTGAATGTAAATAATATCGCTGAATATTGTCGAACAACCAGCCAGGAAAAGGCCGGTGTCAATACAAATTATTTAAATTTGACTAAATGACTTGTATTGTGTTACTAATATTATATATTATTTAGAATATTATACATGATAGAGTGTCATGATGGATTTGTTTCCAGAAAGAGCTGAGTCTCAACAGGAACTTGCAGCTCACACAAGGTTTTTTGCTCTTTTAACCAGGATAAACAGCCACTCACAGCAGTTTCTGCATGATTATTGTCACCTCAAGTCAATAACAGAGGAAGTATTCAGATCGTAGTACTAAAACCACACAGTAAAAATACTCTAGTACAAGTAAAAGTACCTGCACTGGCAATGTTACTGAAGTAAAGCTGTGAAAGTATTCTCAGGAAAATGTATTTCATATTACGTACTTACAAACGTTATCATAATTACCCAGAACTCAGAAAGCAACACTTTACTTTGCTTGTTTTCAAAATTTTTACACTTTGTACGTCATCAAGTTATTTATGTCATTATCTTGAAATAACAAATGTTGTTATCCCGAGCTAATGCGATAACTACTAGTTAAATTAATTCTTCATCACGAGAAAACTGAGGAAATGATATGTATGAATGCATGACTGCACAGGGCTTCCATATGTTCCAGTCTTTTCAGTATGAAACTCCTTCTTATTCTGCTCTCTCTTTGCTTTATCGTAATACCTTCAGGATAAACTTTGAAATGTATTTTTGCACAACAAAGTTCAATCAAAAGCAGCAAATCTTTACATTTCAGAAGACTAATTATATCGGCTTGTATATTATGTTGCATTGTATAAAGGTCTGAGTCAGAACATCCAAGCGGTTTGAAGAAATGGTGGAGCAAAAGTCGAAAGTACCAGAGAAGACTCCCAAAGTTTGTACTTTATTGCAGCACTTGAGTGAATTAACTCGGTT
Organism: Collichthys lucidus; assembly: GCA_004119915.2. NCBI lineage: Eukaryota > Metazoa > Chordata > Actinopteri > Sciaenidae > Collichthys > Collichthys lucidus. The sequence goes on from CM014089.1 coordinate 7,971,961, forward strand.
CCATCCATCTGTTTTTAAGACAGTCATGATTCTCTTGATAAAGAGTTGAGTCAAAAGCCGCTGACAGCAGAATCAACACGACGATCGATGATAAAATGACGAGTGAATCAAAGCAGCAAATGAAAAACTGCTTTCAGTTCTCCGTTCAGCTTGTTTAGACTTTGACTTCTTTGTCACTTTGAGTTAAATCGTTTCCATCAAAACATCTTGAATTGCAACATCACACAGGAAAAGCTTTGTTTAAAAGCCCGTCTCCATTGATGCATTTCAGTATTTATATACTTTTGACACATAATTGCACACTGTCATGTTCATTAATTTATGTCCTCACTTTTCCTGCTGACCTTGCATGTAATCACTCTGAAATCTGTATCAGCATTCGAGGACAGTAGAGTTCAACGGGAGGCGCCGAGCTCGCCTCCTGGGGAATATTGTTCAGTAACAGTTTCATAAGAGCGCGATTTCCCAATTTCTGGTATATCGTAACGTTGGGCACTGTGTACGAGTACACGATGTGATGCCACGTCCACGTTAGAGTAATTTAAAACGCATTTATATCATTACAGGAATGATTTGGGACAAAGATCGAGAAAACAGACAGCAACAAGTAACATAAGTCACTATTATACTTAAGCCAACATCCCGGTCTTATCATACGTTTGTCCATTCGAAAATCTTTTTTATTACACAATTGATTGTTAGGACATTTTGATCCAACTTACTCAGACTTACTCAGAGTTTACCCTTCAGATAAACTTTGTTTTTTCACAGAGCGAGGACTGTAGATTTTAGAAAGCTAAGAAAAGACACTTATAAGCAAATCTTTACATTTGAGAAGACGAATTGTTTCAGCTGTACTTGTATATTATGTTGGGTTTTTAAATATGGATAAAGTCTGAGTCAGAACCTTCAAAGTGGTTCTTCATGGTGATGCTAAGCACAGCTCTCTTTAACAGAATTACAGTGATTTATATACATTAATCTGGGAGGCACAGCAGTGCAGCAGTGTGTTTGCATGTTTCCCCATGTCTTAATAGTTTAATTAGTGACTCTAAATTCTCAATAGGTGTGTGTAGATGTGATGAACTTATGACTTGTCCAAGGTGTACCACGCCTCTCGCTCTCAGCTGAGATATGAGATGCAGCCCCCCGGGCCGATGATGAGTTTATGCAGTTGGATATACATTAATCTTGTCCCGTTCTTTTTTGAACATGCCTCACACAAATCATACTGACTTCTCCTATTGAATACTTCTAATCTTTGCTGGGTCAATTTGGGATCATTTAATTAAACAAGAACTGGAAGACGAGCAAAATATCGCCGTTAAATCTCTGCTGCCACTATGTAGGTCATTATTTTGTATTTGTAATGGTCAGATTCCGGTACTTAAGCTTACCAGATCCAGCTAAATACTGTACATGTGTTCTCATGAAAACTTAATTCACTCCACCTGGTTAAACACTCAGTAATGAAACAAGGGGAAAACCTGGAATGAATCAGATTCTTGGAAATGAGCTCATTTACTCATCTAAACTTAGACCTTTGATAAAATTGTGAAATACAAGTTATACGATTTCCATTTCAGTAAATCCAAGTGAACACACTTCACCTGTATGTAAGAACTGAATCCTTTTCCTCAAGAAAACTTGTTTACAATCTGATTATATTTCAAAGCATGTTGTTTATTGTGGTTGTCTTTTATTTTGAAATCAGCGCATCCATATTTCTACCAGCAAAATAAACTCTCTGTCTGCGATGTGCTTTAATCTCAGCATAAATCATTTCTTTAATTCCATAAAATGTTTATACTCCGCTTGATGAAATAAATGCTCTTTCATTTACACGCTGATTGCAGGTAGATGTTGATCTAAAGTTCACCTCATGAATAAAGTGATTTATGGCTGAACGGGAGGAATCTGTACACTGAGCGCTTCCTCTTAACTCTTCTCTCTCTCTCTTCCTCTCCCTATGCCTGCAGACGAAAGGTAAATACTCTCCATTTTCAGTCGAGTCGCTACGTTACGTCGAGTGTTTACATGATCTGCATGTCCTTCCTTTTCTCTGTTAGTGCGGTTGTCACGCTAAGTAACCACTTTTATACCATTTATCCTAAATGTTTGTGTGTATGATACACAGAACTACTGTACGCAGTATCGTGCCTATAAACCATCTGGATGTGACTCAGTTGACCCTGTACTGTAAACATATTTTGGGTTTGACAACATATCCACTCTGACTGTATAAACTGAGTCACGAATGTTTAAGTATGAAAGTTTAGGGTACAAGTATATAATAGAGGGTTTAGTCTGTAACACCTTAAATACTCAAAAATTCCTAAACGTATAGATGTGTTGTGGATTTCAGCTTGTTTGGTATGTGTTTGTTCTTGTGGATCTTAAAAATTAGCCAGTTTGGTGGTCAATTTCTTTAATGAAGAAATTAGTCAGAATGTTTGGCATAAGACAGCCATTAGTTAAGGTTGTACATGCTTCAGATTCACACAAAAAGGTGTTTAAATGGTTTGTTTGTTGGTTTTTATCAAAACCAGGTCACACTGTTGCAAATGGGCAGTACGACAAAGAACCTTTAAAGGGAAGAAAAAAGATTATATAACATAAAAAACGGTTCTTCAAAGTACCATAAAGTGCTGCAGTTGTGACTTAAAGAGTTATTCTTTGCACTCCCAAAGATCTTTGAACTAAAAAAGGTTCACCAGAGAACTCAAAGTGCTCCAGAGTAAATAAATGAAAGTACAAACTACAATATCTCCCTCTGAAATGGTGGAGTAGGAGTAGAAAGTAAGAGAGCTAACCATTCATACAACGATGGCAAGCAACTTGGGGTTCAATATCTTGCCCAAGGACACTTCAACAAACAGACTGGAGGGGATCGAACCGCAAATCTTCTGATTGGTCGGCGACCCGCTCTACCTCCGAGCCACAGCCATCCCTTTGGGGCAGTACTTCATTCTCTTGATAAAAAGTTACTTTAAAAGCTGTTGACAACATAATCAACAACGACGATCGATGGTGAAATGACGAGTGAATCAAAGCAGCAAATGATACATTTATTTATACATATATGTATAAATAAGGATCCATTCAGACAGGATCCAGGACTGCTGTTGTGCAAATTTTTCCGTTACTTTAAGTGGCGGTTGTCCGGTTTGTCTGCCAAAAAAAAAACGATGCCAATCGGACAATTGAACCAGTCAGTCTGAAATGTCTCTGAAAACTGACACTATCCAGGTGGAATCATGGACTAAACTTTGACGCTCTACATGTTGTGTTCTGGTTTTGTTTATTTCATGTACCCAGCTTCTAAACTTGAGCCTGGCTTATGCCACAAAACAGTGGCACAAAGAAGTTTAATGAATCTGAAGTACCTCAACAGAGTTAGCACAAGTATCCGTGATGGGTGTGTCAGATCTTTTGGACATTAAAAAAGACACACCTCTGACTACATGACAGTATCTTTTTCTATATTTCTTCTCCTTGTTTCCTTTCCTCATTTCTTCACCTCTTCTCTCATCATTCACAGAAGCCGTACGCCTGTCAGATCCCAGGATGCACCAAACGCTACACCGACCCCAGCTCGCTACGAAAGCACGTCAAGGCTCACTCAGCAAAAGGCCTTCAGGAGAGAGAGGTCAAGGTAACGATAGTTTGATTTTTTTATATATATTGGACGCAGATTAACTGAGAGCAGATCACTGCTTGGATCACCAGTATTACAACATCTTTAATAAAAACCTTCTTGTGGCTCTTAAAATGGATTAGTTTCGATTATATTAGATCGGATGTGGTGGAACAGCAGAAAGCAGTAGTGGGGCTTAGTAAGAAGTGGCTGTAAATACAAACAGAGTAAAACAAAAGGACTTTATAAAAACTATTTTAGCTTTTTATAAACCAAATTATTATTACTTTTATTTTGGGGGGTACTTTTATTGGCCACGCTGCCCTCATAAACCACAGAGAACAAAAATATAAACACAACACTTTTGTTTTGCACCAGTGTTTTTATGAGTTGAAATAAAAGTCAGGATTTGGTGTGACCAATGTTCACCTCATGCAACCGAACCACCGACCCGCTCTACCTTCGAGCCACAGCTGATGTATGGCACGACATTGGCACCCATTGATCTCATCATAATATTCCAATTGTCGACAATTAAATGCACCTGTGTTTGCTGTAACCCCATTGCGACCATGGCTTGCCTAGCTTTACGAGCCATGTGTTGCATCAGTTGTCCTGGTCTCAGATCATCTTCCAATGCAGTTTTAGGACACTGAAAATGCTGTTTGACAGAATATTTATACAGTTGTAAAACAAATTGTATAAAATCGGTATATTTGGCACAGAAGAAGCGTTACTCACTGACAGATGAGACCAATGTAGTCAATGATTGGATAAATATGAGACAGGCATCAGAAATGCATTAGATACCACAGAAGAAATTCCCTTGACTATGACTTAGACTTGTGTTTCATTGCATTTTAGGTGTATGGTTGCTATGACGATACACCAAAGTTTATAAGAGAAGATAAAAGTGGCTTAAAAGTCAGGGAATCATCGCTCAGGTATTTATAGGAAGTTAACCCTTTCGATAACTTTTCTGCAAGAGTGACCACTGAAGGATTTTCTGTGGTCTACGCTTGACATGCAATTAGTTTTGTCAGCATTGAGAACAAGCTACATTTACAACAATAAAAGCACGTTGTCCAACAGCTTTAACAAGGGTTGACTCACTGCAGTAAATAACTGTATCATTGGCATACAAATGAAAAAAGAGCGTCTTTCACGCCTCGACCCAAATTAATGATACGAATAGTAAAAAAAGAAGTGGGCCGGGCACGGAGCCCTTTGAGCTCGAGATAGTATGGAAGTTGTTCACGCTTTTATAATTGAGTTTAATAATAAGGACAAAGTGAAATGGTTCTTGCCTTTCAAAGATTTGTGGTTCAAGGTAGCACCGCGGCCTCCTTGTTTCTGGAGAGCTATGGGAGAAGGAGGAGGAGAAAGAGGAGGAGGAGGAGGTGGTGGAGGAGAGAGTAAGCATGTTTATGATTCAGTAGGATGAAATACAACAAAACAAAGTATTACACACACTCCCTGGAAGTCAGAATAGGGAGCCTATTGTTCGGTGTTATCTGGGCCTTGTTTGTTTTCTATGGACCGTAAGTGACACTGGGGCTTTGTGTGTATTCCCATGCCTTGTTTGGTTTAAACAGAACCACGTGTGCTTGTAAGTTGTGACATGGCTAACACGCCCTGCGCTGCAGTTAAACCCTGTGGGGCTAAATGTGACTTTGAAATATTAAGAACATGCACTTCATAAACTCCTTACGGTTATACATTTCTTCGAAGCTGATGTGTCACAAGCTATTGAAATCTGTATCTTCATAAACACTGGTTTTGGGCGAACATTTTTCACTGACTATTCGTGCTTCTTTTGTGGTTCCTGGGTGTCCTTCGCGAGTCCTGAAGCTGTCACTAAATTGTTTTGGAAAATCTTGGGGGATGCGCTGTTAACGCTGGATAATAAAGTAAATTGTCTTGCCTTAACTTTGTTAGAACATTGTAGAATGAGATTGCCTAACAAGATTTCTGGATTTTGTACCTCGAGAAGCTGGCTCGCAAAACCAAACGAGAATCAGGCATCTGGTTCAAGCATCATTTCTTTGAAAAATGAACAGTAGAAAACTGCCTGTTTTCAATTGATCTACTGTACTCTATGTAATCAAAGAAAAGTTTAGCTTTATGGGAGTTGTATTGCACAACAGAAAAACACAGTTGTATGCAACTAAAGCTGCAGCTTTAACGTAATTACTTTCATCCCTACATGCAGGCAGGCGGCCGCGCATGCCCGCAGACGTGAAAACTTTCATCCTAAGCTTCATTTTGTATGTTCGGCAGGTTCAAGTGCACACAATGCTGGAATCGGACATCTTGAGCGATTGCCTGGCGAGGCAGCATCTCCACAGCTCGGCCTCTTCCCATCAAGGAAACAACTCACCTTTACCGAGCTTAGACGACTTCACAGGTATGCACGAGATGAAACGGTAGCGAGTGGAAATCTGCGTTTAGCCTCCAACACCTCTGTGGAAATGAGTAAAAACAAAGAAAAGGGGTAATTGCCCAAACACCTGGGCTGTTAAGCTGTCTCTTTCATTTTCTCCCATGGCCTCATTTGCTCCTTTTCCTCTCCCTCCTCTACCATTCCTCCGATGATAGCTCATCATGCCAGTGTTTACCTTGTCCAATTACCGGGCACTGACTGCGGGCAAGTTGGCCCTCTCCCCGCCCGTCCTTCAGCTTCTCCAAACCGGTTTTCCAGCCAAGCCTCTTTTTCTTTCCCTTTCAATGGCTGAACCGGGATCAAGAAGCTGTCAGGTACACTGAGGCTCAGTTGGCAGAAGAGTGGGGAGAGTGTCCAGGAGAGCTGTCCATGTCTATTACTTCAGACTACTTGCAGTTTTACCCAGAAGACTTTGAGGGAAAAGCCTCAAACGGCACACTACCAGCTATGTTTATTCAGGGTGAAACAAGCATGTCAGTGTTTAATTTTGAAAATGCCCCAAGAGGACTTTCTCCTTATCAGAAAATGGCCAAATGTTATCCAACTTTCTGACTTTCTGTTGAGTATGTACCGACAATGTGTATGTATGTTGGATTTATGGTATGCCATCATCATCAGCCATCCTTAAACTCAAAGTCAAAGCCAAGTGTTGAAAGCCCTGCTGATCGCAAGCTGGTATTTTAGTTACAGCTTTAAATGAACACCATCAAAAAACTATGTTTTTAATATCAATCACTCAACCGCCCTCTGGAGTCTTTAAAATTGTCTCTGAAAGTTTATAGCCTGTTCCTTTGCAGGGAGCAGCAGCTGTTTTCATCTTGGATTTGAATACAATGGATTTCCCAATTTTAATTTCATGACTAAAATGTCTTAAACCACTCATGCAACAGTATTTACTTCTCCTCTGTCCATGCCAGAGTGTTTAAATGCTTCTATGTTTACCAAAACAAGCTAAATTAGGCTTAAATATATGTTAGCCACTTAGCTATTAGTTTCTATGTTTGCTTTAGTGCCGATATGCTCGATTATTGGAATAATTAATCACAAGAAACCTAACTCAAATGCCATTTTGCACAGAAAATAAGTTGATTACTTAAAGAAATACAGATAAATCAAGAATGAAATAATAAAACAAGTGTAGTTCGTCACAGTTTTGGGACAGTAAGTTTCTATGAAGGCTCTAATGCTTTTGTTCAACACTGTTTTATTGTTGTTTTATTATTGTTTCTTTGTAACTGTAAATCTAAGCTCTTAACATTTGAGGATTTGCTGTTTTTTTATATCGTTCACAATTGTTTTGGGGTTTTTTTGGGGGGGGCTGTTGGTTTTCTCCAAAGAAGCAATTTATAATACATCATACATCAAGTTGATTACCTAAATAAACACGTAAGAGGTGGAATATGCTGCAGTAACAGTTTCCGAAGTTTCTCTGAACTTTCAAATGCTTTTCTTCAAAACACTTTTATCGTTGGACTCCATTGTAACTATAAATCTGAGCTCTTAACATTTGAGGATTTGCTGCCTTTCGTAAATTACTTTGAGGTTTCAACTTGGCATTTGTAAAGCTACAATAAACACTATCAACTGTCTTCTTTTATACACCAAATGATACATTTATTAAAAAACAGATATAAGCTAATCCTTGGATAAATTTATGTCTCTCTTTCAGGTGTGTACTCAAACAGCACCGCCGTCCACAACAGGGGAAATTCAGAGTTTCTCCCTCCGTCAGCAGACACCTGCTCCAGGTATCAAAACTTGGAGGGAAACTTTGACGCCAACAGCCCAATATCTCCGCTGACGAGTCCGGAAGGCATGCGAGAGGGGTGAGTGTGACAGCGATGCAAGCAAATCAATAAAGTTGAATATGTTGCATCCCTGAAGTGAATCATTTCTTTAATAACACAGGAAGAAATCAGTGTAAACACATGGGTGTGTTTAGAACAACTCCTTGAAACAATTATTAACATCAATTGGATGTTGCGTGCCGTGTGCATGGGCAGTTCAACAGTAGTTTGCATCGGAGAACCATTGTCTTGTTTATTTTTCCAATTTATACTCCTCGCACAAGTTTTACACTTGTTTTATTGCTTCACAGTGTGATGTAACCATTAAGAAGAATTACTTTTCATACAATTGTCGAACAAAAAATTAGATTTTATTTCTTGGAAAACAATTTTGCCTAATGACGTACCCAGAGGCAAACTTAAATGGTCAGTTCATCCAAAGCACGAAAAAAAACATACTTTCCCACTTACTCCTAGTGGTCTCTGGCAAGGTTTAAAGTTATCTGCTACAGGGACTTCTGCTGCCAGCCCAATACAATGGAGCTGAATGGGATTTCGTTTGGCAGTTTTCATTTGGAGCTATTTTCTACTGCAGATAAAAATAGTGAAAGCTGACCACAGTTTTATACTCCTCTTGTGCATGTGAAATCAATTCCCAAAGTTGTGCATTTTCTGCTCTTCACCCCCTGAAAATCTTTGCATTTATGCAATTTTTCAAACCACTCAACACCTCGGTGAAGTTTCCTCCCTGCGCTATGTCCCAGAAATCCTGAAAAATCCTCTGTCAACCTTGAATACATGGCCACCACTCGAAAAAAAGAGATTTCACAGTCACTTTGCTTTGCCTCTCTTGTCTGGAAAGCACATGTCCATAAACAGAGAGAGAGACGTGAGCGTATGCATTCTTGAATAAACCAGAGACATTATCACCAGAGATGGCGTTATGGCTCTGTGGTTGCACTGATTGGGTACTCGGAGGCCACAGAACTTATGTGTACTGTAAACTGAGACAAATTTTGTCTAGCGCAGTATAAAAGTAGAAGTGAGACTAAAAAGATACAGCTGACAGCCTTGCGGGCAGCCGTTTCTGGACAATATGGCCCACAAATCATTGGTCATTGAAGATTTGCCTATAAACTAACTTTTATTGATGCAAACAGAAACAACAAAGGCAGTCTGTCCAATAAAAGAGAGTTGATAAGGGCCAAAATAACATTTTTGTGGTTTAATGAATAATATAAAATCTTCACATATAACGCACATAGTATTTCCATGAGTTGTTTTCAAAGGGGCTTTAGGTCTTGGCAGAGGAGTTAAGAGGAGAGTTTGGATGAGCTGTTCGGCTCTGATCACAAATTCAAACTTGTAAGCTCGAGCTTGAGGTTTTTTTATTGACCTTGGAAAACAGCCAGCTTGTTGTTATTAGTTGTTATGCAGTCTAACAGTATACGTTATATACGCAGAAAGCGCAAGCGTGGGTTTTAAAGTCTTTTAAATGTGAGCGTGCAAACCTCAAACAGGCCTTGAAAAGCCTGGAAAGTGACAAATATCCTTGAAAGGACTTGATTTAAAGGTCTAGTGTGTAACACTTAGGAGGGTATGTTGCCAGAAAATGGAAAATAATATTGATTAGTTGTTCTTATTAGTGTATAATCACCTTAAAATATAATCATTACCTTAAAATGAGCCCTTTATATGTACAGAGGTAATGGGTCCTTTAACATGAAGTCTGCCATGTTGCTACAGTAGCCCCGAACGGACAAACTAAACACTGTAGATTGGGCCTTTTGTGTTTTTTCACAAGTGTAGTTTCTCCTCCAAGCTTGGAAGGAAAAGGTGACACGAAATCTAATATACACACACAACTGCTTCACTTTTGTCACCTTGTTTCTTGAATTCAAAAACATCACATTTAGCTGTGAAGTTCACAAAGTAAATCCATGTTTTAATAAACCAAAACGTCTTTTAACTTGATGTTCATTTAAGAAGAGTTTTGGTGTCTTAGGACATTTTAACTGTACTTACCTAAACGCAACATCAGCCAGAGCTTCCTTGAAACTATGCACAATCTGTCCATTGACGTCTCTTTATAGAGACTGAGGATGTCATAGAATCCCACTGGTGCCCGCAGAACATCACGCTCTGCCAAAGCCAATACCAGACAAGCACTTGTTTTTCCCCCAAATGACTTAGCGAGACGTTAAACACGTGAAAGTAAATTATCTTTGCTTCACGGCACAGCCGGCATCAAGCTCTGACCTCATAGGCAGGCGCGTGTTTACTCTGGCTACGACGAGCCATTTCGACTTCTTTTAATTATTTAATACAGGAGGGGAGTCGGAGGCCCCGCGTTAAAGGCTTGTCCATCAGCGAGTATTTGTGATGTACAGTGTTTGTGTGTTTTGCGGTCGGAGAGAGAGGGCGTGGAGAACTTGCTTTTTGGAGCGCCGTGTCCATCAGATACAGGCACAGCAACCAGGATGGCTCTCACACAGAAACACTATTATACAATTTAAAGGAAAGAGAAGTTTACTTTGCAGAAGCTCCGAGTGACATCGGATCCAAATAGCCGGTTTAACCGAAGTGTTTGACATGTCCACACATTTTTTGTATTTACCGTGCTTCTAACGTCTACTCTGGTTTCTCTAAGTACTTGATTGGTAGCGCTTTAGATCACATTAAATCTCCTTCTGTATTATACATTGAACGTGATCCTCTTGTGATTCAGTGAATCTATGTAACGCCGTCGTCCCTCTGCCAAAAATCAGTTTGGCTAGCACAAGCTGGCACCTTCAGTAAGCCTACTCATCCCCCTCCTCTGATCCAGTCCCGAGTCTGCTCCTATTGAAAATCATCCACGGATTAAAGCGGGGGTTGCGTACGGCATTATGTGCATATAAACATAGGAGCTTTAAATTCTGCGAGCAGGATTCTTCTCATTCCAGATATAAGCAGGGCAGCTGGCTGTAGTTAGTTAGAAAGACATGGAGGTGGAGGAGGTGTAGAAAAAGTGAGCGATGAAGCTGGTAAAATATGATCAGAGAAACAGTTTCCTGAGGTCGTGCTGACAGCCGCTCCCCCAGGCGTGGGCTCTGCGTCTGTAAAGTTTGGGCACACAAAGAAAAAAACGACAGATCGACCCAGCACGGCACCGCGGCTCAGACATCTCAGCTATGTTGTTGCAGTGTCGTAAGAATGTAAGCCGGCGGAGCAGACGCTCTTGTTTATAGCTAAGGTCAGCTCTGATGGTTCTCGGAGGAAGGGGAGGCCGTCGACGGGGGGAATCCGGAGAAGTGTTGAATTCTTGGGGCTCGCAGTCATCGCGGCACATTTCACTGCAACAGTCGTACTATATCAAAGCCCACTTTGTTTACATAATCCTATACGAAGCCTGGTCTTTATTACCATAGGAAGCCATGGCCATCTGTAAGTTATATCAGTTTGGGTTTCAGAAAGTCCTTCTGATTAATTTTGGCTTTTATTGTGTTTCTCCCCTGAAAGCAGGGACTGTTAAATTAAACGTAATAGCATTTGACATGGGAAATGGGTAATAAAGAGACCCTGGGATGATAAATGATAGATATGTAAAGAAATCTCCAAACATTTCCTTTTTTTATAGCTGGTCAGATGTGAATATAGAAGGCACTTGGGCCAGCAGCCATCAGTATCTCTGACAAACCTTGGCTTGTTTATGAAGCCCACTAAAATCCCTCCAGCAGAAACCAAGGCCATTTAGCTCTCCGGGGACCAATATGCTACAGTACATCATCCTGGAGAGTTCTCAGGCCACATGAAATGTTGAGAGCGAACGCTTTGAAGGAGGAGAAATTGGAACGGGGGGGGGTTGGTTGGTTCGAATACCATATTGGAGGCACGAGGGGGTTTCAGCTGCATATCTCCTTGGAGAGATATTCGGCTGCTTTTCTTTCTTCTTGTCGACTTGGCTCCACTGACTCATTCGTTTCCATGTTGAGTCAGAGTGTTTGTGCACAGTCAGCACATTCTTGCAGCGTAGCGAAGGATACAGCTCCACACACACACAAAGCCGGCCTACATTAACCCCCCACACCACCACCACCACCATCGACTCGAGGTGGAAACGATTCTTTATATAAACTGTACAGTTTGTACACGATTTTAAGTATTTACACGTCTGTGTCTGATAACGCAGCCGTTGCCCGCTAATAGTTACCACTGGACAATGTTAAAAACTATAGTTTTAAATGACTACCTACGTTAGTCATGAAGCCCATGTCCTAAGATTTGTTGTTTGACTTAATCTGAAGATGATAAACAGAATAGAAACCACTTTAAATGAAGGGACTTCATCCAAAATTTGTTGTCCTGAGACCGTCTGACCTTTTGGTCAGCTGTCACATTTCAAAATAATTTGGTTATGACACCAACATCGTTTTACCATAAGTGTTCCTGGCTCAGAAATCTGTGGTGAGGTTAATAAGAAACACTGAAGTCATCTCTATGTGACAGAAACCTTGAACAGCTCAGCGGGACCGAAGCCAACAAGAAGAAGAAAGAAGCGAAAAAACAAAGGCTTCATTATAAAAATGATTGGACTGAGTTGTCGACAGCCGTCGAGGAGATTTCATTGTCCTTCATTTTTGAAAAGAGTTGTTAGTTTTAAAGTTAAGCTTCCAAATCTGTCAGTTTCGTTGTAGTTGTGTTTGGATTAAATGAAATGATTGACACAATGCTCTACGGGTAAATATGAAGCTACAGCTTCGCATAAACACTGAAAATAAAAGTAATAAAGTTACTTACTAAAGCTTTCTGTGCAGTAATTTATGACATGGGTACTATAATTCAGACAGTGATGCAGTGTTTTTAAACCTATCCCCTCTCATCTCAATCTTTTCCTTTAATGTTTTGAGTATCAGACTTTATGAATCAGAGTACTCATAAATCTTAATGTTGTGTGCCGAGTAGTAATACAGCTTTTTGTACTGCCAACAGAAACAGGCCAACATCGTTGTTCAGTCCTGTGAGCTCCTCGTCGGACCAGCTGCAAGGCTACCAAAAACCCTACAACCACCAACAAGTGTTCTCACAGCAGCAAGGTACCGACAGAGTTCACCACGTTTGCATCATCAGCAAATCAATATCATATGCAGCGTTGTTGGCGTACATTCCTCATTTCCGTCTGTCGTTTTCTGTCCAAGGATGTGTGTATGGAGAAGGAAAGGTGGTTCAACCGGCCGGCGATGGAGGCTTTGAACCAGCTAGTTACTTCACAAACCCTGCTGCCTCTCACTCTACAGGTAAGACAGCGATAAAGAAAAGTAAAGGCACCTATACGCTTCAATTAAGGAGAAGAGTGTCTGAAACAATGACTGTATAAAACATGGACGGAGCTGTATTGGAGCTCAGTGTGGTGGTAAAGACGTGAATCATTGGTGTAACAGCACCTACCTGTCAATGAAAGCAATCCTGTACAACTTTAAGCCTTAATATAATGTGAACAGTTGTATATAATTTCACCCTCAGTACAGTTGTCATGAACGGGGAAATAAGCTACAAAAACCAAAACTGTTTTTTGTACCAGGCTGTAAACATGTTTATTTCTGCTGTGAAACATGGGGACTTATGGAGACTGACTCACTTCTGGAGCCAGCCTCAAGTGGACGTTTGAGGAACTGCATTTTTCTGGCATCTCCACATTATAGCTTCACTTCCCAGACACGGTGATGGTGGTTGCTGCTTGTTCTGAAACTTTTTTGCTCCAACAATTGCGTCAATAACTTTCCGATACCAACAATCTAAGATTCACACTTACTTCACCTTGAGACTGGCTCCGCCGTGCGGAGGCTGTTTGAACTTCTCTGTTTAAATCGTGTCACGCAACGCTAAGAAACACATGGAAATTGAGTGTGGCCAGTTGCAAGAACTATGAACACTTCTGTTATCTGATGTGGTCGGACAACTCATTGCACAAACTTGTTCTTCTGTAGCATCACCCAGCCTTTAAAGAACTAGACGAATAGCTGGACGCCGGCCTGTTAGCCGGAGTTGTAGTCTGTATTCGAACCATTCTCTCTCCTTTATTAAAAAAAAGTTACACTATGGTATCTAACTGATTAAAGATTATGATAATAACTGCAGCCTTTTCCTCCTCTCAGGGTTCGACTTGTTGCAGGACCTGCAGGGTCAGGCGGGGGGCGGTTACTCCATGTCTCCCGGTTCAGACGACAGCTTCCTCTTCCAGGCAGGAGGTGTCGACCGCTGCCTCAACCAGATCTACTCCATCTACCTGGACTCATGATGACTCATCGCAATCACGCTGTTCTCCTCGTGTACGAAGCGTGGCGGCAGACAATCACAGCGACAACATATACTGTATATTCAAGGCTGAAGCTGTCAGATTCGTTCTGATTCTTAACAGATGTGAAAAATATGTCAGTGGGAGTTTTGACGGTACAAAACCAAAGTGCAAAATTGACTAAATGCAGAGCTGCGGGGAAACTGTCAAATATGAAAGGCCAAAGTGGAAATCTGGTCGAATTATAAATGTAAATAGCAGTGACTTTTATATTCAGAGATGACCACAGTATTTGTGATCTGGATAGAACGAGCTATGAGCTTTATTTGCTGGTTTCATCTACTCACAAAGTCAGATAGCTTTCTGGCTCTGCCGCTGATGTTAAAACTCAACTCGGTCCACAGCAGCTTCGCCTCCAGGAAAAACAACAATACTTGTCAGAGTAGGATCGTATAATGTAACGGATCCCAATGTAGGGTTGAAAACGGGGTTCAAGATGAAAGATGATTAAGAAGATACCAAAAACAAAAATGGCTCATTTCTCCTTCACAAACTATATTTGACTTTTCTCTAACTGTTGCTTCTTTTCATTTTAAGGTGTCACAAATCAAAAAGGTCGTAAAGTCACATTTAGCAGTCCAGAACAACTTCATTTTGGCAAATTAAATTTAGAAGGAAAAGCTCAATACGTCTGTACACTCAAAATGTAGCTACAGCCAAGAGACGGTTAGTTTAGCACAAAGACTGGAAACAATCCACCATTAACAACAAGTAACTCCAAACCTCGGTTAATGCATTATGTTGTTTGTCTCATTTGTACAAAAACAACATGTGAAAATACAGACAGTCATGAGTTATTTCTTTTCTGCAATGACTCCATGAAGTACTCCGGTTCATAGCCTCTCGTAAAAAAAACACCAACTTGTCATTACACCTCAGTTTGTGTGTGGATTAAACAAACACGATGTAACTTTTGAACTTTGGAGACGCCTGTAGGCGGATTTTTCTTCCCTTCGGAGAGTGCCATGCTGAGCTGAACTGTAGCTGTGTTTTCTGTGCGCGACGTGAAACAACAGATCTGTGTTATGCATTAACATTTTAATCCGGTCGCAAGATAAAGAAGACAAGTCTATAAATATGTGAGACATAAAAAGCTGAGTCGGTGCCAGCAGACCGTTTATAGGAGCCGAGGCGCCAGTACAGCAAAAAACTCGGATCACCTCTTGACCTTAACATGGAGTTGTTTGGATAGTAAGGAGTTAAAGTTCACTGACATACTCCGGCACCTCGCCTTATGATTTTGCAGTGCACAGGCACAAAACTGTGGTGTCGATCTTTCTCATCTTGTGTTCACCGACATGTCGAGCCTTTCCTTTAAAAGGTGTCGGTGTGTGTCCATCTGCAGCTGAATTACCTGGTAACCAAAGTGCCACTGAGAAACCTCCAAATGTTTCTTAATTCATATTTCTCATCTGCGCACGAGCCGTGCAGCGTGGAGTAACTGTAGCAGAGCTGCCACCTTGTGTCTGAATGACTGTATGAAGATACAACACACACAGTCTGTGGTACAGAGTGACGGGACGATTAAACTGACACAAAACTGCACTAAAATGTATCGTCTGTGACTCGTCGCAGACTTAAAGGTGTCAACCAGTTATTTTCTATATGTGTAACCTAACAACGATCACGACAACAGCATAATCTGTTTTTTTATTTTAATATGTATGTTTCCTTTTTTTGTTTTTGTTTCAACGTGTTTGTTGTAAAGTTTCTATCAGTGTTATATTCAGTGAGAGGGAGGTGTGCATTGTTTACAGTACGTTCTCTGCACTCTGTCTCATCACAGAGACTTTTTAAGAAAAAAAAAAGACCAACCAGAAAATGTTTACACTGATTTTGTAGCAATTCAGAGATTTCTTATTATTGAACATTGAACAGTGTATATAGACTGTAAAAAAAAATGCACCTGTCTTTTATATCGAAATAAAAAAAAATATCTGTTTGTACATATTTGTGTTTCTTCATTGTAGAGTTAAACTCACATAAATGTTAGAAAATGTGGGGAAAACATCTTTAAATTTCTTGTTTTATCATTTTAAAATCTCAGATATTTAGTTGTGAATATTTCAGCATTTGTGTGTGAAATGTGGCTGAATAATCCTCTTTTTAATTATTTTTTTGTCATTGTAATTAATCTGTTTTGAGCTTATTGAATGCTGCCATCTATGGCTCAGACATGTAAGAACAACAGGACAGCTGAAGTCTCACAGTAGACGAGCGAAGTAGTGGTGAGTAGTGAAGAATACAGTAGGCCCCATTCAGTTAGAGGCAGGCTTAGTCCTGTAAGAAGACTTTTTATTGTCGGTGAATCCTTTATTGTCATTGTACAAAGTACTCAGACAACAAAATGCAGGATTTGCTAAGCTAAAATAGTTTATTTGGAATAGAGATATATATATACTGAAGTACTTTAAATTTGTACTTGATTACCGGAGTACTTGGGAACACGTCAACATTTTTCAGGGTTTTATTAGAAAGTTATTTATTTATTTATTTTTTAACTTTATTTCTATAACAGATTCCACACATAGAAAAAGTAAACACAAAGTGCTTCACACAATAACCTCACCCCACCCTATTATAAACAAAAGCAAACTCAGGAAACAGGAAACAGAAAATAAATAAATAGAATATTAATAAACAAAACAATAAAACTAATTAAAAGACAAAATGTAGAAATACAAACAGAATAAAAAAAACTGAATAAAAGTTAAAAGCGTTAAATAAATTGTTTTATAGATGACCAAAAATAAAGGTTAAGAAATATAAATAACCAAATAAATAATACCCAGACTACACTATACTATACTATACTACACTATACTAGACTATACTATACTATACTATACTATACTATACTATACTATAACTGGTGTAACAGATTATAATATATAAACAGACATATTAATAAACTTTAGAAAGAGAAGCCTTGAGCTTCTTCCTCCAGTCGATGCACCAGGTGGCGCTGTAGCAGGTCACCTTTGTCCTGAACACGGTGAGGATCAAACCTGTCAGCTTCAGACACGCGCTATGACTGAACACTGTGTGTGTGTGTGTGTGTGTGTGTGTGTGTGTGTGTGTGTGTGTGTGTGTGTGTGTGTGTGTGTGTGTCACACAGACTCACACACTGTGGAGCTGTATTTCCACATTGCTCTCGGACGGAGGGAGACACACCCTCTGATCCGGAGGAGGAGACAGTCAGCCGGGACAGTTTGATGGGATGCAGAGAGGAGAAGGAGTCGTCGCTGTGGGTGATGTTTGAATCCTCAGTTTAAAAAAAAGAAAAAAGCTTCAGGTCTCATGAACTTCTGACAGAGAGCAGCAGGCCTGCAGCAGACATGCCCATCACAGGTAAGACTACACACATTTACCTCCAACAGGTGTGCACTCATGTTTGAAATCTGTGTGTTTAAAGTCATCCACATAAGATTAACTTGCAGTTATGTTAGATTGTGACCTAAAAA
This sequence comes from Collichthys lucidus, assembly GCA_004119915.2. Classification (NCBI taxonomy): domain Eukaryota; kingdom Metazoa; phylum Chordata; class Actinopteri; family Sciaenidae; genus Collichthys; species Collichthys lucidus. The sequence goes on from CM014089.1 coordinate 7,989,626, forward strand.
AAGTGCATAAACTAAAACAAGTGTTGGATGATGTTCTGCGCAGTTTGTTTCACTACATGCTGTTTGAAGGACCTGCAAATACTGTTGTTTTTATTTTATTTCCATTCATGTCATCAAAATACACTAATTAACTAATTAAAAAATGAGAATCAGCCGTTATACCATGACAACTTTCATTTGTTGAGCACTAAAAATTCCCCTCCCTGTCCTCGGCGGTGCTCCAGCTGCAGGCCTGGTTTAATGTAGGAATATTTTATGATTTAACAAGTTGTACGAGAGGAGAATGAAGGCCGTTATTGCAGAGGAAACTCTGCTGCCAGAGAGGATGTAGCAAGGCACATTGTTAGTGAGTGAGATCATCCACGTCTTCCAGATTTAAACCTTGCTCCTCTCCCCGGGCACTCTCACACCCAGATCCTTGAAAATCCTTCTGTTTGGATGAAGAGGCCTTCGCTCTCGACAGCTCTGGGAGCTCCAGTGTCTCTGGTGTTGTTTGCAACTCCAAAAATCCAAAGAGCAACTCGTCTGTCAATATTAAGAGTGACTGAGAAATCAGTCGACTTTAACCTTTAGCGTCTGTTATCAGGCTCAGATGAGAGTTTGACACGTGAGTCATTAAGTTATCTTAAAACTTACAAAAGTCTTACGCCATCCCAACTTTGCTCACGCAAAGACGCCCAAAACATCCAAATCTAAGCAAATGATTACCGTACCGACACGCAGGTACACAAACCCACCTATTTCCCTTTCCCTCTCCGGAGAGATCGGTTTGAATATATCTTCCTGTGATAGTGATCAGTTTGAACAAAAGCTTTCTACAGAGCGGTGCAGCATGCAAATAACTACAGAGTTAAAGGATATGAAATGCCGTGTAACTATAAATAAACACGGGGGGTCAGTTCACATGCTCGAGTTTCAGATTAAAGTTTGAGACTAAAGAAGAAATGCAAACACAAAAGTTTTACCTGCTTATCCCAAGACTTCTTTATTGTTTGTTTTTTTATCACACATTCAATTAGGTTAATCTCCTTCATTGTTAAAGGTAGTTTATGAATACATTTCACCCAACGTGACCTCACTGAAGGACAAAAAAGAGCTTTCTTCCTTTAATTTCTGCAGGATTAATGGATGAATCACTTCTTTATGATGAAGTTGCACTTCCGAAACAGCAACCAAGAAACTCACATATGATATATCTGAAATTTACAGCTGCTATAACCTATATTTTTATACGAGCAACAGATAGCTGTTTGTATGTGAAAGAGGTCATGAACTCATGAAGAGTTATTACCCAAATATGACCCATGACTTTACTGTTTTGGTTCACTCTCGTCAGCGTTATTTCCAGCAGCTCCAATTGAATTTAGCAGCTAAAAGGAGAGATGTGCATACATCAGGTGGACACATACATGTAAGGTGCTTGTCATTTCAACCATGACGTCAGCTTAAAAGTTGGAGATATGTCAATGTTGCGTTCACAGATTGTTTCTGCTGCCCCCAAAGTCCCCCAAAATAAGTAACTGCAGCTTTAAAGGAACACATTTAACCTCAGGAAACCTTTTACTAACAGAGAGGCATGTAGTTTCAATCGTTTGAAGACGTATAATATGATGATAAACTGTTTCTATTTAACCCCTGGTGGTCTCTAAAGGTGGGTTCCCCTCTTGAAATTCAAGCTGTCACTTTTAACCACCCACTAATGTGCATCTAACCGAAGCTAACGAGATGCAGAAAGATGAAACAGGCCCACCAGCGCCGAATAAAAAAACTCCCATCCACCATTTTTTTGTTCTGATCTATGAGATCCTTGTTCTGTGTTATTGCCGCTGTAGTCGACTGTGACATTGGACTTCCTCTGATCTTTGTTCAGCTATGGTGGCTGCTGTTGCTCATGCCTGCCGCTCATGTCTTCTTCTATTTATCCCAAACAAAGTGCTGTTCGGCTGCCGGAAATGTAAACCGTGTCACCGTCTGCGGCCCAGATAGACACTTTACTGGATATTTATTCCTGGATATTCGCTGTATAACAAAGCGAGAATTAAAACATTAGGACAGTGTCATAAGGCAGACGCAGTCTTCTTAATATCTCATCCCTCTGTATACTCTGTCAAACACTCTGCGCTCTTCACATGTTGGATATATTAGATCATCTCTACAAGCAACAAAAAGTCAGAGCGAGTCAGAGTTTCTTTCCTTTCACACGCACGTCCTGCATTCGTCTGAGAGACTTGCAGCTCTGCTGATATTTTAAGTCAATGAGTAACCTTTTAATTTCAATGTTTAATATTTGTTTGGGACTCTTGAAGAGTTCCCACTGAGTTTTTTTTTTTTGTTACATAACTCTGGACGAGTAGATGAACTGTCATGAAACTATGCCCAGACAATTATCTCCCCATCAGGATTGATTGTAATAACATCATCAGGGCAGCGCTTTCAAAACCTCAAAACTGTTCAAACTCTTTTACAGACGTCCCTTTTTATATTCATGCTTTTTGGGCCATAGACAGTATAAAACATGGATTTAGTGTCCATGACGTCACCCACAGAGTGTGGTGGCAAAAACATCTGCCAACCTGAGGCGGGCCGAATGATGCCTGGTTGCTCAAACAAGCCGTCTGTAACAGCACCTACCTGTCAATCAAAGCGTCCACGCTCTTAATCCTGCATAACTTTAAGCCTTAATATAATGTGAACAGGTGAGTTGTATATAAATTCACCCTCAGTACAGTTGTCATGAACAGGGAAATTAACTACAGAGACCAAAACTGTTTTATGTACCGGGCTGTAAAGATGTTTATTTCTGCTGTTTTTAACATGGGGACTTATGGAGACTGACTCACTTCTGAAGCCAGCCTCAAGTGGACGTTTGAGGAACTGCAGTTTTTAACACTTCCGCATCGGCTTCATGGTTACCGCTTCATGCTTGTCCTTTTGTTGTCGAAGCGTATGAGTCATGTTTTCCATAGAACGTAGGAGTTAACAGAGGAGGTCCATAGTGCAGCCATAAAGATCTTCAGGAGGCACATATCACATAAACCTTCACCTTCTCCATCAATCCATTAATCATGTTCTTTATAAACCAGTTGACGCCCTTTACAGTCATTGTTTTGACACAATATCCGTCAAAACTTCAAATATTTGCATTTTCCTATCATAAACGATGAAGAAAACCAGCAAATATTCACATTTGAGAGGCTGGAACTGGTCAAGTTTGACGACTAATTAAACACTTGGCAGGTGATATGATTTCAAGATGGCGTAAATAGGCTCCAGCTGACGACAGTGGTCCTCTTAAACCCTCCACATGGCGATGAATCGGGCCTGTTGTTGGGGAGTTAGCACATTCCTACCTCCTAAACTGTGGAGCAGCTTTCAGCTCTATTGTGGCGGGAGAGGAAGTCTGATGTCACGACCAAACACACACCCTCTGTCTCTTCCTGTCTGCTTCACATGTAACACAAGCCTTGTTTATGTCGACCGCATTACAGCTTATGCTTTTATGTTCAGGCAGCGTCCCCAACTACATAGAAGTTTATGGGAATTGACCAGCAATTATTTTTTTTATGTCTCTGAGCCAAATGTTGTCACGTCACGGCCTCCCAACGAGACACACGGGAAGACTGAAACCTGAGATTAAAATAAGTCTTAAACGTGAAATTACAGTGAGATTAAAAAGTTTCACGTCATTTTAGGGAACCTCATAATTTATGCTGTATTCTGCTGTACGTGTGTTTTTTGTTGTTGTGTGTTTTGCATGTTTGGTCCTTGTAATTTCGCAAATGAAAATTAGCTCTGTGGCTAAATCTGGAGCATTAAAAGTAAAGGGAAGTCACGTAATGTTCCTTCTAGGTCCATGCATCCATCTATGTATGTAAAATGAAATGGTAAAAGTTATCAGTTGGCAATTTTAGTCAGAATTTGACTCCTTTAAAGTGCAAACATTGAAAGCAAGTGGCAACCTTTGCAGCTCTGTGTAAACCTGTGGGTGTCGTCACACATACGCTGTCCCTTCTTTATACTGTCAATGGTTAAAGGGCTTTATTATTGTGGCTACATGAACCCTTAGATTTCAAACCAATGACAGTATAAAGAATGGACAGAGCATGAGTGAATGTGCTGCTTTTTCCACCTCCAGGCTAATCTATGAATCGGAAGATGTGGGATCATCGGCGGACCTGCTCAAACAAGCCATCTGTAAGAGCACCTACCTGTCAATCAAAGCATCCACGCTCTTAATTACACATAACTTTAAGCCTTAATATAATCTGAACAGGTGGGTTGTATATAAATTCACCCTCAGTAAAGTTCTCATGAACAGGGAAATTAGCTATAGAGACCAAAACTGTTTGTACCAGGCTGTAAACATGTTTATTTCTGCTGTGAAGTTGTACATTTTAACATGGGGACTTATGGAAACCAGCCACAAGTGGACGTTTGAGGAATTACAAGTTTGTTTTGTTTAAAATTTTGCCTTTTAAACTCCATTGTATAGTTGCTTTGTTTTGTATTTTATAGTTTTCACTCTGCTGAACAATAATTAGTATACATTAGTATTTTCTTATCCGTCCACAGACAGATCAGATCATTAGAGCTGAATCACACACTGGAGCCGTTCAAAGTGCTATACTGTGTGATAAAACAATAAAAGTAAAGTCCGAGATACATTTGGAGCCATATGATGTCAAGACACCGGCAGCTTTGGTGTGTTTAAAGACAACATGTTTTACTAACCATCTTTACCTTCAGGTAATGTTTGTCTAACTCCCATCTGCCAAATAACGGCCAAGCCTTCACGTGAAAGTCATAGTAGCATCTGTTTCCTCTCCAACAGCCAAACACTGGACTCCTGATCCCTAGTGACTGGTGTCACCATGCCAACTCCCACAATCCTCACAGCAACCAGGAGTCCTCGGAGAAGTTGCTAGGTTTAGAAGCCACATTTACATCTGTGTGAGCCAACATAAAGTCCTCCAGTACCGAGACAGAGAGAGACACCAGGAGGCAGGTAGGGCTGCCTCATGAAGCAGTATGTCGTGATGAAGTCATGTTTCTGTGTTTCATTGTACTTTCTGTTTCAGACATGTTTTGCCAGCTGCTGATTTTCATGCTACTGCTGAAGACGGGGCTCGTGGGTGGATGTCCTTGTCCAGCAGCCACCGTTTTGTCCCAGCCTCCCTTCGAGGTTCCCGCAGACGTCTGCTGCTTGAACTACTCCGGCTCTGATTTGAGCCACGTGCACTGGTCTGTGTTTACCAATGAGACGAACATACAGACTCTGGATCTGTCCTCCTGTAATATCAGTTCTATTAATATGAGCAGCAAAGAGGCCTCTATGCTGCAGAAGGTTTACTTAAGTCATAACAGACTAACGGCGTTGCCCGAGGAGTTTCTGGCAGCCCAGTCCAGGCTGACGGAGGTGGATCTGAGCGGGAACCTGATTCAGAAGCTTCCTGAAGGTTTTCTTGAGGACTCGAACAACCTCCAGAGGTTGTATCTGCAGGGAAACAAGCTACGCTTCTTGCCAGGCTCTATACTCCAGAAGCCGAGCTTGCAAAAGCTGGATCTGGAGGGGAACCCGTGGGACTGCTCCTGTTTGTTACTAAAAGGCGTAGAGGAAGGCAGGAAGCTGAACAGGACCACCAAGCTCGAGGATCTGGTTGGGAACTTGACCTGTGTTACTCCGAGGCACCTCGCCGGCATGACTGTGTTCTCTGTGAGGCTTAGCGATGTGTGCCGCCCGGCCGGCCTCACCGCCCTCTTCATTGTGCTGCCTCTGCTCATCCTCTCCGCCCTGGTGCTCTGTTGGTGCTGTGGGAGGAAGAGGAAGAAGAAAGAAGTACCTATAAGCACCTCAAAGAAGAAGAGATCTTCTAGCTCCAGCTCCAATGGCCAGAAGCATCGCAAGAAGCAGCAACAAGCGACCACTGAGCAGAACAAAACTGGACACTGCATCAACGAGGGGATCCTGAAGAACCAGCTGCTGCTTCGCCCGGCATCCACCCTGCTTGGCAGCACCAGGGACATCTATGAAGAAGTGGAGATTAAGCTGGGCTCAGTGGAGTCTCTTCCTAGAATCTCCTCGCGTTGTTCCAGCTCCACGGATGGGAGGCAGGGCTCCCAGGAGCCCGACGGGGCCAGCAAGGCAGAGCTGGACACGGTGAGTGTGACAGAAGTGATGAAGGACTCAGCTGACAGGGAGAAGGCTTACATGACCCAGTCGACTGAATACTACAGCCTGGTGCCGGGTATTGAACTGGAGGACTCGGACCACGGCGAGTATGAGAACGTCAGCCTCTCGTGACACCATCGTAAAGGAATAGTTTGACATTTTGGGAGTTATGCTTTTGTTTTCTTGACGAGAGTTAGATTAGATGATCTGCACATGTTTCTCTACAACTCTTTTCGGTGTTAAATAGAAATGCTCCCTCCAAGTAGGGACCAAGTTGCTGCCCCAAGCAAAGGAGCTCAAATATTGATACTTGCGCGGTGTTGTAGTACTCAAAATAAACCCAAGACTGGTCTCATAACCACTTTTTGAAGGTCTCTGTCTCTCGAAATTGTCTTTATTGTATTTTATTTCAAGACCACAAAGAGGTCAGCTGCAAAACGGTGTCAAAACAGGCAGGAAGGCCTCACCTAAAGAGATTTGCTGAATTTTAGCTACATGTTATCTACCTGAGTAGGCTATAGTGACCCTCAAAGTCTTGGTCTTGACTCAGTCTCGCTTTAGGTGGTCTTGACTACAACACTGGTCTGCAGTACTGTACCGGACTGTTGTGGTTCAGAGGGAGCTGAGCTGGACAGCAAAGCTCTAAGTCCATGTTCCAACCCTCAAATGTGGTCATGAACTTTGGGTCGTGACCAAAAGAATGAAATCGTGGTTACAAGCAGCCAAAATGAGCTTCCTCCGCCGGATGGCTGGGCTCAGCTTTGGAGGTATGGCAAGGAGCTTGGAATAGAGCTGCTGCTTTTTGTGTTGAGGATCTGATTAGGATGCTTGGGTGCCTTGGTTTGGAGGTAGACCCAACACTCACTGGAGGAACTATATAGCCCATCTAGCCTGGAAACGCCTTGGGATCCCCCAGGAGGAGCTGGAATTCGTTGCTGGGTAGAGAGATGTCTGGAGAGCAATAACCTGCCCAGATAAATGGAAGAAAATGGGTTGTGGCATGGGTTGCCACAAAATGTTGTTGTTTTAATCACTGCTTTAGAGTTGTTTGATTTTTATCACCTCCGGGCTCATAAACAAGTCTCATCTAACTCTCGGAAAGAAAGCAGAGAAGCCCTAAAATGTCAGATTATTCCTTTATATGCACTGAACATGCCTGGTCTAACCACTGTGGTATCACAATGCAAGAGGAAGTGATTTAATCTGGAGCTTTTCCTGTGGGACCTGAGAAACGCAGTGAGGGTTTGAAAAGGAGGCCTCCCCTCGTCTCTTTTTATCTCGCTGAAAAATAAAATCTATTTTGAACATATTTAATGTTCCACTCCATGCAAATGTACTCTTAAAAACATATTTTTAATCACTGTGCTTACTTAGGCCATGAAGCTTTTGTGTGTACCTCACCCATCTGTAATTGTCTCAATGCATTCCAGGTTGTATTACTGTACATACAGGATGTTCTGGACCTTAAGCTGCACATCTAGAAATGTAGGTGCTGAACAATGACTAATCCCATTGTAATGTTCAAAGTTAATTCAACGTGAGATGAGGAATGTAAAGCTTAGATGATAAGTCTAAATTTAAATGTCACTGTTAAGCAAGGATAAAAGGAGAGACGCTTGCTATTGACGCACTGAAAATGTGCACATAGGTTGGAAAAAAAATACTGGTTAATGCTGGTTTAAGATAAAAATCTCTGGTAAACTGAGACGTGGAGCGTTTCTGCACGGCGGTGCGACAACATAAGTGACACTGGAGAGGACGGCAACACAAAAGGACAAACACCGAGCATCAGGGTCAGCGTGGAGGTGCAGGATGCAGGCACTCGATTGTTATCTAAGATGTGGAAAATAGACGGACGTTTCACTCTCACACATGCTGGGGCTATGAGTGCTAATTGATTTGTGTTGTAGAGATGTGGAGAAAGTGGGTGCAGCTCAGGGTGTGGAGCTTCCTGGAATTTAACTGAGGTGTATTTTCCAGACGGGTTTTTTTTACAGATTTTCTTTTTCCATCAAAGCTTTATTTATCGACATTGTTAAGTTTACCGCATTGAAAATGCCAAAAGGTCAAAAGACAAGCATACAAATGAGTGAATGTTGTATTTTGTTAACATGGCTGTTGCTATTCGACTGAGGTTGTGTCCTTGTAGTATCTTTCCAAAGATGTTTAAGCAACTTGTGGTAGTTGTATTCTTTAATTAGTTTGTTTTCCTTTCCCAAACAAACAACATAAGCAGTTAACAGTGATAACAGTGGCTGTAAAAGAGGGTCTTGAATAAGCACCTGAAAGCAACACACATCTTAGTTTGCTAAGCTATAGCCTAGCTAGTTTGCTAAGCTATAGTTGAGCTACTTTGCTAAGCTATAGCCTAGCTCGTTTGCTAAGTTATATCTTAGCTAGTTTGCTAAGCTAGAGTTAAGCTAAATAACCTAGTTACAGTTGCTAAGCTATAGCCTAGCTAGTTTGCTAAGCTATAGCCTAGCCAGTTTGCTAAGCTATAGCCTAGCTAGTTTGCTAAGCTATAGTTGAGCTAGTTTGCTAAGCTAGAGTTAAGCTAAATGACCTAGGTACAGTTGCTAAGCTATAGCCTAGCTAGTCTGCTAAGCTATAGTTGAGCTAGTTTGCTAAGCTATAGCTTAGCTGGCTAAACTAGTTACAGTTGCTAAGCTATAGCCTAGCTAGTTTGCTAAGCTATAGTTGAGCTAGTTTGCTAAGCTATAGCCTAGCTAGTTTGCTAAGCTATAGTTGAGCTAGTTTTCTAAGCTATAGTTGAGCTAGTTTGCTAAGCTATAGTTAAGCTAAATAACCTAGTTACAATTGCTAAGCTATAGCTTAGCTAGCTAAACTAGTTACAGTTGCTAAGCTATAGTCTAGCTAGTTTGCTAAGCTATAGTTGAGCTAATTTGCTAAACTATAGCTTAGCTAGTTTGCTAAGCTATAGTTGAGCTACTTTGCTAAGCTATAGCTTAGCTAGATAACCTAGTTACAGTCGCTAAGCTATAGCCTAGCGTGTTTTAGCAAACAATCAATTAAAACTTGACACTTTGTGGGTATTTCCATTATTATTTAATTTAACCACTTTTAGGAAACAAATAATAAATAAATAAGTTCCTAATTGCTCCCACAGAATTTCACTCCTTGAGTAAATGTGTTGAAACAGCGTTTAGAACTTTGTTTTGGGAAATAAAATTATATTAAATCATTCTAACTGTTGAGAAACCTTCTCCAAACATGATTGTGTCATTTGAGGAAACATTAGCTACCAAAAAAACAAAACAAATGGGTTTACTGGTATGACACTGAATAAAAGCACTGATTTTTATCATTTTCATGTTTATCTAGGCAGATGCACTATCTTGACTGTTTGTTTTGAATGAAAAACATTTGAATATTGTTAAAAAGAAAAAATAAATTGCTTCTTTTTTTTCAAGATTTCTTGAGAATTGTGTATGATGAAACCAAACTGTGTCATTAGTTCACTGCATTTTTGAGAACATGTTCCAGATCTTTTCTTTCAAGCGTTTAAAACACGGCCCCTCAGCTTCCTTTTGACCCAGGCCGGCCCCAGAGCTACCTGAAATCCCACTGTTCTTTTGAGCTCTGATTTCACTCACCGTGGGAAGTTGTAATTACCGCATTGGGTTACCCAAACGATCAGTATGAGCTGAGTTCTCAGAGGTCTGAGCCCAGGAAATGATGGAGTATGTAGGGATGTTGAATCACAGCAACAACCCTGGATTTAGAGACGCAAACATATAAAATATGCTGCTGTGCCACATAAAACTGACATGAAATGAGCTCCACAGAGGCAGACACAAGATAAAAGTGTGTTCTTATGGATCAAATATGAACACATGTACGTAGGGGTAAATGTGTCACTGTTTCCTGTCAATAAAAGAGCCTCTGGATGTCTTTGTTTAGGAGGTAAACAGACAGTGAAGCCTCAGGGCTGAGGCTCAGAGCCCTGCTGCACATCACCAGAGCGCCACCTAGTGTCAGGAATGGAAATCATTTATCTGAGATTGTTTTATTGTGATGAATCTAGTTAAGTTAAAGATACAAACGTAAAAAAAAAAAAGAAAAAGAGGGGAGGGAGTGCACTGTGGTGACTTGTTCGTGCTCTGCTGGTCTGATTGAGGATGGATGGCCTCGTAAATATCCCGTCAGAGGAGAGCAAACAGAGTCCGAGCTGGAAGCAGAGAGTGTGATTTACAGATTTACAGTGGAGAGCTGTAACGATGTGAAAATCAAACAAGCGAGCAGAGAGCAGCAGCCAATGACAAAGACTGAGAGCTGATGTGTGGGACGGACCATCAGACACTGATATCACAGAACAGTAAACAACACAAGAGCCTCTGCTACAGTATGTGTGTGTGTGTCTGTGTGTGTGTGTGTCTGTGTGTGTGTGTGTGTGTGTGTGTGTGTGTGTGTGTGTGTCTGTGTGTGTCTGTGTGTGTCTGTGTGTGTGTTTTATTTAATTTTCTATAAGATTCACTCAGATAACACTGAACACTAATACTGAAGAGGGCACGTTAACACTAACAACACCAACACAGTACCACATGAAGTACAACACCACTAGTGAGAGTAACAGTAGTAGTAATAGTAGTCGTGTAATGAAAGTAATAGTAGAAAGATGAGGAATAGCAGTAGAAGTACTGTAGTAGTAGTGGTAGAATTAGTTGTTCTAGTAGTAGTAGTAGAAGAAGAAGTGGTAGGAGTAATAGTAACAATAGTAGATGTAGTAGTAGTAATAGTAGTAGTAGTAGTAGAGATAGTAGTAGTAATAATAGTAGAAGTAGTATTAGTGGTAGTAGTAGAGGTAGTAGTTGTAGTAGCAGTAGTTCTTGTAGTTCTAGTAGAGGTAGAAGTAGTATAAGTGGTAGTAGTAGAGGTAGTAGTAGTAGTTGTAGTATTTGTAGTAATATTAGTAGTAGTAGTAGAAGCAGTAGTAGATCAGGTAACAGGTGCAAAGTACTCAGCTGATTTTTAATCATGATTCATGAAGCACAAATGTTCAAAAAGATGAAATAATATTTATATTTTCACTTTATTTCTAATCTTTCTTTGTGAGATCTAATGTTGGTCTTGGACCTGAGGCTCTGTGTGTGTAAAACCAGCAGTAATTGTTTTATTATGGCCTCTTCAAACACTTCAATCAGAGAGTGTTTTATAATAAAATACATTTTGGCATGCATAGAAAAGCAAGTTATTGACTCCAGAGAGCGTAAAAACCAAAAGAAACAATGAGTTTCTATCTGTTTTATAACCTTTTTAAACCGATTTTCATCTTGTACATCAACTCTGAAAATGTGTTTTTACCATACATATATACATATATACACACACAAACATACATATGTACACCCATGGCTTAAACTTCTGATTGATCAATAATTAATATAATTAACACGTCTCAGAGTTAAATGAATGATCTTGGATGTTTAAGCCAGGTGATCTCTGTGAGAACACAAACTATAATCAGTACTTATTGACACTGTGAGGGAACAAACTTTATTAACAGCTTGTCTCTCTGCGCTCTGCCTGTCTACAGGTATAGTTACAGGTATAGTGTACTGTAGGTGTGTACCTCTAGGTGTGTATCTGTGGCCTGCAGGTTCCCAGGTTATAAATTTAAAATGTTAATTTATGGCAGCAGGGCAGAGAGGTTTAAATTGAGATGCAGAGGAAGAACAATTCCTCTCATGTCAGCACAGGACCAGGTGATACACCTGACTTCAGGTAAGACACATCTTAGAGGAGATGGATGCAATCAAGAGACATTCCTTTAGTTTTCACCTTTAATATTTTATATTTTACAGGATTAAACAGAAGTAAACGCAGCCATGACCATCTCTTACACCCTCAAAGTAGCCGATGCCAGATTTTGTGGCTTCTCCAAACTCCTGTTCAGGTGGAAGGGAAGCATCTACAAGCTGGTTTACAAAGAGCTGCTGGTGTTCTGTGGCGTTTATCTGTTTTTCAGCCTGTTTTACAGGTGAATGAACTGATTTACTGTTTGCTGCAGTGTGATCAATCATTTATGATGAAGAAGATAAAGTTTTATTATCTTCACAGGCTGATGCTCACTACACGGCAGCAGGATATGTTTGAGCGCGTCGCCCTTTACTGTGATCAGTTCACCAACACCAACTTCATCCCAGTTCTGTTTGTACTGGGTGAGTCTGATTGAACTGGCTCAAGTAAAACATCTCAACATAAGTCACTATAGTTTTTTTTTTTAATTCCTCTGTCAGGTTTCTACGTGACCTTGGCCTTTAATCGTTGGTGGGGTCAGTACACCAGCTTCCCGCTGCCTGATAACTTGATGATGGTGGTGTCCGGAAACGTCCACGGTGTAGACGAGAGAGGTCGTCTGCTGCGACGGACGCTCATGAGATACGCCAACTTATCTTCAGTTCTTATTCTGCGCTCCATCAGCACGAGAGTTCTCAAACGATTCCCAACGCTGGAGCACATAGTGGAGGCCGGTAAGAACATTTAAAATTTTTAGGGTCACTTTATACCCACCATGTAAGAAGGAGTGCTACCGCAGTCCTTCATTTCAACAGCTGTCAGACTCTTTAACACCAGCATGACTTCATGACTTTTTTCAATATTTCTTGTGAGTAATTTCTAATCCAACTTGTGTATACAAGCTGCTGTGTCAAGTGAATTCCCTCGGTGTGCGATTGTTAAATTGATTGTTAAAATAGTTACAACTACAATACAATAGTCTTGCATACAATATCATATCGTATCATATCGTATCGTATTGCATCGTATTGTATCGTATCGTTTCGTATCGTATCATATTGTATCGTTTCGTATCATATTGTATTGTATTGTATCGTATCGCATCGTATCATATATTGTATCGTATCGTATTGTATCATATTGCATTGTATTGTGTTGTGATTTGACGTGTCTTGTCTTATTGTATCATAGTGTATCTTATCTTATTTTATCGTACCGTATCTTATCTTATTTTATTGTACCATATCTTATCTTAGTAAGTTAGGTTAGGTAAATATTTGGAGGTTAAATATGGATTAAGGTTGGCCGAGGCATCAGTCCTCATCAGCTGTCCAGTCATTTTAAGCATGCATTACTCTACTAAGATATTTGTTTCTAATTTGTTTCTTTAGTAAATTATTTGAATATTTCTCCCTCCACTGTAAGTGCCTGACTGAAAGAGGTAGCTCAACAGGGATGATTTGTTTGTTTGAATTGAGCACAAAGGTTTTTTCACATATTTCAAAAGATGAATCTCTAATAACACATTTAGTCTTTTTCAAAATAAAGCAGGATTAAAACATTTCAGGACTGCAGTGAGACAAATAAAACCAGACAATTGATAAAATAAGGGTAAAGAAAGTGAAGTATAACTAACTCCCTGGATCATAAATATCTCTTCCATCCATCCACGTGGTGTCAAACTGTGTGACCTCTGTGCAGGATTCATGACAACACATGAGCTGAAACTCTTCGAGTCGCTTCACTCTGACTTCAACAAGTACTGGATGCCTTTGACCTGGTTCTCTAACCTGGCGTCGATAGCCAGAAAGGAGGGTCGCGTGAGGGACGACATCGCTTTGAGACTTCTGATGGACGTGAGTGAGGTTTATCTTTTCTGAAAAAAAAGATTACACTCACTTTAAATTAAATCCTAAATATATAATATGTATTTATAACTACAGGAGCTGAATAAATACAGAGCCAAGTGCAGCCTCCTGTTTCACTATGACTGGATAAGCATTCCTCTGGTCTACACTCAGGTAAGATCAGGATCAACTATGATCAACAACATGTCTATCTACTTCATTTGAGGTTATTTATCTTTTTTATCTTCTTAACCGTCTCGTTTTTTATCTGTGCAGGTCGTTACTATAGCAGTTTACTCTTTCTTCGCCTTCTGCGTGATTGGCCGGCAATTTCTGAACCCAGAGAAAGGATACAGGAACCACAATATGGACCTGTACGTCCCTGTTTTCACCCTTTTGCAGTTCTTCTTCTACGCCGGCTGGCTTAAGGTGAGATGATGAGTTCACGTTTCACTACCAGAAAACAGATTTTTTTTTTTATTAAAGGAGGTTGTGTCCTCTCTGTAGGTCGGGGAACTGATCATCAATCCATTTGGCGAGGACGATGATGACTTTGAAACCAACCAGCTGATTGACAGAAACATTGAGGTTACCTCCTCAAATATGTCCACTCCAAACACCTAAAACGAGTGCTCACTGTCGTCATTTGAACTTCGTTTCTGCCTCCTGTAGGTGTCGATGCTGGCTGTAGATGACATGTACCAGAACCTGGCTCCGATTGTGAAGGACAAGCACTGGGCGCAGAGACATTTCTCCATCCCTTACACCCTGTCGACAGCAGCAGAGACTCTCAGACCGGCCTTCAAAGGCTCCACCTTTGACATGAGGTAAACTAATTTGACCTTTTATGCTACTGCAACTATACTGCAAAGACTCAAGCATAAAACGTTGGTCATATTTGCAGGATGAGTGTGGAGGATCTTGAAATTCATCAGCCCGGAGACTCTCCTGGAAAGAAACAGTATTTACCTCTTAGGGCCTCTCTGGGCGACGGTCTCGACAGTCTCCTGCAGAGGGGCAAAGGTATCCTGCGAGGTGGGAGCCTCCCCTCTCTGGTGGACGTCTCAGCACACCCGAATGAGGAGGACGACACGGAGGACGAGGTCAACGCCAGCAACCACAAAGAACAGACATTCATTAACGTCGTAGTCGAACAAGTCTAGTGAAGATGATGAAACTGTAATGTTTTTTTGAACTGACTTTTAATGTGTAACATTTTATGATTTGACACTGAATTAATTTGTGAAATTGTCCCAAACAAATATATATATATGGTATATATAGTCACATTAATTTAGATTAGTTTATTGCCGTTGCACAAAGTACAAGTAAGACAAGTAAATTTAGTAAAGCAGTGCAGAGTACATATGGATATATAAATAAGAGTGCAGATATAAATATCAATATGTTATAAGAATCAGAAGAGGAATTTGACTCCGGTTCACTGTGCTCTAAATTGTACAAACAGGTATAGACATACAGATTAACAAGGAACATGACAGGTAGGCACAGACATGTACATAAAACTTAAGAAACATAAAGAAATAACTATATATATATGTGCATAAATATAGATATGTGTATCGATCTCTAGACACTGCCAGCAATGAAACGTGTTCTGTACATGAGGTAGGTGGATACGACAGTATATATGCTCTAAATTGTACAAACAGGTATAGACATACAGATTAACAAGGAACATGACAGGTAGGCACAGACATGTACATAAAACTTAAGAAACATAAAGAAATAACTATATATATATATATATATATATATATATATATATATATATATATATATATATATATATATATATATATGTGCATAAATATAGATATGTGTATCGATCTCTAGACACTGCCAGCAATGAAACGTGTTCTGTACATGAGGTAGGTGGATACGACAGTATATATGTACAACAAACTAAATGTAAACAGTGAGGATAAATAAATAAATTATAATAAGATATATACATATGGACAGAGTGAAATTAATACACAAATATATATAAATACAGCTTGGCAGCATACATGCTGTATAGAGTGTATAAGGCTAGTGCAGACTGCAGTGTGGGCGTGATGATTTAACATGAGCCCACCTGGTCTACCTGTACACAGATAAAAGAAAAATAAAAGAAAATCTTTTTTCTGCACACTCAGGTTAAATTGACTCTCTATTACACTGTACAGTAATGTTAAAATAGAAAGCAATAAAGCGTTTTTAACCCTAGAACCCACACAGTTCTTGTCATGTGATTTTCACTGTGTTGCTGCTGTCTGAGTTGCATGGGTCCTTGGGTAGCTTCAGGCTGCTCATCTATGGTTTATTTTCAAGAGGCATGCATTAGTGATAGAGAGTGACATTTTTTGTGCCATCTCCCACAATTGCAGAAAGACTGTGCCTTCACCAGACAAGGCTCACATGTCCCAGGAATGTGTGGACAGAAGAACAAGTTCCCAGCTCCATTATTTTTTTTTTGTTTTGTTAAGGATTACCTGATTTTTTAATAATTTTGCTGCCTTTATAAAGCGTCCTTCTTTTTTATTTTATGTGATATCGTATATTGTGAATTTAAATTAAATTGAAATTAAAGAAGAGTACTACAATTTGGTATACTGTGTTTTATATGATGAAAACTGTATTTTATCCAGGATATTATATTGTATATTATCTATTATATATTATATTATTATATATCAGGTAAAATGTACCCGAAGTTAGTGACGGTGTTGCTAATTTTAAACTTCGTGTTCTGGGGTTAAAATAAATACATTTTTGTGGTGAGACTTTTATTTTGAAATTACAACCGACGGAAGTTCGAGAGGGTCAAAAGTCTCCTCTGCGTTTCCGCGTTGTCAGAAATCCAGAGAAATCCACCTCGAAGGGGGAATTTAAAATCCAAAATATCAGCCGACAGTCACGGTACGTCAACAAACACTCTTTGTGCTTATAATTCTACCTTTTAGCTCTTTGATTTAATTTAATTTAGTAACTTTTGAGTCAAATTAACGCACGTTATTTTGTTGAACAACATCCAGCTAAGGTGCTAATGTTAGCTCCGGAGGGAGTCGATACTTTCCTGACGCTGTCAGCCGACTCTGGTGACTCATTATCGGCTTTTTTGGGGCCTCTAACCGCCTCTAAAAGTGAGCCGGGATTCAAATCCTCTTGTTTTAATGTGTACTGAATCTTCTCTGTTGTCAGGACAACAAAAGCAGGACTGTGTGGGGTGATGTCAGCTGACTGACACCTCCTCCTCCATCAACTCTATCACCTCCTCCTCCATCACCTCCATCATGTCTCTGGGTGACAACCCTCACCTGCTCCTGGGCAGGATCCGCTTCCTGAACAAGTGCATCGAGTCATTCAAGAGGAGCGAGCCGGCCCCGGACCCTCTGTGTTACATCCCCAAAGAGGTGTGCTACAAGGTCTGCAAGGATTCATCATCCACGGGCTCCTGCGCCTCCTCCTCCGGACCTGCTGCAGGAGCCTCCTCCGTGGGGAAGACGCTGGTGTCCGTGTTTGAGAACCCACACCAGAACCCACACATCAAGAAGCTTTGCAAGTACAACATCGAGCCGAAGAAAGGGACGTGCATCCGGACAACGGGGGAGGAATACAGGAACAGTCAGGGCCTGTGGGTCAAAATCATCAAGGTGAGCTCGCCTGCTGCTGCTCACGGTGAAGTCGAACCACAAAAACAAGTTATAAGCAATAAATCGATAAAACGTGACACAGAACGCAAAGTTTGCAGCCCTGATCGCCACACCACAGTCTCTGAGCTCTAACTGCACCTTTGTGCGCGTATTTGGACTCAAGAACAACCAGGAAAGATTCATCTGAGGAACCTCAGAGGGAGCGAGAAGGGACGTAGGGCATTAAAAGATCAAGAGAAATAACATACAAGGCCTCCTAGGGCTTCAAAAGTAATCAGCAAAATCTGGAAATCCACTCAGTAGATAATATTTAAGCTGGAGACGAGAGAGCAGTGAGTTACAGTGATCTAGTCATGTGGACAGGAGAAGATTAACGTGTGTCTGTGATTAATGAATGACCCGCTGGACGTCCTGACGTTCTACTGCACAACTTGACGCGTCTTAACAGACATCATGACATCTTGTTCTTTGTCTACACATGTTAATTCAATGATCCGTTGTGTGCGTCCAGGAGCAGATGGAGGAGCACCGTCAGGGCCTGGAGCTGGAGGAAGGCTGGATCCTGGTGTGTAAACACACAGAAGGAGGCGACAGGCTGGTGCCGGTGGAGTCGCCGGAGACCGTTAGCAGGCAGCAGCAGCTCTTCGGCTACGACCACAAACCCTGCAACAGGTGGGAGCAGGTGGTGAACGTGGAGAACGCACTTTACATCGGCTCCAAACCCAAAATCGCAGAGCGGGACGACGCTGCTGTCCAGAAGCTAAGGTGAGCACGAGTCAGACCAGAGAGTCGAGACTTTTTTGGGGGGGGGGATTCAGATTAAATTGAAGCTGTTGTTCTTCTAAAATCTTTAAGGTACATTCCTCCAACCTGGACGTATGAATGCGACGAGGATCTGGTGCACTACTTCTACGACCACATAGGGAAAGAGGATGAGAACCTGGGCAGTGTGAAGCAGTGCGTGACCAGCATCGACGTTTCTTCATATTCTGTGAGTCACTCACACAGAAGCTTAGCTTTTTTCTGATTGTTACATATGTATGACAACATATAATTAAAGATGTATACGTTTTACAGTGATCGATTTACCTTGATACTTCCTGACAGGATGATCCAAGTGGAGGCGTGAGCTGTCTGACGGACGGCGACACTGAAACGTACTGGGAGAGCGACGGCATGCAGGGACAACACTGGATCCGCCTGCACATGAAGAGAGGCACCGTGGTGAAGTAAGGAGCCGAGCTACAAAATTCATATTTAAAAAAACTAAAGAAGTTAAAGCTGACGTTAGTGCTTTCCATCACAGTACTGAGTATAAATGCCATAAAATCAGATTTATTTGTCAAATTGGTGCCTTCCTTCTACTTGTTGTCGCTGCTCCTTCACGTCAAAAAGGAGCCAGCCGAGGTGATTCAGGTGTTTGATTAGGATGCATCCTTTGGAGGTGTTCAAGGTAGCATGAGGAGTCAGGTAAGACCTGATTTTTCTCAGGTTGTGCCGCTTCACACTTCACAACATAAGAAAAATTAGGCCTTACCTAACCGGATACAGGCTGTGGTCATCTGCTATCGAGCTCTACTGGCTGCCTGCAGCAGCCCACATTAAATCCAAGTCACTAACACCACACAGTAGTTTCTGCATCTACACTTTTACTGTGTGATTCAGAGTCAGTCATTAATTAACTCGCACAGATTCGCTGAGCTGAACTGATTACATTTATGTGAGTCACACAAGGGTCAATAATGTTTGAAGCCGGATGATTTAATGTGCAACAATCTAATCTGAACGCAGAGTACAGTGAGTCGACGGTATGTTGGTACCACACCCGGTGAAACATTCACAGTCTCTATTTAAAGATCTGAAGCATCTCGTATGAATCTTCTCTGTCCTCTCTCCAGCAAACTGATACTGACGGTGGACTCCACAGACGACAACTACATGCCCAAGCGAGTCACGGTTTACGGAGGCGAGGGAGACGGCCTGAAGAAGATGAGCGATGTCACCATAGACGAGTGAGCCTCTTCAGTCAGAACGCATCAAAATTACTATCTGTTCTGAACTTAATTTCCATACACGACAAACAAAAGCACATAAAATATCTGTTTAAAATGTTTAAAATGTCAACTGGTGCCAACGAATGTCGATATATAAATGCTTCATATTACAGTATATGAGTCTAATACCCCTAGTTTTGTATTAAGAGACCTTCTCATGTGAGGAAAGGACCTCCGTATTATTACAGTAGACAATATCTGATGTTTCAAAGAAGGCTGAAGAATCAACATTTTCTTTTCTTTTGATGAAAGTAGAGAAATAACAGTGTAATGTTATTATAGTTGTTTCATCTGTAGGAAGTTCATTTTCATATTTCTGCTTTTTTTCCTCTCCAGTAATCTGATTGGAGAAGTTTGCGTTCTGGAGGACATGACAGGTCACCTGCCTGTGATCGAGATTCGCATCGAGGAATGTAGAGGTCGGGTTGTTACATTAAAAACACTTAATTACATTTTCTTTAATGATCCCACAAGCCTTAAACTTTGTTTTCTCTCTCCTTTTGTCGTCACAGACGAGGGGATAGACGTCCGGATCCGAGGCTTGAAGATCAAGTCGTCGTGTGAGAGAGACCTGGGTCTGAACGCCGACGTTTTCCAGTCCTCTAACTTAGTGCGATACCCTCGTCTGCAGGGCAACACGCCTGACTTCCTGTACCGCAGAGCGCTGGTCATCCAGAGGTAGTACACCTCCCAGAGTTGTTCAAATCTCAAACACACACATCAGATTCACGCTCTAATCGTCTTTAGTGATTTATTTTCTCCACAGGTTCATCATTCTCCTGGACAGTGTGCTCCCACACTTAATACCAGCCTGGGATTACAGTCTGGGCACCTTCAACCAGATCAAAGTGAGTCATCGTGTTTATAATATATAATAACAGCAGTAAATTACATTTAAGCAGCAATAAACCCCAAAAAGCTTCTTTTAACCATCGTATTTGAACACATTTATAGTAAATATACAACAAGCTGGGTAGCTTTTATTAAAACAGTGTCTTAAAATGAATGTTTCACTAATATTTAAACCTTCTCTTGAATCTCGTTTGTTCTTTGGCACCCTCTAGAGCATAAAACAGTTCCTGCTGCTGTCCAAACGCCGCTCGGCCCTCATCACGCAGTGCCTGAAGGACTCCGAGACCGGGAAGCCAAACTTCATGCCCCAGCTCTACATCAACCGACGCCTGGCCATGGAGCACAGAGACAACCCGTCTCTGGACCCCAGCTGCGAGAACGCCGTGTTCAATCAGGTACGAAACGCTTCCTGACGGTGCTAGACGACTAGACTCTTAATGTTGCGAGTTGAGATTTGTATATGACCTAAAAAAGGAGAACTCTGTATTTCTCTGGTTGCAGGTGTATGACGGTCTCAAGCCATCTGACAAATTTGAGAAGATTTTGGACTACAGGTGTGTATTCACAGGTTTATGTGATGTTTCTTGCCTGAACTCGAGGGTGTTGAAATCTAAATCTCGTTTCGTCAGATGGCCCGCTCGGTACGACCAGTGGTGGGAGTGCAAGTTCATCGCAGAGGGAATCATCGACCAGGGAGGAGGATTTCGCGACAGCCTGGCCGACATGTCCGAGGAGCTTTGCCCCAGCTCAGCTGAGTGCTCCATGCCTCTGCCGTTCTTCAGCCGTACATCCAACCAGGTAATCGCTCGTCATCACTGCCTGCACGCGATCGAGATCAGACTGCTGTTCGGTGTTCTCAATGTTCTTCTCCTGACCTCGCTCAGGGTTCCTTAGAGGCCAGAGATTACTACGTCCCCAACCCGTCCTGTAAAGAGTTCAACAAGTATGAGTGGATCGGTCAGCTCATGGGAGCTGCTCTCAGAGGAAAAGACTTCTTGGTGAGTGTTGCTCACTCTCCACCTGCTTTAGCTGGATGATACAGTCGCTTTGAAGTAAGAACGGATGGGTGTAGAGATTTGATTGTATCCTGCAGGTCTTGGCTCTGCCCGGGTTGGTGTGGAAGCAGCTGACCGGAGAAGCTGTCAGCTGGAGCAAAGACTTCCCCGCTGTGGACTCGGTGCTGGTGAGGACGTTCAGATTATCACAGCTGCTTCCTTTCCAGCTGTGTCCGGTGTGTCGTTTTTCAAAAGTTTAAAATTTGGTTTGTGTGTTCAGGTGAACCTGCTGGACGCCATGGAGAACATGGACCAGGAGACGTTTGAGTTCAGGTTTGGTGAGGAGCTCGTCTACACCACCCTGCTGAGCGACGGCCAGATGGCGGATCTCATCCCCGGCGGGAGTAACGTGGCCGTCCGCTACGAGGACCGCAAAGAGTTCATCCGCCTGGTGCAGAAGGTTCGGCTGGAGGAGAGCAAGCAGCAGGTTGGACTTTGATGCTTTCCGTGCTTCAGGTGTTGTTATAATTCCTCTTGTCGCTGCTAACGTGTAAAAACTCCTTTATTACAGATAGCAGCCATGCAGGCGGGGCTGCTAAAGGTGGTTCCTCAGGCGGTGTTGGATCTGCTCACCTGGCAGGAAGTGGAAAAGAAAGTGTGCGGAGATCCTGAGATCACAGTGGAAGCCCTGAAACGACTTAGTGAGTGTCCAGCCTTCACAATAAAACACACATTTCCTATATCGATTGAGGATGAAGCTGTTGTTCTGCAGATGCTTGATTGTCTGACTGTTGTCTCCACCTTCCTTTCCTGTCAGCACACTACGAAGACCTGGAACAAAGTGACAGTAGAGTGCAATACTTGTGGGAAGCTCTGACTAACTTCACCAATGGTCAGTTCACATTTCACAGAGCCTCATTCTTAATGCAGTGAAAGTCTTTTACAACACTTCAGTGACGTTAAATTTTGTTCTCAGAGGATCGCAGCAGGTTTCTGAGGTTTGTAACTGGTAGAAGTCGTCTTCCTGCGCCCATCTACGTCTTCCCTGACAAACAAGGGTGAGAAAAATCCATAAAACAGCTGATCTGTAAAACTTCAAATGTTTTTTTTTTTATGTATCTGTTTTAACGTCTGTTTCCTGACACAGCTCTGAAACGACTGACGCCCTCCCTCAGTCCTCCACATGCTCCAGCACTCTTTATCTACCCAACTACCCGAGGTAAACCAACGCTCCGTGTTTCTTAATTACATTTACATGATCGGAGAAGGTTGGTCGGTCATCGATCGTGACTCCTCTCCACTGTCAGCACTGTGTTCATGTAACTCCTTTTCGTTCTGTCCCGCAGCGCAAAAGTCTGCGAGGAGAAACTGCGTTACGCTGCGTACAACTGTGTGGCCATTGACACAGACATGAGCCCGTGGGAAGAGTGATCTCTGCTGCTGCTGCTGCTGCTTCACTGAGCAAACTTTACAAATACACTGCTGTCTCGCCAAGTTTGTCACCTGCCAATTAATCCGAGCTGTACATAATAAAGAGCTATACGGAAACATGGACATGACTTCAGTGTTTTTATTATTCAAGATGTTTTAATGTGTTGACGTGAAGATTCTTCATGAGTTATGTTGGAAAAATTAAACAGTTTGTTAACAATAAATCTGATTAACGTCAAACATTTTAGATAAGATAAAACTTGTCACAGCAGCTTGTAAACACAAAGTGGATCAGAGATTCCTTAAAATAAGTCATGAAGTCAAGTACATTGAAATAAAAAAGTGTATATATATATAATGCACATAAAAGCAGTACATATAGATATATACAACACTCAATAGTACATATACATAATAAGTGCAGCCCTAAAATACAAAGAGTTTATAGCTCCTCATTTAAAAAGTGCCATGGGACACTCTGGTTTTTGTCCATGGTTCACTCTGAGTTCAGTAATGATTTGTTTAGTTACCACGTGACTATTAATAAAAGGAGCAAACACTCTGTAACAGACAATTCAACTGAATTTAACATGAGGTAGTAATAATAGCTAGAAAGCAGAAAAACTCTTGGGAAAAAACAAAGTTGGTAACATGTATTGATGGGACATGATGGCGAGAGGAAGAGCTTAGTGCATCATGGGAAGTCCCCCAGCAGTTTAGTCCTTTATCAGCATGACTCAGAGAAGGTTCAGGACTCACCTGAGCCAGCTCTGACCATAAAGACCGTGACAACCCTCACGTGTCACATTTTTGAGCAAATTTCCCTCTTCTCTGTCTGGTGATCATTTTGGCTGTGTTGGTGCATATGGCACTATTATTTTTTCTAATAGATCGATTGAACACTGTGCAAAATAAAATGACTTCCCCCTTAAGTCATTTAGGACAAAGAAACTGCTATAAAAACTTAAAGTCAAAACCACCAAACATTCAATCACTTTGAGGATTTTAAACCAACAATGAGTTATTTCCCCTCAAAATAACTGAATGTTTAGAAGTTTTTGGAAGTGGACATTTTTTTTGCATAATGACTTATAAGAGGGAAGTAAATTAAACTATCGTGTGAGGGTTAAAAGTGTTGACGGTGTCTGCCTCATGGATCTAAAACAGGAGGTCGTTCCACAGAAAAGGAGCTTCATAGCTGAAATCTCCGACTCCTGTTCTACTTTTGGAGACTAAAGGAACCTCAGGGAACCGTGCATGCAGAGAACACAGTGTTCGAGTGTAGTACAAGCAGAGTGTTATAGAAAGTTTTGGATAGATAAGAAACAATTACATTTTGAATATCTACAATTTTAGGCAAAGTAGAGATTGTGTGCCAGCGTGTAAAGGTCCAGTGGTGCAAACCTGATACTGATCTGACATTTAGTTTCACGTCTGTCTTAACTGACAGAAACACCCTGATGTGGTGTGATGATACAGGAAACAGGCTGCACGCTTAAAATTTCTGCCTGGCAACAGTTGACACCTGTGGTTCCTCAATGTCAGGTTCAACCAGACACAAATCAGATCATGTGTTTTTGTTATTTATCACTTATATTGTGAGAGCCAGTGACCGGTGAAAGACGTCTGTGGTGTCAGGGTTAAGTTGTGGACCCTGCAGGGCCGACATGTGGACCCCTGGAAGTCCCCCCAGACCTCCACAAACCTCTGAACGAGAGGCCTCGTATCTAGTTTGAAGCAAGAGTGGAGTTTCCAGCTCCGGCACTGTGAGGCCTCATAGATTTTTTTTTTCTTCTGCTGACAGGAAGTGAAACTTTACACCACAGGTTGGAAGAATAAATGACACACACCACAACACGAGCAGTGCACTTTGTGTTTTAGTCTCTTCCTCACTGAGCTCTGTGTGGTGTCGAAAAGGTAAGAAGAACATTCACTTTATTCTTTATTAGAGGATGTAACCTGTGTGTAAAGACAGAGTTACACCCTTTTAGTATTTACTGGTACAAGAAGAAAGAAAACAGGTTTTTAGTTAATGATAGTTTTTTTTTTAAAGCTTTTTTTTTAAACTTTGCTCTATTTTACTCAATTCATGGACGCCTGTGTGTCGTGATTATCTTATTTAATCTCACAGACACTGGATAATTGAGATAAAATAGCCTCATATTGATTTTTGTTGTCTTAGGTTACACGAGGTCACGTGTGGACCTTGAGATCCTCGGCAGTATTAGTTGTTTGGCTTTGGTTGAGAACAGTAGGTGCCAGTCTATCTCAGAACTGTTGTGCTGCCTTCCTAGATATATAACATAATAAATAGTTTGTTGTTGACGATCCAATCTGTGTAAACAGACATCTGCGTCTCCAGACTAGAATATGCTGACAATAACACCTCCATGAGTCAAAAACATTCTCTTTGACTAATTCTGGGCGTGTAGTATTTGTGCTGTTATCGTTGGGTTTAAAGTCGATCCACCAGGATGAGTTCAGGGGCCGACTCAGGCACTTCTGATAAACTTTGAGAGTGTCTCTAATTCTCAATAAATAATACAGCATAAGACATCAGAGGCTCCTGAACAATTTCTTCCTTCCTGACCTCACTATTGACTTTTTGACTTCAGAAATTTCTCCATAATCATTTTTAACATGACTTCAGTGTACACCAAACACATTAAAATATCTGTCCTGCCAGTTTCTGACTATAAACTACAGAACGCTCTCTCTAGTCGTCTCCTTTTGATAACTTACTGTCATATTTTTTCCTGTTTCCTGCCTCCCACTTTAAAAAAAAAACCTCAGCTTTAAAGTGTCTGATATACTGATACTGATATCCATGCAGCCTCAGTGACAGATCTCACAACACCTGCCAGAAAACCAACCTAACTGTCAGACAAACTTGTTTAATTTGTATTAATTCACCAGAGGATGAAGAAAATAAATACGTTTCTATTCAAGGACACCCTGAACATGTACTTTATTATTTTAATGCTCAGCAATTATCAGTTCATTCAGATATATTTAAGTAAAACTAGGTAAGTTTAAAATCTAGATGTACTGTGAAATCTCTCACGTGTCGGGAACGTTATGTAGATTTACCTGGTCATTCTTTAAAGGTTTTACATGTAATCTAATGTTTAATGTCTAGATCCATGTTCTCTGGAGACATTTGGACATTTTTATAATTGAATATACGATGGCTGAATTACATTTAGCTGTGACTGTCTTACCATGACATGTCCAAATGTCTGCTGCTTGTTCCTGTAACTTTCTGCAGTTTGGATTAAATCTGTGGATTTTTATGGGCTGTCATGGCTGTTGGTTTGTGTGTAAATCTAAGACCTCACAGGATTTTTAAAATAAACGACAGGACACAACACCAGTTTCCTCGAGCTCGAGTTTTACTTCCTAATTTTTTTAGGCAGCAAGCAGATCTGAAAAATCCACTCCTAAAGATGTAAGAAGTCCTGTTTGACAAACTTACCAGTATTTCAACAACATTATCAACAGACAGACAGGAAGTCTGGAGAAACCGGCTCAAAAACAGGCTCAAAAATACTTAAAAAGCAAATTTGCAGAATGTACACCTGTTTACATATTTCATTTTTATAGACCTGTCATACTGAAATTCTGTTAATTTACCATACTGCTTTATTTATATTTATATTTATATTTATATTTATATTATACTGCCATACTTATATTTATATTGATAATTCTGCTTATACGGTTCATGCTATTTATATCTCCAGACTTTTCTATTCCCGGATGTCTTCTACCTTGTATATATATATATATATATATATATATATATATATATATATATATATATTGCCGTATTGAAATTATCCACCTGAATAGATGCAACATCTGCACATTTTGGACCACAGCCCTCCTGCCTGGAAAAATCCTTCACAGTAGATCAGACACCAATATTAACTCATACAGTATGCTTAATTATGAACAGAATATATATGTTATTTTGTATCTTTGTTACAGTTTTCTGCAGAATGTCGGACAGAGCAGAGCTCATCACATCCGAAGAGACACAAGATGCATCTGATTATGTTGTGTCCTCACCACCACTGCCACCACCACCCCCATACACCTACCAAGGGCAGGACCCTCCACCCTACTCTGCAACACCAGCAATGTACTGTCCACCCAAAGTGGAAACAACATGCCCCTATCAGCCAACCACCTACGTGTCTTTCCGTGCCATAAACCCAGAGCTCACGGACACAACTCCACTTACAGCCTCGTCTTCTTTTGATGACAAGATAGTGAGACAAGGGTTTGTCAGAAAGGTTAGTGCAACATATAACTCAGATGAGATGTAGAATGTGAATAAACAGACACAGTTTTAAAGTTGTTGTTTCTTCATGTTTCTCTCTGTGCAGGTCTTCAGCATCCTGACTCTCCAGCTGCTCTTCACCTTCAGCGTGGTGTGCGTGTTCACCTTCTCCAGCGTGATCAAAGCCGCCGTGCAGAGAAACCTGTGGCTCTACCTCAGCTCCTACATCATCTTCATCGTGGTCGCCATCGCCCTCAGCTGCTTCAAGTCCTTCAGCCGGCGTCACCCCTGGAACATCGTGGGACTGGTAAGAGTGACAAATACAGAAACACAGGAGCAAAAAATTGTCACAGATACATTTATATTAAAAATATACAACAAAACATTGAAATAATAGACTAAGACAGTATGATAAGAGTCACGGCTTTGCAGTTTGAATACTTTATGTTGGATATGAAACATCTAAAGGTCACATGGTCACATCCTGGACAGAGAACTGAAACATTTTGGTCACGACAGACTCAGATAAATGTTGCTCAACAAACAAAACTTTAAATTACTCAACTAGAAACTACCAAAACTGAAAGTATTACATGTAGTAACTCAAAAGTTTCATGAGTCAATGAAACACATGTTGTATGTGTTAAAATAACAATAACAATCATCAGTAGTTCTTTTGTTTTTATTGTTTCCCCTATAAAAACCTCAGTTTCCTCTACAGCTGTGTTCTCACATTTACTTAGAGCTGTTGCGGTTTTGTTAAATTAGGTCAGCCTCTTCCTGTGCTATTAAAGACAGAGCACAAACACATTATTCAAAGATCATTTGTGAATCTATAAAGCAAACTGTGGATTTCCCAGATGAAGTTGGAGATGTTTGATTTGTATTTTGTGCCTGCAGGTTGTGGTCACTCTGAGTTTGTCGTACATGGTGGGAACCGTCGCCTCCTTCCACAACACCACCGCTGTCGTCATCACCATGGGAGCCACGATCGCCATCTCACTCGCAATCATTGCATTTTCTGTGCAGGTCAGACAGCCAGGCCGAAGAAGAGCTTCCTGTATACATCTGTCATATTTAAGTTTTAGCTTTCAGTTTCAGGCAGAATGTTCCACACCATTTAATTAATTAAGATCTGCACTACTTTCCCACTTTTTAAGCATTTATTCAAAGGCTTGTAACTAATTATTTCAACTAATTTATTATTTAATCTGCAGTATTTCATCTATTAGTTTAAGTTTTTCATGATTTCATCTTTAGCTCACAATTCCAACCATTTATCAAGTAGTTTTAGATATTTATTGAACCACTTAAGCATCATAAGTTATGGATTAATAGTTGAAATACAGTAAATTGATAATTACTAAATTATCTCAACCATTTATTCACTTCTCTTTGTCCTCCTGGGGCGCAATCAATCAAAACAAGATATTTAAAGATGTTACCTTGAGCTTTGGGAGCCAGAGAAGGACTCTATTTTCTATTTTCTGACATCTGGACAACAGCTACACTTAAAAACCTTTTTACTATCAGGTTTTCTTTATTGTGGCTGTACTAACATATGAACAAATACTGCATCACTGACATTAATTCTTGATCTCTCTGTGTTCTTCACAGACTCGCTATGACTTCACTATTTGCTACGGTGTTCTGCTGATTCTGGCTGTGGACTTGATCATGTTCGGCTTCTTCTGCACTTTTTATTACTCCTACATCGCTGATGTCGCCTACGGGTGTCTGGGTGCTCTGCTGTATTCACTGGTAAGGATAAAGAAAAATGACAATACATACCACAGTAACTTACTTGTATCTAAAGGGAAACGGGACTTATACAGCACAGTCATGTTCCCACATGAAGGATCAAATATATCTGACTCTTGAAACTGAACTGCAGCTGTAGTGACAGTGTTTAACCTCCAATGTGCACAAGTGGAAGTCTCACTCACAGTTTGTCTCTCATCATCTGCAACCACATACATTTAAAAAAAACACACAGATGCACCCGTAAAGCATCAGATGGTATACAAGCAGTTCCTGAGAAAAAAGGAAGCTCACTGTGCAGATGCATCACTGTGCACACTTCCACTACATTTACAGCACTCGTCTTTACACTCAACCTCATGACTTTTATTTAGAGCGAACTGTACAGCCGCGGAAAGACCTGTAATAGTCGTGTGCACCACAGCAGCACCCTGTGTTTCCTTTTTAACGTCAGAACAGCTGCTGTGAAAAAGGTCTATTGTGTACAGTCTGTCCTAAATCCTCCTCTCCTTCCTTAGTTCCTGATGATCGACTGCCAGCTGCTGATGGGGGTGAGGAGCTACAGTCTGGATCCGGAGGAATACGTCAACGCTGCGCTCATGATCTACCTGGACATAGTCCTCATCTTCCTCTACCTGCTGGGGAGGAGGTGAAACTGTACACACAAACATATCAACACACTTACACACACACAGACGGACACTCCAAACTGTACACACAATGAAAATGTCCTTTATTATTATTATTAATATGTATATACTGAAGCTGCATCCTCTTTACGTGACAATGAATCATCAGTGTTTTGTATTTTTTGTTTCACATGAATAAAAATTGATATAAAAACTGGATTTGTTGCCTCACGTTAACCCGACACATTCAGTAACATTCAGTACAAACGCTCATGTCAAACCTGTGTTATTAATTAAAGTCAGACACCGTTAATCCAACAGATCCATAAGGCCATTCGAGTTTCATAACGTTTCAGTATGTCACATACAATAAAATACAGCTGACACTGATGTGAGGACGTAAACGATATACAGATAATAGTGCAAAATTCCCACATGGATCCATCCTCATCTTTTACCTTCACCAAAGCTGCAGCAGTGATACAGTTAAACCTGCGCGCCCGGCTCTAATAATCAAGCATCATTCAGAAATGACTTTAAATGGACCGACATCATTTTCTGAATCAAAAGAACAAAGATGAGACGTTGTATAATGAGAGAAAATCCATCACAGAAAGAGTCAAACTAGTTTAGTTAGTGTTTTTTCTACTTAAATTCAAAATCCACATACTCATTTAAATATGTATAAACTTCAGATCTATCAAACCCTGTAGGGCTGCAACTCGTGTAATCAATTCATCGTTTTTGTCTGTAAAATGGTGAAAATCATCCAAGGTGATGCATTAAAGCTGTTTCTTTTATTCAATCAACATTTTAAAACCCAAAAGGCAAAAAATTTGATAAAAAATGACCAAAACGAATAATTGATTATCAAAAAAAGTCGCCAGGTTTAACATCTCCCAAAAAACAAAGATATACATGAGAAAAAAATACATGAACACCGATAAAGTGACGTATCATCCCGTCTCCAGATCTCAGAGTCAAACTGTTTTCTTGTGCCGCCTCACCACAGTGAAGAGTAGTTGAACTTGATGCGCAGCAGGTACCTCATGCGAACCTGGGCGGGGTTGTAAACAATGAACTCGTTGTACAGGAGGGAGTAACTGTTGTGTTTACCCACCCCGGTCTTCTTCCCCGGCCCCATCGGCACCGTCACACCATCCCTGCCAAAGAGAGAGAGAAATATTAATGAAAATGTGCATTTATGTAGTAAGTAAAGTAACACTCACTTTACTTATA
Organism: Collichthys lucidus; assembly: GCA_004119915.2. Taxonomy (NCBI): domain Eukaryota; kingdom Metazoa; phylum Chordata; class Actinopteri; family Sciaenidae; genus Collichthys; species Collichthys lucidus. The sequence continues at coordinate 8,020,304 of CM014089.1, forward strand.
CTTCATACTTTTAGTTTTTTGATTGATTTCTGACCATTTTAGAAAAGAACAAGTTTCAGGTGTCAGGTGGCTTTAAATAGAGTGATGAACGTGATCCTATTCTTTAAAAGAAAATCTATCTCTGAATGTTTCTTTACACATCTCAGGATCCGTTCCATGTTTCACCGGGATCACCAGGTCCAGAAAATGATTAAAAAAAAACTTTAAATATCCTTTTTTGTGCAACCATCAGTCTGAAACCCAAAATATATTTAGTTTACGATCGTAGAAGACAAAGGAAGTGAGCAGCATATCGCTTGTAGGTAAGAGGCTAAAAATTACAGCTGCAACTAATGATTTTTGTCGATTATTCATTACTTGTTTGGTCTATAAAACATCTGAAAAACGTCCATCACAACATCGTACAGCACAACATGACATCATGTCATGTCATGTCATGAAACTCGGGAAATTTCATGCTCAGATGATTGTGCCTTTTTTTTTTTTTTTTTAAAGGCAGCAGAGCTGAGATGATTAACGAATGGGAGTGAGGCGAGGTCGGCGAGTTAGTGTGTGAGTCACTGCGGGACAAACTCAGTTCACTGTTTAGTGTTTTCCTCTTTCTGGTGTCAAAACATCTAGATCTAGATTTCTATGGAGGGCTTGAAAAGTAATGAGACAGACTAACAGAGTCACTGAGTTTTCGGGGTCAGGTCCGGTCTGTCCGAGTCCCTTGGTGCTGTGTTTTCCAGGAGGCAGATTGTTGGCCTCGTAGTCGGCATCCAGCAGCTCGTTACAGTCTCCCAGAGCGACCTGCAACACACACACACACACAAAGCAGGGGCGTTTAAACAGCACTGCGTCTGATCTGAGCCAAGTTGTTTAAATCTACTTTCCATCTAATGATTGAGCTCACCTCACACAGCAGCAGCAGTCCGACCTGGTTGTTCTGATTGGCGAAGCAGTAGTTGGCGGACTTTGACGACATGTCAGCAAAGTAGATCCCTTTACCAAACTACATGAAGAGAAGCAGGGAAATTATTCTCACTGCTGTACTTCTTCTGTATTTACAGCAGACGAACATAAATCAGTATGAGCATGTATTTTTCTGCCCATCCTACCATGTAACCAGTGACGGGAGCTTCAGGTGGGGCCACCCGGAGCCCCTTACTGAGGATGCCGACCCAGTTGGACAGACGGGAACCGTGCCACAATAGAGTCCTGGTGGACAGACAGATGAACAGACAGAGTGAGGATAACCTTACAGGTGTACCGACAGTTCACACAAACACTGCGCTCACTGTGCATTACCTGTTGTGTAACTGAGAGAGGAAGTTGTTTCTCTCTCCGTCTCTGTCCACCGAGAAGATGTCGAGGACGGTCATGGTGTAGTCGGAATGGGTCGGCGCGTGAGTGGACAGTAGATACTTTTCTATCACCTTCACACAGAGAAGAAAAGTCAGGTTACTGCAGCTCAAGTTTCATTCATTCATTTAATATCTATTTTATCTGAATGTGTTTCTGACCACTAGAGTCATAAACAGGTTTATTGCCAGTAACCAGTTCCTTTCTGGTCTATCGAGGCCGCTGTCAGTCTGTCTTCCCTCTCTGTCTGGTGGCTTGAAGTTGACATTATAGCTATAGATGCAGGTTTACATACTTTAGTACGTACGGTAGAACAAAACACTAGATTTACTAGATTTTAAGGAACAGTTTGACGTTTGTGGATGTTATTTGGGGATGATTTTTTGATACAATCTGACTGACCAAGAATAAACACATGACATAAATATGATCATATCAAACTTTCGGTTTTCTGTTTTGACTGTCATGTCGAGACGATAAATAAATCTCAAGGGTGCGGGCTGATAAACCTTGACCGACCTTGTATTCATTGCTGCCGGACTCCAGAGGCTGCACTTGGCACTGGAGGGAGCGGTACTGTCTGTCCAGAGGATGTTCGTCACCGTCTTTGCTGGACTGAACCATTTTCACTGCTATCTGAATGTCACTCAGAGCCTTGAAAAGAGAAATAAAACGTGTATAGATGTTGTTGATTTAAGTAAAGGCTGAATATTTGTGGGACCTTGTATTTTTTTTTTTTTTTTTTTACCTCCAACAGTGCGATTTTTTCCTTCAGCTCATCTTCTGTGCGGATGATCGGAGGAGTTTTCAACCTGGAGTGTTACATCAATTCATTCAGACGTCCAACAGCATAATTTAGAGCATCTCTCTAAATGAACCGCCACATGTTCACTTACCCAAAGTCATGAGGGATGCGGGTGTAAAACTGGTTGCACGCCTCCAGCAGCTCACGATTGCTGCCCTTCTTCTTCAAACACTCCTCGATCTTCTTCAGCGCCGTGTAGCCTGCGCGGATCTGCTCCGAGGTCAGTTTACCTGCAGGTAGAAAGAAAAGTTTAAAATTGCATATTTTTGAAATCATACAAAACATTTTCTGTCAGACTGACCGAGAGGAGCTTTCCGGGTGTCGAACTTCATCTCCAGCACACACTCCTCCATCGCCTTGAGGTCACAGATCAGCTCCAGGAGCGACTGGATCTTCACATCCAGCTTCGAGGTCCACTTTTTGGGTGCACTATCCACGGTGGTCTGGTTCTCCTCCTGGAACAGTGAAATATATACATGTTTATCATGATAACAAAGATATCGAGGACGCGTGTAGGTTGTTTGTTCCCTGCTTTGTTTCTTGCCTTGTCGTTCGCGCTGTAGTCCATGAACACCATGTCATATTTTCCAGCTACCTTCTCAAAAGTCGCTCGGCCTTCCCAATCATTCTTGGTCTTGTCGAGGAACCTGTGGCACAACAAGAGTTCACTAAACTCTGTTCTTCAAGGTGAGACATCCAGAGATATTATTTTATTGCACACGTCTCACTTCTTCTTGAAGATATCTTTGGCTTTCAGCAGGTCTCCACCACAAGCTGTGAGACTGTTTTGACCAACTTTACCCACTGGACAAAAAAAACAACAAAATATATTTAGTTAATTTACATTTTTTAGGAAAGGTCTTTAAAGCTGGAGACATATTTAGAAATATATTTATCATCGCTGGCGTATGAGCTCACCTCTGCCCCATCTCATCCACACACTGTACGCCTTGGAGCTGTCGTCTTCCAGCAGCTGGATCAGGTAATATTTGTTGTTGTTAAACTGAAGATTTGTCTGCAAAAAACAACAAAACTTCACCTAATTTATGTTTTTCAGACTTTATTTAAGAAACAGCAAAGAAAAAAAAAACACTTTACAGATTGTAATAGTCAGTGACGTTCAGAAATCATCAATAACAGAAACCTGGAGAACAACAGTGATTAGAAAATCTATCAAACTATTAACTATTAATTACTATTTTATTAATTTTGAAGATCCCTTTTCTGTCAACTTGTAATTAAACGTTATTAAATATTTCACCTGATTTAGCATCACGTCGTAAACGTCGTTCCCTTCGTTGTAAACATGAGCCTGGAAGAGAAATCCAAGAGTCACTAATATAAAAGAAGGTGAGTTCTGTTTATCAAGACAACAATGATTTAGAAAAGGACACAATAAAAGGTGAAAAACTTTCTATAAGCACTAAAGATAAACAAGAAATGTCATTTGTAGGGCTGCAACTAACGACTGCGACACAGTGTGACATTGGTGCTGTGATAAAATATCAATAATAAAAAGGTTTCTCTGGATGTAACGATCATTTGAAGGATTTAAACTGTGACGCGTACCGTACCTTTCCGAGTTTGGCTTTGCATTCGAGGTCGACTGGAGCTTTTCCTTTCATGACCACCGTCCTCACAACCTCTGTTAAACATTTAAAAAACCAAAGACAAACCATAAACGAGGGCAGGCGACGCCTACCACACCACATTGCAACTTTAATTTCACTTTCTGATGGTATTACAGAGAGAAATATAAAGTTTATAACCGTGTCACCTTCACTTTTTATCTCCTCTTTGGGTGTTTTTTCAGTTTTTGTCTGACTCTTGCTCCCTCTCTTCCTCTTAGCTGCAGGTTGCTCGCTCGCCTCTTCTTCTTCTTCTTTTTAACTTCAGCTGGTTTCCCATTATGAGCAGTCGAGTCGCCGGCGTCATTCAAACTCTCTAAATAAAACCCATCAAAATTTTTTAATATCTTCAGTAATTTGGATGTTTTCATTGACAAATACAAACTGATGTGTGCTGATCATATGACAACACACACCTGCTTTTACAGCCTGAGAGCGAATCTTCCTCTTGTACTTGGTGACAGGATTTATCTGGACCATCTTCTTCAGGTCGACCTCGTAGGCCGTCCCAGAGCCCGAGGTCAGAGTGACAGACGTTTGTCCTGAAGAGACGGCCGAGTCCAACACGGCACAGGCCGAGGGCGCATACGGTTCCCACTGACCTTCATCTCCTTTCCACTGCCACACTGTTGATGGAGAGCCAGAGAGAGAACGGCCGCACAAAGTTTATTACCACTCATGATTTTGAATTACTATCACTTGAGCGGCTGTGGCTTGGACAGGTAGAGCAGGTGGTTCGATCCCTGTCTCCTCTAGTCTGCATGTCAGAGGAGTGTCCTTGAGCAAGATACTGAACCCCAGAATTTACTATTCTGACAGTTTAAAGATATATAAAGGTATATATATATATATAACATAATAATATATTTCTGTACAAAGTAATTCAAGAGAGTGATCTGTCTCTGTTCAACCCTTTAGCCCTTAATGTACCAATAATAATAATAGAAGTATTAAGTTTTATGATACTGTTGAAATCTGTAAATCAAATGGTTATTCCTAACAGCAGAAATAAATAATAAAATACTTATTTTTAATCGCCTCAACCTCCAGTTTAGACTTTAATCATCAAATCAACAATTCAACTGTATGATATGAAATATACATGTGTCTAATTAAACACATAATTTATGTTTTGGACTTTTTAAACCACGTCAGAGCTGATTCAACACATAATAAAGTAATATACACTTCAAATAAACACTTCTCTAAAATGTTATACAGCACTGGCTGAACATTATTATTGCAGGACTGAATCATTGTGCATTACTTAATGTGACTTAATGTATGAGTCATAAACAAAACCACGTGGCTACCTTTAGGTTTGTGCTAATATAACAATGTTTACAACCATGGTGAGCTCGTGACATCACTGTTACCTTTGATATTATTATTATTATTATTATAAATACAGTGAATCCTGCACAGACTGTAAACACATGAGGTTTATTGTCCTGCAGCTGCGAGCTAACAACAACAAAACCGACCTGTCTGTGTCTGGACTTCCTGTTTCTCTCGTGCACTCTGACTTCTCGAGCTCCTCGCGCGCCTCATGTTGGCTTTATTACAGTAACTTTTATTAATTAAACACGGTGATAAAAGAGGAGACACGGTGACAACAACAACCACAAGAAGGAGGAAAACTTTCCCGCCCTGTCTCTGTGGCTACAAGCCGGTGAGGGGCAGAGTCTGGCGCATGCGCTCTACCGAACACTGGCCACAGTGCGCGACTACATTGGTTAGTACGGTAAAGCGTGTGCGCGGCGTAATGGTGCCTTCAATTGCACCTCGGAAACTCAGAAATTAAATCTTTTCTAACAGATTTTAGAAGTCATCAAATAAACAAATTAAATAGTTTCCTGCCAAATTCACCTTATTCTTGTTCTACATGGCCCCAGCTACTTCTGGGGTGAATTTCAAGTTATTGTACTGCACTGTTTTACTAAAAAAATAGTGATGCATATGCATTGTGCATGATTTCTGCATCACTTTATTAGAAAACGGTGCAGTAAAATAACTTATAATTCACCACAGAAGTAGCTGGAGACATTTAGAACAAGAATCAGGAATTTGTTTATTTAATGGCTTTAAATCTGCGTATATATCTTAGAAATTAATGTTATTATTTGATTTCTGAGTTTCCGAGGTGTACTTTAAGGCACCATTAAGCCGCTTTACCGTACAGACTAATGTAGTCGCGCACTAGATTTTAAAGCGTTACCACAGTGACTGTTCCCGGAACAAAACCTCCGGACTTAAAGGTTCCGCCTGAAGCGTAGGTCGGGGTTATTTTGTTGAAGGATTCATGCAGCAGTAGCGTGCCCCTGTGCTCAACATGGTGGCGATGGATTAAAGTTTACATATTTAATCATTTAAATATTTAAACTCGAGAAGTCTCCAGTCCGGACATGGCATCACGGAGCTACGCCGCCTGTGTGAGGACCGTGTGCAGGGTGAGGTCATTGAACGCAGCATCTTCACTATGGAGGTCAGACAGACGCAGAGAGATAATAAAAAAACAGACAAAATAACAATTATTCATGTTTATTAAGACATTATTGCTGCAGTTACATTGTAATCCTAAAATACAATGTGTGTATTATGTACGTAAGGCTTTATGGACTCTAACTTATGTGTTAAACTGTGATTAATATGTTTGCAGCCTAATTTAACTATACACAGTAGTTCTTTCTCATATTTTTTTTATAAAAACATTTGGGGTTTTTTATATAGTTTTTGTATAAACTAGAAATTGCTGAAGTCAAAAGTCAATGGTGAGGTCAGGAGTTCAGAAAGTGTTCAGGAGCCTCTGATGTCTTATGCTGTATTATTTATTGACGCTTGAAGGAAAATTAGAGACACTCTCAAAGTTCATCAGAAGTGCCTGAGTCGGTCTCACATTCTGCCCAACTCATCCTGGTGGATCGACTTTAAATCCCAAGATAACAGCCACAAATACTACACGCCCAGAATTAGTCACAGAGAATGTCTTTACCCATGGAGGTGTTAGTGTCAGAATATTCAGCATATTATTTACAAACTGTGTGTAGGTCAAATAGTCTCAAATCTATTACTGCAAGTTCAGAGTGTGAAGAAATCAGCAATGAAATATGCTTAGATTAACTAACAGTGGCTCTAAAATTATCTAATAGTATTTATATTATTTTACTGGACCAGAAAGAGTCTGGTTAAAAAGGTAGTAAAGAAATATTTTCCATCCTCAGGGAATGAGTGCAGCTGCACACCCACAGGTAGATTTCCTGAAGGGAGAAGTACACAGGAAGCACCCGGGTGTGACCAACCTGAAAACTCTGCGTCTACCCGACGAGCTCCAGATGGCTGCACGGTCGATCATTCACAGTAGGTTAAGTTTTTAATGCGGCTTTAAGTTTGGTATCTTTACCGATGGTGAAAGCCGCCGTGACTCTTTAATCTCTCCACCTGTAAGGAGCTCAGGTGACACGTCTCTCCGATCAAGCTCGTAGCCTCACGAACTTCTTGTGGAGCAGAAAACGACGAGTGGAGGATTCGAATCTGAGGCAGAAAGCTGTGAGTCTGGAGAAAGAGCTGCTGGGAGAAAGCGATGGAGAAGAGAGGAGGTGGGCGACACACGAATCAAACAAATAATAACGAATGACTGCAAAGAGATTTTAAGATGCAGCAGCTGGAGAAAAGTAACTGTAGCTTCGTATTACAGATGTAGATGAACAAGCGCTGGAGGATCGCATCAGGAAGAAAGTGTTTTCAGAGCTCAGAAGAACCACGTATCACTGGACTCCCATGAAGTAACACTTCTATCTATCCTGTCATATAAGTTACTATCCATGTGTTTACTGGATTGTTAATAAGTGCATTCAGAAACAATTATCAATTAACTCATTAAACTACTTTCTAACGAAGCTGCACCGTCTGTGTTTCAGGTACGATGAAGAGTTAGGCGTGGTGTACATGGCGGCTCGGCTAGCTGGGGGGTATGCAGCAGTGAGGAGAGCCATGAATGAGGTAACAAGATCGTAGACTTAAACGTATCAAAGCTGTTCCTCAAGAGTCGGTTGACTTCTTTATCTCTCACTTCAGATAAAGAAGAGGGATCCCTCTTTCGCCCCTCAGACTCTCCTGGATTTCGGTTCAGGGCTGGGAACAGTCGCCTGGTTAGTGGTGCAACATAAATAGATTTTTTTAAAAAAATGTGAATTACAACAATATGAAACGAGTCTTCTCTCCCACAGGGCGTCACACTCGTGCTGGGCCGACACTTTGAAGGAGATGGTGTGTGTGGACAGCTCCGGGCCGATGAACATACTCGCAGAGCGACTTCTCAAAGGTTCACACACAAACACTTTGTCAGTTTTAGTTTATATTTATCAAAACCCCCCCAAAATAAAAGCGCGGTCGTTGTTTTTTGTGTGTTGAGCAGGTGACGACGAAAGAGCTGAACCTCACATCAAACACGTCTATTTCAGACAGTTCCTCCCTGTATCGCCGAAGGTAAAAACTCTCTTTGCGTTTTCATGTCGTGGTGCATTCATTCGCAAACAGAAAGAGCTCAGACCGTGTCCTGTGTTTCTCCATCCAGGTGCAGTTTGACTTGGTGGCAGCCGCCTTCACGCTGTCAGAGCTTCCTAATGTGAACGACAGAGAAGAGGCGGTGATGACTCTGTGGAGGAAGACAAGCTCAGTACCTGGTAATAAATCTCAACATTGTCATTTATAACTATTCTGCTTTTTTACACGATGACATTTGGATTATGTTCTGTGGTGAAGGTGCTGGTGGAGAATGGGACCAAAGAGGGACATCAGATGCTCATGGAGGCCAGAGACACTTTATTGAAGGTATTCACAGACCGTAGATATCATTCAGTTGCTGTTGTGTAAGTGAACAGACAGTTTATAGAAGCAGGTCGATGACTTTTCGTCCTCTGTCTCCAGAAACAGGAGAAAATGGTTCACGACCCAAGACCAGCGTCAGTGTTTGCTCCGGTACGTTTAAACTCTCTATCTCTGTCACATCAGTCGGGAGGTTTCACAATATTGACTGCGTCTTCTTTCTCTTGTTTTGTTTTTTACAGTGTCCTCATGAACTGACGTGTCCTAAACTGGCCTCTGAGCCCATGACGCCCTGCAACTTCCAGCAGCTGTACCAGCCGCTTCTGCCCGGGGTAAGATTCAATGAATGCTCATTCTTGACCTCCTAAAGTTAATTTATGAGCTTACTGCATAAGTTGGCTGAGTTACAGATGTGAAGTTATCTTAAAAAACAGTCAGTTAAATATTTTTATTTATTTATTTTCAGCACAACATGCAGCAGACTGAAAAGTTCAGCTACCTGATCCTGAGTCGGTCGGAGCGAGCGCAGCCCGAAACAGAAGGTGTGGACTGGGCCAGGCTGACCGCACCTGTGCAGCGCAGAACCAGACACGTCCACTGTCGGATGTGCTGCCCGGACGGACAGCTGCAACACCTGGTGGTGACGGCACGAAAACACAGCAGGTAAAGATCCTGCATCACGCAATGCTGCAGCACCATCGGTTTGCTCTGTTTTTTAATTTAGCACTGGACACTGTTTGTTTACGTTCTCTGATAACGGCTTCTCTCAGTTTGACTGATAATTATTTCATTTCTTTCCATCAGAGACGTTTACCGCTGCGCTCGGAGCAGCGACTGGGGAGATCAACTACCAATCGTTCAGAAGGTCGATGAAGACGCCCAGAGTGACTCAGAGTGATGACTCACAGACTCGTTCTTTAGAAAAACTGCCGTCCAAGGACTCCTCAGCTTTTATTTCAACAGAACATCTGAGTTTGTTAAAATACTGATTGTTTCAAAGTCAGAATGAAGCCTTACTGTACCTCACCCAGCTTTACTGTGCACCACTTTTAACAAATCATAGTCCCAGAATGGAGAAGAAGACATTTCCTCCTGTGTGTTTCACATAATAAATATCATCCCAAGTCCAACAGCACTGATCTCCATGGTTTGTTTCTGTTGCCTAAACCTTTAAACTGTCATCACAGATACTTGCTGCATCTTTTAGCGGTTTACTACACCCTTCAGTCAGCAGTGAATAAATGCTGATGAGAAACAAATTGTGGACACTTACTGTCAGAGCTTTTATCTCGTGCCCATGAGAGCTGCAAAGATTCTTTGATGAAATAAAGTCCCACACAAAACACACCATAGATCTGATGGTTCTAGGTTCCCAAACATGAAAATTATTCTGTTTTTTCTTTGGATTTTTTGACTGTTGGTCAGACAGAACAAGATATTTTAGAGAAAATCCTGAACATTTTTTTTACTGTCCTGTTTTATGGAAAAGAGCAAATGCTGCTGAACAGGAAAAAGATGCACCTCTGTGGTACCACGTGCAGAATGAGAGGTGGATTACTGTGATATGGACTTCAAAATGTTTAATCCATTTGTTTGTCATAAGCAGTTTTGTGTCCTTCCATGTCTCCTTGACCAACTACAGCTTAAACAATCAGATCTCAGTGTACCCTGAATGTGTGTAAGGACGCCATCACACCTGTATTTACATCTGTCTCAGATTTACTCAACACGACACAAAGATCTGCTGATTCACAAACTGATGGGAGAAACCCTTCTTCAGTCCTCAGATCTGAATCACGTCTTCCTGTTTAGCCTGAGTTACACAATATTCTGACATCTGTTAACTCCCAACAATCTCTTTCAGTGCTGAGGTCAAGTCTAGGTACTTGTACTGAAATCCGGACTCCTGAGTACTCTCTGGTACGACTTTCTGGCCCTGTGTGAGGACCATGCCCCTCTCAGCGCCCAACAGGGTGTTAACGACAAAGCCGGGCACAGGAAATATGGTAGGCCTCCTCATGACCCGGCCCAGCTCTTTAGTGAACTCGTAGTTGGTGTTGAGTGCAGGCGCGACTCCGTTGAACACTTGTGGTGAAGTGGAAGGGGTGTCAGCAGGAGGTTCCAGGGCATGGGCGATGATTCCCGCCAAGTCCGAGACGTGGATCCAGGGGAAGGGCTGATTTCCCGACCCCAGGGTGCCACCGAGGCCGAGCCAGAAGGGCAGCAGCATTTGTTTCATGGCACCACCATCACGGCCCAATACTACTCCTGGTGGAGGACAAGAGGGAGGAATGGCAACCCGTCCAAGACTTGAGATTACCAAAATAAAACTACACTCAAGCATGTATTAGTAGATGAAATAACTTTTTCCATACCTGGCCTGACAACGACTTGCTTGGTGGTTTTTGCCACATCCTCGGGAAGAAGTGCCGAGGCCTCCCACTCATTCACAAGTTTGGAGAGGAGGTCAAACGGCGTCCACTCACTGTCTTCTGTGTACTGAGCTGTCAGACTGGGCTTGTAACAAGCTGCGGGTCAAAAAGCAAAGTGAGAACACACGCAGCGATAGTTTCGATTATCATCTGTGAGGTCTAACTTTTTAGCAGCAGCGAATCACAATGTTGAGTTTTATTGTTAGGCATTACCTACACCCGATACCAGGACCCAGGAGTGAGGAGGACTGGGAAGAAGCAGCGATGGCTCGAGCCAGAGTTTTTGTAGTGTCGATACGACTGGAGAACAAATCCTTTTTGTAGCTTTCATTCCACCTGAAACCACCAAAAGACAAAAGGTTAATGCAACTTAATCAAGAAGTTCAAAGCTACAACTGAGCAGGCCATAAGTATGTAGACACCTTGAACAAAACCGTAGATATTAATCTGCTCTTGTGGTGTATGTAGCCTTTGCTCTCACCATCGGAACGGGTTCATCAGATTCTCTCCAGCCAAGTTGACAGCGCCTTCACATGCTGGGAGGCCGCTGGACTCTAACTCACCCTGCAGACGCCCACAGAGGAGGAAAAACAACAGATCTGACATCAGAGCATAAAAAAAAAAAAAATTATCACTGCGATGAATCAGGAGTTCTCCCAAGACCAGAAATGACTCATACCCATGTTATCTTTCCTGGGCCCGGCTGTCGAGATATCACCGTGACCTCATGACCTTTGTTTGTGAGCAGGCGGGTCAGCTCACGGCCCACAAAGCCAGATCCTCCTCCTCGAGGGGACACAATATAGAAGATATATACTATTATTATTTTTATTATTATTATATACTGTTATTAACAATAACACTGCTCTTTTTCCACTGCACCTTATCTACTTATTCTTCTTGTGTTTTTTTGTCCTATTCTGTGTTTTATTTTATTTTTATTGTATTCAAATAAACAGAATAAACACACAGTATACTAATACTATGTGTTACTATACTAATTATTATATTAATTTAGCTTAATTATGATGAACCCAAACACAATAAACTGTAAACAACCAGCCAGGTCACAGCACATGAGACTTGCGCATGCGTACTACGCATAGTTACAAAACAGCATTACTTTAGCAAGGTTAGCTTTGAATAACGAATAAAAAACACAGTGACAGACTCTGGTTTTAATATTTCAGCTGACACGCCTCATAAACTGTGATTATCGGGACTAATGTAACGTATATTTAACTTGCCACTGTAGATACTCAATGTAGCAGGTCGTGTTATGTCTCGTTGACCTCCTCGAGCGGCTAAACAAACGTTTAAAATGACGTACGTACCGACTAAAACTCTCATGGCCGTTAAACAGCCGTTAAATAACTGTTAACAGCCGTTACACCGTTCTCGTTGCCGTACCGACTCTGTTTGTGAGTTTGTTTGCAGCGATTTTTTGGACCAATAAGGCTTTCCGTAGCTGAGAAGTGACGTCATTTTGTAGTTCAACCGAGAGTTTCTCTTATAGGAGATGACGTATTTGGTGGTCTGATCCAAATCTCGTTTGGAAATGTTGCGTTAATAGGTGAAATCAGATTGTGTTGTTGTTCCAGAGACGGTTCATTAAGTTATTTGTTTTATTTGTGTTGTCATCATTTATATTTGATAAATACAAACCGATAATTCAGCACCAACTGAGAAAAAAGAAGCTCTTGTGAGATCTCGCGAGAGTTGCCGCAGCGCTGAGACGATAAAAACGAATAAAGTTGATTTTCTCTTGATTTATGTGTCTCATAAACTTCATTTTAGTGTCTCAGTGTTCAGAAGACATGTGTCCTACAGTGGACAGACTCTAGGATCATTGCTGGTCTCCTAACGGGAGCGGCAGAGGTTAAACACACGTGACACAGACACAAACAGTGACTCTTCAGTGAGGCATCTCTCCTCTAAAGCGTCTCTGTGACGTGAGAATCTGTTTTAAAAGAAGAACAGGTGGCGTCCAGTCACAGCTGGTTACCTGTCGATTATCGATGAGTGTACTCATTGTTTTTGTTCCTTATTGACCAAGTTTTTGGTCAGATGTTCAGGAATTTATCTATTTTAATTTTTAATAGAAGCGAAAGACGTTTTGGGCTTTGTGTTTTAATGTAAATCAAATCATTTTAATGTCTAATCTTCACACATAAGGATAGATTTATGCTACTTTATGTAATAGAATCAGAATATTTATTGGCCAGGTGTGTGACAACATGTTTTTTTCAAAATCAGAATCATGTTACAATACTCCAGGAATACAAACAAACAAAAGCAACATATGTTAAACAAGTAATCATCTATTAAGAACAAAATATAAATCACATGTGTATCTGCACTACAAACAATAAATAAATAATATATATAATATACGTACATGTATGGGGTACAAAAACACTATATGGATTGAGTTTAGCTTAATAAATATTGTAAAATAATATAGTTTAACTACTTATTTATATTTATATTAGTTCATAATATCTTTAATTTCACTATTAATCACGCTCTACATTCATTAAAGAGAAGATAATGTTTATAATGTATGTCTTTATTTTGAAACCCGCGTGTTTTTTTGTGTGTGTGTTTTTTTTATACCATTGGCTCTCCCACAGAGCCGGAAGCTGTGTGTGTGGTGACGGAGCAGCAGACACGTGGTTTTGATGAAGACATAAATTGAGCCGCAGCTTCATTAACGACCTCTCTTCTCTTCCTTGTTGCGGTGGTGGAGGTCGGACACCAGCATGCGTGAAGCTTCGCTCCCGGTGTGTATTCACGTTTATTATCAGACTGTGTGTGTCTGTGCAGCAGCTGTTTGTGTGTGTGTGTGGGTGTGTGTTTATCTGTTTGTTGCGGTTATTTCCGCGCAGGTTTGTCATGTGTTGTTAGCTCGCTGCTGCCGACCTCATGGTCCGAGCTGATGAGTCTGGCCTACCATGAAGTGAGACCACATGAATGGATTAACATGACTTAAAGATACAAGCTGTATGCAGCTAATTAACTTTAATGTCACTTTTTTTTAAAGTACGTTGTGTTGCATCTATGCATGGATTGTGCTGTAATGAATAAAGGCACGTGTAACATGCCACAGTCCTTTATTAACTTGATTAACTACAGTCACTTCTCAGTTTATTAGATGGATCCAGCTCAAAGTAAATGCGTTTTTTAAATTAAAATCCTGCCTTAATTAAGTTTATAATCAAATTTTTGATAAAAATTGATTATACTTCAGCTTTCTGTTTGCTACTCTTAATATCAGTCACATGCTGCAGAAAAAGCCTCTGTATAATAAATCTTCCAAATTGAGCAGTTGTATCAACACCACTTAGAGTTTTGACAAATTACATATTTCCGCCTTTTTTTTAAAGGAGCAAAGTATTGCAGGACTAAGTCGTTAAACTACTTTAGTTTTAGTTGGATGTATCTAACAATGAAGTGTCATGATGCTGCTGCAGATGTCGGTTATATTAAACCCGCTCACAGCTTCTGTTTACTTGGTCAAACCTTGATGATGATTTGCAGTCCGTGTTTCACCTGAAACTCATGATTATACTCTTACTGCTCTGAAGGGTTTGACTGATACTAGGCAGGATGTTTGATTGTTTTAAAGATTAGACTGACCTTTTATTTTTATATATTTTTTTCTTATAGGACTGAAGCGCACAGACTGGATACATCTTCATCAGGTTAGTATCAGTTTTGTGTTGACTTGATCAAACTTTGCCAGTTAATTGGATCTGTGTGGTAACTTGCAGCCTCTAAAGTGAAGCGCAAACAACATTAAGTTATTTATTCATATCATGACATTCATTATTTTTCCTCTTTTACAGGTAATGGACAGTTCACCACTTGATCATCACTTGGATTTAGTTGTGAGGACAAAGTTGAATGAGTTCATCATTTGGTGTTCAATGTTAAAATGACTTTAATGTATGCACATGTAAGATCCAAATCCATACTGAGTTCTGTCTTAAATAAAACATTGAAGTATAAAACTTGTGTCTTTATTTGCAGATCAAAGAGGTAATATATCTATTAATTACTAGAAAGTAAAATATGTCAGTAAGATGTTGTGAAAAATGGCATGTTCAAGGAAATTAATCTTTAAATCTGTAACGCTTCCTACACACACTATAGGTACCTCTGTACACTAATGTAACTGATGCACACAAATGTGCCATGCACTCTTTTACTGAGCTTGTTGAAGTTTGCCAAAGGTAATTTGTATTTACTGAGATACTGCAGGGCTGTAGGTAAATAAAGTTGCCAGATACAATAGTGAAATTCAACACCACTGCAACCATAACAAGTTACACCTCCTGTGACAATCAAAACATCCTCAAGAGCTGAATTAATCAGTGTCAGTGTATATTGATCTTAAAGCTGCCTGAAGTAAATGTTTTTGTATAGAACATCAAATTCAGTTTTAATCACCATTACAGTGCATAATACTTTTTAAAGTTACAACACTGAAGCAGACCAACAGAGTCGTTTAACACAAAATGTCAATGCGTCATTAAATCCAACATTACAAAAAGTTATTTAAAATGATAAATTACAGCTATTTAATACAAAAACATAATTAACAGTAACATCTGTACATCAAGATTTCATTTAGGGTAAAAAAAAAAAACTCCAGTCTGTTACTGTGTCTGTGTGATAGTTTGTTGGATGTTGCAGAGGAGCACATGTAAGAGTCCAGCTCCAGATGTTTCTGAATAAATATTAATGAATGTGTACTATACCAGGTTCAGTTCAGACATATGTAAGTCCCCCTATCTGGCATTTATAAGCAGTTTGTAAACATTTAATGTGTACCCATGAGAACATGCTGCTGTATACAGACAAACAATAAAAACACAGCTGTATTAATATAAAATATGCATGCATAAGTTATAATTGCAGACCTAAACTGTACAGACTACATCATAGTGTGGTTCTTTATGTATTGAATTTGTGTTTATTGCTTATAAATGCCAAATAGGGGTACCTTAAATAAACTTGCTCCTCAAGTAGATACAGTATATGTTATGTAGTTATTAATTATTCTCTGCAACTCATAAAATATAATAAAATAAAAGTTTAAAAAAGGTATTTACAGGACAGAGTTACATTTCTAGTCACATAATCTATTTACAAAACAGAATACTTGACGGTCAAGCTCTAAGCTTTGGTTTTATCTATTTTTTAAACACATTCAGGCTCAAATGTTGCTTTAACCATAATATATACACTCCACATGTAGTTTTCATTCATGCACAAAGTTCAGTCCACACTCATTTGCCATTCTGCAAAGCAACCATTGCTGCGCTGTTCGAGGATTCAAAGGTACTTGTTCCTTCTTTACCCGCTCGGCTCTTTTTGGTTACCGTTTGGTCCATAGACGTCCCCTCAAAGAGTCGAGCCATGAAGGCGAAGCCGTTCTGCCTGATGTAGGACTTCCCAGCGAAGGTGTAGAGGACAGGGTTGGCACAGCTGCTGATGAAGGCCAAAGCCGAGGTCACTGCACGACTGGAGTTAGTAATATAGTCCAAACTGAGGATAGACGAGAGTAATTAAGATCAGAAGAAGTATATGCATGGACAGATTAGTAAACACAAGCCCAGGAGTCCCAAGGTGTCCAGGCGGGCAAAGGCATGCTGCCAACTAAAAGGATACACAGAAATGACTACAAAGAAACACAGGATGACTACAGAGGCACAAAATGACCATAAGGAAATACAGAATTATTAATATTTCTATTTAGCACGTACCATAAATCAATGAAAATTAGATGAAAATCATTTGTTACTCACGTTTCTTTCATGTCGGAACCATCCTCATACCACTCAGCTGCCACCTAGGACATAAACACAAAATTCAGAGTTCATTCAAAAGATGATATCTTATTGCAGAAATGAGTATTTCACGTGACACACGATACCCCCTGGACGTGCACCTACACACCTGTATCATGTTGATGACATGGTACGGCAGCCAGAAAAGGCCGAACATCACCACGATGGCCAGGATGAGTTTCTCGCTGCGGACCGCTCGGCGAAACTTGGTCTGCCTGAGGCGTCGCAGGATGAGCACGTAGCTGGTTATGATGACTGTGTAAGGAAGGATGAATCCGGACACTGTCTCCAAGGCGTACTGAAACCTCACCTGTACACAAGAGGATACAAAACAGGTGTAATCACTGTAATGATGGCATGTGATTCTGTCGAGACAAGAAAACGACACTGAATCTCTAAAAACTGATGTGTTAGAGTCAATATTTGTATTATTTTTATACAATTAGAATCTTTCAAATGTTTTATTTGTGGAAAAATAAGTCAGGATTGGATTAGGATACTGCTGCTTTAACTTTTATGTATTTGTGCCGATTAACAAGCAATCCTTATTTTGTGCTTTTTTACACTTTTACAAGTCACTGCCTGTATAAACTGGTTTTGCTCGCTGTAATCATTCCTCTTCTGACATCTGTCGTGTTTATTAGCTGTTCTGGAGCTTTCCATTAGATCAGATGCCGTTTACCCAGTTTCTGGGTTTTGTTTTCGGCCACAGCAGACAGCTACTTTCAATTAAAAAAGATATAATCTTCAGGCGTTGATAGAGCTCAAAGACAGAGCTAAAACTTATTGAATACTGGATGTAAATTCATCAGTTGCCCTGTGATATATCAGTATGTTTATATCAGTGTTTCACTGCCCCAGAGTGGCCAAAAAATCCACCCTGAGTCTACTCACATGTCGTGGCAGGGTGTGTTTAGGCGCACACACCAGTCTTGTTTTGTTGTACTCATTTTTGTCAATGTCCACGTCTCGAAACACAAGCGAGGGGATGGAAATCAGCAGCACCAGCACCCACATGCCAAGGATCACCCTCCTCACAACCTTCTTGCTGGTCAGGACGCGCGCCTTCTTCGGAAACACCACGGCCACCAGCCTGTGCACGCTCATCAGCGTGATCAGGAAGATGGAGGCGTACATGTTGGCGTTGCACAGGTAGAACAGGCCTTTACACATGGCGTTACCAAAGACCCACGTCTGCTTGGCAAGGTAGACGAACGAAGAAGATGGTGAGCGCCATGAGGAAGCCGTCGGCACAAGCCAGGTTAAGGATGAGGAGGGTGGTGACCGAGCGTCGCCGGATGCGTGCCAGGATGCTCCAGACGATGAAGAGGTTGCCAGGGACGCCCAGGAGGAAGACGAAGCCGAGGATGAGGGCACCTAAGGTCGTGGAGAAGTCATTGCTCACGACGCTCTCATCCTCGGGGTTTGTGTTATTGAATAGTGACTCGTCCATGATCCTGAGGAGGAGAGACAAAGTTAGAACCTAAATATGTCCTAAAAGTGTGTCTAACAGTGTGAGTATTTATACACATTGCTGGGATCTATATTAGAATTTAGTATTTAGTATATTTTAAAAGTGTTTGCATCGACCTGCTCACAGACTAAACTAGTAGTTAAATCTCCTAAACAAATATATTAAACTAAACTTAAGCTGAACTTAAACTAAAGTCGCGTCAGACTCAGCTGCTTCGTCTCTTTTTTAAAGAACTTTTTCAGACTGGCATTGCATCAGTCTTCTTTAAACTTAACAGGAAACCGACGGTAAAAAGAATTTCCTCTTAAAGGAAACTGTTTCTAACTCTAAATCATAAAAAGTAAAAGTAAAAAAGGGAAAATTATGGGAGAAAATACACGTCTCTCACATCTGGGGTAAATAATGCGCCAGTAACCAAAGATAAACACACGACAAAATGTTGTTTACTGATGGTACACAAGCTGCCACCCTGACGTAGACTCTAAAATATTCACATCAAACTCTGGCACCAATCAGATACCTTAGAAGCAGCATGCTAAAACATGCCAAACACTTGAAGCACTGCGTCAAAGAAGGGCATTATTTCGACATGTTTGTGATTCACTTTGAATTTTTCTCTCTCATGTCCTCGGGTGTTTCGTTTTTTATTGGACTGGCACATGGAAAAACAGCAACACACACAGGTCAGAGGTCGCAGAAGGTTGACCTTTGAAGAATAACACACTTCAAGATAACTAACCATGACTTGCACATGCCGACACAGACTCATAAAGATGATTGAGTTTATTCAGAAAGGAAATAATCTCTGCACACACACACACATCACATTTTCCTTGATGAGAATAAGACATCAAGTCCTCATTTCCTTATTAAGTCCTAATGTCCAGGCTGTGGTTCGACCAAACCCATGTTTTTTTTTTTCCACTAATGGCTTTATAAGTGGATGAACCAGTAAACGAAGCCAGTTAAAACAGGATTTCCATCATAAAAGAAAAGCCACAGATAATCTAGTCTAAACAACACATCGATGATGTCAGGTGTTTTTCTCAGAAAATTACAGATTTTACAGTTATTAATTTTAAAAAACAGGTCTTACAATCCACAGATAATACTGTTGTCAGCAGTTTGAGTTAAATTGCAAAACTTCAGCCTGGCATGACCTAATGTTGCAATGGATATATGACAAAAATGCACTGTTGCAATAGACGAAGTGAATGTAATTTATGTTTGAATGACAAATTAAGGAAAGGACTGGTCAAGCGTATTCAAGAGATATCGACAAATTACAAATTATCTGCGTACAAAACTAAAAAATAGCAACTGAGAAATGTTTAATAAGATCAGAAAATTACAGCAACGCTCTGCAAATGACTCGTCCCTGCCCATTCTCTTTCTCGCCCTTAAAATCATAGCGGGGAATTATCTCACAGTCCAAAGTCTTTTTGAAATAATGAGTCACATGTTTGTAATAAATCTGCTACATGTAAATAATCATGTCAAGAAAAGTAAATTATTATTTTAAGGATGGAAGAACAGAAAAAAGAGAGATGCAAATATTAGTAACATCTCACAGAGAGATTGAAAGAAAAATAAGTTAAAGAAAAAAAGGTACTAAGATTTTATTATTGATTTATTCAAGACTGACCTTTCCAGGACGTGCTGTCTCTCTGTAACAAGTGTCAATTATCTCACTGCTGCTCTTCGGCTCGGTCCAGATCTCGCAGCGTGTCCCTTGTGTGACGGTCTCTGTCAGCTCAGTCCATAATAAACTGAAGCACATCCTGTCCCACAGGCTGCAACATGCTGTTGTAAGAGAGAGGTGTGTCCTTTTAAAAACTCTCCTTCTCTCTTTTCTCTTATGTAATACATCTTCATCTCAACATATGATTATCCTGTGGAGTGTATCTGTGCTACAACACTGAATGCATAAATGTGTTTTTATGAACAAACATGAATCCTTGCTTGAAAACATATCCCGTCCTGTGGTCGCTCTCTCACTCTCTCCGTGAGTCAACTGTTGCGTAATCTGAAGAATTGAAATGAAATGTTGGGTGATTCAAAATTCTTGCACAAGCTTCCTGTGTCAGAGATGCTGAGCTCACAAGCGCAAACATGTATAGACATACCACACACACACACACACACACACACACACACACACACACACACACACACACACAGAATAATGTAGACTCTCTAGTTGATACAAGTCTCTGGCACTGACAGGAATGCTGGAAGAAGTGTAAAAATGAAGGAAAGCCCAAAGTTAAAGCTCTGACTAAGTGAAGGAGCACTTTCTTTTTGAACGTTTATCCATCAGGGAGCTGTTGCAGTCTGGCGCCTGATGTTTATCTGACTTCCGAAGAGAGAGAGAAAGAAAGAAAGAAAGAAAGAAAGAAAGAAAGAAAGAAAGAAAGAAAGAAAGAAAGAAAGAAAGAAAGAAAGAAAGAAAGATCACCAAACACACATTACATCTCACACGTTATTATAAAATCTGCCTTAAAAAGAAAATCTTAATTTATTGCTGTCACTGATTCATTTAACTGTAGTTTGCAGGGGTGTTAAACTGGATTATATTGAGGTGTTTCTTATATTCATGTCTAATATTCAAAGGGTTGTAATATGAGAAACACTTCTTCAAAACGATGCACTTGTTGTTAAGATCGATCTGGACCAAATGGACATCCATGGAGCCATGTGGCTACTGTGGCTACAAATGTAAGTGGTGGATATAATTGAGAAAATGTGAACAGTACTAACTGTTTCATGTAGTTACAGCAGATTATTTATATTAGCGATGAATGTTTGTTTCCATTAAGGAATCATGACACGTTGCTCACGCGTCAGTATTCGCAGCAGTCGGGGGTCAATCCGCTCATGTAAACAAGCGTGCACGATATATAAAGCAAGAGGACGTAGATAAAGTGACACCATTGCGACGTTGTTAGTCACAGGAAACAGCACACGCTCTTTTACTGGAACCAACCATCCATCTGTTTTCCAAAACTGCGTATCGTCATCGGGGTCATGACGGATTGAAGTCAACCCCAGCTGGCATTGGGCGAGGTTGGACAAATCGTTCATCACTGAGCTGACATAGAGACAAACAGTAATTAGAGTCACCAATTAAACAATTAATCTGCAAGTTTTTGGGCTGTTGGAGGACGAACCCAGGCTGACAGCAAACTCCACAGAAGGGGATTCAAACTGGAAACCTGCGAGGACTAACAAACGCATTGGTTGAAGGGTTGTCACTGCAGCTTCACCTTAAAAATAAGAAAGAAAATACTTGAGAACAAAGGTCAAAACTTTAATAAATTAATACTTAGAGTTGGTTGCGTCTGCACCAGTTATGTATTTAAGTTTAGACAGGTTTATAGCATGTTATGGAGATGATCTGCTGTAGGACAGAAGAAGGGATGAGAGGAGAAAACTGGGTCGTTGGTGGATGGAGGGGTTCGGAGGTTGACTGGTGTTGAGTTGAGTCTCTGGGTGGGGGGAACCGTCTCTCTGTGTCTCTATGTATTGTCCAATAGTCGAGTAGTTCCAGTGTTTGAATGAAGGAGAGAAGAGAAAAGAGGAAGAACAAAAAAGAAAAGTTAACAGTCAAGGTGTGTTTACGAGAAACAAGGCGTCAGTTATAAAGCTCAGTTTATTGAAGTGCACCTGTAAGTGAGATCTCTGTGGAGGTATTGAAGGGTGTGGCTCTCTCTTCATGATATAGATACAGTATGTCACAGAGCGGGTCAGGCAGGTGTGACAAACCACAACAGAAACAATTCAGAAGAGTTCCTTCTTCACGTTTCAGACGTACGCACAGAATCGTAAACTCATCAACGTCCATAAAAATGCACAGACAGAAATAAAAGTGAGGTTTTTATCTGGCCGTAATGATGCACAAGCTAAATAAATGTCTAGACGTCTGACAGCTGTCGTCTGTTTGTCTTTATGGTTCTCATCTGCTATTTTACTGCTCTAAAGACTTTAATATGATACATACAGTGTGGTATATCCAGTGTACATGAGTAAGTACGGCATTTAAGTGGATATCAGCCAATATCTAATCTTATATAATCTGTCTCTCTGACTCACCTGCGTCAGGTTGTTACTGGTAAATTTAATCCGTCCCCACGCTCTAATACTAAGAACTGACTGTTGAGGAAATTTACAGTGAAACTGTGAGGAGTGTCTGACAGACATGTCTCTGCCTCTCACTTCTCTCTTTGGACTATTAGGACCAGATCCAGTCAAAGCTTTATCCTGTCCTCTTTAATCTTTAACACCAGCGGTTCTTCTCAAGCTCTTGGGCGTGGTGTGGATGACCACCAGGGGAAAAATATGGCATCTTTATTAAGTTTGTTTTTGTCAGAAAAAGTTTGGGAACCACTGATGTGAAGATCCTGAAGTTTGCAGATGATGCCGCCTTCATCAGGCTCATCTCTGGTGGGGACTGGTGGGAGAATGACAACGACTCTTACTCCCTGCCATGTCCCAACTTAGTTTCTTCCCCCGAGGTTTTGTAGTTACTCGTCTTGCAGGTTTTCATGGATCGTCTAATCTGGGGATTATGGTTAATACCCACTTGTTTCCACCTGTACCCTCTCTGCTTAACTCTGGTTGTTCTCAGGAGGTTTCCATCCATCACTAGCTGGGTTGTGTTCGAGGTTTCTACCTCTTAACTATGGCTTAAACAACTCTTTTTTATTGTCTAAGCAGACTTTTAAATTTTATATTTCTGATTCTTGACTTTTTTAAAGTGAAAACCTGCTTAGCATTAAACCTGAATTGGACTCTTTCAAAGCAGAGCTGAGTGTAAGTCTGTTCAGCCTTTCACCACACGATGGCAACGCATCCACAGGAATCAACTCTTCCGCTTCCTCCCATAAACTTGACACTCGGCAGTTCCTCCTGTGTGTTGCACTCATCCATCACATTTCAGCAATTTATGAACCATTCAGCACTACACTTTCACAACCCGCCAAAACTTTCCATTTCCAGACAGGCTCTGTGTCCTAACTACTGAAAATGTGCGCACACACAGCACCTAAGCACTGATGATGTTCGTGTTGTACATATAGGTGTGTGTATATTTATATATATTGTGTATCTTCCTTGCAAATGTTATTCTGTTTTCCTTTTTGGTTCTTACTTTAGTACTTAAAAAAATACTTTACTTTGTTTTATTCTGTTCTGATTTTAAAGATTTATTAATTCACACATATTCTGTGTGTGTAGCTTGGAGTGAACTACAATTCATCAATCTTGTATTGTAAAATGACAGTAAATCTTAAATTATTGCATCTTTTTTTCATTTTTTAGCTTTCCATCTCAAATAAACCACCATTATTCAAAAACAAAAAAACAGAGTGGATGAATCTGAACATGCTAAAATAAAAATACATTTCGAAACACTGACGTACGCCTGTTTAGACACAGCTGAGGACTGTGTAACAGTTCAGTTAGGAAACCAAACTTTCCTTCTCCTATAGCTGTCTCTGTTGACACTTGGATGTCACAGATGTTGCCATCAACATGTGTCTATCTTTATTTTTGCCAGGCAACGGTGATTTGAAATATTAAATATTAGATAGAATCACACCTAAACAGCATTTTTAAAAGGTGGAAAAAGTACTTTTACTTAACTAAACAAAGCAATGCCACAGTACAGAAATACTATATTACTCCAACTATTATAGCCTATTGGAATAATGTGTATTTTAATATTGGGTTATGATTATCCATTTATTGCATCTGGTAAATGATTGTAATCTATTGATAATCTGCTGGGTAACTCGTGAATATTCAGCCTGGGATAATTGATTATTGATTACAGAATTTTTGATTAATCTAAATCTGAAAGAAACTTATAACTAAAGCTGTCAAATAAATTTGTAGTGGAGTAAAAAAAAAGTTGAATATTTGCCTCTGAATTGTGGAGTAGAAATATAAAGAAGCGGAAATACGCAAGTAAAGTACCTTAAAATTGTACTTGAGTAAATGTACTGACAGTTAATTTCCACCACTGCCTAATACAGAGTACTGCAGCAAAACAAAAACTAAAAACTGAACTTGGCTCAACATCATTCACAACACGGTGTGATGAAATGAATCGCTGGTGTTACTCTGTTTACCTCACAATTGTTGAGATGGATAAAATGATGGTCTGCATAAATGTCAAGAGTTGTTATTGTTTGTCTCAAGATTCAAGAATTAAAGAGTTATTTCAACTATTTTCATCACATGCAGAGAAATGTGTCAATGTGTCATAAAGCTAATGTGCAATAATCAGAATATATGTGTCAGACACTGTGTATTTACAGAATATGACAGGAGTGTAATGTGATCATATCTGTTCTTAAACATAAGAATTGTTATTTGTTTAGTTACCTTAGAATGAAGCTTTTATATCTACAGGACAGCAGGCCAACATGTTGAACCCCCGTGTTTCTACAGTAGCCCAGAACAGACAAACTAAACTCTGCCTCTATCTGAGGCCTTTCACTTTTCTTTTTGAGTGTTTCACAGTAGTTTCTCCGTCACGCTAGAAAGAAGAAAGTGAAACTAAAGTGACGCATTCATTGACAGCATAAGTGCGGTTGCTCAAGCTGCCGTCATCTCGCTATCTTATCTGCCGCCTCCGGGCTAATCTTAAAATCGGCAAACACGTGGAGTGGGTGGACCTGAGGCGGGCTGAATGAAGCCTGGGTGCTGTAACAAGCCAACTGTAATGACATCTACCTGTCAATCAAAGCATCCACGCTCTTAATCCTGCATAACTTTAAGCCTTAATATAATGTGAACAGGTGAGTTGTTATATAAATTCATCCTCAGTACAGTTGTCATGAACGGGGAAATTAGCTACAGAGACTAAAACTGTTTTTTGTACCAGGCTGTAAACATGTTTATTTCTGCTGTGAAGTTGGACATTTGAACATGGGGACTTATGGAGACTGACTCACTTCTGGA
Organism: Collichthys lucidus; assembly: GCA_004119915.2. NCBI lineage: Eukaryota > Metazoa > Chordata > Actinopteri > Sciaenidae > Collichthys > Collichthys lucidus. The sequence goes on from CM014089.1 coordinate 8,045,632, forward strand.
GCCAGCCTCAAGTGGACGTTTAAGGAACTGCGGTTTTTGGCACACACTGGTCCTTTAAACCTTAAAATGCATATTTATTCTCGCCTTACTAGCTTGACTGCACCCCTGAGCCTCCAACGAGTTGAACTCTCTTTGGATTCATGTTTTGATTTAATTATAGTTGCCGATGGTAAAGGGGTATGGGTTATCAGATTGTGCCCTCGGCCCCAGAAAGTCTCACATCGGCCCTGCCGGTAGCACTCTTTCCTCTCCCCCGACCAGACTGCAACATCTTGAGATCAGTCCAGGATCCAAGGCCTGCCCACACAACCCCAAGAGGATGACAGGGAGAGTGAAACAAGCCCCCAGTTACACGCCAGTATAACATACAGCCTAATGATTGTGAGAATCGGAGGAGGGCGAGGAAGGAGGACAGAGGGGAGAGACAGAGAGAGAGAGAGAGGGAGAGAGAGAGAGGGAGGATGAGGAGGAGGGGAGGGATAAGGAGCTGAGGCAGAGAGAGAGTGTTTATTTAAGTTTTTCGTCTCCTGACTCAGACAGAGAGCAGACTACAGAGGATAATGAGAAACAGATCTTTGGTAAGGAGAGAGAGGAAGAGGGGAGGAGAGGGGAGGGGAGACCGAAGAGAAGGAGGGACGAGGAGAGGAGAGAGGAAGGAGGAGTGGGGTAAAAAAAAAAATAGAGAAAAGAAAAAGGGGGAGGAGAGGGAAGAGTGACAGCCAAAAAAGGGGGGGGCTGTGGTGTTCATCGCCACAGGAAATAGCCTCTCTTATGTTCACTAACTGACATCACTAACATCACGGCCCTGGTGGCCGTACAGCCGGCCCACAATGGCAGGTTTGGAGACAGTGAGCTGCTTGCCATGAGTCATGCTCATGATTGGAATAATAATTATATTGTGTTGGACTTAAAAAGTGTTTTAAAAAAACACAAAAAACATCAAATCATATTAATGCTAGGAATGGTTTTGGAAATAAAAACAAGTGGAAAATGCAAAATAAGACAAAGTATGTTAAAGTAAATGTGACTAAAAGAGAAACCTCCAGAGTGAGTGAGGAGGAAGAGGAGAGGAGAGGAGAGGAGTGAGGGGGAGAGGAGAAGAAGAAGAAGAGGGAGGCTGAAGGTTGGGCAGGGGGGGATTCATGACTGACAGCCACAAGCTCCTATGGGGAATGAGTAACGCACCAACTGGAGCTGGGAAACCCACCCAAAGGCAATTAAGGGTAAAGGACGACAAAAATATTTGATAAACTTTTTTTCCTCTCTCTCTCACTCTCTGTCTCTCTCTCTGCGTCCTGACCGGAGAAGAAGAATAAGAAGAAACTATGGAGATGGCGATGGAGCTTGAATGAAAGAAAGACGCGGACTCTATCTTGGAGATATGTTTCGGAGAAGACTGTGAGACATCCTGAGCGAAGATTTGACTTTGAACCGCAAAGGCATGAAGGCTGAAAAAAGTTGCAAACATCCGAGCAAGAAGCAATCCGCATCGTGTGGAAACTTACAGTGAAGTTACATCTTTCCAGGATATTTGCGCAATGACACGCACCTAAAAGAAGGATTAAAAGTTGTTTTTGGTTGGGTTTTTTTTTTCGTGGCGCACAGAAGGACGTGAAAGTATCCGATAAGATTGTATCACTCTATCTTGTATCCTGTCCTTTGCTTTGCCGGAGGGCGATGGGGGCCGCGCCGGGCTCGGGTTGGGAGGAGGGCGAGTTCGAGTTCAAGTTGGTTTTTGAGGAGGACCCGCCGCCGAGGCAGAGCCAGGGGCCATCCCCGGTGCGCACAGCCGAGCCGGAGAGCTCCGTTCCCGGGGAGGAGAGTGAAGGCGCCCTGCTGCACCTGGACCTCTCCAACAACAGCAGCAGTAGCCTGGGTTAGAGTCATTTATTGGATGGTTGAATGTGTTGGAGTAAAGAAACACACTTGATGGAGGAGACAGTGGCTTCTAATGCATGGGAACTTCTGTGCGTGTGTGTGTGTGTGCGTGCGTGTGTGTGTGTGTGTGTGCGTGTGTGTGTGTGTGTGCGTGTGTGTGTGTGTGTGTGATGTGTGTTTGATCTTGCAGTGTGATATGTGTGCGTGCCTCCATCCGTAAGCATGTGAGCATGCGAGTATATTGTTATTGTGTGTTTTGTCTTGTGTGTTTGTGTGTGCACATGTGTGTGCATATCTGGAGCGTAGTCCTGTTGTTTGCGTGTGTTGCATTCATGTGTGCGTGTGCATGTGTGCGTGCAGCCCCAGACTCAATGTGTTTCTAATCAGCTGTGCGTGTGAGTGGAGTTAACAGCTGCCATCTGGGAAGGAACCTCAACCTCTGTGTACCGAACACGCACCACATACACACCTCCCTTCATCCCTCCCTCCATCCATCCCTCCATCCTCCCTCCTTCACTCACTCAACCTCCATCTCCCCTCCTTTTTTCACTCCACACACACACACACACACACTAACACACACCTCATATCCTCACATCCACTCTCTCATTTGTTTCCCGCCCACACTGGCATACTGTTGTATTACCACACCCAATGCATGAAAGTGAACAAGGGAGCATTTCTTCCCTCTAGGTGATGCTTTTTTAAAAACTTTTCAGAGCATAAACCTCCGCAGAAGTGCCCTCTTGACACTAGCGTGTCCACATTTATGTCCTCGGCTTTCCATATCTGTTAATATGACATGCAAACTCAACTTTCTTTGGCTTAATCCACCCCTGGCCACAGGCTCGATATGTCAAGAGAGCAGTTCATCCAACTTTACGTGTTTATTTGAGTAGCATTTAGATTCCTGAATAAAGTGCCTCAGATCAGAATATCTGTAGATACAGAGGACTAATCCAGTAGATCTTTATTTTCCCCAGATTTAAAAGCTGTAACTCGCCGCGTGAGTCATCTTTATGAGGTAACACGAGGCTAGAGTTTGTTGTGTTGTGTGCTTGCATCTCAGTCAGCAGCACAGAAACACAGTGGATCACTGATCGGTCAACTGATTTGGCATTATTTGGCCCAAGTATTCAGAAATCGACAGGGGAACTATGAGACTACGAGAGAAAAGTCAGATAAAAGAAACAATTTTGCGATTCAGGAATGCTGTCCTGTCATATTCGTCATCATGAACACACACATACACGATTTGTTTTGTGCTCGACACACAGATTTGGATCTGTTAGATTAGACTTCATGAAAGAAATTGACAAACATCTAAATTCTCTAAACAAGAGTTAAATTAAATTTAACCTCATATAACCGGGAAATGGCAACAATTAGAGGAGGGTCTGGAACAAACAAAGTTTCGTGTCACAACTTTTTTTGGTTGCCTAAACATCACTTCTTGAACAGTATAATAGAGCAGATGTCTTGTTTTTCTGATATAATGAAGCTAGTTTTTCAAAATAGCTGTAAGAGGGGAGTCTTTGAAAGAAACTAGCAATGTTTTGAGGGAAATTTGAAAAGTATAGACACAGTTTTGAACGCAGGACCCGTCAGGTTCATCTTGTGACCCCTTCAAAAAGCTATAACATGTTTTTTAATATAGACTAAATGACTAAATACTGCTGATAGGGTCAGCTTGAAATTTTTATTTGGCGCCTATGAACCTTTCCGCTGCTCTGGACACAAATAAATGATATTTTCTAAATAGTTAGAAGCAGCCTGAAGAGGTAAGAAGAAAAAACAAGCGTGAGGGAAGTCTGAAAACTAAAGTCAATATTTGTGTTCAGGGTAGCAAAAATATGTATTTTTTTTGCTTTGCTATCCTGTTAATCATCTCGTGACTCCATGTGAGGTCCCCTATATAAACATTACCTTTAGTGAGAGGTTCACCTCAGGACACAGAATACAGTATATTAGATCCTGCACACTTAAAATTAGCTTTATTGTGTTCGATAAGTGTTAGGTATTTTGTTCTCGGCTCATAAACCTCCTCTCCTGGTCTGTGCACAAACATCTAAATCATTGTTTCATGTGAAAAAAAACAAAAAACCCCACCAGCAGAAGAGTTGCCTCAGCACTGTAGCCTTAATCACTTGGAAATATTTCGTTTGCCAGGAAACATTTGAAGAGATTTTTCACCCCGAGTCTTAATTTGTTGGCAGTTGCTGTTGTGTGTCCGCGTTGCCCAAAATTTGCCTGCATGGCTCGTCGCCACTGCAGCGCAACGCTGATCAGTTCGGAGCCTCGCTCATTACAGAGTAACTACCGTTTGGCTCCATGTGGAGGCCGACCACACCACGCTGGGGAAATTTTGTGGTGAGGACTGTGGCCCCGAGGGGTCGTGTCCTCATTCGGATGCTTGTTTGCCAAACTCCAAAAAAGTTTAGAGAAACTTTAAGGAAAAAAAAAAGAAGAAGAAGACGACAACATAGAAAAGCCGCCAAAATCATCTTTGTTTGTGAGTGCCCTTGAGTTTGTGGTTCCTATTTGATTCAATAAGCCAAAAGTAAACTCCGTGATTTGGTTATAATTCCCACGTCATCCTTTACTGCACGATTTGTGACTGTAATACACGGAAAAAATGTATTGGAGTAGTTCTTCACACTCAAAGTGGAGCTTAAAGTGGGTGTTTAAGTAAATTGTTGCCATGTGAGTGTGTGAGATTATGGAATATTAAACCAAATCCTGCTTTGTCAGGTAGTTTTAAACCCAATGGCAGCATTTTTATTCTGTTTATCTGATGTACAGCATCTAGTCACTTATAAATGTGTCATTTAACATCTTCCGTGTTGTCTTACAATATAAATAAGTTACAATATAAAGACTAGCAGTAAATAAATAACAATATAAACAAAGTTAGTGTTCATATCATTCTATATGAATCTATTTATGTCTCAGAAACTGAGACTATCCAGGTGGATTCATGGACTAAACTCTGCTAATCTAGTTGTGTGTGTGTTCTGACTTTGTTTATATCACGTAGCCAGCTTTTAAATCTGAGTCTGACTCACAATTTAATTGCAAAATAGAGACACGAAGAAGTTTAATTTGGTTTGTGTGTCAAAGAGAGAGTGAGCAGTGGTTGAGCGACATAGGCTGTGAATGAGGGTGAGCGAGCGCCCGGCATCATTAAAGCTGGTTAATCAGTGGAATAAAAAGTCGGGTGGACGTAACCTCAGATGCTCAGATTAACTCTTTCATGCCTGTATGCCGACCACCAGCAGCCAGTTAGCTTAGCTTAGCACAAAGACTAGAAACAGGGGGAAACAGCTAGCCACTTCCAAAACCACAACGTGTTATTTTTACGCTTTGTTAATTAGTGAGCGTCAGAGGTGCTGCTAGGCAGATGTTGCCACCTTTTGACAAAGCCCAGGCTAGCTGTTTCCCTCTGTTTCCAGTCTTTATGCTAAGCTAAGCTAAGGGCCTCTGTAGCTTTATATTTACTGCACAGATGTGAGAGTGCTATCAATCTTCTCGTCCAACTCTCGGCAACAACATAAATGAACTACTCAGTGAAAAAATGCCATACATCGCCTGGAAAGTTTAACTTGCGTGCATTTTCCATATGGCAGCCATCACAGTCGTGAAGTAAATGAAGAAAAATGGATGTGTAGTAAAAGATGAAGGCGTGCTGATGATAAAGAACGAATCTTTACTCGCCGCAAATTGTATTTACAGTAGTTTTGATTGACGTCTAATGATTCTTTCTCGTGCCAGATGTATAATAACAGCGAGTTTTGAGGCAGTGAAGTGTCATTTTGCGGTTGTGAGAAAAGATTAATGGGAGGTCGTATGACCCCCAAAACCAACAACATGTGATATGAAAGAAAGTGTGTTTGAACAAAAGAAAGAAGCCAAAAATTAAATTGTTGCCATGTGGAAGTGAAGGTGTGTATTAGGAGAAAATGAACACTGTAAACTCTTCAACAATAGCACACTGTGGTGGAGTATTAAATCTGTGCTCTTCATTCTCTAAATCATATTTCGGCGTTTGTCGTGTTTCCATCAGTTACAGATAACCACATGGCTGCCACTCATGCAGGACACTCAATCAACATCCCCAGCCCGCCACCCTCGGCCAATCAGCGGGCCGGGATGCATTCCCCGCCTCCACGGCGGGCCCCTGTCAGAGAGTTCAGCGGGACCTATGAGAGCCTGCCGGCACGCTCTGTACAGGTGAGACCACCTGGTTACAAGCCCTAAATATAAAGTTTTACCTCATTAATTATCAATTACACTGAGGTGAGCTTAGCTATTGGTCCTTCATGCACCAATGGCATACAGACGTTCTCCATACAATGACAAACTTAAGCACTAACATACGTTCTTACAGCAATGATTTAATGCTCATCCCTCACACGTGGAGATTTCCTTATTTAGAAATAAGTAAATCAACTTAGATGAACGTTCCTTTGAAGGTAAAGGGAGTTTCTGTTCTCAGCTTTGTGACTACAATGTAACTCTGACAAGCTAAAGGCGATTAAAATGCTCACTGTGGTTGTTTGAAGTGGAATAAATGGCTGCCACAAAAGGCAGACAACCCGAAAATCCTGATTGTCCCATAAACCTTTTTGTTTAGACAGATAAAAATGAATGGGGAAAGGTCTGCACTTTTCATTTGTTTCTTTTAATTCCTTATTTTATGTTAGAAAACAGTGAAAAGGCCAAAGTTACTTTGCTTGTTTTGTCAGGATAACAAATCCAAGTCGAGAAAGTTACTCATTTTCTAACCAGATAATACAAATATTTGGCATTTTTCTTGATAAATTACTGTAATTATTTAACATTTGTCATTATTTGTCAGCATTTTTCTTGCTCGCTCTCATCTTCTCTCCAGGTTTCAGAGTCTCGTGTGGTCGAGTGTCCTAGCATCCAAATAACCACAATCTCCCCTGAAGACGACCCAGCACCGACCATCTCCACTTACTGGGACATGGGTGGCGGTGGTGGGTGGGACCGGGAGCGCCTCTACCTCCCCCTGCTGGACCCCTTCACTTACCGTGACAGGTGCCCTGGCTCCCTCAGTCCCAGCCCTGCCTCCAGCCCGTCCTCACGCGGATGGCTCAGCCCGGCCTCCAGCTGCGACTCCCTGCTGGTGGAGGAGGAGGAGCTGAACGATGCTACGATCAACTTTGCGCTCTCTCCATCCTCGAGGCCGACCTCCCCCGGGGGTAAAAAGCGCAGAAACTCCCCCTTGGCCTCACCTTGTACCTCACGGAGGGGCAGTTACTCAGAGGACCTGCAGGGATGTAACCTTGAGGGTGGAGACTCCATCACTTTGTCACAAGGTTCGCCCAGCAGCTGTGAGCTCAGCATCCCACAGAAAACCAGGAAGACGTCATTGGAACAGGTAAAGACGGTGCTCCATATGAAAGATGAGTCAAATATTTACATGTAGTTAGTGGTGAACCATGCTTTCTGTCTTCCAGTTGTCTCCCAGGGAGGTGGACCAGGAGCAGGCTCCAGGCCACAGCTCCCCCTGCCTGCTGCCAGAGACCCAGCAGATCAGGAGAGAGCCACCCTCGCTGGGTATGGACTACCTCTCTGTGCCCCCTGCTCTAGCCTGGGGCCGGACCCGAGCCAGCGCCCACAGCCCTCTGTTCAGGCGAGGACACACATCACCACATAAACATTGCAATTTTAAAAATACCAACGTGTCTTTCCAGAAACTGGGTTTCCATTACTCTTCTAAATATAAATGTTTATACTGACAGATTCACTCGATTTTACCACAAAATAAATTATGTGTCTGTCTGCTGTATCACAGAAACGGATATGTTAATATTTTCCCAAGAGCTTCACGCCAGAATTTATTACAGACAAATTTCATGCCCAAATGAATATGTATTGTTGAAGTTGCTGAGCCGGGTCAAATTTGCCCGCTCCACTCCAAATTTGCCCCTCCACTCCCCGTCAACATTCGCCTGAAAACCTCGCCAAAACACCTGTGGCACAAACACTAACACTCCCCCCAGTGCTCTGAGCTCACAGTCCAAGCAGCCCGGCTAACAAACTGAGCTAACGGCACCTACAGTTTACTTCACTGTCCCATCAGGTGACTCTGTAAATCACAGAGAGTCGAGGCGGAGCATTATTTTATGGTTGAAAAGTTACACGACGTTTGTAAATTTCAAAACATAAGCTAAGAACTGCAGCATGTTTCTGTGGTTGTATCATCTGCGGTGCATTTATTTATTCAAGTTTTTGGTGAATGAAAACAAAATATTAAGTAACAGACATATTCATTGGTATCTGGTGTGCTCCTTCTATGTTCACTGCAAATAAACCTGTCTATTGTTTCACACCTGTAGGTCTAACGCCCTGCCACCACTCGACTGGCCGCTGCCGTCCCAGTTTGACCAGTACGAGCTGCGTATCGAGGTGCAGCCGCGTCCTCACCACCGGGCTCACTATGAGACGGAGGGGAGCAGAGGAGCCGTCAAAGCTTCACCGACGGGTCATCCGATCGTCAAGGTGAGACTCAAACATGCTGTATATTTATATTTATAAGAAATGTTGTTTCCGTAACATTGGAGCAAAGTCCTGAGGACACGTGTTGTGGCTCACTGCCGTTGGCCTCATCACAGTTTGATTTCATCCCTCACACTGTGCCTCTGTACAGCTGTGTGGTTACGCAGAGAGGAAGCCGCTCTCCCTCCAGGTTTTCGTTGGAACAGCCGACGACCGATCAATCAGGCCACATCCTTTCTATCAGATACACAGGTACTGTTTTTTTTTAAAACGATTCCCAAGCTTTCTCATGTCATACATTAATATTCAAGGCCTACACAGCATACTGTATATTCATCATCTGACCGCTGTGGCTTTAACCGTTGCATAACTCACCACCAGCTGCTTTTAGTGTTGGTCCAGGAAATTTCTTGCACCAGTTGCTCTCAGTGTAACTGTAACTCAGCTTAATGAAGAACATGGAAAACCAAAGTTACTCCAGATAGATGAAGTCGGGTAGCTACTGTATGCTCTCGTTCTGCTTGAGGTAGCTTATTTTGGATGCTTCATAAATGACTTAAATGAATCATCAGTGCCGCCTTATCCTGTTCAGGATTGTAGGGGACACCTAGGACAGAGCAGTGGCCTTTGATTCAACACAAAAACTGTCAATGGAGGGCTGTTAAAGTCAGATGTTTCTCCCCTCACAGGGTGACGGGGAAGATGGTTGGTACAGCCAGTCATGAGAGCGTCCAAGCGGGGACCAAACTGCTGGACATCCCCCTCAATCCTGAGAACAACATGACTGCACTGTGAGTCTTTATTTGTGCATCTTTAAAAGTTTGCAAGCTGATTCTCTAGATTCATTTTATTGGACCAATATTGGAGACTATAATTAAATAAAAAATGACAGAGAGCACAAACCCCAAAACAGGATGTTCAGTTTTTAAAAAAAAAAGTATCTTCGTAGCATCGACTGTGCTGGGATTCTGAAGCTGAGGAACTCGGACATCGAGCTGAGGAAAGGTGAAACAGACGTTGGAAGGAAGAACACACGTGTCCGTTTGGTGTTTCGTACCCACCTTCCTCTAGCGCCCCCTGTAGCCCCGCCTGGTCGAGTCCTGGCTCTGCAGGTTGCCTCCCTGCCCATCGAATGCTGTGAGTAGCTTGTTGGATGCAGTGTTTTAAAGATGTGTGAGATCTGTTGCAAACATTTACCAGTTTTAAAGCAATTTAAATTGGTATTTTTGTTATTTTATGGTAGAAAAGTTACACAACGCTGCTTTAAATTAGCAGCACATTCAGGGGTAGCGATAGTCATGTTTAATTCTCCTGGCTCTCCCTGCCTCAGCCCAGCGCTCGGCTCAGGAGCTGCCGGTCATTGAGTCTGTCAGTCTCACTTCCTGCTCTGTGGAGGGAGGAGAGGAGCTTCTGCTGAGCGGCTCCAACTTCTTGCCAATCTCCAGAGTCCTTTTCATGGAGAGAGGGACAGGTAAAGGTCCAGAGAGGACACAGAGTCCTCTTCAATGTTGTTTCTGGTCTTTTGACTAAAATGTCTAAAAAACACATTAAAATTTATTTCAGTAATTGTCATGGTAAATATATTTCAGTCCGCGACATCAATCTTTCCGTAAATATTTAACAGCAGTCAGTCATTCAGATATTGTACACTTTAAAACTTGGATCATGGAGCTTTTTTTTCTCAGTCAAGCAGTCATTGAGTGAAAAAACAGGAAGGATAACAGTTGTCCTGTCTATTTTTAACCTGCATGTGAGCGAGTTTATTGTAAATAAGCAAGCAGGCCAACGAGACGGACAGTGACAGCGAGAGTACATCATGAAGCAGCACGATTTCGGCATAAAACTTGTGATTAGACAGGTTTTAAAATGCCCCGGAACAGATTTGAGATCAGATTTCTGTTGATGTGTTGACATAAAAATGATACAAAAATATTTTGAGAGTGCAGAAACAGGAGGAGGATTCACAAAGTAATCAGTATTTATTCTGGCAAAGAGTAGCCATGTCGGAGGAATAATCTGTCTTACACTCTTACATCCTCATCTCCATGGTTACTCAAGTACTGCATTAAAGTACAATTGTGAGGCACTTGAGGTACTTGAATGTTTCCATTTTTATGATACTTCTTCTCTTCTACAAGTATTGTACTTCTGTACATTTAATTGATCGGCTCACTTTGATTCAAATTATTATAGCAATGCAAGTATTAATAAATAATAGCCTCATTTAAATCAGCTTCATCAGATGCAGTATTAAAGTGATGTACACATGAATACATGACAAATAATATATTTGAATACTTTTACTTTGTTTCTTTAAATATATTTTGATGCAAATACTTTTATACTTTTACTTAAGTTAGAGTTTAAATGCAGGACTTTCACTTGTAGTAAAAGTACTTTTTACACTGTAGTATTGCTACTTTTACTTAAGTATGATCTAAGTACTTGACTGACAGCTGAACCAACCTAGTTACAAAACATTTAATGTTATTTGTGATGCAGTGAGAACAAATTCTGTTCATTAAATCGTCTGTATGTCTTTGTGTGTGTCGAGGTTACACTAATTTTATGTTTATATCTATGTCTATATAGATGGTAAATTACAATGGGAGGAGGAGGCTCATGTCGACCGTGACAACAGCAATGAGGTAATTTTGCATGTCCAAACAAAGGCGAACACACAAACCTTTTGTCACAGATAAAGTTGAATTTAATTAATTTAACACAACTGCAGCATCTCCTCTAATCTGTGACATCTCCACACTTACAGTGTTTGCTGTGTGTGAGGGTTCCCGCCTACAGCGACATGTCCGTCAGTCGGCCAGTGTCAGTTAGTCTTTACGTCTCCAACGGGAAGAGGAAAAGGAGCAGCACTCACTGCTTCAAGTATCTCCCCAGTGAGTATCCAAATCTCGCCTCGGTTCAATTTGTGTGTTTATATCTGGAGATGAAACAAGCAAAGCATGTTATTTATAATAATTGTTTAACTGTTTTCTCCTCAGTTATGTTCAAAGAGGAGGACCCGCTGCTGTCCCGGCCTTCTGTGCTGCCTCTCGATGGGGGACCTGTGTGTCCTGTGGGGGGTCAACCCAGGATGGACAGGGGCTTCCACGTGAGAGGCGACCCCATGGCTGATGATCGAAGCCTGGGCTTCCACCTGCCCCCCTATCCTTCCACCTACTCCCCTCCGTGCCCCACGATGAGTTACCATGAGGAGTACTGCTCTAAACCCGACGCTCCGGTGGAGGAGCCCGGCGGGTCCAGGGCAGCCCAACCCAGCTTCAAGAACCTGGAGCTGGGCTTTACCGAGCTTCTTCCCCCGCTGTACCCCCATGGTCCGCAGCCTCCCTCCCCCTCTCCTTCCCCGTGGCTGGACTCACCTTACCTGTCCTCCTCACCTTCTCCCTCCCACTCCTCCTCTCTCAGCCCGTTTCCTGCTGGCAGTCCCATCTCGACCTCCCCTCTGCCTCCCATGCCTACCTCCCCTTACCCCCAGTACTCTGCTTATCCTCAGGAGGTGTGTCCCTCCCCTCCCTCCAACCCTAGCCCATATCAGGACATCTGCCAAACACCTTACTCCCACTACGACGGCTGGGACCCACAAGGAAGAGTGCTGGGGACGGGACATGGAGGAGAGAGGGATGCCAAGATCCAGGACTGTCCCCTGGAGTTTACCAGCTCTGCCTCTATGCACCACATCACATTTGAAGAAGGTAGGTTACATATTTATCTTTCTTTTAACTCGACTGGGTGGAGCTGGAATATTACGAGCATGTTTCAGCCACCATAGCTGAGAAATCAAGTGTTTAACCCCCAAAAGAAACTCCTCTTAATGATCCCAATCAATGTGGCTCATGTAGGTACTGGTGAAGAGATTTGGCACTTTGGTTTTTAATGATTATTAAAGTGATAATTATGATTTGTTCTTCTCTATAGTACAAGATAACAGAATTCTGCATAGGGCAGAACGACTGATTTTTTTTACTGTTATTGATATTTGATGATTTTTTCCCCATGAAAGGTCCAGTGTGTGTAAGATTTCAGGGGCTCTATTTATTAGAATGTATTAGAAATGTAATATAATATTTATAGAATATGACTTTTATTAGGGTATGATCACCTAAAAATAAGAATTATTATGTTTTCGTTACCCTAGATCCTAATCGGCATTGGCTGGATAGATAAGACTTTTTGGCACGTTTCGCGGTCACCAAAGTTTTTCCTTCGTGCGAGGATGGAGAGGGTGAATCGAGGGGGTTGTAATCCACAACTGCACCGCTAAATGCCACGAAATCCTACACGCCATTAGCACAAATTGAGAGTTGAAAAATAAATTTGTTAGTGTTGTCCGGTGGATAAACTATGTGACAGTTTGCCCTTTTACTTACGATAAATATTATACATATCTATTATTTGTGTTAATGTGTAACGATTCTAGCTATAAGCTGAATAATCTGCACCGATAACACCAAGTCTATGAGGTGGATGAAGTGATGATCAGGATTTTGATTCTCTCTTCTCCCTCCACAGTGTCGGAGTTCATCGGAGAGGACATCCAGTTGTACCAGTCATCACATATGGACAACCAGCCAAACTGAGCTGACAGCAGCTCATCCCCTCTCTCCGTTTGATATTCAGCATAATTTTAAATCCATTATGCACTTTGTATTAAGATGCGTCGCTCCAGTTACATGCAATGCAGGCAGGGGAATTTTTGATTACCAGGACACTGTTGTAATTATGACCACAGGTAACTGTTATTGTTTTATAAAGGGAAACTAATGTTTTAAACATGTTTTCAATATAAATTATACAAGAAAGTGCTCGAGTTTGGTGTCTTGTGTGTTTTTATTGCAAAAAAAAACAAACACTCATACAAGGTGAATCGAGAAGGGAGGGACTGGAAGAAAAAGGGTTTAAACCTTATGGAAAACTAAGACGTCATATTCTATATGACATATATTATCCCACATAACTACTTAAATGCATTTCCTTGATTTCAAGGGAGAGAATGATTCATTTTCCTGAAAGAACGCATTAGCAGAAAGATTTCTCTGCTCTGTTCCTGGATGTGATGGAAATTTTTCAGAGTAATGGCAGCAGGATTTAGGATTTAGGCAATTATGTCCGAATTGTTCTGCAATGCCAGATTTACGTGCAGTAATTTAATGGAATAACGTAGAAAAAGAACCACGGGTGTCTGTTGTTAACAAAGACAAGCGGAGCAGCTTGAGACAATCTTATCTCGGTAGATGTTGAGTCTGTAAAGGTAAAGTGTTGAGACGAAAGGTAGCTTGACCTCATGAAAGGATGAGGCGACTCAGCTGGGACTGTTAAAGCTGTTTGAAAGGTTTGTATGAGAAATAGTTTGTTAGAGCCTCTTTAAGCAGAGCAGGTTTGTCTTGAAGGAACAGTGCCACCTGGGGGTACTCAGGACCTGGACGGTCTTAAAACGATCTTTAAATCAGCAACTGTTTGAGATATTACTCATTCTGCTGTAAAACTTCACAGGTCTCGTTTTCTGCTTTGTGGACCTTCGTCGACTAAAAGGAGTGTAGCTACAAGAAAGATGGACAGAAGTGTGTAAAGTAGTAAAGTCAATAAAAATGCACAGACTTTACCGAAAGACTCTAAAGTAGCATTATACGTTTTCTTGACAGTTTTATGGGCCTAAATGGATTCACGCAACCATAAATGGGCATGCTGGGAGCTTCAGACCAAAAAGCCTTAATGGTAAGGGATGGATGTAGCTGGTGTGGAGCTTTGAACATCTCTTAAGAAGAACTTACCGTTGGAATGTGAAGCCATAACTCCTTCATGACTTCGACTCTTCTAGTTCCAGCTCCTACTTTTCTCTCTGGCTGCCACTCAGGAAAGGTAGTTACACATGGAAAGTTTACGAGAGGTGAATGTGGCAAAAGAAAATGAAGGATGGTAAAACTCCAAGATGATTAATATATTCCCGCTCTTTTCTGCAAACAGCTTTTTAATTGATGTGTGCCGACATAATATTAACGTGTCATTTGGGAATCAAACGCTGGCACTGCCATCCTTCTTTTTCTCTTTTCATGTGTATCTTCACACTTTGAAGTTGAAAGAACTTTCAAAGAGACAAATGTTCTTTAGATGCACTTCTGAGTTAATAATTCACATATTTAAAAGAAAGACAAAAGAAAAATTACAAAAAACAAGAAGATAAAATATCAAACAACTATGTACGCATCAAAGGCGGCGCAATCAAATACAATGAAATAAAGTACTCGATCTTTGTTAAGGCTTAAGCGCAGACAAGGGCAGGGAAGGTCCCGTTCGGGTCTCAGGAGATAAGGTGCTGGAGACAGAGCAGACAGGACAGCAAGGAACAGAAAAAGAGTTATTTATGCAAAGGGAAAACGGGATAAAAGCAAGCCAACATGGCAAACAATTGGTTCACAGTGACAGGGCTGGGAATTAGTAAAGGTCTTGATTATAGATGAGGCCCAGCTGGTGTGGATCTGCTCCGGGCTCGAGCGCACAACTGTGTCCACTCAGACAATCACACGCATATTTAGGGAATGGCAGCAGGTTAGACAAACAGACCATCCTAAAGACATAGGCCTGTCTCTTATTTAGAGAATTAATCTACCTAAACACGGTAGGCATGGTGTTGAGCAGCGCAACATTTGGTCCCAATATATGACTGTAAATTCTGTCATAATTAGAACCTATGTAGAATTCTGTCCTTGGGAAAAACTTTATTTGTTATTCTATTTTCTGTATAGCATAGTTTCCCAGCCCATGAATAAACAAGGAAGGTCACTCTGACTTAAAGCGACCTACTAAAGTATTTAACTTAAGTTATTTAGCTCTACAACGCAACATGAAATACTGCTTAAGTTAAGTTTTCATATCTTGATTCAGTCAGATACAGAAATAAAAAGTTGTTTTTTGAAGATACCCCATTGTTTCTTGTACTGAAACACAGCACTCCTCTATTCAAACATCTTAGGACTGTCAGCAGGGGGAGGTATAATCTCAAACATCAGACAGTGAGCTCTCTGAGTCAGCCTGACTGACACGTACAGGTTCATGAAACGGCGGCCAAGTGGACCCTTAATGGAAATGCCTGCAGATCATAGAGACCACGTGTGATGACAGAATGGCTATTATGTCTAAACCTAGCCTCTGTCGATGGAAAGCTTGGAGTCCCAAAAGACAAGCTAAGTATGGGATCACTGAGTTATGTGGGAGTAACACTGAGGAGTGCCACTGCTGCCTGTTGTTAACACAATTCAACACACTAGTACAACTAACGCTACTCCTACAATACTGGCACCGATAGAGACACTAATATGCTAATTCATACTAATATTCATACTCATGTCAACATGATTATTGTTATTGTGATGCTCAAAATATTGATAAGAAACCATGCTAACAGGTTTTCACGCACAGGTTTTCATACACTGATGGCACTGGCTGCCATTCACACGATGGCACAGCCTTCAGGAGCAATTTTGCGGTTTAGTATCTCTAACCCAAAGACACTTTGACATGCAGAGGAGCCGGGGATCAAACCGCCGATTATCTGATTAGTGGATGATCCTCGCTACCTCCGAAGCAATTACAATGCTAAGTGATGTTAGGTATAATGTTTTATGTTCTCCATCCTAGTTTAGCTTGTTAGGAAGCTACATTTTGTCATTTGTCCGATTGGAATGTTGTTATTTTTTGTATGTTTTTGGTCTAAAGCAAAGTATCATCAAAGTCGCAAAGTGTTTTATGGGAATCTATCCAGTAGTTGTTGACATATTTTACTAACTCACACTTGTTGAGAAATAGCTGAAGTCCAAGGTCAATGGTGAAGTCAGGAAAGAAGAAAGTGTTCAGCAGCCTCTGATGTCTTATGCTGTTTTATTTATTGACGCTTGATCAAGGAGAATTAGAGACACTCTCAAAGTTCATCAGAAGTGCCTGAGTCGGTCTCACATTCTGCCTAACTCATACTGGTGGATCGACTTTAAACCCAAAGATAACACCACAAATACTACACGCCCAGAATTAGTCAAAGAGAATGTTTTTACTCTTGGAGGTGTTATTGTCGGCATATTCTAGTCTGGAGACACATATGTCTGTTTACGCAGATTGGAACGTCAACGGCAAACTATCTATAATGTCTATGAAGGCAGCAATAGGTCGCTTCGACCCTGGACACCACAGTGTTGAGAAACTGGCACCTACTGTTCTCAACCAAAGCCAAACAACTAATACTGCCAAAGACCTCAAGGCCCACATGTGACCTTGTGTAATCTAAGGTTAGAAAATTCAATAACAACACTAATGCTAATAATCATCATTATGTTAACTCTAGTAATAATAACAAAAGTCTTCGGTAACTGTGTCTTTAGATTAAGAATTTCACAGCTATTTGGGGGCAAATTACAAGAACTTCAAGATTTTATGTCATTCAGGCATGCTTGAAGTTTAGCTAACTGATTGGTTTCATCAGGCTTGATTGATAAATATAAATGGGTGTCATCAGCATAACAATGAAAGTTAATGGAGTGATTTCTGAAAATGTTACCTAAAGGAAGCATATATAAGCTGAATAGAAGTGGACCAAGCACAGAACCTTGTGGAACTCCATGACTTACTTGGTAGATTACGCGGAGGATTCATGATTAACATGAACAAACTGAGATCGATCTGAAAAACAGGACTTAAATCAGCTTAATGCAGTTCCTTCAATGACAATTAGATGTTCGAGTCTTTGCAATAGGATGTTACGGTCGATGGTATCAAATGCAGCACTAATGTCTAACAAGACTACAGATACCAATCCATTGTCTGATGCCATTAGAAGGTGATTTGTAACTTTCATTAGTGCTATGATGCACTTTAAATGCTGACTGAAAATCCTCAAACTATTCTTATGGAGAAAGTCACAGAACTAATTGGCTACAGCTTTCTCTATCTTGGAGAAAAGGGGATGGTTAGATATCGATCTGTAATTGTCTAAAACCTCTGGATCAAGAGTCGGCTTTTAAAGAAGATTAGCCACTTTAAAAGACTGTGCTACATATCCTGATAATAATTATGTGTAAGTGTGAATGCTGATTCCTAGTATTGGTCTGAGAGAGATGATTTCAAAACATAATCTGAGCAGTGTGCAGGTAGATCCTGTCTCTGCTGCCCTCAGGGCAGAAGACACAGTAATGGACAACACAGACAAATCACATTAGAGTAATTTACCGCATGGTCATAGGACTTGTGGTAGACAAACAGTCTACAGCGTTCATGGATTGGATGAAAGAGGAGGAGAAGGAGGACGGGTATTTGAGGGATTTAGTGTTGGGTCAAACTTGGGGTACTCACAAGAGACAGATTTCGATGTTTTGGAGAATACATTTATACACTTTCATGCCAGGCTTTTTATTGGAAGATTAATACTCTCACATCTCTATGGTAGGGTTGAATCTACAACCAGCAGCCAGTTATCTTAGCAGAAACACTGGAAACCTGTGGAGGTTTGGTAGCTCGGCTGGCTCTATCCAAACGTAATCCTCCTACCAGCACCTCTAGTTTAATCTGCACAAGTGTAAAGACAAAAAATAAAGGGTTATACAGAACTTAAGATCTTTTCATATGTTGCAATGAATTTGCTAGGCAACATGCAAAGAGGAAGATCCTAATAGTTTGCTCATATGACCCCCACCTCAACTTCTTGTTTCACAGAATGAACTTGGTCATGTTCCCCCTTGAAACTCATGGATAACAGGAGATTCTGTACTGGTGCCGACACATTACAACACAGTGAAGGGTCAATATCGAGTCAGCAGAAGCAAATGTGTTACTTGTTACTCAAGCCAAGCAAGAAAGCGACAAGCCGTAACTGTGGGAGGATGAGCGTCAGCGCTGTAGGAATGTCAGATCTTTCCAACCGCTCACCGTATCTGTGTGTCTATTTTAATTAGTCGCACGTTATCAGATATGTATTGTGCTGTCATTCAATTGTGTTTGTTGTTACACACTTGACTCTGGGCTGTGCTGAGAACAAGACATCCGTTTAATGAGTGGAAACACGATGCTGTGTTTGATGGCCGAGCTCTTACTGAGGTCTCTTTCATTTCAGATTGTATCAAGCTATTGTAATGCCGATGACTTACACTCTTTGTTCTTTTTATAGGTCAGAGTGGGAAGGCCAAGAATTAATTTAGTTACTTAAGGAGAGTAGGAAGGCCACTCCTCACGGGACTTTTCACTGTATACAACAGTAACAAAGCTTACCAATCCAGGAGATGGTGAAGAACAGACAGAAGGCTGTGCAGACTAACTCATGCCAACTGAGATTGAATCCAGCCAGAAGTAACATATAAGAGGCCAAAGACATTTATCACTGAGAAGAAAACAAGTCAATCATAGAAAAGCTGAGATTCAGGCCTGAGTCTGCAACAATTCGGTATTTTTTATATACATATTCTGCTTGACAAACACAAACCCAGAGTCGGCAAAAGTACACACCTTTTACTCAAGTAGAAGTTCAAGTGGGTAGTGTAAAAGGCTACTTTTAAAGTATAAGTACTGATTTTACCTCCTTGGGGGGGATCAGGCTGCAAACTCTGTCCCTCTGTTTTAAAACCTGTTTTAAAAGCGGGACAAGCTTTTCTGTGTGTAGTTTTATAGCTTTTGGTTCATTGTTTTGTCATTGTGGTTTGTTTAACTGTGATGCTAGGAAGCCGTGCGAATGATGATGATAATTGAAATGCATTAAAATTGAAGAAAGAATCCTCTTCTAAAAAATGTAAGGACTATAAAGTACACAAAGTAAAAGCTGTATGAAAATAAAAAAGCACAAGGCACTAGTTACAGTACATACAAAGATAAAGGAAATACAGCAAACATAACACCTTTCTTTGTAAGCCTCATATTTTTCTTATCGCTTGAAAATAACGGAGATAACTCTGCAGCTGAGTCATGAAGGCGAGTCATGGTGATCCTAACTCCAAGCTTGCCATTGTAGTAGTAGGCATGTTCCCATGCAAGAGAGCACAACCACAACTTAAAGAAAATAAACTCCATGACATGTCATTGTGTGGCCTTTCCCGGCCATAGATTTATAGGTGATTGAAATGTTTACACTCCAGCAGAAGCAGTGGCCGCCATCAGTCCTCCTCTGGGGGGGGGGCTGAGATATCCTGAAGCCCCTGTAGGTCTTGGAGGGAAAGTGCGGTGAGAGATAAAGTAAACAGGGAAGTATAAATAGTGTGTATGCAGCAGATGCTGGTGTATATACGGTTTACTTACATTTCAAACAATCAGCGTCGCTCCTTTTCTTACAGTGAATTCATTTAAATCATGTTTTGTTTGCTATAAGGCACAATAAAGACAGTTACAGATCTCATCTCATCAGGTACCGTTAAGCTCGTTTAGCTCCTGTGCTGGGAGGCCTGTGGTTTTTGTCAAAGTGGTGTCTGTCTAGGATTGTTCTCAGCGGTATCTGCAACACTAACAACGCCAGTATAAACTCTAAACACACCATCTTTGTACCCTTAAATGATCTGTGATTTGATCAGCCATGCCAGTTTGCAGCGGGACTATTAGTAGAAATTAATGCAACTCAATACACTTTAAATTACATGTATTTGGCTAAATTACATGTAGCCTTGAGATATTTAAGAAATGAGAAGTCGACAGCCATGTTCGTAGCTCTGTGAGGACGTACCTGGGCACAGTAGTGTTTTAAACTAAATGCTAAAAACGCCACAATGTCAATGTGCTGGCTGATATTGAACTAATAGTAATATTTGTTTACCATTTTAGTTTAGCATTTGTAATGGGAATTTTTGGTCATGAACCAAAGTAGTTGACCTGAGGATGGTGCTATACATGAAAAATTAAGGAGTCGCAACAATTCATCCTCAAGGAGGCATAAATGCCTAAATTAGACGCAAATAGTGCAAAAATGCCAGTTTTTTCATTCATTTGGAAACCTCAACCAAAAGTTGTTAAATTGTGCCAATCCATCAAATACATCTGTAGCAGTCGAGCTATTTAACTAGATACGAGGAAACTGGACTGCTGGTCATGCAAGTCTAGTCCAACATCTATCTGAGTTGTTATGTTTTTGCTTTCGCAGAGTCTGCTGTGTCTCTATAGTAGCTCAGAAGGGACAAACCAAACACCGGCTCTAGATAGCAACTTTTGTGTTTTTTCCAAGTGCGTTCCAATCTGCAGCTTCACCACTTGTAGATTCTAAATTCTACAAACCGGACCTTCATTTAAGTCATTAGGATTCATCCTCTGGGCACCTTGAATATCACAAAATTTCAGTTAGTATAGTTGTCAAGATGTTTCCCAAATGTTAACCCCATGGTTGCACTGAAAAAAAAAAGGTCAGGGGATCACTAAAGTCGTTGGCGTTCATCCTCTGGGTACCATGAATATCTGCACAAAGTTTTAAGGCTTGGTGACTAGGCATATTACTTTAAAACAAAAATGGTAACCTCATGGTGGCACTGGAGGGAATCACCGAAGCCAGTTGGGTTCATCCTCTGGGCACCTTGAATATCTGTGCAAAATGTCATGCTATAGTTGTCAAGATGTTTCCCAAATTTTAACCCATGGTTGCACTGAAAAAAAAGGTCAGGGGCTCACCAAAGTCGATGGCGTTCATCCTCTGGGTACCATGAATATCTGCACAAAGTTTTAAGGCTCAGTTGACTAGGCATATTACTTTAAAACAAAAATGGTAACCTCATAGTGACACTGGAAGGAATCAAAGCCAGTTGGGTTTATCCTCTGGGGAGCATGAATGTGCAATAGTTTTTGATATATATGACATATTTCAGTTTGGATCAAAGTGGTGGACAAACTGCCATTAAACTTCTCCACTACTATAGCTACAAAGATGAATAAAAGTGAATATTATGGCACCTTTACAACTTCAAAACTAAAACATAAAAAATACAACCACACACAAACACATCTGTTTACCATACGGTTTTATTGAAACGCTGATGTGGAATACACGATAGAAACATGAACAGTGGAATATAAAAAAGTTGCAGAATATAACACTAACAACATCTAGAGAGAGAGGAGCATCTTATTATTATTATTATTTTTTTTTTTTTTTTGAGGGGGGGGGTCTCCTTCTCTGAGTATTTATTACAGCAGTACAAAACTAATAAACCAATAAACCGAATCAACAGGATCAATTCAGTGGTGTCAGTTTGGAGTGTTAGACGCATTTTTATTTGGAGACACCAGAAATTTAAACATATTAAGTGCACTTTTAACATACTTTGCTTGTTTTTTTTTTTTTTTTTTTTTATCCACAATCTTGCATATATTACATATACTTTCCACATTTATATTCTTGATTGTAGCTTGCGGATACAGTTACACATATATATCATAACAAGAGCAAAAAAAGCCAGCCTAGCATTCATCGTAAGCTATGTCGCACTACTTCAAGTCTTAAAAAACACTGGAGCCGTGTAAAAGAGTCAAATGATGCCGTCTGATCTGGGAAACACAACAGAAATTGAACTTTTAACCAAATTTTTAGCATTCAAATATTTCCTCCCGTTAACTTAATCTCGGCTCCTTACAGCTAATATTCATTACTTTTATACATTTTGTCCTCTAGCTGTTAAAAAACAGAAACACTGTCTTTTTTAAACCTGAAATCAAATTGAAAACAAACTTAGGGCAGAGCATTGACAATGTACATTATACAAAAAAAAACAATAAGCCGCCATTATCTTTTCTTCATTTGTCATCACAGACTATGTTTACATGCACACAATATTTTGGATGTTAGAAGAATTTTTTAATATCTTACTCACGTCCAGTTCACATGAGATAATCTTGTGTCTGTTACAGAGAGCGATGATCTGCCATTAAAACTGATAAAAAGATCTCTTGGGTAATATCAACATGTCCCAGCAATCACATTCAGGTCTCTCATAATCAAGATGAGTGAGTCTTTCCAGGTCACTTGGAGCAATGGTTTGACATTTACTTGCTCCAACACATGAACAAAAAGCCTCAGTAATTTATTTTGAAGGAATATTGTTGTACATGTAAACATAGCCGTTGACCTCAACCTCTCCTCTCGCTCTCTCTCCTTGTACAGTCCTCGAGTTGGCAGTATACTTTGCACAAAATCAAATTTGGCAGGTTTGCAAGAGGCAAAACTGTGAGTGCGGGGGCCAAAAGAGCCACAAGATTTTTGTTTAAGAAAACCCAGTTTGGCCAACTGAACTTGTTAATTTCTTTAAAAGGCCATGTCCATGTTCACTGCCCCTGATACATTATCTACAGTACATCCTGGGTCAAGCATTACAGAAGTACTTTGGGCGTTTCCTACTTCTTACTGTGTTGTTCTAGCAGAACTACAGTGAAATCAAATCTTTTAATTTTCAGAGCGAATTTCAAACAACAAATGGAGTCGCACTAGATTTATTGATTTCAATAATCTATACCAGTTATGTTTTAACCCTACAGCCTGCTCTCATTATGACCCACAAGCTCCACCAACTGATGCGAAATGCCATTAAACAAACAGAGCAGAGCGTTTTCTCACAGCACTGGATTGACATCAGTTCAACCTTTCAGCCTTTGAGAACATGCCAAATTCAATTTTATTTGGAGCATACTGCTGGACTAACACCCTTTCTCTTCACTCAAGCGCTGACAAACACCAGGCGGGTGGAGTAGATCAGGTCGGCCAGGTATAGGATGAAGTTGACACCTGTGAACACAGCGACTGTCATGGCCTTATCCCAAACACACAGCCCCATCGCGATGCTGCAGTTGGAGGGCCTGTCTTTTGTTCCGCCGTTCTTGGGGTCAAAGTTGAAGATGGGCCAGACAATGGTTGCTGACAAATAAAGGACCACAGCCAGCAGGGCATAAGCGGACAGGAAGCGAGCAAACGGGAAGGGCAGGCAGCCGGTGCACTCGCCGATACAGAGCAGGATGATGGCCGCCGACAGAATGAAGCAGATGCAGTAGACGGACATGCAGTACTTGTATGCCTCGTGACGATCGTACAGCACGGGGTCGCTGATGAAGACAAAGATGATGCAGCCCACAAAGGTCTCGCAGACTTTCAGGAGGCCAGGAGCTGTGGCCATGTAGCCGGCCACCTCTCCTGGACGTGCCTTGCTGATGCTCACCTCACTCATGTAGGCGATGGTAGCCAAGCAGGAGAAGACGGTTGACACGATGCGGTAGTCCTGGACTTTATTTTGGGATGCGGAGCCCTTGAGGTAGTAGAGGGGGAAGATGATAGAGGCGGACAGGCAGAGCAGGGCGGCGTAGCAGGCGAAGGTGATGGGGAAGTTCTTCCAGGAAACCGGGGCTCTGGTCTGGAGGCCGAACAGCTCAATTAGGATGACGAGAAGAGTCCCGGCAAAACTGAAGGCCCAGCAGAAGATGCACCAGTCTACGGTGCCGTGTGTGAGTTGGGCACCATGCACGGCCACGGAGAAGGCCACGCAGGCGAACACCATGGCTGCCAGCCGTGTCCATAGAAGGGGGCTGGAGTGGAGGACTATAGCCATGATGCGAGATGTAGGTGTAGGTGATGAGAGAAGCTGAAGCTCTTGTGCGATACAAGTCTGTTCTTTTTGGGAATCACTTCCTCAGATCAGCAACTCAGAGATGGTGGAGAAACTGTAAGAAGAAAAGATATTGAAAAGAGATTAGTAAACTGGATTTTTATGTGTTTTATGTCATTTTATACGACCCCTAGATGAAGTACAAGATCCGACCACATGAGGGCAACAGCTGGGAAACATGCATAAACAGGCTATGTACTCCTACACACCATTTTCTGAGACACACAATGATGTTATTGTGCTTTTATGAATGGTTTAAACAACAAGTAAGACCATGAAAACACAATTTCAAACCACAAATAATGACTCTACTGTGGTCACGTTACATTTACATCTGGTCGAATCATCTGCTGAACACTCGTTCCTCTTTTCTTTTTTTTTTTCTGGTAGTTTTATGCCTCGTATTAAACTCCAGACTGCTTTCTCAACAACATTCCTGCGCTGAGTGCAGACTGTTTCAGTCTGACATTCCTCCATGTCCTCAGTGACGGGCGTGGTGGCGCGACCCTTACAGTGTGTCTGTCATCGTGCTCTAAACATGGACCTCTTCACTTGTTCCACTCCCAACGACCCTATCTACACCGCAAACAAATCCGTAATCCTAACACCGCCTCTAATGTAGTGCAGCTGGCTGCTCATTCCTGATCTTTGTTAAAGAAGATTATTAATAAATAATACCTAGAGATGTTTTTTTACAAACCTAACGTTTAGTCAGGAATATTTCTTGTTACTGTTGCAGTTTTCACAGACTTTAAAGATAGCATGATGTAGGAATCACTATGGTAGCCTTCACTCGTGTAGGTTTTATACTTTATCAAAAGTTTCCCTCAATTGTCTTTTCAAGCTCTTCTTCAGGGAGTGATTTCCTACTCTTCAGCAATTACTCTGAAGCAAGCTACAGTAAGTTAAGGTTGGTCATACCAGACCAAGTAAGGCTAAAAAACATACAAAGAGTCTATTTAGTTGAGTAAATGTGTGTTTTATTACGTGTGTTTCATATCTTTAACTTTTTATTTGTAAGAGAATAAATGTGCTTCTACGAATTACACTATTTTGAGGAATGTGTTTTCACAAGAGCTTAGTTTGTCCATTCTTTTCTTATTTTATATATAAAAAAATAGGTTAAAAATGTCAAAAAATTGCCTTCAAAATTTGCATTTTTGCAAACATTTTTGTTCGATCAATAACTTTTTCAAACCGCGATATCCAAATTGTTTGTGATTATCTAGTCAGTTATTTGACATATGTACTGCTTTTCTTTCCTTGTTAACACATAGCGTTGTTTGTTACTCCTTTTAACTTCACCTACACCCTCAAAATTAGAATTTTTTAAAATTTCAAGTTATTGTTTTAAAAGTTTCGGTTTCCGTGACGACTATTTCTGAAACTCATGAGTGATGTCATGTAGAAACATGAGCTCAGGTGTGAAATGGTTGCGTTTAGCTGTAACCATGGCACTAAAGCGGTTTTTCCACTTAACACAAATCACTCAAACTGCAACCTGTAGGGCAGCTGCATTTTGCAGCGATGTAATGAGGCTGCTATCATCCTCTTCCTCCTCCACAATAGACTAATAATAATGGGAACTTTTTATGCCTCTGAATGCTTTCTGTCATTAAATTCAAGGAAAGTCTGGAAACCATCTGATCTGCATTCAGAGAAACATTTCAAGCCACACACACACAAAAAAAGACAATCAAGAAGATATGGTGGACGACCGCACTGGCTGTTCTCCCTCCCTCACTCCCATCCCATCCCATCCCTCCTTGGCTGCACAACAGCTGCCGTCCATGTTCCCAGTTTACACAGAGAGACAGTTATAAACAAGGAGAAAGGGCCTGTTTACATTAGTCCTATTAAACACCTATAAAACAGTGAAGGCTCTGCAGGCGAGAAGCCGAACTGGTAGCGAGGTATGAGTAGAAAGTTGAGCACAAAAGGAGACAGAAATGGAAAAAGAGACCCCTAAATCTGTGCTGGAGCACGGATGACTCACTTGGAGTAAAAAAAAAAAAAGAAAGAGGGAGGAACACGGGGGAAGCCCTGCGCCTCGGCCGCAGAAGGACACATCGTTTAAACACAGTGATGGAGTGGAATAGCAGAGGAGTGAGTCACCGCCACTCCTCCAACCCGGAGCCCCCCTCTCTTCCTTTATTTCTTGTAAGATTTTCCAACTTACTGATGTGTTCCAGATGTGTTGCAGTCTGGCTGCTGCTGAACAACTGGTAACTTTGTCATATTTGCCAACTTCTTTCCTCTCTTTTCCTCTCTTTTCCTCTCTCTCTCTCTCTCTCTCTCTCTCTCTCTCTCTCTCTCTCTCTCTCTCTCTCTCTCTCTCTCTCTCTCTCTCTCTCCTTTTTTTCTTCTTTCCTTACTCATACTCTCATTTGGCGGCTACTCCCTCCCTTTTTTCCATCAGTTGTCCTCTCTCTCTCTCTTTCTCCCTCTCCCAGCTCGATACTCCCACTCCAGCTTTAAAGTCAGGGTACCAATTATGTTTCATGTAAACCACTCAAAATAAACGTATACAGAGGGTCGTAATGGAAAAATCAATGCCGCCACTCCCGCAGCCATTACTTACTTTGCTGCCTATGGAATCAAGTCAGGAAAGAAATGGGAGAGGAAAATGGCAGAGAAATGAAACACACACACACACACAAAGAGTGAGAAGTGTGGAAAAATGTCTTTCCACAGCATGGAAAACACGACAGGATCACTCAAACAGGAGTTCTTGTCCCCAAAAATGGAAGAAGTGCTGAAAATAGGTTGACGTAACAGGACCTAAATAAAGGATGTGACACCGTCATGCTCCTCTGCACAGTCATTTTTCATGCAAACAATTGTGAAGTGTATCCTGCACACACACACACACACAAGTCGAGGGGTTCAGGAAACAAGTGTTTGCCTCAGGCAGGCAGAGGTCATGTGCGTTTGCTTGTTTGGTTGTCATGACACAACATCACTAACTCGATTTCACCCATAATCCACTTACAGGGGCCAAACTGTCGGTTGAAGCACAGGACCAGTGTGTGTGTGTGTGTGTGTATGAGCTTAATATTAGTATATGTGTGTGTGTGCAACTGTCGTGTGTGAAATGCATCCTCACATTTGACCTTTTCAGGCATTTTCAGCACAGATCGCCTCTCGTGTTCAGCGGGAGAACAATCTAAAACAACATGTTGAGCAAAATCTCTCTAACAAAACACACTTTGATTATTTTTCCAGGGGTCATCACCTTTTTTTCCCCCCAAGGCATGCCACATCTACTCAGCAAAAAAAAAGAAGCATGGATACAGATCCAGCATTTAAACACAGAACAACGACGAGCTTGTCGGTCAACACAATTCAGGCATGTGCCACAAAACTATAAAAAGTAAAAGTCCCTGTAAAAACAGTGTGACAGCTGTGTGTTCCTGCAGAGGTTCATTCATTGACAGTGGAGGTGGGTGTGGCGGTGGCCGCGCCCTACTCCCACCACACACACACACACACACACACACACACACACACACACACACACACACACACACACACACACACACACACACACACACACACCACACTACAGTAAAACAGACACAAAACACACAATGTCTGTCCAAAAACTACAAATTTCTTCTTTTTTAAAAACATAACGCAATTACTAAATGTCTATAAATAACCCACAATAAAAGCACTATGATATAAATATGTAAAAGTTGCTTTAAACTCACAAAAGAGCAACTTAGACGTTAATTTATACGTTTTCATCCCATTCTACACTCTTTAAAAAACAAAATTTCAAAATAAAAGCTCATCTTCTTTTTAAAAACTGTGAACATTTCTTCAAACATGCAAAATACATGAATAAATAAATACATAAAAACATTTTAGCTGATGATATGATCACAACACGCAAGATGCAACAAGTTGCAAGTTCCAAAGTATTTTTTCCAGCAACATTCACCCGCAAAAAAAAATAAAAAAAAAAATCCCTGCATAAAGTCAGCTGAATGTAAAAGTGGGTTACCTCGCTCTCTCTTTCTGCTGATTCTTGGCTGTGGATGGTGTCTGTTCTGCAGGACATCCAGACAATCGTAGATTGGAAACTCCTTCAGCTCTCGGACTTAACTTGGTGCAGCTCAGAGGAGGAGCGGCTCCCCCGCCCAGCAAACCAAATTAGGCATCGAATGTCTGCACCGTTATTCACATCTGTATGAACTCTGCACCTCCTCCTCCACCTCCTCCTCCTCCGGCACTGCAACCCGGGACTCCACTGCTGCTTGACACACCCATTGCAAATGCTGCAAGTTTACCCTCCTTTAAAATGAGATTTCTTGATCAGTTTTATACATTCACATCAGGAAAAAAGAAGAAATCTGAAATTAAATTAATGTATTTCTTAATTTATGAATGAAAGATTCATTTGTGTTGATCCATGTTAATGGAAATAAACGTGAAAAATATATTTGTATTTTTACATTAAGTGTGTTATGTGTCATGTGTTATAACTAATGGCTGGTTCATGAAAATCTAAACTTATATAAATCTTAAAATATAAAGAGAGGTTTGTTAATAATAACTGCAATAACTGCTGACTTTAACAAAAAGTGGACTGGTTCCGTTCTGGAAATCCCCCATCGAGTCATTTTAGTAAATAAATGTCGTCATCTTTGTTTGATTACCTCTCCATCACCGTTACTATCGACACAGTCCCCTAATATTAAATATTTGTCATTGCGATGCCCCTGTCTGAACCATCGCGCTCACAGATTACAATGTATTTGTGTCCGTTGCTCGGCAGCTGTAACCCCTGACGACCACCTCATGTTTACCAGGAGACGAAATTGACGCGTTTCCTGAAAAGTCTGAGAAACAGAAAGACCCAGAGAACTGCTATCACATGCACATTCCTGCAAGATAAGTTCATTTCCCTTGAATTGCTCGAATTTCATTCCGCTATAGAAATCCAGTGCGTGTGTTTTGCAGTGGTGGAAGAAGTATTCTGATTTTCTGACTTTTACTTTAGTGATGTAATACCACAGTGTAAAGGTATTATGATACAGGTAGGAGTTTTGTCTAAAAGCACAAAAGTATTTTTAAAAATAAAAAAAAAACACTTAAAATATCAGTAAAACGTGGCCTGCTTCACATATTTCATGTATGAAATGTTGTATGTATGTGTTAGATTCATTTTAGGTGACAAAAGTTCTCTATCAGTGTTTCTTTATAAAAACACTGTGCATCATAATTTAGTAGTTGAAACTAGTCACTAAGGTTTAAAGATGCTCAAGTAAAGTACAAGTATCAAATCTTAGTGTACTCAGCATGTGAGTAAATGTTCATTTCACCACTCAGATATTAAATCTGTTTAAAAAAGTAGAGATGAATAAAGTACAAAGTATAAAGTAAAGTATAAATAATGTAATAAAAGCAGCAATAATATGACAAACAATGTTGAAAATGTGAAAATGTAACAATTATGTAATGTAAAAATGATGCAATTATTATCAGGAAAATGCACTCGACATCATTTCATCATGTTTGAATCATCCAGTATTTTTGGTATGAAGAAACTAACAAATGTAGAATTATTGCATCAAACGTGTGCACGAGTACAGAATTTGTCACATTCCACTTCTGCAAAAGAGAAACTGGGCATGTGACATGTGGCAACATCTCTGGACTGACTGGTGTTTATAATAACTTGAACTTCTTAAGACACTTCTTAAACTTGTAGCTTATATAAATCAAGAAAGGTTAATGGCTGATGTGGATAAATAAAATGTATTGATCACGTCAGGGGTTGGCCATATAAACTAGATTTTGAAATAGGCCCAAATTTAAGGATAAAATATTATTAATCAATCAATCAAACTTTATTTGAATAGCAGTTTTTTATAATGGTAAAAGAGTTAAATAAAAGTATTATTGATGTTGAGTGGTAAAGAATTGACAAAATTAGACGCGACTGAGCAGAAATGGCAAAAAATAACATAATGACTCCCCCCTATGCAGAGAGAGGAGACTCATCCTGTAAGAGTTCATTTCATAATTGCACACTCTACAATTAAGTTTCACTATGCACATTTGCACAAGTTATTGCACAAGACCTACCTATCTATCTATCTATCTATCTATCTATCTATCTATCTATCTATCTATCTATCTATCTATCTATCTATCTATCTATCTATCTATCTATCTATCTATCTATCTATTCCTGAAGTCAAAGGTCAATGGCGAGGTCAGGAAGGCAGAAAGTGTTCAGGAGCCTCTGATGTCTTATGCCATTACTATTTATTGACGCTTTGCCAAGGAGAATTAGAGACACTCTCAAAGTTCATCAGAAGTGCCTGAGTCGGTCTCACATTCTGCTGAACTCATCCTGGTGGATCGACTTTAAATCCAAAGATAACAGCACAAATACTACACGCCCAGAATTAGTCACAGAGAATGTTTTTATTCATGCAGGTGTTATTGTCAGCATATTCTAGTCTGGAGACACAGATGTCTGTTTACGCAGATTGGAACGTCAACAACAAACTATCTATTATGTCTAGGAAGGCAGCAATAGGTCGCTTCGACCCTGGACACCAGTGTTGAGATAGACTGGCACCTACTGTTCCCAACCAAAGCCAAACAACTAATAGACAACGTGACCTTGTGTAACCCAATGATAGAAAATTCCTTCACACTACCTATCTACCTATGTATATACCTACCTGTTGTGGAGAAATTACTGAAGTCAAAGGTCAATGGTGAGGAAGGAAGAAAGTGTTCATGAGCCTCTGTATTATCTATCTATCTATCTATCTATCTATCTATCTATCTATCTATCTATCTATCTATCTATCTATCTATCTATCTATCTATCTATCTATCTATCTATCTATCTATCTATCTATCTATCTATCTATCTATCTATCTATCTATCTATCTATCTATCTATCTATCTATCTATCTATCTATCTACCTGGAGTTGTTGTTCTCCATTCGGCCACACGGTGGCGCCACACCTCAGCTCCAGCATGCAGGCGTGGCGTCATAGAGTCCGCGACATTCCCCACAGACAGACAGAAACGTCATCTGTCGGAGCCCTGCAGGAGCACAGTGAAGGTGTCAACATGGCGTCGGGATCAGGAGAGCAGTCCGGCGGACACGACGCGGAGCTGGACGAGCTGCTGGACAGTAAGACACGTTTCAGTCTGAACAGCTGCTCTCGGTGGTAAGAGGCGGCGGTTCGGTCCCTGCTCTCCCCGCCTCCTGTCTCTCTGTCACGGGTTAGCCTCGGTGCGCTCTCTCGCTCGCTTTGGTGCCAAATTTGGACAAAGTAGCTGAAGTTACCGCTGACAGTCGGTGATGAGTCAGTGCTGCTGGCTCATAACAATCACCAAAAAACACCAAACACAGCCTGTCACTGTCGGTAATGCGACGCTAACTCTGCTGCAGATGTGTCTGTCCTTGAATGTATCAGTCTGTGTCACATTTAATGAAAACCTGACGATCACTGATAGTCCTGTTTATTCACTCCCCTTTATCACTCGTTCATGAGTTATAGCTCCTGTTTTTGGTGTGTTTGTGTGTGTAGCTACTGTAAACAAGTGTTCGTGAACGCCACACGGCTCAGCTGCACACATTAAGCTGCTCAGTTTATGAATGAATGCAGCCCTGCAACATTTCTGATCTTTGTCGAGGTTATGACGTTACATTTATGTGTTGAAACTGTGTGAAAAGGTACCTACCTATGTATGTATCTACCTACCCGCCTGCCTACCTACCTACCTACCTACCTACCTACCTATGTTTCTGCCTACGTATGTATCTACCTACCTACATATGTACCTACCTACCTACCTACATACCTACGTATGTATCTACCTACCTACATATGTACCTACCTACCTACGTATGTACCTACCTACCTACGTATGTATCTACCTACCTACGTATGTACCTACCTACCTACATATGTATCTACCTACCTACCTACGTATGTATCTACCTACCTACATATGTACCTACCTACCTACGGTATGTATCTACCTACCTACATATGTACCTACCTACCTACGTATGTATCTACCTACGTATGTATCTACCTACCTACCTACCTACCTACCTAACTACGCATGTATCTACCTACCTACCTACCTACCTACCTACCTACCTACCTACCTACCTACCTACCTACCTACGTATGTACCTACCTACCTACCTACCTACCTACCTACCTACCTACCTACCTACCTACCTAACTACGCATGTATCTACCTACCTACCTACCTACCTACCTACCTACGTTTGTACCTACCTACCTACCTACCTACCTACCTACCTACCTACCTACCTACCTACCTACGTACCTACGTATGTCTCCACCTACCCACCTACCTACCTACCTACCTACCAACCTACCTACCTACCTATGTATCTACCTACCTACCTATGTATGTATCTACCTACCTATGTATGTACCTACCTACCTACCTACCTACCTACCTACCTACCTACCTACCTACCTACCTACCTACCTACCTACCTACCTACCTACCTATGCCCTGCGTCAGTAGCTCAATCTGTAGCTCAGTATGTAGCTCAGACTGTAGGGACTTGGCTTGGGAACCAGAGGGTGGCCGGTTCAACTCCATGGACCAAAGTATGCAAGGTGGATTGGTAGCTCCTGGGCACTGCCGAGGTGCCCTTGAGCAAGATACCGAACCGCCCAACTGCTTGCAGGCCTCTGTTCTGAGTGGCTGCCCATCACTCCACCATCTCTCTCCACATTTGCATGTCTATGAGGGTTAAAGTATATGTATAAAGGAGGTGTTGTTTAGCTCAGTTGGTAGAGCATCCGCCACCATGTATGAAGGCTCAGTCCTTGCTGTGGCGGCCCAGGGTTCGAATCAGAGACCTGTTGCTCTTTCTCGCATGTCATTCATTCTAGTGTAGTTTGTGGTGTTGGGTATTTGCTTTGTTATATCAGTATAACACAAAGTACAGCCTCTCAAAATTACATAGTTGAATGAACACTTTATTATTTCATGCCTTTTATTTTATAAAATCACTTCAAATGTCATCAGTTTTAATATCTGTTAATGTATTAAATTAAATTAAAACTCAGAGCTGTAGTTCCATCTTAAGTCATAATATTAAAGCTTAAATAGTCGTTATTCACAGCTCTGCAAAACCCTACATTGTCCATGGATTGCTCTCCAGTGGAATCAATAGTTGTGTTGTTGAATTACTCCTTTAAAACTCTTTAAATGTCCATCTGCCGTGGTTCTAATGTAATCCCTTTCTTTCAGGTGCGCTGGATGACTTCGACAAGACGTCGGCTCCTCCAGCCGCTGAACCTGCAGCTGCTTCCTCCTCGGCCAGCAGTGGTGCAGAGAAGGTCAGTTTGTTGTTGTTTGTGTTTGGGGTGATGCCGCTCCGCTGTTTTATTTTGTAGCCACTACTGTTCATTTAATTTAGGTTAATATGAAGGAAACCAACAATACAAATCTATAAATTTGAGTATGTTTTAGTGTTACCGGTTTACTTTTTGAGTCTGCGAGTAGTTGTACATCAAGCAAGATGTATACGTAGTTTGGTTAAAGAGATAAAAAACAGTGTTTTACTCTGAAAGTTAACATGTTTGCATGAGCTGGTTGTTGATTGTGTAACATGCAAATCCTTTTCAGACCCAACCCCAAACGTTCACTGCCTGCCAAAAAGTACTTTCCCAGTTGCTGTGGCCAAAGAGCCAAATTCTTAACTTAACTCTTAACTTTGACTCGTCTAGCAGA
This sequence comes from Collichthys lucidus, assembly GCA_004119915.2. Classification (NCBI taxonomy): domain Eukaryota; kingdom Metazoa; phylum Chordata; class Actinopteri; family Sciaenidae; genus Collichthys; species Collichthys lucidus. The sequence goes on from CM014089.1 coordinate 8,079,413, forward strand.
CTGTTCGGAACAGCCTCTACATTTTAAAGTTGTTACAGCAAAGAGGTTACAATCGATACAATTTGAAACAATTCACACTTCTCTCCCAGGTGTCTAGAGACGGTATTTTTAAATGTTTTCCCTGTGCCTGTTTAGCCACCACTGCTGGAAGACTGCAAACTCTTCGAGACACTCTTCGAGGGTGACATGGCTGCCCAAGCCAAGGAGGAGTGGGAGAAGGCCATGACTGAGCTGGCCCACGAGGAGCCGGAGTTACTGCAGCACTTCCAAAAACTGTCAGAGGCTGCAGGCAAAGTTGGTAAGCGCTACAATTTTGCCTTATCTGTGATTTTTGACGTGTTCCTCTGCTTGCTCGATGTTTCCTGCAGTCTAAATGTTATCTGTGTTTTCCATGCAGGCACCGACACAGAATCCCAACAAGAATTCACGTCCTGTCTTAAAGAAACTCTCCGTGGCCTGGCCAAAAATGCAGACAACCTGCAGGTCGGTAAAATCAGACTCATTCAGTTGTCGTGAAACCTTGAAGGGGTTACAGACTGTCTGTCTGTGTTGTGGCCTTACAGACCTCAGGACTAGCCGGGGACGACCTTGTCAAGGCTCTAGAAGGCCTGGGATTGGAAGAGGGTGGCGAAGCGGGCGGTGAAGACGGAAACATACTGCCCATCATGCAGTCCATCATGCAGAACCTTCTCTCTAAGGAAGTGCTTTATCCATCTCTCAAAGAGATCACTACTAAGGTTTGCATCTGTTTTTTACGAGCACTGACTGTACTCTCCAGCTCTGCTACAAAGTGTCGCTCATAAATGTCACTCACCCTCACAGTACCCAGAATGGCTGGATGCCAACAAGCCGACTCTCAGCCCGGAGGACTACCAGCGCTATGAGAACCAGGCCAAAATCATGGGAGACATCTGTAACCACTTTGAGAGGGAGGAACAGGGGGTAGGAGACAAAGAGAGCACGTTTGAGAGCATCATGGACCTGATGCAAAAGGTAGAGACACTCTTGGTTGTTGAACAGTTGATGAATTGATTGGAGTCAATCTATTTGTAGGTTTGTCACGATGTCTTTCTCCTCGGACGGCAAAGCTTACAAACTCTTTATTTTTTACTTTCATGTGAATAAACCTGTACCTTGGCTTGTTCACAGTGAAACTCACAAATTCTAACACTTTTGCTTACAGCTGCAAGACCTCGGCCAACCACCCAAAGAGCTGGCAGGTGATGCGGTAAGTTTTCAGTGGACGTGCAGTGTATACAGATATATATACATCTGTTTCACTCATATCTTGAAAGTGGAAGAAAATATTTTGACATCTCAGGGCTGGATTTATGTCTTTGTCACAATATAATGTAAAACTCTGCATGGTACACAGTACACACTACAGGGGCTCCACAAAGTACAGTAAAATAGCTGAATTACAGCAAATCCATGCTAGTTTTTTGCTTACAGACACAGAACAGTAGTATTTGATTGTGTTAGACTGTACAGGTGTATCTAATGAAGTGTATAACTGTATGTTTTGCCATTCATTACAGCCAATGAGTTTTAAAATGCTTAAAAGTGTTACTCTGTGAGGAAGATATGGTGCATTAGATGGCATAGACTGCAGGAAAATATATCATAGTCATTTAAAATGTATAAATTAATGACCAGATATGAAATTATATTAATTATAAATACCTGACAAACAAAGGTACTTCATCACATTGGTGCAAAACTAATCTTAATCCTCATTAATTAACATAGTGATCATGCTCAATACGCCCAGAGATGCCGACGTCCTTTCACCCAGCTGTGTCATAAACATGACAGGGTTCTTCCGTCTCCTCTTTCCTGCAGCCTCCAGGCTTTAACTTCGACATGGAGTCCCTCAATCTCGGAGGAGGCGCCGCAGGTGCCGGGGCGGCAGAGCAGTGCTCCGTCATGTGACGAGGTAGCGGCGCGGTCCATCAGAAGCACTGAAGCCAGAGAGCGGTCACTCTTGTGTGCGTCAGTCGGCGACAGGCAGAGAAGTGAAAGAGTGTGAAAGCAACAGGTCAGACAGGAGTGTGACCGTCGACACCGTTCTCCCTCGAGTAGAAGGTGTGTAGATGATAAAACAACATGGAGCAGGCATGAAAAAAACAACAGGAACCACACACACACACACACACACTCTCTCTTCTGTCTGGAAATCACTGAACGCACCACTGAGAACATCTCTGCGTTAGTTCGTCAACCGTTGCCACACCTCCTTCATGGTTTATTTTTAACAGCATTCCTTAAAAAAAAGAAAATAGCACTGCCGTTCTTCATGTTTTTACGATGCTGTTTAGCCTCACGGTCAGATCTATCAATCCACTTCACGGGTATAAACAGTGCCTTTGCAATAAGACTTTTAAATGATTCTTTTAGGTCTCATCAGAAGGTAACGACGTTGCTATGATTCAGCTAAGAACTTAAGATTATAGTTTTGAAACGGTGTGACTCTTCTCAAGTTCGCGATAATTCTTTGGCACTTCTGTTTCTGTACAGGATTTAAATTACCAAGTTAATGAATTATTAACGTGTAATAAAACTGAAAATGAAATGACTGTACATTTGTTAATAATTAAAAAGACTAGAGATGCTTTGAGCACTGTAATCCAAACAGCTAATTTAACGAATAATCCTCCCGAGTGATGCCCCTCCCCACCATTCCCAGGTGTCGATTTGAAGTGATTGAGATAATTCCCGGATGCCTTTGCAGTGGTTACAGTGATCATTATAGTGTAGAGTTACTGTGTAAAGTGATCCCCTCGTGATTCCCGGTGTTTTTAACGTGCGGAGTGATGCTTTCTTTGGACGAGGAGCTTCCTGCTAGGAAAGAAAAACACTTTCACGGCAGCGATAACGTGTACATACATCCTGCACCCTCCATTAAAAGTACATTAGGTTCTTTCCAGAAAAAAAGCTACCAAACACATCACACGTCTATAATTCGTCCAGATTGCACAGTTGGGTAAGCAGCCTAACGTCGGCACATTTGGGTTGATGGGTTTGTTTACGCCAGTGGTCGTTTCTCGCCAGTGGACTTCTGGATTTCACCGCTGTGACCGCGGAGAGAGGTCTGGAAATCAGCTCATCAATAACTGTATAATAAAGGGGTACTGTGAAAAGATTCAGTCAGCCGTGTACTGAGGAGAGAGCAGATTCACATCAAACGCTGCTGTGGACATCCATTTAAAAACAAAAACAAAAAAAAGGCTTGTGGTTTTCATTGGATGGGTGCAATCTATTCAACTCTCAGGGCCGATGCAGACATGCCCAGAGCACTGTTTAAAACTAACATGCAACCTGTTATTTGACACTGTTTTCTTTTGGTTTGTAAATATATGAAATAAAAATAACGATACAATGCAAATTTTGTTGTTTTTGTGGATTATTAATCATCATCGCTTTCACATACGCAGTAGCAAGTGATCTAATTAAACTTACGCAGGTAGGGAGCAGTTTTGACACACTTGTGCTCTTTTATGTAGCTGTATCGACTACTGTACTGATTTTACATTAATAAAAAGATTTCCGTAAGTCCAGAACATAAGACTGGTAAAACATCTTAAAGCATCAATCAGAATCAGAAATACTTTATTAATCCCTGCAGGGAAACTGTTTGTTACAGCAGCGGTAAGTTAGAGAGTAAGTAATAGCAAAAAACAAACAAAAAAAAACATTAGAACATAACATAACCCTAACCAAAAACAGTAAGAAAAAGCCAAGTAACAGTGAACTATACGATATATAAATCCAAAACGTTATAAAGAATTTAGTCTTTGAGAGACTGTACAGAGAATACCCTGATTGTTAAAATGCAGTATGCATGGGTGGAATATTTCACTTATTTATTGCACAAGCCAGTTCAAAAGCTGCTGGACTTGACTTGGAGTGTGTGATATTTTGAGGGAGGAGTTGTAGAGACTGATGCTCACAGGTAAGAAAGACTTCTTGTGTCTCTCTGTGGAGCATCTTGGTGCCAGCAGTCTCTGACTGAAGGTCTGTCCAGCACCTGGGTGGGAGTCATAGTCCAAAATAACCTGCACCTTAGAGTCCATCTGCTCCGCTACAACATCACTGGCCTATTAATCCTGTCGGCTTGAAGACTGAAATCATAAAACATCTGAAGACTGAAGACATGAGAATAGAAAGCAGAGTCTTTTTTTGTCTTTGCTACTTTTGGTAGTTTTTTTTTTTTGTATATGTTGATCATGCCTCTATATTTGTAGCTCCTTATCTGACCCTTTGAAATTAACAAAAAATATATATAAATATAAAAAAAATAACAATTATTTTGAAACCCCGTCTCTTTAAGCAGACCGCGTAGAGCTACAACACATAGACGAGCTGTGCTGACGCAGTACGCACGGCTCGCGCTCATGCTGAGGCTCTCGTGTCTTGTGTGTTGTATTTCTACGTAGCGCCGCCGTGGAGCTTTCTGCGTCAAAAACGTGCCGCTACGTCCACACGGTTATTGCTCCGAACCGGAAGTCAAAACGAGCTACGTGTCAAAGGAGAGTCGGCTAAACGGGCGGAGGCTAACGAGCCGCCGGAGCTACCTGCAACGTTCAGAGTTTGTTTTTAACAGTTTGTGGCGTGGAGTTACATCTGAGCACAACATTAAAACATAAAAAACGTGTTTTTTTTATTTTAGGTCACGATGTTGACGAAATTTGAGACGAAGTCGGCTCGTGTGAAAGGTAAGCGAGTTAGCATGGGAGCTAACGTTAGCGAGCTGATCTTTATTCGTTACGCCTGTTTAATGAATTAATTAAATGTTTTTAAAGAGCGTTTATGTGTCACATACTTTATATTTAAATCATCATTTAAGTCCTGTGTCCACATGTGGCGATGAATGAACTCTAGCTGTAAACCCTGCTCACCTAAAATGGTTTCCCTGCTGATGTACTCGTCTTCTAATGGTGTTAATGTTGTCATGATGAGACATGAGACTGACTGTGTTTATAATAATTCAGGCCTGAGTTTCCACCCAAAGAGGCCATGGGTTCTTGCAAGTCTGCACAACGGAGTGATCCAGCTGTGGGACTATCGGATGTGCACACTGATCGACAAGTTTGACGAGCATGATGGTAAAGCAGTGATGTTATTATTATTAGTATTAATGTTATTATTGCTTATTACATGTGTGATGTAACTGATGAGTCCTGGTCCCCACACACAGGCCCCGTCAGAGGGATTGATTTCCACAAACAGCAGCCTCTGTTTGTGTCTGGAGGAGATGACTACAAGATCAAGGTGAGGCGAGAAATGTCATGAAGCACATGAAGGCAAATATTGACACAAGTCAAGAGACGTGATATTTGCTGCATGCGCTTGTGGATATAAACTTCTAACTTCTATTATTGTCAATGCCGCAACATGTACATGTCATAGAGAGTATTGAAATCGTGTTTCCCTCTTATTCCAAACAGTATAAACTTGAAATATAAAGTATAAGTAAAAGATGTAAAAAAAAAATACCAATCTAAAAATATATACAAGCTAAAAGACATGCCAGAACAGAATTATTAGTATAAATATAAGTATGGACAGTATACACAGTGAGGTCTATCAAAAATGAAATATGTAAACGTATCATTATTAGATAATTTCAATAGGTTGTGTCTGTTTGTTCTGAGTTAAATAATCCCTGTTTTCACCAGGTGTGGAACTACAAGCTGAGGCGCTGCCTCTTCACTCTGCTCGGACACCTCGACTACATCAGGACCACCTTCTTCCACCACGTGAGTTATCTGATTAGAGTACAGGGATGACGAGGACTTGGTCTGAATCTGAACTGAATAAATTAAATCATTTCTCTTTCTGTAGGAGTACCCCTGGATTCTGAGTGCCTCAGATGATCAGACTATTCGCATCTGGAACTGGCAGTCCAGAACCTGCGTCTGGTGAGACCCACACTTTAAAAACAAACACCAACTTTTCCCACTGGAATATTTTATTGTTTTTTTTTTTTCTTTTATTATTAATTGCCACCAGCAGCAAATCTTTCAAGATCCACAGAACATTATGTTCTGTGAAAAGAAAGAACATGGTGTTTTACTCTAACTCCATTCATCCTTTTTTTTTTAATCACTACTTGAGTCATTTTCATAAAACAAACAGAAACACTCGACGTTTCTAACAAGAAGTCCTGACAATGCTTGAGCAGTGGATCTTCATCGCTTGTTTTTTAAGACATGGAAGTGCTGTACTATTTGCACAAGATGTAACTGTGCGTATAATCGTGTGTGATCTGAATTACAACCCTTCTTTTTCTCCTCATCCACAGCGTGCTGACGGGCCATAATCACTACGTGATGTGTGCCCAGTTCCACCCATCCGAGGACCTGGTGGTTTCGGCCAGTCTGGACCAGACCGTGCGAGTGTGGGATATTTCCGGTGAGGGCCTGGGGGACGGTGGACCCAGAGGACGGTTGGGTTGGGTTGAGGAACGGGTGGGAGGGCAGAGTGGTAGAAAGGACGAGGAAGATGCAGGAACAGGATCAACATCAAGTCCTGCCACACCTCTTCTTCCTCTCCAAATTGTAGACGACAAATCTCTGTGGGCTGTTTGCAGAAACACCTCTCCTTTCAGAAAAGACAGGAATATAGATGTACTGTCAGAACAAATTCATAGTGTGGTATTTTTAAATGAAATACTTCACTGTAAATAAGTTTTCTGAAGGCCAGAGAGATGTAAGCTGTAGTTTAAAAGGTAAAAAATGTGTGAGAGGTGTTTCTGTGCCTCTGCATGCTCTTAAAATCTGTTAATGATGTTTGTGGCTTCTTGTTTCTTGTCTATTTACTAACTAAACTGTCTCACATCTATTATCACTCTGCAACTGTCTGCTGTCCTGAGATGCTTTAACGCTTTCTGCATGATACCTTTCATACATAGCATGTCCCGAGCTTCTAGATGAGAAGACGTCCTAGCAGAGCGTAGACTCTTCACTCACCATGATATGTGCACGGCATCATTTGACCATAAAGAAAAGGTCACTTTGCACTCATGCTTCCCATACTGTTATTTTACCATTTACCAAGACCAACTAACGTATCTCTTACGAACTTAAACTTCCTCAGTAGCGACTTTAAAGTGTTTTTACACTCCTCCATGGCATGACATTTGCACGGCTGGCTCTACTTCTCCAACTATAACACCAAATATGCAACAGTGTTTATATTAAGGCACCGTGTTGTTACAAACTTCATCCCTAACCCCAAAACTGTGACACGTTAGACTTTATTAACTCTGCATGCGACTGTGCAGAAACATCTGTGCATGAGCCTCCAAGACAGATTAAAAAAAACTCATTCTGACATCCAACGCCCCATCAGAGCACGTCTTTACAACGCCAAGCACCACCCACCCCATCCCCATCAGCCAAGTCCACACGCTCCCTGTGTTCTCCTTATTCCATGCTCTCCCAGGAAACATCCACACCTGCACTCGGGTTCCTAGTGTCATTTACCCACCCTGTGTCATTTCTTCGTGCTGTTTGAACTGTCTGTTCACCACATATGTTTAACGGGAGAGAATCATGAATGCAAGCTTTTGTTTTCTCAATCATTAATTTCCCTGTTCCTAATTTGAGTCTGGGAGGTAATCAGTATCTTTCACTGCCGTCCAATCAACTCGTGATCCGTATGGAAGTGATGTATTAACCCAATCAACGTTATGTCAGATCCGTGATTGTTTCCAGACTCAAGTTGGCGACGGATGAGAGAGCAGAGGTTGTGTTGGTGTGTTTTTACCCCGTGTGTGTGTTCAGTAGTCCAGCAGTCCCTTCTGTTGCTTCTGTTCTCCTGCAACATCGCTTTATATTTGATTATTTTATTCATTTGTATCCTGTCTCACTTTTTTTTTTCTCCCGCCGTACTTGTGTAACATGAATATGGCTCCTTCCTTGCACACGATGCCCTGAATGTTGGTTCCAGGTCTGAGGAAGAAGAACCTGTCTCCAGGAGCTGTGGAGACGGAGGTGCGCGGCATCTCTGGCGTCGACTTGTTCGGCGCCTCGGATGCTGTCGTCAAGCATGTGCTGGAGGTGAGAAAGTCGGCTTGACACGTCAGAGCTTTAACTTTCAGCTGCCGAGTGTTTTGTCCTCCCTGGCGACATTTATTTGTGCCCGTTGGTCTTCAGGGATGATGGATTCGACGACCTCTGCCATGCTCTTTTCAAAAGCCGCTCTAACTGTTGTTAGGGTTGTTTGCCTGGAGTTTAAATATTTTAGAAATAAAATGATGCCATGTCAGTGGTTGGGTCCACTGAAAAGTCGAAGAGAAACAAAATAATTATTGTAAAGAAAAAGTTCCCAGATCACCACTGATGGAAAATATTAAACTAAATTAGTTCAGCTTAATGTTTCAAACGTAGGCGGCTTTTTGAATTACATCACGTCCTTCTGTATATTTTTTTTCTCTTGAATTATTACTCCTCTACGTCCAAAAATGTCCAACCCAAGGAAATAAAATGTCATCGCCTGGGTTTGGTTTGAACATTAATAACAGCGATGTGTCATCCAATCAAAGCAATGGAAAATTGGGACAGAACCAGGCTTAGGCACACTTCTGATGGAGTGAAGGTGAAAGGGAATGATGATTTCAATAACTGAGGTTGCTACAATGTAGCTTTTTTATACATTTTATTTTTTAATCATTTAATTAATAAAGATCACTGTCAGTGTTTAGTAGGAAGCCTTCTCTTCCTTTACCTCATTGCCGTGTGAAGGGTCACATAACTGTTTATCTGTGTCTAGGGTCACGACCGAGGGGTCAACTGGGCTGCCTTCCACCCCAGCATGCCTCTCATCGTGTCAGGAGCTGACGACAGGCAGGTCAAGATCTGGAGAATGAATGGTAAGTCAGTGGTTAACGTTCATAGAGTTGACTCCATTATAACTGAAATTATGCTTTTCACTCAGCATGGCTTGCCTCTTGTCTCTCTTTCCACCCTCTCCTTCTCCCACGGTCCAGAATCCAAAGCGTGGGAGCTCGATACATGCCGCGGTCACTACAACAACGTGTCCTGTGCCGTCTTCCACCCGCGTCAGGAGCTCATCCTATCCAACTCTGAGGACAAGAGCATCCGGGTGTGGGATATGTCCAAAAGGACCGGAGTGCAGACCTTCCGCAGGGACCACGATCGCTTCTGGGTGCTCGGGGCTCACCCGAACCTCAACCTGTTTGCTGCTGGTAGGTAGATGGCGACACCGGTCGGCATCTGTTAATAAAGTCAAAGGAACATCTGGAGATCATCTGTAATGTTGATACTCCACCACGCTGTGCTTTAGGCTCTTTGCTAGTGAGAATGGCACCCTCCTCCTGTTTTAGGCGTGTAACTATGCGACTGTTTCGCTCAAAGTGGTCTGCGTCTCCTTCAGGTCATGACAGCGGCATGATTGTCTTCAAGCTAGAGCGCGAGCGTCCGGCATACGCCGTGCACGGCAACATGCTGTACTACGTGAAGGACCGTTTCCTCCGCCAGCTGGACTTCAACAGCAGCAAGGACACTGCTGTCATGCAGCTCCGCAGGTAGGTCACTTCACTTCTACCTGACCATCATTCTGACTCATTTAAGGCTTTTGGATATTAGTGAGTGTAACATGCTGTTATCTTGTCCTAGTGGGTCCAAGTTCCCGGTGTTCAGCATGTCTTACAACCCTGCCGAGAACGCTGTCCTGCTCTGCACTGTCAGTATCTCTTAAACAAAACGTGTTAATCCCTTAATGGCACTCAAGTAGATTGTGTTCCATGTTTGATGTAATGCTCTTTAACTCCTGCAGAGGGCGACCAACCTGGAGAACAGCACCTATGACCTGTACTCCATTCCCAAAGAGAGCGACTCCCAGAACCCCGATGGTAAAGAAACGCCTCGCTGAAGTTATTCTGTTTTCCTCACACTCTGTAAACTGTTTGTCATTTTATATTGAATCTCTTTATCATGATTATCTGTAGTTAAATGTCAGGTTGTGCTGTCTGCTGTATCATTGCTGTACACTGTTGACTGGATGCCAAGAAATTGGTTCCCTTTTTAAACAAACCGTATCTGTTTGTTCTCAGCACCGGAGGGAAAGAGGTCCTCTGGTCTGACTGCAGTCTGGGTGGCCAGGAACAGATTTGCCGTCCTGGACCGTATGCACTCTGTAAGTTTATTTCCAGATCTGGAAGTTTGGAAATATAGAAGTTAATATCATGACGTTAATCTTCAAATAATGAAGTCTGAAATGTAAAATCCTGGAATTCAAACTGGGGATATACAGACAGACAGCAGTAGCTAAACAGTTGATGTGAGTTTACAAAGTCCTTTTCTTTTCATCTCCTCTAATATTTTTCCCTTCTCCTTTTTCCAGCTGCTCATCAAGAACCTGAAGAATGAAATCGTGAAGAAAGTTCAGGTGCCGAGCTGCGAGGAAATCTTCTATGCCGGCACGGGCTCGCTGTTGCTGCGTGACGCCGACGGCGTGACGCTGTTCGACGTGCAGCAGAAACGCTCTCTGGCCACCGTTAAGATCGCCAAGGTCAAATACGTGGTGTGGAGCGCCGACACCAGCCACGTGGCTTTGCTGGCTAAACACGGTGGGTGGAGATAAGAGTGCTGAGTATCAGGTACTGACAAGGATACTTGTCACAGAGTCACAACATCTTTATCTTCATCTGTCCTCTAAACCTGTTTGTGCTGCCAGAGCTCAAAGGTCAGTGAGACGTGAGCCTGTTTGGACAGCAGGCACTAATTCAAGTTCACCCTATCCTATCATGAGGCTGGTAGTCGTAATCCAGTGACAAACCACACAACTGAACCACAAGAGAGCAAAAGAGATGCACATAAAAGCTGAAATAATGCTGTTATCAGTCTCGACTCAACAAAAGCACAAAGTTTAAATCACCTCTGCTCCCTTTCCCCCCCCCCCCCTCAGCCATCATGATCTGCAACCGTAAGCTGGAGAGCCTGTGCAACATTCATGAGAACATCCGAGTGAAGAGCGGAGCCTGGGACGAGAGCGGAGTCTTCATCTACACCACATCTAACCACATCAAATACGCCCTCACGTCTGGGTACGTGCTGCTTAAGGAAAGCCGCCTTCACGTCCGATAAACTGCGTCTACTTTGTGCAGGCACACGAGCAGCAGATCTAAATATTTTAGCATTAAACTAGGTTTGTTTGTGTCGCTGACGTAATAACTGGAGGTGAGAGCAAATGTACGAGACTGGTAGTGGGCACACATTTTCGGTGCTTCACTGACCTGATTTTCAAAGATGAAAGCACTTCTTTTTTTAGTGCAAAGCAACCAGCAGCAGCACAAAAAAGTTTCTTTCAACACAAAGATTTTACTCATCTTGCACTACTACTTGTAGTAAAAGTTTTCTGTTTTTGATTTGAAGGTTTTACAGCAAGAGAAGCAAAATGTCACACACATCAATATCTAACATACGTTCTTTGTTCTCCTGTAGCGATCACGGCATCATCAGGACCCTGGACCTGCCCATCTATGTGACCCGTGTGAGAGGAAACAGTGTTTACTGTCTGGACAGGGAGTGCAGGCCACGCGTCCTCACCATCGACCCGACAGAGTACCGCTTCAAACTCGCCCTGGTCAACCGTAAATACGATGAGGTGGGTCTGTTTGTTTGTGAATGTAGATTTTGCTTTCATCCGTTTCTGGCCTCTTTAACTTCATCGTTTATCGTTGTCCCTCCAGGTGCTCCACATGGTGCGTAACGCCAAACTTGTGGGTCAGTCCATCATTGCCTACCTGCAGAAGAAGGGCTACCCTGAGGTGGCGCTGCACTTTGTCAAAGATGAGAAGACGCGCTTTAGTCTGGCTCTGGAGTGTGGAAACATCGAGGTAAGCTGCTGCCGGACTAACTGTGTATACTGATGCTGTTGTATTTTCTGCTGAGCCTAAAGTTTCACGTCTACATTTCTCTTCATCTTTACTTTTAGGTGGCTCTGGAGGCAGCCAAGGCTCTGGATGAGCGCAGCTGCTGGGAGCGTCTGGGTGAAGCGGCACTGCTGCAGGGTCATCACCAGGTCGTTGAAATGTGCTACCAGAGGACCAAGAACTTTGACAAGCTCACTTTCCTCTACCTGATCACTGGCAACCTGGCCAAGCTGCGCAAGATGATGAAGATCGGTATGTTTAATGATTTTTTTAGTTGTGGTGATTTGGTCGAAGGTTTGTATGTTGGTGAACTAATATTTGTGTGTACTGTTTTTTTAGCTGAGATCAGGAAGGACATGAGCGGTCACTACCAGGCAGCTCTCTACCTGGGAGATGTCAGCGAGCGGGTCCGCATCCTGAAGAACTGTGGACAGAGTGAGTCCAAGTGTCTCCTTCATCATCTTCACTGCCATGTGCTTACCCAAGCAATGTTGTTGGTTAACAGTGGAATATGTTTGTTTCCAGAGTCTCTGGCTTACCTGACCGCAGCCACTCATGGGCTGGATGAAGAGGCCGAGGCACTGAAAGAAACCTTTGACCCAGAAAAGGAGACGGTGTGTTGAGAAAACATTTCCAGTACCTTCATACACACAATGACAACCGGAATGTGTAAAATCCTAATGGTGGATCTCGTGTCTTGTAGGTGCCAGAGGTTGATCCCAATGCACAGCTGCTGCAGCCACCTCCACCCATCAACCCTCTGGACACCAACTGGCCTCTGCTCACCGTATCCAAGGGCTTCTTTGAGGGAGCCATTGCAGCAAAGGGTGAGTCCATCAGCCATGACACATGCACATACACATATACCATCTGCTATCATATTACATATCATAAAAGATGAAATAAAATGAAATGACTCATCTAAGCTGTGGAAACCTGTCTGCTGTAGGGAAGGCAGGTCAGATGGCTGCCGACCTGGACATGGATGCCCCAGGCGGCGAGGGCTGGGGAGATGATGCAGAGCTTCAACTGGACGAAGGTAAATTCAGCTTTCACCTTTCAGTGTGCATATATTATCAATACTTCAATTAATATCTGTCTTTACCACCTTCCTCTGTCTCTTAGACGGCTTCATGGATGCCCAGGAAGGATTAGGGGAAGAAGGAGTGGGGAAAGAGGAGGGAGGCGGCTGGGAGGTGGAGGAAGACCTGGACCTTCCCCCAGAGCTGGTGAGGAGAGCTACATCATAACGAATCCACCACCAATAAAACATGCTGAACTCAAGAATGGTGTTGATAAATCTCATGTCAGGTCTTTTTGACTCATGAATTTTATTATTTACAACCATCAGGACATTCCGGCAGGTGGTGGAGGAGGAGCCGAAGACGGTTTCTTTGTCCCACCGACCAAGGGCATGAGTCCCACACAGATGTGGTGCAACAACTCCCAGCTGCCAGTGGACCACATCCTGGCTGGATCTTTCGAAACTGCGATGAGAGTACGTAAAAAAAAAAAAAGACATTTGTTTTTGGAGTATTTCTTTTTCTGTGCATTATACTGACACTTACTGTTCCTCATCTGTATCACAGCTGCTCCACGACCAGGTAGGAGTTGTGAACTTCGGCCCCTACAAGTCGCTGTTCATGCAGACACTGTCCAGAGGCCGCACTTGTTACCTGGGGCTGCCTTCCCTGCCCTGCCTGCGCGGCCATCCCCAGAGAAACTGGAAGGTACAGCTCTTTGTTTGTTCGTTTACAACAGATCCTGTGTCTCTGCTTCCAACCTCTTTTTTTCTGTATATATAAATATACAAATATTTGTTTTTTAGGACTGTGGTGCAAAGCAGGGACTGCCCGCCGTGGGCTTGCGCCTCTCCGACCTCATTGCCCGCCTACAGCAGTGCTACCAGCTGACCACGTCCGGGCGTTTTGAGGAAGCTGTCGATCGCTTTAGGGCCATCCTGCTGTCTGTACCTCTGCTGGTGGTTGATAACAAGCAGGAGATTGCAGAGGTGAGCACCGAATCTGATCATGCACAGGAACACACCTAGATATGTTTGGAAATGTTTTAAATGTGTGTGCGCGTGTGTTTCAGGCCCAGCAGCTGATCACAATTTGCAAAGAGTACATAGTTGGTCTGACCATGGAGACGGAAAGGAAGAAGTTGCCTAAAGAGACACTGGATGAGCAGAAGAGGCTGTGTGAGGTAAATATCTGACCAAAGTGTGTCTGTAAACTGATCGTTTTTCATTCTTAAGCCTGATTTCCTTACATGTGTTTTTTTTCTCTCCCTTACAGATGGCTGCATATTTCACCCACTGTAACCTCCAGCCAGTCCACATGGTGCTGGTGTTGCGCACAGCTCTGAATCTCTTCTTCAAACTCCGTAACTTCAAGACAGCTGCCGGCTTTGCACGACGCCTGCTCGAGCTCGGACCAAATCCAAATGTTGCACAGCAGGTTTGTCGTCGCTTCATTTTGCTGAATTTTAAAAAATAGTTTTTCACATGTTACAGTTTTATCATGTCAAACATCTCTCTACCATTCAGACCCGCAAGATTTTGGCGGCCTGTGAGAAGACCCTGACAGACGCCCACCAATTGAACTACGACCCCCACAATCCTTTCGACCTGTGCGCCGCCTCCTTCGTCCCTCTGTACCGTGGACGCCCTGTTGAGAAGTGCCCTCTGTCTGGAGCCTGCTACTGCCCGACGTACAAAGGCCAGATCTGCAGGGTCACACAGGTAGGTCACGACTCGGAAACCAGAATATGCAAGTAATATAGTAATAACAATAAAGAAAAAACACACGCGGCTGTTAATAGACTAAGATGGCATAAATAAATCTTTTTTTATTAAAAGGATTAGTCATTAAAGTGTCTGTGTCAAAAATCTAGGAAAAGTGATGAATTAATTAGTGATGATCCTATTCTTTTGTTTCCATTTTGTAACACGCTAACCTCTTAATCTTTAATCTCGCCTTATTTTCCAGGTGACTGAGATTGGCAAGGATGTGATCGGCCTGCGCGTCAGTCCACTTCAGTTCCGCTAAGAGGCGAAAACAAAGAAGAACTGAAGAAAAATCTGTTGAGAGAAAAACACATCCACACTTTACTCTGTAGAAATAATTAAAAAAAACTGTTGACCTGAGGAATGAAACCAGAAATCTATATGTTTGCTTTAATCATTTGAATCTTATTCCATGCATTACTTATCCTGCAAAAAGCCTTTTCTTGTGCTGCTCCCTCCCTCTCTCTATCTATCTGTGCTGTAAACCTAACTAATGTCTCTTTACTCACTCGTATGAGATGAATAACTCTGTATTTGAGAGGTGGAAAAAAAGGAAATAAAGCCTGTCTATCAAAGGAGACGCAGTGTGTGGGTTGTTTTATTTTATTTAATCCGGTACGTGGGATTAACTGTGGTTTTATTGTGCTAAGTGGTTAAGGAGCATCCAAAGTGCACTACGGGGTTGAGTCATCACATGTAAAGGGAGTACTGAGTTGAGTCACTCCTCGCTTGGCATTGCACTGATCCATGAATTAAAAACACGTAGGGAGGAGAAAAGGTAGTTTAGCGTAGAATCTGAGCAGAGGGTGATTTTAAAGAGACAGAAAAATCTAATTAAAGCCGCTGTGGAGACTTTCAGAGCTTCCATTTTGACAGGAGGAGACCGGAACCAAACAGCGGAACCCGGACGTTTTTCCATGTCAACACCTACTGTTGTGTGTGTTCTTCTGCTTTCCAAAACCAGGAAGATGGATCCGCTGTCGAACAAATGGATCGTTAATTTGCTACTTTGTTGGTTTTTTATCGGTGAGTTGTTCTCCGGCTGTTATTCCTTTTTAACGTGTATGTGTGCGTGTCCACGTATTTAGTCGGTGAGTCAGTGTTTGTGTGCCGGGCGGCTTTCTTTGTGCTCGCTGTAGCTAGGCTAGCCAGCGTTAGCAGAAAAATCTTCCCGTTGCCGGGTGATTTAACTGACGTTTTACAATGAGGCTCAACGTCACGGCGACTTTAAACTCATGTACAGCAGATAAGGGGCTTAAAATAATCACATACTTGTTTTGTTTGGTGTTTTTCACGACTTTTCTGCGAGCTAGTCACAGATTGGTTTCTGCTCTGCTGCTAAAGACAGACTCAGCATCAGCGTGACTGCTCGTGACCCGCCCGGAGCAGCTCGCGCTCAGTCCGGAGCAGCTCGCGCTCCGCTGGGGGGCATTAACCGTTAACCGTTACAACCTCACGTTAAATTACATCCACTATTTTATATTATTTTATAGTTTAATGTTTGTTTAGTTGTCTGTAACAGACACAAAGAAGCTGAAGCACAAGTTAAGTCGCTTTACAAACTGTATTGTGCCCTGGTGTACAGGTGAGATACCAAAATAACACTTTGTGTCCGTTGAAACTGTTTTTTAAACGTTGCTTTAATGTTACATTAACGTTAGTGCCGTTTGTCTGAGCTTTGAAAGTTAACAGGTGAACCAACAGGTGAAGGAAAAACCTGTCACCTAGTAGTTTCTTTAAAGTTTAAGCACTAGAAAGTTAATATTTATACAATTTTGATTTGAATTAAAAGCTCATATGCAAGAATATATATTAAAATGTATTTAATCCATGAGATAACATGCTGAAGCAACATGGTCCCAGTTTGTTGTTGCCAGCAAAGTTAAATTACACAACCTCACGTCGAATTACAGCCAATATTTTCTAGTTTAATGTTTGTTTAGTTGTCTGTAACAAACGCAAAGAAGCTGAAGCACAAGTTAAGTCGCTTTACAAACTGTATTGTGCACCAAAAAAACACTTTGTGTCCGTTAAAACGTTTTTTTAAACGTTGCTTTAATGTTACATTAACGTTAGTGCCTTTTGTCTGAGAGCAACAGGTGAAGGAAAAACCTGTCGTATGATGGAAGTTATAGCAGTATCTTTAGAGTTTAAAGCACTCAACACTGGCTCATGCTATAGGAAGTTAATATTTATACATCTTTTGAGAGGAAATTATGCAAGAATATATATTAAAATGTATTTAATCCATGAGCCAACATGCTGAAGCAACATGGTCCCAGTTTGTAATTTACAGATCACTGAGTTGTGTGTTAATATTATTTTGTCCACCCCATTCATGTCAAAGAGAGAATAAAATAAGAAAACACCAATACAGTTCAACAGCACCGCAAACTACGATTTCTTTACCGTTACATTAATGTTACAGCTGTTAGATTAGAGGATTTGTGTTGGAAAAACTTGTTTTTGGATTAAAGTTATAACAGTTTGTGTAAACAGCAAGCAATCTAAAGTGGCTCATGGTAAGTTCATATTTTTATGGTTTTGAGGAAATTAAAAGGTAATTTATTAAAAACGTATTTAATCCAAGGGCCAACATGGAGCAGCATGGTCGCTGTTTGTTTGTTTTAACCCAGATTACAGGTCACTGATTGTTTTCATTATTTATTATATTACTTGTATCAATACGGGTAGGCTAAATAATAAAGTTCAGCAGCACCACTGAGTGCTCGTTTCATTGGTTTTAAGCAAGCTGCACCAGTTAAAACGTCAAATAAATGTAGATGGTAACTACCACATCCTGACAGCGAGCTGGTTTCTAAAATTAGCAGTGTGTTTTCACCAGTCAGAGTTTCATTTCACGTTATCTGAACATGCATTTGTGACATTATCATATTCTCTCTGTACACTGCTGACTTAGTAAAAGCTCTGCCTTAATGTCTCTTTGTTCAGTTGTTAAAGTGTTTTTTGTTTCTCTCTCTTTTGCAGGTGTCAGCTGTAATTCAGTGGAAAAGAAGATTTATGTGCATCTCAATTACACAGTCCCCTGTGTGCGACTGCTCAATGCAACACACCAAATAGGCTGCCAGTGTGAGTAAAGCAGTAGATCAAAGTGATGTGCTTCTCTCAAGAGTCCGAGATGTATCTAGGACACTCGTGACAAGTAAAAATACCTGTTACAGTTTGAGCATCTTAAACGTAAAGCCTGTGTCCTTCTTTCCCTTGATTTTTTTTTTTTTATTGAAAAACTCTTACTACAACTGTTTTCAGAGAGTTTTCTGTGTGCTTTCTTCAGGCAGTTCAAGTTAATATCTGATTAACAAAAGCTTTCAGGATGTAGCGTATCCTGTTTTATCTTTGCTGTGTCAAAACGTCATCGAAGAACCTTCCCAGTAATGGAGAGCAGGCCTGGCACTTTAAGCTTTTATCTAGATGTTGATATTTAATCTCCCTTTTTTTCCGGATTGCAGCTTCTTTGTCGGGTAACGTCGGCGTCCTCCATGTGCTCGAGTCAGAGGAAAACCTGGACTGGGTCCTGAAGACTGGTCGCAACCCCCCTTATCTTGTTATCTTGGAGTCCCCGCTCTTTACCAGGTACAGTCGCCACGTCTCATCCTGCAGAGGGAGTAGCTGCAGTAGTTCTTAATCAGAGTGAGGGTCTCCTCGGCTACTCTTACCACACATTTGTTTTGTTTAATCCATAAAAAACAGTCACTTTATTAAATAGTAATTAAAATAAGTGTCAGTAGTTCAAAGGCTTTTCTTTTAATTACATATGTTTTCTCTTTAGAGTAGCAGATGGTTGGTGGTGGGGGGGTCTAATACCATTAGCACATGGCGGTTAAACCTGTTTGTTTATAAGCCGCACAGTACATCATATTTGGCAAATTCTACCTGTGTAACCTCCCTGAGGAAAGAAACTCAAACCACATTTCAAACCCACGCCTGACCTGATTTGTACCCATATCGTTTCCACTGCCCCGTGCCGACCGTCTGCCTGTCAGATCCATCATGATGAAGCTGAAGAACGGCTCCGGCAGGGTGGCTGGCGTCGCTGTCGTTGCGCCAAACTCGAACCCGCTCGAGGGCTTCTCTCCGCACACCACCTGTCCCAACGAGAACACAGGTAGGTCGGTGGGTGGGTGGTTCGCCTGCTAAGACTTGTCCCTCTGCATTACACCAGCTACAGTAATTAATTGTAGTTTTATGGTCGTCAGGCGGCACAGCTTGCAAAATTACTGTAGTTGGTTGAGTTTTCATGTTCTGTGGATAGCTTCTGCAACATTGTCGCGTCGCTTCATCATCATGTCTGAACTTGCCTCTTATACTTTATATTTCTTCCTCATATTTTACTGTGAAATGCTACAAAGAGATGTCATAAATTCAGCATGTGTGGCTGGAGTTAACTGGGCAAGAACAGCTTTAGGCACCTGATGTAAAGGTCACAGGCCGAGGCTTAAAAGACAGATTCATTCAGGTTTTCTTACTTTAAAATGTTGAACCACAGAGGAGTTAAACAGAGCTGTGATGTGGGATTGGCCTCTGCTTCTTGAACGTCTTATTACTCCCCTCGTTTTCCTCGTTTAGTCAGTTTAAATTCAACCTTAGCTTCTAAGAAATCACATGTTCATCAGCCTGGAGGACGGCTGTAATACCCACGAGCATCTTGCACTGTTGCTCTGTAGAAGATGTTAGCAGAGATGTTTGAGAGCAGAGAGGGCGCACTGAAGTGTCATTTCCTGTGTTTAGCTGCTGTTGCTGCTGCCGCCCTTTTGGAGACCAGCAGCTCATGTGAAGTCACTGAAGTAAACGCTGAACTCAAGCCACACATCTTCCTGACATTAAAATTGCATTTCTCAGACAAAATTACCTTAGCAGCAACGCACTCCCCTGAGATCTGACAACACAGGCCTCTCTTCTCTCTCTGCTGCTCACTATTTCAGTCCTCACTATTTCATATCACCGGGGCAGATTGTAAAAGGCTATCTTCGTGTTTTTATAAATCTTTAATGTCAGTCAGAGGCACAATCAGAGCTGTAGTATATTAAAAATGCTTTATGGTTGAACTTGTAAACAGAACACAGCGCTATGGTTGCTGACTCATTTAGCGAAAGAGAGTTTATCTAAGCTGCAGATCGTCAGTTTAGTTTTCTGTGATAATAAATTAAGCAGAATTTTTAAACTCGTTGACTGGATGTGTCTTGTCGTAAAGCACCTTAGCAGTCTTAGCTACCTTCTAAGTTGAAGTTTTTATCATGCATTCTGTCAACTTAACCAAAAAAATTTCATGAGAGAAAATGAATTTAACATTTGCCTCCAGGCCAAGTTTGCAACTGTTGTATCGACACTGATAAACAGGGGAAACATTTATCATTGTTATTGCATAACAATTAAATCTGAAAGTCTTGTAATGTAGACTCAGATGTATATCAGATATGTTGATACCAGCTTCAGTTTGTGTACACAACCTGTGCTCATGTACTACATGTTTCATAAGGGCCTGCTTCAGTGTTTCCGGCTGTTGACATTCGCTCTGTGTATTCCCCTCAGGCGTGTATTCAGAGAACTACGATCCAACCATGGCTCATTGCAACGTGACAAAGTGGAACCCTCTGGGAAACGGTTTGGCCTACGAGGAGTTCGACTTCCCCATCTTCTCTCTGAAAGACGACAATGAAACGCAGATCATACGGCAGGTACAGTCAAAGCACAAAATGGATGTCTGATTGTTTTTCGAGTTGCCTCCAGTGTTGGTGATTAAGAATCCTTTACAAACGAGTACAGTTGCAATAACTCTGATCTGAATCTGTCTCACAAGTGATTGAAAATAGGGCGGTGCCAAAAAAAGAAAGCGTCTTCAGTAGCACTAAAGCTTGTCTTCTTTCCAAGGCCAACAAGTTGTGGCACATTCATGACGATTTATCAGAACCCACAAATCATTAGCTGCTTTTCGATCATTGTATGTGACAAAAGCAGACAGATCATGTTACATGTGTTTTAAATGATCCTCTTCTGATGGAGTGCAGAGTGCGTACGGTTCTCCTCCTCAGCAGAACAGGGCTGCAACATGACCTGCGACTTTCAGTACAGTTTTATCTCAGCTTTGAGTTTCAGCGTACTGATAACTTCAGATTTAAAAACTCTCTGCGTTGAAAGACTGCATAAAAGTTTTGGACCAGAGGCTATATTCATGTCACGGCTTCTATGTGTGAGTTTCAAACTTGTAAGAAGGTAGATGAAGGAAGTTTGAGGTTTGATCCTTGGTGCAGCTGCTACGTCACAGTGATATAGTTACGACTACGTGGTGGTTGCAATATTACTGTGCATGAACTTTCCCCTGTGCAAGAGCACATTTGTATATGTTTGAGCATGTCCTAAAGATTGGAAACAATTTGAGATTCATTAAAATGCCTCAAGAAGCGGCGTGTTTCTGTGTCACGCATGAATGGGTGTCATAAATTTCCTTCCTTTGCAGTGTTACTTGGATCATAACCGGCCCGTTAACGGCAGCACTCCTCAGTACCCGCTGTGTGCCATGCAGCTGTACTCCCACATGTCCGCCGTCACCGACACAGCCACATGCATGAGGAGAAACGACATCAACTTCAGCATCAGCCCAGGTATGTACACAACACGCTCAGTACTCAAGGTGATATGAGTATGCACAGCAGTTTTTGACCTAACTTATCTTGTTCTTCTTTTTAGAGATGGTTTGCGACCCGCTGGGTGACTATAACGTTTGGGCCTCCACCAGGCCTATCAACAACACAGAAAAGGGCCACAAGATGTGGCAGAGTGTGGTCATAGCAGCGGCCAGGGTGAGTTTCATCACACAGAGTCCTTTCTGAGCGTAAGAGAAAATATTTCACTACAGTGCAACATTTGTTAGTTATTAGCATGCGAGTTCATGAAAACGGTTTTGCAGCCAGCTCCTGCAGTGATCTCACTCACTTTGAAAGCTTTCCAGTGTAAAAAGCCAAGTTCGAGATAAGTCCCGCTTTGTGCTGAGCGTCACGTGACCTCGCAGCCTCACAGTCACACTCTACGCTTTGCTTCTCGTCTAAATTGTTTCCTACTTGGAAGTGATGACAGAGCTGTACGGTGAGATTAACATCAAGCTGAAGACGACATGTTGCCTCCGAAGCTTTTACTGGAAGCAATTATGAAGCTGTGAGAACATGATTGAGCAACAACTTCAATTATAGTGAATACAAATCAGGAAATAATGAAATTATGTTTACAAGAGTTAGACTGAGGGGATTGTACACACACAAGTTTAGACTTGTGAGATTAGAAAAAGCATTAAAGTGACGGTAAACCACTCGATAAGCTGCGTTTCCTCATAGTTTGAAGCCACATTTTGATTTATGACGTCATAAAAATGGGTCATAGGAATCCTGAACTACTTACCTAGATACTCTATCTCCTCCCCGCCCCTCCTCTCCACAGTTGGACAGCAGGTCTTTTTTCTTTGACATTGCTCCAGGAGCAGAGAGCGGCGCCTCCGGGTTCGTCACTCTGCTGGCGGCGGCTCACGCTCTGCGCAACGCCACCCAGCAGGCCCAGCCCAACCGCACCATCCTGTACACCTTCTTTCAAGGGGTGAGTTGTTTCCACGCCGCTTTATATTTGATCAGCGTGCCAAGTCTGATGTTGTCCTGCGAGCCTTACTCATGTTTTTTTGTGCGACTCCAGGAAACCTTTGACTACATTGGCAGTTCGAGGATGGTGTATGATATGCAGAACAGTCAGTTCGCCGTGGACCTGGACAACGTTCACTCAGTACTGGAGATCGGACAGGTTGGTGTCGTACCAGACAATTTTCCTTTCCTTCACAAAATCTGTGAAGAATATGCGATTGCCCTTTTATTACCTAAATGCTATAATGTGTGTGAGTAGTAAATCAATACCTTGTTTATTCACCATAGGTGGGACTTCGTGCTGACTCCAAGCTGTGGGTTCACTCCGATCCGGTGTCTAGGAGGAACAGCAGCGTTGATGAAGAGGTTTGTATCCGTATATAAATAAGATAAATAAGCACTGCTTCACCACAAGAGGTGTAATGTTTAACGTGTAGTTTTGCATGCAATATGTAATGTGGAACATTTATGTTTTTCTCTGTTTCAGGTTGCTAAGCTCATCGCCAACCTCAAATCGGCTGCCAATAAGTCGAACGTCTCAGTGAACGAGCCCAGTTTCTCTCAGCCACTCCCACCGTCGTCCTTCCAGCGTTTCCTGCGAGCTCGGCCAATCCCCGGCGTCGTTCTAGAAGATCACCAGTCTGCTTTCACCAACAGGTGACTCAGGCTTTATTTAAATTAACGTATTATTAATGAGTCGAGCATGTTTTGTAAATGCGTTCTCCCGCTCTGTGTGCAGGTTCTATGAGAGCATGTACGATAATGCAGAATATCTGAACATGTCTTACCCGCCAAACATGACTCCAGAGGAGCAGCTCGAGTATGTCACAGAGACTGCAAAGGTACTGCTGGTTACTCGAGAATGTTCTCTTTACAATGCAACCATTTCATTAGAATCCCAACTGCATACAGATGTTGTTGGGAACCATTCAATTAAGACTGCCTTTCTTTCAGGCTCTGACGGAGGTGGCCACCACAGTGGCCCGGGCTCTGTACATGCAGGCAGGAGGAGGAGAGCCTCAGCTGAGCAGCATTAACGCAGACCCTAATATAGTAAGGTTTTAATATTATTTACAGTGTTTACAAGCTGTTAAATTTATTAAAATCAGAAACATGTCACAGCCATTCTTAAAACATCTGCAGTCTAAATTCAAAGTCTTGAACACAGTAAAATCTTTATGTATGCAGATTATATTTTATATTTAGGACTTAACTTGCAGACACTGTCGAAGTTTCTCAAACGTTCATTTGTTTTTATTTTCTTTATTTCTTTCACATATTGTTTCATTTAACAGCAGTTTGCTCTGCCTGGTTCAGTCTCGTGTAATGTGCTTTTACAATATCATTCATTTATTCAAAGGGTTTTTCTGTGTCTTTTTATTTTGTAACTGAGCAGAAGTGACTCTGTGTTTTCCCTCCCTCAGGTGACACGGTTGCTGTATGGTTTCCTTGTCCGGTCAAATAACTCCTGGTTCCAGCAGCTGCTCCCCTCTGACCTCATGAGCCAACTGGGTAAGTTATGATGCAGGTTCATCCCTTTTTTTAAAAACTAAATTCATACAGAAGTGGCAGAGAATACTGTTTGAATTTGAAGCTGCTCGGGGGATGTTGAATCTTCTGTACTTTGGTGTATTTGCTCTTGCTAATATTAAGAGGCAGTCAGCTGAGACAGGGACAGAGCAGTAAAGACTTTAGTACATTTGCTGTGGTGGATCTTTGGCCAGCAGGGGGGTGTCCAGAGGTGACATCACATTATTTCCAGACACAAAACTCAATTTCTTCTGTCTTCCGTCCGTCAGCTAACAGGCCCACAAACCTCTACGTCGGCGTGTCTCAGCAGTTCAGCGAGCCGACCCTCCTGGTCCAGCATCTGCTGGCTAACCTGACCGGCACCACCGTCAACGCCACCCAGGACGACTGCAAGAACCAAAGAGAGGACGAGAATGACAAAGAGAACAAACACGTAAGACATGACAAGGTCATTTTATCAGAGACAAATTATTATCAAGGAAATTATTTTCATTATAGATTATTCTGTTGTTCATTTCTTGATTAATCAATTAGTGTCCCTCCCTTGCCTCCTCCCTCAGATCTACTACTACATGTGGGTTCAAGGAGCGGCACCTCCCAACAGTACACAGCGGGAAGGTTTCTGCATACGCTCCACAGTCCGTCTGTCCAAAGCGTTGTCCCCGGCCTTCGACCTGCGGGAGTACACCTCCAAAGATTATTCAACGTGGACAGAGTCCCGGTGGAAGAGCATCAAAGGACGCATATTCCTGGTGGCCAGTCACGACCTGGAGGTAAACCACTCACTCGCACCTTTCCTCACGCGATTCATACACTCTGACAGGATTTTAAAGAGACAGTAGGAACTGAATCTAAAATTTGAAGAGTTCTTTTTCCAGCTCCGATAGTTTTTTAAACTGCCACTTGGTGGTGCCAAAGTCAGATGTTAAAATGATTCACACAGTGACTTTAGAGCTCCACTTATATAAAATATTTAAACTAACACTCTATCAATGAGTGTATTTACTGTAAGAGGTTACTCATAGTGACATTATACAGCTATTGAGCCAGATAGGTGTTGGTGGGGACCAAAATAGAGCTTAAAGGAGATAAAATATTTGCTCTGTGACTGCTAGATGTGTAAATATGCAGCTGTTTCCTCATTAGTTGTGTCTGCACTGCCCTCAAATGTCCAAACTAATTGACTGGCTGATTGTTTGGTACTAATAAATAAAATTGTCCCTTTGATTCCTCCAGATGTTGACGCTGGGTGTGGGCATCGCCGTCCTGCTGACGTCCTTCGTGCTAACGTACGTCATCAGCTCAAAGGCCGACATGCTCTTCAGCTCGGGGAGGGAGCCGACCACCGCCACCTACTGATCCACACAGAGAGACGACGCAGGCCCACGACCACTACTGCTACTACTACAACAACTACTACCATTACTACTACAACTACTACTTCTATCCCAAGCAGACACGGACAGGTTCCTTCTCCGATTTAAAACACAACACATGTAGGTACACAGACAGGTTAGACACAGCTCTCTCTTTTTTTGAAACGACGACAACGACGACGACTCCATGTTTATGGACTCACTCAGGTGAGGCGTGACATGAGGACTGGACCGGACTGGATTGGCCTGGATGGATCTGGACTCATCAGGGTCAGGAAAAAAAAAAACTGGTCAGGCACCAGCAGGCCCCTCCACGTGGAAAAGATGTTTATATTTGTTTTGTTTTAGGTTTTTTTCCCTTTTTTTAATTGTAAAAGAATGTTTTGTTTACTGTGTCATGGGATAGGCACTAAACATTGAGCATTATTATTTTGAGTCTGAGTGGTGAAAATGTGCGAGTGTGTGAGCGAGTGAGTCATCGTGAATGAACACAACGAATGAGCGACGGCGTGTGTGTCTGAACTTTGTATGAGGATCGCGATGGTATGTGCAATACTGTAGCTGTCTTCACTGTCAATATAGTTAACTTATCAATCAGTTCTAATGATAAGAAACCACTTTTTGAGTCGATGAACAACTAGTTAAAAAAAAATTAAATTAAAGGTTTTGCAGAATCTGGAAACGCGTGGTGGAAGTATTTTGATAAGTTCTACATCCTGGGACAACAATCCGAAATATTTATATTGTTCAGTCCCAGCACACACGCGTGTGTGTAGTTGTGCAGTCGACCCACCGCAGATTTCACATATTGCGATATCTGCGTGGAGAGGGAGAATTTTCCCGAGGAGTCTGGCGTGGCTGACAAACACTTTCATTCATATCGATCAGCTGCCAAATAAAAAGAAATCGTCACATCCAGTCAGAAAATCTTGTGTTTTGACACTGAAGATGTGCTGGTACTCTGGCTGTGCACTCTGTTTTTTTTTTTTTTGGGAGGGGTTAAGACCTTTTTAATAAAGGTTTTTCTTTTAACGATAACTTCTGAAAATTGTGACAACATGCAAGGTGGTTTTATTTTATTTTTGTGTTGTTGATGATGGATGTTCATTTAAATGGCTGGAATCAATGACCAATTGTGATGCCTTGATGAAGAAATAAACATGCTTCTTTTCCAAGTTTTTCTTTCGTTCTTGATCACTGGAATATAATTATTTAATTTCAAGAATCAAATACTGAGGCCTCATTTTAACATTTTATTTCTATACTGACATGAGTGTGGTATCATCCTCCTTTAGAGAGGCCGATAATATAAAATATACACTTTAGCTTTATAGAAAGCTTGTGTGCCAAAATGCCAGTCGTGTCAGAAATAAACTGGTAAACTGATTAATCAGTCACAGTCCATACATTGTCACCTTATTATGGCTCCTAAATCGTGCAGAGAAAGCCCAAGTTGTCTCACGCTGGATGCATGAACGGCTGCTTGTTAACCAGAAAAAGTCTAAAAATCTGTCACATTATCTAAATGAGTGGCGTCCGGCCTTTTTGACTTTTTGCACGATGAGGTCAGACTATCCAGCAAAGATGATCTGAAAGAAAAATATATACATTTGTGGAGAAGAACTACAAAATTTTCTTATCATCTTGTGACTGCTCAGATTTCTCTTGTGATCGCTACAGAGGTCCCAAACCTCCACCTGACTGGGTGAATCATAGATCTCAGTTAAAGTTTGATCTATAAAGACAAAGATTTACCTCTGAAGGCTCTGTAATATGTTCAATATTTGGAAGGTGAAGGTGAAACAAAGGCAGCTATCAGCACTAAATCCTACACACTGGACCTTTAAATCATTTGATTAAAGTGTGTGTTATGACGATAAGTGAGGACGGGGTTTTTTAATTGAAAATTACTTTTGTTGGAGTATTCTTTCTTTGGTTTGGACAATGTAAAACTTTAAATTCTGCCGGTGTCAACACACCAGATGTTTCCTCAAAGGTCAGACTGTATTTGAAAAAAAATAACATTTTGATGATGATGATGATGGTTTTGGCTCCATAAACTGAAACCACTCACTTTTTGTGCCATTATAACCATCCTCACTCACACAGAGACATCACAGCAGTAATAAATGTGTTGTGGCTGAACCACACGGTTTCACACAGGCCCCGGTCTCTCTCTCTCTCTCTCTCTCTCTCTCTCTCTCTCTCTCTCTCTCTCTCTCTCTCTCTCTCCGTCTTTCTCTCCGTCTCCCCCCAGGGGAGGGAAACAGAGGAGGGGCCAAAGTAGGAGCGGAGGCGGGGCGCACGGTGCTACGGCTGAGTGGAAAAGAAAGTGGAAAGTGAGAAAATACCTGAATGGACAATCTGGAATAAGTAAGTAGTATATTTCTGTGGAAAATGTGTTGAAATGCTGCCGGTGGTGGTGCGGGTCCGTGCGCGGGGGCTCTTTAACGCGCAAGGAGAGGTTGGAGGATTTGGGGCGCCGGAGATCTCCGGTTTCCCCAAACAATAGTCGACAGGACGCGATGGTCGCCTCTTTTTTTTTTTTTTTTTTGAAACCACAGGGAAGTTTAGGACCCTCATCGACCCCCTATTGTTGTTCCGACCGAGGCCACGTAGCTCTATGGGGCGATTTTTTTTTTTAAAACGTGGGAGGACGTGCGTTGTGTTTACGCGTGTTTCTGGAGGATTGAATCCAGACAGTGAGAGATGCGCATGGAGGGAATAATCGCGTCCAGTTTGATTGTAGGCCGAAGGTCTTTTTGAATCTGAGGGATCGGTGAGTGAGTCCATTCATTTACAGTGAGGTGGGGGAAGAAAAGGGGGAACGAGGATTTTGGGGATAATTTGGCATCAGGACGCGACCAGTGGGGCCTGGGAGTCTCCCATTGTCCTGCCCTGCTCCAACACCCTCCTTGTTCATTTTGTAGGTCGCAACTCTTTTTTTTTGGTTTTTTTTTAACCTCCTTATAATCGCCCTCACAGTAAGTTAGCCATTTGGTGACTGCATGTTGAATTATTAATGCAGCTTGACTCATGATCCATGTTACCACATCCATTAGTGTGACTGTAAAATGTGTCCAAATGGCTTTTTTTTTTCCAAATTCAAACTGTAGCAACAGGCCCTGATCTGCTCATCTGAGCTGAGCTGAGCTCAAACTGCCTTATTTTTATTGTAGGAATCAGAGTTTCTTTACCATGTAATGCTCTAAATACTAATTAGTGTTACAGTACTACAATATAACTATAAAGTGCTTCCAGTGGGACTGTGGCAGTGATAACACAGGACATAAAAATGCCATAAAGTAGCAGACGCTCAGTGTAAATCAGCTGTAACAGGATTTTACAGTAACAAACATGTATAGATGTATGATACTGTATGTTAAGGCCCCAAATTAACTTTATTATTTGTCTGATTATTGAGTCAATAAAGTCAGAAATCACGAAAAAAACATCACCAAACAGGACATTTTTGCTCCTATGAAAATTTAATTAATCATAAATGCAGATCAATGATTTCGACTGTTTCAGCCCCAGCCTGTCTGTGTTCAAGCATCAGGCCACAGATCATCTGTTGTTTTAGTGTATTAACGAATAAAAGGAGGATAAAGTCCTGAATGACAGACAGATCTTCAAGAAACGGTAAAAAACGGGAGCTAAAAGCTCTGAAATGATAATAAAGTTGGACAATCTGGCGTGTTTGGTAGAAGACAGTAATGTAATGAAGGTGCAGGCTAAGTTTGCAGCTCACTGTAAGTCAGCTGATTTCAGTTTTCAGCTGAATCACGTAGAAAAATGTGAAAAATGTCACAAGTCCCGAAGGCTCGAGGTGACGACCACAACTGTTCTTCCTCTGTCGGAGCAACTTTAAAAATCTTGAATTCACGTGAGAAAAATAAATCTAAAACACTTGAGAGTCTAGAATGAACACCATCAACCAACTAACTGATTAATCCACAAATGATTTCAACTCTAGTTCAAACCTGGGTGGATTAAAACGCTGAAAGAACAGCTGATGTTTATTCTGACCATGTGTCGACTGTTGTAATTGGTAGAAAGTGCCGATTACATCTGTAGATGGTCTAAAAAGGCATGTTGCTGCTGTTGTTGAGTTTTTTAAATTCTTTGAACCACAAACTGAATCGCTCTCAGCTCCATGATGGGGTCGGAAAGACTGCAGGCTCAGACATCACTGAAGGCATGATTGGGAATTATTGTTGAACTGACCTTTCAACACGTTTGTCTTACTGGATTTTTTTTTTTTTAAGAAAGAAAATCCGCCTCCCACTCAGCCTAATGGATTCTTGGTCCCGTATCTGAACCACATCTATCTGATCTCAGCTCGTTGAGCCACTTCCTGCCTCCTTTAATACTTTGTTTGGATATGAAGACAGATTGTATGCGGGGGTCTCTTTGAATCGCAGCACTGAGCTTAGGACATGCTTGTTGATTCAACCTATATCCTACACACACACACACACACACACACACACACACACACACACACACACACACACACACCTGCTCTGGTTTGCTGGCCATGTGTGCACGAAGGCTGACAGTAGCAGTTGTCTTGTTTTTCTCTGGTTTTACTGATGTCGTCGCAGGCAGCAGTGGGTGGTGGTCAGCCCCTGTTTGTGTGTGTGTGTGTGGCCCTGGTGACACTGATGAGCCTCTTCCCCTGCCGGACCCTGGGTGTGTGCACGCTTATTTTCACAGTTGGTATATCAGGCTGTCAAATGGCTGTTGTTGAATAGAGCTGGTCATTTCAAAGATGGCCCCAGATTGCTTCTCCACCCTGACAGCTGCTGTCTCAGTGCCAGCAGCTTGAAATGTTTGATGACAGCTTGATTTCTTTTTGCCTATGGGGGGAAAAATAGAGTCTGCTAAATCCTACATGTGCTCATTTTAAGCATTCCTGATTAATTCTGTGCTCCCTTTCATCGACCATAATTGGTAGTTTGAGCGACTTTAACGAGCAGCGACCTTTTTTAAAGATGTAATATCAACATCGTCGCTTTATCGGGACAGGCTGAGGTTGTTTCATAGGGCACATTTCCTACATGAAAACAGTTCATAATGCTTAGATTGGAAATACATACAAGCTGAAAGCTAAAATCAAGATTATGGTTGTTTAAAGTTCTTCTATACTGTGTTATTGTGCGACTTTAGTGAGCTCAAACCAAGCTGCAACCTTCGTTTCTGTGAAGTAAAGCCAATGCTACTGCAGTTTCTCAAACATCCACTTGAGGCTGGATCCAGAAGTGAGTCAGTCTCCATAAGTCCCCATGTTAAGCAGCAGAAATAAACATGTTTACAGCCTAGTACAAAAAACAGTTTTGGTCTTTGTAGCTAATTTCCCCAGTCATGACAACTGTACTGAGGGTGAATTTATATACAACTCACCTGTTTAAATTATATCAAGGTTTAAAGTTATGCACAACTAACACCTTGGGTGCTTTGATTGGCAGGTAGGTGTCGTTTACAGATGTTTTTTTTAGCACTGTGGCGTCATTCAGCCCAGCTCAGGTCGACCGGTGAGCCAAAGAGGCACTACTACCAACATGGTGGCAGCCAGAGGCCCTACGCTTAGTCTCTTCAGAAACCTGTGGTTGACGTCACACATACGCTGTCCACTCTTTGTAATGTCAGTGCTTCAAACAAACACGTTAAAACACCAAAGTCGTACAATAACGCAAATAAACCGAATGATGCAGCGGTAGCAACTCCCTCTCAATGGAGTCTGGCTTTCAGCCGAGTGATATTTCGCCTTTTTCCGGTTAAACAAAAAGAATCTTACTTGTGTTTATCTCTCAGGAGTCCTTTCCATAACCTTGTCAGACCATTAATAAAAGTCCGGGCCTGGCAAAAACAAGCATTCCTAATGGATGCACAATGACGGTGCAGGATTCTCCCTGCAGCCCATTTCGCGGCTGCAGACATCTTCCTTAATGCTTGATTAATTTCACTTGTACACAGAAACGTGGGAAAACAGGACGTGTTAAATTAGATTTTACAGCGTTTGGTTGGTGCCTAGTCAAAGATTGCTCAGGCGGGTGGGGTTGTGTTGGAGGACTTTGGACTCAGGACCTCAGTATTTTTCTAAAATACTGACAATACGGCTCTTTCATCGGCTCACCTTGTGCAGAAAACAGCCATCTTTGCTATCAGTTAATGATAGATATTAAACAGTTTACGCTCTCTCTTTGGCTCAACATCACAACTGTTTAATCTCAGGCCACGCACACAAACACAGATTACTGAAGCGGCCTGTTGTTGGCCTTTTTTTTTTTTTAATTCAGCCCAGCGTGGAGATCAGACTTTCACTTTGAGGGCTGGGTTTGTGAGAAATGAAATAACCAGAAGAATCACACCACTGTTTGCTTAACAATGGCCGTCCCAGGAACAGTAAGCGAGTAGGATGAAAAGAAACGAACCCGAGCGTTCATAGAAGAAGCCGATCAAAAGCCGTAAACAATGCTTTTACAGAACAGGCTTCAGCGCTCGCTTGTGTGTTCACTTTATTTCAGACGGTTGGTGCCGTAATTTAACTTTAATGCCGCTGACTGAAGAGTCCTGGTGAAGTTCATTAAGTAGGCCATAGGACACTGTGGATGAATAGGAAACCTTATCCGTCTCAACACTGGACCACACCTCTGTAGATCAAGTGTTTGTGTCATATTCTCACCAACAGTCTGTCAGAGAGAGACAGACGGGCTCATCTCAAACTGTCCTTGTTGTATTGTGACTGTGTTTGAACAATGCTGCTCAGGGATCAGGGTGAGATAATAAAGCATGAGGTAAAGGCATGTAGTGTTATGTTTTTCTGGTTCAATGTCACGTTCACAGGTATAAATGTACACACAGCCACTTTCTGTTAAAGCAGTAGTTTGAGATTTTATACTCATTTGTTGTTTTGCTCAGACTTAGACGAGAAGATCGACACCACTCTCTTGATTATACACTAAATATCAAGCTATAACATCTGGAAACAGGCTAGTTTGGCTTTGGCAGAAGGAAACAACACCTTTTTTTTAAATTAACACACTGTCACGTTTGTTTAATCCGTACATACAACAAAGTATAAAACCACAATTTGGACTTTTAATGGAGGTTTTATGATGGACGGGTCCGTGGCTGTTTAGCAGTTCCCGTGGCAACTGATCCTGGCTGAGAAGCCGTCCACGTAAATCAGCAACTTCAGTTATTGTACTGTTTTAAACAGAAGAGATATAATGTGTTATGCTGCTAGGTGTGTTTACTTTAAACTTCGGAAAGAATGCGGGCTCCCCCTGTTTCCAGTCTTAATGCTAAGCTAATCTAATCAGCTGAGAGTGGTAGTCAATCTCCTAAAACCTGGATCCTACAATTCCCATAATGCAGCTGAGTAGTTTTATATAGTTATATAAGACCCTCCCATGTCTTTTTAAAGTCCCGTTCTCTCTTTGTAACGGAGACTTTCTGTTGCCAAAGCTGAGGTAACCCTAATGACATCACTGTGACATCATCAGGGTCGTTTTCTTAGACTTGACGAAGCCTCCGGAGGCTGCTACTGTTTTTGTAGGCTGAGAGGTGTTAATGGACAGAGTAGTTTCAACAGCTGCAATGACGACTAACCAAACCAAGACTAAAATCCACTCCTCACCGGTCGTTCATGACTAAAATATCAAAAACAGGCCAGTACTAGAACGAGAAAATGATAAACTGATATACCAAAAATATGATTTACTGTCACTGACGTGAATATGAGGGTGTGATACAGATTTCGGATCATATCCTGACATATGAGACGAATCTAGGCTAGAATTGCAAACGTGTTTCTTTGTTTTGTTCAGTCTTTTGTGTCTTTTGTCTTTTGCTGTGTTAGTGTCATGTACCCTCACGTACATGTGCTTTTAAAAAGACCACCCAGCCCCACTCTCCGTATGCTCTTCATACCATATGTTCCACATTATGTGGATGTGGGTCAAACGCTGGTTGCTGCGACGTCATTTCAAACAAACATTTCAGCTGAAGGTCAAAGCTAAGAGTTGATGTCAGTCCTTCAGAATGAAGAGAGGGGCAGGTTTCTTCTTACATGGCACGCTAAGATAGGTTTGCCTGGGTTAAATAATAATTATAATAATACACACAGAGAGCTGGGTGATCGATACCGTATAATCAGACTGTGATCCGTCATAATGAGACGTCTATCATGCAACCAACAGTCAAATACCCAAAGATATTTAAGATGTCCGTCTTATGTTAAGACGATGCAATGCAGCCGATATTCACATTCAAGAAACTAAAAAAAAGGATTCGTTGGTGGATCATTGAAACTCTAGTGACCATGATTTATGATCTTACAGATGCTGCAGTGGTGAGTATCATTATTAATGTTACTCTAATTGTCCCAAACACACAGCTTTTGATAATAAATGTGAACTTAATGTCTCATCTCGTCATGCACAGTGTGAGACGTCAAAAAATCTGAATTCAAAGTATACAAGGCGGGTTTAAGACAAGTAGAACGAAGAAACAGAAGCAATTATTGATGTTAAAATAACTTCCAGAATAGTCTGAGTACCAAACTTTGGACTTTTGTTCTGTTGGCAGCAGCGGATCACTGAGGATCTTTACTCGATAACTCCATATATTAGCTGAGTGAAGCTCTTAACTTGAGTTATTCAGTCAGTTTAGTAATCGTGCTTCATGTGGCAGGTTGCCTTTTAAATATTTTGCAACAATACCATTAAATATTCTTATAGATATTCATGGTTCTCAGAGGATTCATCTATTTTTGGGATGACCCTCCACCACTATGGCAGAAACTTATCTCAACTGTATCTCTAATCCATTTATAAAATAAGTGTGTAATCTACTGTGCACAGTCATGCTCCCCAGAGGATGAATCATGTTGAACTCGGTGACCTGACTTTACCTGCTGATCCAATGTTTGGACTAAATTTTCCATTTTACACCCAAGAAGGGAATTTTGCACCGTCATGCTCCCCTGAGGATAATCTCAGAGCAAACTGTAAACTTTGCACGGAACATTTCTGATAATGTGAGGCGGTGAAGCCGTTTTTAATTTCAATGACTTTTCCTTGTAGTGCCGACCTCAGAACAAACTCGGTTATCGCCTCGGTGTTTGCTCTGCTCCACATGTTTGTGTTGCACCTTCAGCGGTCACTGACGGGATTTAGACGTTTACTCGTGGTTCTTTTAATCGCGCTCTAAGGCCGTTGGATGAATAAATACAAACATACATTGCTTTAGCTAATGAGTTATACGTTCAGCATGTTTGTGTGTAAAATCCGGATCACCTTATTTCACATGTGACAGGATCAGTGAGCGCTGCTCTTCGTTGAAGCGTGGCTCACCTCGCTGTGTAATTACTTTGAAATATGGGCAGTATGGCTTTAATTGTTGTTTTACTGCGGTGGCGGGCTGAACATTAAGGCCAATTCAGATTGTTATTTTCTCCGTCTGGGAGGACAAGTTCCAGCTAAACTCTCACAGCATTTATAGATAAAAACAGTGTTTTAGATTTAGTCTATTGCCGGTCTGAATGTATGTGGTCTGTTGCTCAATCTCCACGTGA
Organism: Collichthys lucidus; assembly: GCA_004119915.2. Classification (NCBI taxonomy): domain Eukaryota; kingdom Metazoa; phylum Chordata; class Actinopteri; family Sciaenidae; genus Collichthys; species Collichthys lucidus. The sequence continues at coordinate 8,114,229 of CM014089.1, forward strand.
ATCTGCAGTGATGTGCTGTCTGCAAAGATGCCTCAAAGCAGCGGAGATGGACTGATCTGGAACGCTGACATTCCTCGAAGTGTTTTTGTAGTTTTAATATCGTGTAACGGCATCTAAAATAAGTGTTTGTGTGACATTCAGGGGCCGGATTTCTCTCTGATGCAGAGATATCATGCGGTCAGCATGAAACATGACATTTCTGCACTTTAAATGGCACGAAAAGCTCGACTCGAAGATGCTCAGTCCTCCGATGATACACCAGGGAGAAGCTGTTAGTCATTTAAGTTTTGTGGTTTGGAACAGGCGTGTTGTTGTTGCACATGGCTGCAGGGGTTTCTAGTTTATTGCTGCATGAATGAGGGGCGCTTCCTCCTTTTTTAGACAAAAATATGAATGAAAGACTTGTAAAACAAAGAAGTGCACATGGAATATGGGGATAATCTTACAGAAATCCCACAGACGGATAAGTTGTAGCGCAGAATTTGGCTCGAGGGGACGTGGATTTTAAGCACAATAGTGTTGATGGAGCAGAAAAACCACATTGAGTTACATCAGGACTCTGTAAGACAGCGTTGGCAGCTAACGTCCCTCTCCATTTGCCACAGAGGGCCAATCAAAGCCAGCGAGCTTCACCCGCCCTTTATCAATTAACCAGCATATGACAGTACAGCATCCGTCATGTCCAACACCTTTTTTCTATTTTGGCGATTTCTTCGCCGGGCGCGGAGGACAGAGTGGCAAGAGGGCGGCGTGAGGTCAGGTTTCCACGGCAACTGTCAACCTCCAATCCCCCCTCCAGCTGAACACCCTCTTTCATCGCCATGGCAGCAGTGAGGCCCTGTTTCCCGGGGGACGAGGGGAGTGCGGGAGGGAATGTGAGACGGCGAGAGGGAGGGAGAGGGCAAACAAGTTTTCTGAAAACACAGTAATCCAATATGGCCGCCATTGTGCCCCACGAGCTAACGGCGGCTAAAGCTGGCTTCTTGGTGAGAGGAGATACAGTCGCGTGATGATTAACCTCGGCCCCCGAGATCTGCAACGGGGTGACATAAGAACACGGAGCTGAGAGCAACAAGAGGCTCGGTTCATAGAGGGTTAATGTGTGTGAGTGTCACTCAGGAGATCAGAGTGCTCGGCGTGCCAGGGTGAGAGATCACAACAACCTCAAAGATGGACTCTTAATTTGAAGGGTCGTCTTACATTGTATTGTATTTGTACAATTAAACCGCCTGATACGCCCTCCTGAAACCCGACCCTGATCCTGATCGGCTTTGAGGAACCTTTTTTTTTTTTTTTCTTGTGCTGATGTTTCTAAATTGGCCAATTTTCATTCCTGAACATTCAGGAATGAACATTTCTTTTGTTGTTGTTGTTTTTTGGAAACATTTATGTTGTTATGGTGCATCAGAACTTTCTATGTAAACCAGACCCGATACAATTTACTGATTATTTTAAATTTTGAAACATTTGCTTGCTGCTCCAATGTCAGGATCTGCTGATTTTCTTTGTCTTTATATAACTGTAGCATGAATATATTTGGATTTTGTGGCTGTAAGATGGACAAAACGAACAATAATAAGACATCAACTTATGCAAAAACTATGAATCGAATCAAGAAAATAATCAACAAATGAGAAAATACCTAAAAATCTCCTTTGTTTTAACCAGTGTGCTCAAACTAAGAAGGTTTAAATTGTGTTTAAGCATAGAGATAAAAAAAAAAACTCCACCAAACAATCAAATGAAGATATAATCTGTGCAAAGATGTTCAACCTTTTAAAAGATCAATACTGGATGACGTGACATGACTTGACGGTGTAATAAAAGTCCAGCATCAACCCAATATATTGACAAACTAGTATTGATTAGGTCCTTTTGTGTAATTTGTAATTTATCTGTTTTGCTTATTTACTTGTTTCAGTCCAAACAGACTCTGTTCACATGTTCAGAGATGCTATAATGAAGCTTAAAATGAGCATTTGGCCCTATTATTTACTTTAGCTTTTAGTTTATCAACTAAGAAAATCAAATAATAGTATTGATCATAAAAAAGATTTTAAAAGTTGACTGAAGTTGTGAGATAAAGTTGTATTTTAAGAAGCTGCATTAACCATTAAAGCTATACTACTTATTTTTTACATTTGTAATATTTTTACTTGCATGTTTAACCATCTTGAGTTACTGGCAAGCTCTGAAAGAAACATCCTTCCATATCAAAAGTGACTTTTGCTGAACATTGGATACTGTGGTCGTGACAATTACGGGATAATGACACAGTAAATGTTAAAACATGGTGTAACAGAAGTTAAAAGAGCTGTAAAATCAGTGAAGTGACTCTGTCTTAAGTTTGGTAACATCAGTCACCAAGTTAACTTTCTGTCTGTAAGAGGAGGATTGTGTCGTTTCTTCTCCTCAAAGCTGCAAAGTCGAGTTTTAAACGATAACACCGACTTTATTTTAGCTGTTTGGATCTACTGATATGAAGTCAGTGTTTCCAAACGATGTTCATCATGTAGATCATAAGATGAGTGATATAAAAAGGAAGTTCGGAGTAGACCCAGGGGACGTGTTGGAGATGGTCTGCCGTGATAGCTGCAACACGAGGAAGGAAGTTCATACGAATGGCTTGAACTGAACTGAACTGAACCCCGGTGTATAAATGCTGACTGATGAGTACGTTCAGAATCAGAATGAGTCGGTTTGGTGCACCATAATTTAAAGCAGATAAAAATGTGAACAGCTGTATGTGAGTCAAAGTTTTAACCATCACTCTTTGCTCGTCTCTTTCAGGTCATCCACCTCAGCTCTCCCCTGCTGCGACTCTCCTACCCACCGTCCTCTCTCCTCCCACCCCTCTCCTCCTCCTCTCTTTTTAGCCTCCCCTCACCCTCACGCTCTCCCCCCTCCCTTCTCCTGCTCCCTCCCCTATCGGCCTCCAAGATAGATTCCCTCAGGAGTAAGGTTGACCTACTCAAGCTGCCCCTCGCTCTCTCCACCAAGTCCATCTCCGAGCGCAAGAGCCAGCAGGGAGGAGTCGGCGAGCAGCGCGGCACGGGGGGTGGAGGAGGAGGCGGGGCTCGTAAAGCCCGCTCACCGCCGACCCGAGACATGGACAACGAGTCGCAGTACTCGGGCTACTCATACAAGTCATCCCACTCCAGAAGCTCCCGCAAGCACAGGTAGATCGGAAACAGTTTTCACATTTTGCAGCAGTCCTTCAACAGATTCTCTCAAAATGTTGAAGGTAGCCAGACGATCAGACAATCGTAACGCCTCTTACTTCAAGGACAAGACCTACCTGAAATGATGCTCTCCACCTGTTCTCCTCTGAAGTGAAACAATCTGGAGATGTAACGAATCGCTTTGATTCACAGCTGTATTAGTTAGGCAGTTTTATAGATGTAGTTTCACAGGAGAGCTGCTAAATTTGGGCCACAACCGAAGAAGCAGAAACCAGGAATGTTTGTTTAAATCAGTGCAAACCTTCTGTATGTCGAGTAGCTCTGCTATAAACCACCCTGAACATCCCTCATGGGGAAGAGTAAAACAAACTTAAGCGCTGCTACCACTACCGTCCACTAACCGCGTGCCGTGTCTTCCAGGGATCGGAGGGATCGTCACCGCTCTAAGAGCCGAGACAGCAGCAGCCGTGGAGACAAATCAGTAACTATCCAGACGCCAGGAGAGCCGCTGCTGGATGCAGAGTCGACACGCGGAGATGAAAGGGTCAGTAACACGAGTCCTATGCAAAGTTTGTCCATTTTACTTCAGCTCTTTTAGCATCTAGAAACTATAATTTCAATTCTGGTCAGACTGCAGCAGTCATGTTCCTCATTGCATAGATGAATGTTTAACTCAGGTTAAACACGCTGACTTCCTCGGGGCTTCACGCTCCTCAGACTGTGACCTCACCGCTGTGTTTGTTCTTATTAAAATGCAGTAGATGGACTCATGTTGACCGGCCAAACATCGCCTTTGTGCTGTCGCAAAGAATATTGTTCTCCTGAAGTGTGTTTGAGCTGTCAGTCACTTCAATTCAACCCTGGTCTGTCTTGTCAGCCAGCTGAGGGAAGTCGGTGTTGACCTTTGTATAATTGAGTCTATTGAAGAGGTATTATATTAAGTTAAAGGGCGTGTGTTCATTAAAGAGGCTGTTTGTTCTATGGGGAAGTGAAGAGGCGCCTTTTCTTTATATAGTAAAGAGGCATTTGTGCGTGGATACAGACGGATGGACGGGTTGAAGGGTCGATTCTTCCATAACTTCATAAAATATTTGAACTTTTCTGGACTTTAGGGACAGAATTTCTTTTCAGAAAGGAAGGATTGTTTGCTCAGGCTCTCCTAAACATGACTTTCATATAAATAAAGTGTGTAATTTTAATGGTCTAGTAAAAAATCTGCAGCAAAGCTCAGATGAGCTTGTATATCTTCATTCTCATGTCTTCATGTGGTGTTATTCTGCAGGTTTTCTTTAAACTAACCATATTCCTCCTTATCTGACAGGATGATAACTGGGGCGAGACCACCACGGTCGTCACCGGCACCTCAGAACACAGTATCTCCAACGAGGACCTGACCCGCCTCACCAAAGATTTAGAGGAGTCGACTCCTCTGGAGTGCAAACGCTTCGTCGGCCCGGCTCTGGGAGGCTGCTTGAGCTTCTTCGCCCTCGTCACGCCTTTAGCTTTCCTCATCCTCCCGCAAGTCTTGTGGCGCGACGCCCTCGAGCCCTGCGGCACGCCCTGCGAAGGCCTCTACGTCTCTCTGGCCTTCAAGCTCCTGGTCCTGCTCATCTCGTCCTGGGCGCTGTTTCTCCGGCCTCCTCGCGCCACGCTGCCGCGTTTCTTCGTCTTCCGCTGCCTGCTGATGGTGCTGGTGTTCCTGTTCGTGGCGTCGTACTGGTTGTTCTACGGCGTGAGGGTGCTGGAGCCTAGGGAGAGGGACTACAGGGGGATCGTGGAGTACGCCGCCTCGCTGGTGGACGCCCTGCTCTTTATACAATACTTGGCTCTGGTGCTGCTAGAGGTCCGACACCTGCAGCCGGCCTTTTGCCTTAAGGTGGTCCGGAGCACGGACGGAGCCAGCAAGTTCTACAACGTGGGGCACCTCAGGTCAGTGAGACGATCAAAGCTTTTCTGCAGATACTTTTGTTCCTGCACAGCAGCTGATGTCGGACCTGTATTTACCGTGGCACTGATGATCGACACACTGTGTTTTAGTATCCAGCGGGCGGCTGTCTGGGTGTTGGATCGTTATTACAGCGACTTCTCCGTCTTCAACCCGGCCCTGCTCAACCTGCCCAAGTCCATCCTGTCCAAGAAGATGACCGGCTTCAAGGTTTACTCCCTGGACGGTAAATACAGCTGCATCACGGCTCTGTAATGATGCATTCAATGACTGAGGTTTAAGATTCAAAGCAGCTGAACGATCTTCTTCACTCAAATCTGCACGAGGCAAACGTACCTACCTCACTGCCAGAGTTAAAATATGAATGTTATTTTATTCCTGCTCTTACTTGAACACGAGCATCAGCTTAAATACCTGAAACGCAATCAGCTAATTCCTCCCTCCTGCATGTGTTGTCTTGTAGAAAACACCACCAATAACTCCACAGGCCAGTCCCGGGCCATGATAGCAGCCGCCGCTCGGAGGAGAGACAACTCCCACAACGAGTTCTACTACGAGGAGGCTGAGATGGACCGCAGGATCCGCAAACGCAAGGCCAGGTCAGATAGAGAGCTCTTTGTTTTCTGGATTACCTGTTGTGATCTGACAGCAGGGGATTCATTATGACGTGTGGTTGGTGGAGATTGCATGAGTCAGACAAAGACAATGCACAGAGAGACAACTTTGTCTGTGCATGAAGAGAGGGAAACGCATGACCGATGGGTCAGTCCAGGCTCACATGTCGGCAGAACAGTGAGCGGTGCAGGACGATGGGATGACGTATTACAGGATATAGTTTGTTTTTGTTTCTGGGTTTTTCCCATTCTCTAAATTTTCTCCTCTTGCTTTTAAAAATAAGTCGAGATTTTTCCAGTGGAAACTATGAGCGGACGGCAAACACAAGAAACAGAGAGTGGGCAAAGTGTTGCTCGATAAGTCAGATAAAAAGAGGCCGACTGATTCATCAGCTGAGCGCGATTTTATCAGACAATATTAGCACAGCACAGGAATACAGGTATGTGCTCATGCGATGACTGATAAGTCACAAGAATTACAGATACGGAGAAACGTCTGCGGCAACTTAAAAAAGAGGGTCGGCATTCGTTTGCTCACCAGAGAACAAGTCGATTCTTTAAACGTGAAGCGAATGACTCGACAGATCGGTTCAGATATACGATATGTCGTGCGCTGATTTCTGCAGGGTCGATTTGAGTGCAGCTGTTTGTTGTGTGGTTGCAAAATGTTAGCACTTTTTCTCCTTTGCTGAATTGCAACCAGGCAGAGCACCGGTGCCGACATTCGTCTGCCAGTATATAAATATAAAATGTAACATCTCACATTTCTGCAGCAGTTTCACAGTGTTCGTGCCTCATCGGATTTGTGTGACAGTGTGTGAACGCGTCATGTGTTTTAAAATAGCAAGTGTAAGTATTGAAGGATGCAAATTGAGACACAGCATCAGTATTGAACATAGATATTTGGGCTGTCTGAGCTCCAGAGAGTGAGCTGCACGCACTCCTCAGAGTATGCAAAATCAGTGATGTGTCTTGGACGTCGAGCATGTTGATGAGGTTTTGATGCTTTGGAGGGGACAGCCGGTTAACTTCCTTAAAGTCCCAGAATCATTCATAATTATTCATATTTATTCGTACTGAACCTGTCTTGAGTCACGTGTGTTAAAGGACACCGGCTCTCTTTGCTTCCAAACTCACGACACAGAATCTTCAACATCTACAACGCTTCCTTCTCTCGTCCCTCCAGGTTGGTCGTGGCGGTGGAAGAGGCCTTCACGCACATCAAGCGTCTCCACGAAGACGAGGTCGCCTCGTCCCCCAAACATCCGAGGGAAGTGATGGATCCCCGGGAGGCGGCTCAAGCCATCTTCGCCCCGATGGCCCGAGCCATGCAGAAATACCTGAGGACGACCCGGCAGCAGGCCTTCCACAGCATGGAGAGCATCCTCACACACCTGCAGTTCTGCATCACGCACAACATGACGCCAAAGGTAACTCACTCACCTTTTATACGGACAAGTAGGAGTAGCTTTGTTTGAGGTCTGAAACAAAACAAATTAAACATGCTGAGTGTTTTTTAAGGCTCTAGGCCAAAATCCAATTAAAATAAAAAGTAATTTCTTTTCAGAACGTTTAATGATGTTCTTCAGAACAGCACTTTGTATTCATGGCTTCAGCATTTCAAAAATCCTGATTACAGCTCTAACAACACGGTACATGAACATTTTTAGTCCATGCAATCGATCAAAAGTATTTGTAGTTAAAATAATTCACATGCAGATCTACAGAAAAATAAATTGTATTAACATTGATGTAAACACGACGATCCTGCATTTAAGAATTGATGCGCAACATGAAAATATTTCTTTCTACTATTTAAAAGTTTTTATTTAAACAAGATTAAACATCTATTTTACAAGAGTCAAAGGCAGGCAGCAATAACAGTGTTTTATAGACAAACAACATAAGATGGATGTGACAAAATTAAACAGAATCGCTGCTATAAAATCATAAATCACACGGCATCGTTAAAACAACACAAGAACTGTTGAAAATAGTGTTTGTAACATGCAGTTTTTAAAATCTATCCCAGACAGCACACAGTTTCTGCAGGAATAGCAGGTTTTGTTATTCCAGGTCGAGCTCCAGGCAGGGGGAGCAATATTAAAAAGTTCTTCCACCCAGTTCAGTGAAGTCTTTAAGGACCTGAGCAGAGAGCGGAGCTGTTGACACGTTTTCGTTGAATAAAATTTACATGCGTTGATCTAGATTAAGCAGCAACGGACATATTTTAATATTAAAACATGTTTTCCAGTGTTTCCATGGTAACTAACATCCCCCATCCTCCCCCCCGTCAGGCTTTCCTGGAGCGTTACCTCACCCCGGGCCCCACCATGCAGTACCAGCAGCAGAACGGCAGGGGACGCCAGTGGACTCTAGTGAGCGAGGAGCCGGTGACCACGGCCCTGCGTCAGGGTCTGGTGTTCTCACTGCGACGCCTGGACTTCTCCTTGGTGGTCACGGTGACTCCGCTCCCCTTCTTGCGACTCGGGGAGGAATTCATCGACCCAAAGAGCCACAAGTTCGTCATGAGGCTGCAGTCGGAGACCTCGGTGTGAAGACTCCTCACACCTTCTTTTTTAATTTGTCCTCCTCCTCCTCCTCTTTTTCTCCCCATGCTGGCTCCTGCTGGATCACTCTTGTCGTCGGGACATGCGGAGGCCATGTGGTCCAATCCCATTCAGCCATTCCCCTCCCTCCCCCTTTCTGTCTGTGACAAAGAAACCATTCGAGGAGAGAAGGGGTGTGAATCCCCTCTCCTGTTTTATGATCTGATATCAAACTGTGATCAGCTCAACGATTGTCCAAACCTGGAGTTTAACAGATGCCTTCACTTCTTCTTCTTCCTCTACTACTCTGTAAAAAAAAAAAAAAACGGGAGGGGGGGACTTTTTCTGTCTTTGCCTTTTTCTTTCGCTGTAACCACTGGACTACTTTACTGTGCTGACTCAACACACGAACACCAGGGGATGATGGTAGTAGGAGGGTGGTGGTGGTGGTGGTGGGGAGGGGGGATTACATCACATCTGTCACTTCCTCTTTCACACTAACTGGAGCTCTGACTGCAACGCTGGTGTGCCACTGCCCTGTCGGCGTATTTTTTGTTTTTGTTTGACATGTCAAGGACTGATTTTTTTTATATATATTAAAGGGTGTGACTTTATTCTTTTTTTTTTTTTTTACTTACAGAATGTAGCATTATGTGCATTTGAAATTAACACGTCGCTTTTCTGCCGGGCCTCAAGGCCAACATGTTTTTTTTTGTTTTATTGTTGGAAAAATGGAAGTACATTCCTGTTGTTGCTATTCCAGACTCTGTATATTCCATGATTGTCTTTTAAAATATGCAGATTTAGTTTTATTCTACACTGGCTTTTTTTTTTTTTTTAATGATTAATTTTTTTAGACAAACACACAAAAAAGACCCCGTTTACACCTGTTATTAACATTAACGCAGTTTATATCTGGATGAGGATGTTGAAGCATAAGACTGTTTGTACTTTTTTGTCAACGAATCCCATGAAAAGATGAGAAAACCAACAATGTGTGTGCCTGTCTCTTGTTCCCTTCATTTCTGCTGAAGTTACGAACATAGATTTTCCTTGAAAAGCTGCCGGACACTGTAGTTTTTACCAGGAACTAATAATGCCGTCACTGTGTTTCTATTTTAAGCTGCGAGTGTTTTTAGAACATGAGGTGTAAAGCAGATAAAATGACCTATAGCGTTGCAATGAAGCAAAATGTGACTCACTGTTCTTCATAATTTTATTTTTTGTCTTTTCATGGGATTTACTGAGAACAGGGAAAAATAATGCTAATCGGAACGACTCGATCTACCACTGGACTGTTGGGCGACTATCTGGAAATGGTTTTGATCGTAACTGTCAGGAAGGAGTGAGTGCGGTCTGTGCAGAAAAAGAAAAAAGAAAGCAAGCAGGCTGAAAGGCCACCAAAGGCCACCACTTCCTGCCGTCTCAAGCTGAAATCAAAAAACAACAATGGAAAAATAAGTCGAGCTTCAAGCCTGATTGTTTAGTTGCAAAGAGTTTCTAAAGCGTTTCCAAGCTTGCTTGTGTTTGGATCTTTCACACACGTCTCGAGGCCTTGCTCCTGTTTTCTTGACCTGAAGGAGGAAGAGGCGCCATCTTTAACCGAGAGTTACAATCTCCTCCTCATATTATTTATAATCTATCTCCATAACAACTGAACTCAATCTCAAGCTGAGACATTTATTTTGGTTTATCGAATCATTCTGAATCATTCCTATCCGGTTTGTCAGGGACAGAACGATAAAGCTGTGGATTTCCATCGTCGTGTTTGCAGTTTGCACACTTCACCAACAGAGAAATCCGAAGGTCTAATATTAAGACGTTATGTATTTACATAAATCATATCAAGTTCAAGGTGAATATCGGTGAGATAGCTCCTGTGTGCCATCAGATGTTGTTGAACGCTTCTGAAATGAGTAATTTACAGCGAGGCTTTGTTTTTTTTTCCGCTTGACCTTTAACACGTGTGAGTTCCACTTTCCCATTTCACATGTTCTCACCCATACATGATGCAGAATCGAGACACTTACTAATACCAGGTGTGAACGGGGTCGTGGCGTTTTCCAGGCTTTTAAACAATGTGTACATTCAGTCGTGAACAGGCAGCTGTAGTTAAACTATGAGCTGACTTCTGTGTGTTGTTTTTTATTTTAATGCATTTTCCACAAGAATCCCAAATCCAGACGTGCGATTGTACCTCGCTCTCTCTGCGGCTCCTCTGCAGCAGTAGCAGCAGCGTATCACCGCCTCCGCCTTGTGCCACGAGCTGAAACGAGAAACCGTGAAACAATGCTGCCTCCATCCGTCAGCCTTACTCCTAACCAGATGTGGAAGGATGTTTGTGGGGACACACATCTGTCCTCACACTGGCTCCTTCTTCTCCAGGTTCCTAAAAACAACAACGCTGAAACTCGCCTGATGTTGAGACTTGAGCCCCTCTGTTGTATCTACCTACAGTATGTTGAGCCACGAAGCCCTTTACATTTCTTTAATATATCCAAACAGCAGGACAGACGTGCGACATGTCATCCGAGTGATCAAAATGCAGATGTTTTTTTTTTTAAATAAATAAATAAAAGTGCATGCTAGAGTTATTTCGGACTCCAAAACTTTTTTATAATAAGTTTGTTTTCTATCATTTTGAAGGTGCCTAAGTTATGACGATGCAATTTTATCGAATGTTTTTACTTTTGAAAACAAGTGGCTTGTAAAAAAATATTTGTAGATTTGTCTTGTATCTCCTTCCTAATTTTTATTTTTTGTTTTGGTAACTGAACCTTGTATAGTGTGTTAGGCATTTCCCCATTATTAAACCATTTATTCCTTATATGTCCTCTCTTTGTCACTTTGTCTTCGATCATGGGAAGTCATATGGAGCCAGAGCTATCTTCGATGCATGATTCATCTTTTATCGACAGCGTCTATAGATCTGGTTTCGTCATGCAGTTCTGCTTTCTTTCGGGTTCCGTCGAATATGTCGAAACACTGGATCTGAGCAATGTTCAGCGAACGGCAGAAGACGAAGTTTTCACAAGAGTTTTAGAGGAACTTCTGTGCGAAGGGGAGGAGGATGGCCGTGTGGTAGGCTTGTGGTTTCACAGCTTCAAAAAAAAAACGGACAGCGAGCACCGGACTTCCTCATCGCTTCTGTTCACAGAGCTCACTTCGGATGGTCTTTTGAGAGATCACACTTACAGACGACAAAGGGGAGAACGACAAAACAGACCTTTTCTCTTATCCTATCTACAGATCGCTCGGTAAGATGTTGCGAGCGCTGCACATCGCTGTCTTTCTGATCATCTATCCCACCTGCGCTGGTGAGGAGTTCTTCTCTTTTAAGACCTTTTGAGACTTTTAAGTACTAAAAAGTCTTTGTTGTTGTTCTCGCTGGTGTTTGGAACATCTTAACGTTTCTTCTTGGAGTTGGCGATGAGGCCGTATGTTGACGATGGTGTGTTTTCTGTGTACAGAGGCCATCGGAGACATGGGGATATGCTACATCCTGGATGGGATTCTCATCGTTTACGGCATCATTCTCACCATCTTATACTGCAGACTGAGGGTAAGACAAACAGGAAAAAGACACATGCCACCATGATGAAAATGCAGAACTGTTCTTGGACGTTTCTCAGGATTAGGGTCGAGTGTGGGGTTCGAAAGATTCTTGAAGATTTACAAAAATTTTGTTGTGAATGACACCGCCAAGTTTTACCTTCATGTTTGTCGTAGCGGCTTGACTTTTTTCAGCAGTTTGAAAAGCAAACTCTTCACCTCCTCTTGAATCTTTCACTGCGTTGACCAGTTGAATCTCACAAATCGAAGTCCGCCTTCACGCCTCGTGACAACTAATCAAGTTAACTTTCTGATTCATTTTTCACAGATGGTTCCAACCAGCAAAACGCCAGCCAATCAGCCAGAGGTAATTAACATTCAATATATCTCTATCGTTGTGCCAGGGAAGCTTGTTTTGTGGCGTAAGCTTCAGTTCTGCTTTAAAGCCAACGTCAGCCTATCGTTTCCTGTAAGCTTGGTGTGACCACCAACCTACATTATTTATACACTGACTGCAGGCAGTCACAGTTTCCACCCGTATTTCTTCACACAGACAAATGTGTCAGATCCCACTTCCTGCTGAATGTTGTATTGTGCAGAATAAGAGGAATCGATGCTTAAATCTTAGATTGAATAAAAATAAAAATCACACCTGTGTGGATTTAAAGAGACAGACTGATGATGATGATGTTTATTAATGTTACTGAACTGAAGCACTGTTGGTAATCCTCTGAACTGTTTCCATCCCACAGAAGACTGCAGAGGGAGGCATCTATGCGGTGAGACATATCATTGTAATGCTTAAAAAGACTTTTAAAAGGGCACTTGGTGGAAAAGTGACAGCTTACCGCCCGGCCGGAGGATAAACTACTTTCTTTTTGTTGTTGTTTTTTAAACAAATCACCTATCTGGCTGTCAGAAAAGCAAGAAGAAAAAAAAAATCACACTTCTCTGTGTCAGTGCAGGAAATGCTCACCACAGTTTTGAAGAAACGTATTTTAAACGTGTGACATAAGTTTTTTTTTTTTACTTCTTATTATCTTCATATGTGTGTGTGTGTCCTGCAGGGTCTGACTTCGCACAGCACTGACACGTACGAGACTATCAAAATTGAAAAAAAGCCGATCGTGTGACCAAAGAGGAAGATTTGGTTGCAGAGAGGACGCCGAGCGCGGAGAGACGGAAATGTCGGATCTTGTGAAGCTTTATACTGTATATTAAGTTTTGTTAAAGGTCCAGTGTGCGACATTTAGGAGGACCTGTTGGGAGAAATGGAATATGATATTCACCTGCACGTTTAATCACCTGAAAATAACAAGTATTATGTTTTTCATATCTACGGACAGCCCGATTTTTCTCTCACTCATGTTGAATGTTTTGCGTTTTTCTTGCACAGCCTCCGTACTTTCTCCCACACACTGGACCTTTAACCTGTGCCAGGTGTTTGTGCATAAAGTTTCTATGCGTTATTTTTCTCTTCTCTTTTTTTATTTTTGTAAAAATCAACAACAACAACATACTACTACCTTTATTCCTAAACTTTATGTCATGCATGCATGAAATGTTTAAATTAATGTAACAATTTATTAATAAATGCGATGTCGGGATGGATTTTCCTGCATGAGACTTTAATGTTTCGCAGCTGGTCGCGCCTGTAAAAACAGAAGTTGGAATTTATCTTTAGCTTCGGTTCATGTGTTCCCTTTTTTTTTTTGAATACCAGAGGACTTGTGCTTCTCTATGTGAAAATGAAATTATTGAAATCAATTAGGGCTGCAACTAAGTATTATTTTTTTGTTAACAAATGATCTGTTGATTATTTTTGATTCATCTTTTGGAGAACATTCTGAGAAATATCGATTATTGTTTGACTAGACTCGACTTAGACTCGTTTCTAGTGGTTTTAAGCTGTTCATGAGCATAAGAAACAAGTTGATATATTTTTTACATATTATAACAAATCTCAGGTTAATTTTGTTTGAAACTTTGAAGCATCGAGCTGGTTATCATATCACTGTTTGAACCACACACCAGTTGTTTAATGACTGTAGCAGCTTTGTAACATTACCTGTTAATTTCCGAGGAAATCTTTCACCACAATTAGTTTCCTGTATAAATAAACATTACAGTTAACCGGAATTCAGTCCAGAGTTTCCAGACAGTAAACATCTCTTTTCTTTCACTGTCTGCATGTCTGCATAGAAACATAACTGGAAATGTATTCAAATCAGATTTCATAACACCATGAGCATCTCTGTGCTGTTTCCCCCGAGGCTTTTCACAACGCCACGACAAACTCACTCACATATCCAGATGTGTGTTGCAACACCTTAACATGGGAAACCGACTGAGGTTGACATAATGGGGTCATTGTGGTAAAATGAGTATATATTAGCCTAACGTACCTGTTTCCTCATTTTAATTCATTCATCATTTATTCATGTTGTAACATAATTATTAAAAGTCTTTGAATAAACATTTTTGCCTTGAGTGTTTTTTTGTTTGTTTGTATTTTCAGCATGAATACTCTCAATGCACCTTTTTCATTTAACACAGATGTAAAGCATCAGGTTGATACTCTGTCACTGTGTGTGTCTCTTATCAGCATATCAGCAAATAAAAGCAGCATGAACAACAGTCTGACTAAATACATTTTGAATTTCACACGAGATTGTGCTGCATTCAATTCTACCTGGGAAATTCAGACATGAAAATGGTTAGTATCACATGTTGTGTGCGGTGACAGGAAAAAACACATCGACACAGCAACCTTTAAAGACGGAAGGATGTTAGGGAAGACAGTTTATCTGAAATCTGATAACCGCAAGACACTTTGGTATAAAAAGCCACAAAGTATCTATAGAACCAAAATAGACTTCTACGTTTAATCTCCTTCTGTTAATTACAGTATTTTTGGTGCATTCATGACTTTTCATTCTGCGATTCTGATATTTCCAGAATGTAATGAAGGAGCTCGAAGCTGCATGACAAAATCAGAAAAGATATAGTCCTAAATAAACAGGAAAATAACCTTTTAATATTCATACAGTGGTGGGGAAATTCACATTTGTGTCTTTTATAAGCTTGTTTGCTTCTGGTAAAGCCTCACTTGGACTTGGAGTTGTCTCAAATTGCATCATGAAACCATTTTTAATGAATTTTTATTTACATTTTTGGGTTTTATTTCACATTATTGTCTCTATTTTGTTCAGTTTCTCCCCCTGCTATGTTTAAAATGCTCTAAAGTTGACTAATTAGTTTACTAAATAAACCAGCTTGTTTACTAGAAGGTGATTTGTCCAAGGCGTACCCCGCCACTCCCTCAGTGCCAGCTGGGATTGGCTCCAGCCTCCTGCTCCACTGATGAAGGATAAGCAGTAATGGAAACTGGATGAATGTTAACCAGAATAAATTATTTTCTGTGTATCTATTTTTCTTTTTTAAAAATATTATTTCCTACCGACTCTTCCCAACACCACGCGAACGCACCAAGTGGGCGTGTCTATGTGCCACATTGGGCGGAGCCTCGTCAGACAGGTGTACAGGCTCCAAACCTGTGCTGTAGCTGTAGCTTCGTCTTGCGTGTGCGTGACAAGCGGGACGTGTCTCTGTTGGGTCAATAGTGGCTTTATTTTTCTTTTCCGTCAACTCAAACATATTTGACAGTGTCTCCGCGCGCGTGTTTGCTTTCAGTCTGCTGAGCTGTTTTTCCAGGTGCCGCACGTGACTTTTAATTTTGTTGTTGCACGCGAAATGAAGTTAAATGAGTTTACAATCAAGCGATATTCACCTCGTGTGAGTTGTGGAGAACAGTGGAGGATTTTTTCTTATGGTTTTGAAGCATCATATGTGAGCTTCTGAAGCGGGAACACCTGGTGCACCTGTCCACAGGTGTGTGAACTCAACACAGATACTGAAAGTTTAATATCTGAAGTTTTAACAAGAAGGAGGAGAAGAAGAAGAAAGTTTGATTCAGACCTGCTTTTCTTTTCTGGACTAAAGATGGAGCGGGCTGGGCAGAGGGCAATGTGTCTGCCGCTGCTTTTACTAGTCGGTGAGTTTTGAGTTACTCATTTACATGACAATTCACAGTTTAATGCAACCTCCACTGTCAGGAGAAGACACGCCACTGAAAGTCTGAGAAATATTTAAATGAGCTTCTTGCACTTTAATTAACAGTGTCTGATTCTACAGGGTTTACTGTATTTTCCACTTTTTTAAAAATATATCTTGCAATCATGGAAAGAGTTGACCTTCTAGTCTGCAAGTAAGCAACTTTTTAAATAGCCCACACAAGTTGCAAACTTTCACCGACACGAAAAGAGGAAATAAAGTGGAAATAAACTGCAACCTTGCATTTCATGTCCATTCCTATTCAGTCCTATAAGCACCTGCAGGGATGCCACAGTGACTCTTTGGCACTTTTTAATGACACAATCCTTCAACATGTGAAAGATATTTCTATAAAAGTCCCGTGTGTGTGTGTGTGTGTGTGTGTGTGTGTGTGTGTGTGTGTGTGTGTGTGTGTCCTTACGTTTAGTCTAAATCTGTCTCTGCTCTGTGTTTACTGTCTGATTATTGCTGTACTACATGGCCAAAGGTGTGAGGACAATGCAGATCTTGTGCGTATGTGTCATTTCTTTTATGTGTAATGCTGCGTTCTTCCTTTTTTTGGCTACATAAATGATGAAACGTTACAGTATACACTCTTTACACATACACACACACACCTTTTGTCTTCTACACTAGTCTAGGTGCTTTTTTATGGCCTCCTTGTTCCGGTGGAAGTCACCCTAAGTGCTATTGTTGTCTGTAGTTACACTTCATGCCCAAAAACTATGTGGTCACCCTCGATCTTGATACCACCAAGTGTTTTTCCATCATGTATGGTTGTGTATTTTTAGTTTTTCTGTAGAATAATGACCAAACATGCATGATTTCATCTAGGCCCTTATTTTTAGACAGTAGCGTGCGTCCAGCTCTGTGGCAGCAGTTTGAGGAGGGCGACTTCTTGTATCTGTGCACATAAAAAATAGTTTTTCCACTTTGGAGTGGAAGATTTTTTGACTGATCTGCAGCTTTGAGTCCCCAACATCACATACCCAATCTCAGTAATACTCCTGTGACTGACCTGGAGCTAATCTCTGATGGAAATCCTTGATACACCAAGGCTGTGAGGCTATCTAAATTAGTTATCTGTCTATCTGTACGGGGTTTGGCCCTTCACTGTGTTTGTTTGTTCCTGCAGGTGTGGAGAAGGACGAAGCACGACAGAATGCAGCTCAGTCACATTCTTACTTTTAGTAAACATGAATCAGAACTTATTGCCCAACCTGCGCCTTCCTGTTTTTCTGACTAATTCTGCAGTCGGCTGTTTTTGTTTCCTTCTTCAGCGGAGATTTAAAAAACTCTGACTGAAGTGAAACGCCGTCCTGCTGTCAAATTAAAACAGACGAGCTGATGCACATATTACACTATTGTTTCTTTTTTTGTAAAAACCTGCTGCCACAAGTGTGATAAAGTTACCCTGGACTCGAGCGAACAGGAAAAGCTTGTATGGCAGCCTTTGTGCGACGCTCAATGAGCTCGTGTTTGTCTACAGTTTGCGTGAAGTGTTTAATGCTTTCTTTGAGTTTGGTCACACTCTCCGCTCACGTCTTTATTTCTCTTTACTCCTCCCTGTCCTTCTCCCTTTTATAACTCTGTCTCCCCATTTAGGTCACCCACACTGTACTCCCTTTGTTGTCCAAATTTAAACTCTCTCTGTCTTTGTGAAGAGATTGTCTTTCCCTGTCTTTCTCCGTGTCACCGTTTTGTTGATGTGTCCTTGCAAAAACTGCGTGGGATATCATGGCTGGGAGTTTGCATCTCATAATCATTAATTGAACTCGTAAATCAGTAACCACGCTACAAATCAAAGGGCAAACGTTTGGTTTTTCCTGTTTGAGTTGTTGGTGCACTGCTACTCTCTCTCTCACACTCACACCCTCTTCACTCAAGCTTGTCCCACATTTAGATAAAGGCTTTTACCCAGGTGTGATAAACCTACACTCAGACTTAGTCATTAGTCGGCATGCTTTGACGTACACAGATCATTACGGCGTACGGAGGCTGCTGTTCAATCTCTGATTTTCATGCCAGTGAATGGATTAACATTCAGTGCTTCTGTACACAATTTTGTAAAAGAAAAGGTGAATTCCTGCAGAGTGTTTGCACTGTGTTTGTTAAAGATAAGATAAACTAAGATAACACAAATACCCTGAGGCAGTTCCCACGTCCAGAACTGATGAAAACATTCCTTAAAAAGAGACAAACGGATGTCAGGAATCTGAAGTTTTATGTTATATCTGGGAAAAACAAAAGATCCAAACTAGAAATAGTTTATATAGTCCTTTTTTTAAATAAACAAATTAATCATGAATTCAGATTCATCATTATGACACAAAATAACAGCACCTAAATGATCATGTTCAACCCGCCGTATAACACTAAAACTCTCCATCACGGTAGCTCTCTCTAAGTTCACCAACAAGGAAATGTTTCTCCACTTGAAAACAGATAAAAGCTCCTTTTGTTCAGACTGTTCACACTGTTGCCTCACAGCATGAAGATCCTGAACGGGCCCCCCACCCCTCACCCACTTTTCTTTGTGCCATTTACATGTCTTCACTGTGTCTGCACGTCAACAGACAGCCGGGTGAGGTGAATCAGACTGCATGTAGATGTGAATGTGACGTGAAGTGTCTGCCTATAGACAAACCTGTCTGGGATATGCGCCGCCTCTCCGTCAATGCATTATCGGATACTTTACAGTTAAAGACTGGAAAAGCAAAAGGTTTCGAGTCAGTCAGTCGATCTGCACGTCGCTTTGATCCAGACTGAAAGATCTACACATCTATTAGAGGGATTAACATTAAATTTCTTCAGATATTCAACTGACTGACTTTAGTCGCCCTCTGGCTTTTTCCGCTGAGGTTAAAGGCAACTTGGTAGTTTTTGCTGGGATAGACTGTCCTGAAATGTTGCACAGACATTCATGTTCCCCTCAGGATGAACCGTCATGACTTTAGCGAGCTCCCAACTTTTCATCTAGCTCCACTTTCAGTGCAGAAGTCCCTAAATACAGCCTCGAATAGCTGCTTGCATGAATTAGGACTTTATAATTTAATGATGAATCGGTTCCTTTTTGGTGTAATTGATATTGTTTCACCACTAAAATGAATGAATCACTAGTTTAAAAGCCAATTCACTAGAGCAAAAACATGTAACTGTGACTAATGTGTAACTATGGACTATTGGTGATTAATAAATCATGAATACAAAGACGTACAAAGCTCTGTCTGACGGCTTTTGTTAGTCTCTGAGTGGGACAAGCAGTAATAATTCAGCAAGTGTTGAAGTTACCTCTCAAATAACTGACTAACTGTTAAAGCACGCTCCACGTACTTCTCACAATCGTCTTTATTTGACAAAGATTCTCACTCCGTCCCTCTCTCCTCCTCAGTGGTGTCTGCGCAGGGCGTCTTTGTGGAGCCTCCTCAGCCCGTCACGTCCCAGCGCTCCCTGGCAGAAAGTGAGACCAGGCTGCCCTGTCGATACCAGGTGGAGGATGAAGAGAAAGTGGTTCAGGTCACCTGGTTCAAGGAGCTTCCAGACGGCAGCAAAGAGCAGATCATCACTGCCCACTTCGCAGACGGTCACACAGGTAGGCGAGAGAGCAGCTACTGTTCGGACATGAGGCCTCATCGGGACTGTCCTCATCATATAGATATTAACCTAATAATCAACTTTATGACCAATGAAACCCTGAATTATTACTGTTACTTGACTAATATCCTCTTTAAGTAAAAGTACTCCTTTTAAATATACTTACAGGGTTCCCACGGGTGCTTAAATTCCTTGAAAATGCTTGAATTTCAATTCAGTGTTTTCAAGGTTGTGAAAATGCTTGAATTTTTTGTGAAGTGCTTGAAAATGCTTGAAATTTCACAATGAGTTAAAAATCAAAACAGTCAATCTACCACCATATGAAATAATGCTAATTAGACCCATATTATTATGCCATACTGTGGCAACGCTGCGCTTCCCATGACCATCATGGAAAACACAACTAGTAGGCTACCTATTTAAAGGTGCTGGAAAAATGGAAAAACTGGTGCTTGAAGGTGCTTGAAAAGTGCTTGAATTTGTTCATGAAAAGGTGTGGGAACCCTGATACTTAAAGTAAAAGTTAAAAGTATTTTATTTAAAATAAATACAACATTGATGACTCTGAAAATAAGAACTAAAGTCAATGACACTACAGGTGAATAGGGAGGAACTTAGAAGAAGACAATTGTTTTTAAGTTTTCTGAAAGTTCAAAATATACTAATTAACAGCCAGGTTTAAAACTTTCAGTTTCATTTTGCTGACATGTTCAAGTCAAAGATTTCTACAGAGGGTGTTTTGGATATTTTTATCTTTTTATCACTCCATAAATGAGAAAATACTGTCAATAGCCTTTAACATGTCTGTGACGTTTTTAGGAATGAAATGTGACATAAATCAGGCTATGAGTGATATAGAAAGACAAAGTCTGTAGAAACTTTCAGAATACAGACCTTGAAGGATTAGTGTATTTAAGATTTACCTTTTTTTTTGGTACTTTTTTGTAGTTTACTTAGATTTTATGTTTGAATATGCAAATTACACATCGTATAATGTTAAGTTTTGGTGACATTAACAGACACAGACAGCCGTGTAACAGAATAATCACTTTAATGACAGACATGTGACATTAAGGAAGCAAAATTCCTAAAATCCACCCCGTGCATCGCCACAATGCTGTTAACCGTAATTGATAGAGCTTTCCCGCAGTGATAAATCAAAGTTTCTGCTGTGTATGGTCGAAAATTAATGGAGTATTTATTTATATTCTGTATCAGAATTGACAGTAAAGTTATCCTGATTTGTGAAACACAGCAGTCACTCTGTGGATGGTGACAGAGCAGTTTTGGTTCCTGTTGAGATAAAGTGTTTCTGCTGTGGGTGGGTCAGTTTATCGCTTGATGTCTTTTGGACTTGGCGAACTTCACATTTCAGCATTTAGATAAATAAAATCATCAGATTAATCTGCGATGACTGATACCCGCCACATGTCATCCCAGCTTGAACATTGTACAAATTATCATTCGCACGTAGCTCTGTGATAAAAGACTCATAAATGTTTACAAATGTGGCAACGCTGTGATTTGAAATGAGATCATGTCAGGAGGCGGTGTAGTTTTCCACCAGGATTATTCGTCTGCAGGGTGGGGTCGTGATGTCACTGGATAAATGCTGGTTTATGTCGATTTCCTTTCTTGGAGTTAATGCTTTTGACTAAGCATTTGTCATTGGGAACACATTGTAAAGTGTCATGTTTTGTCTGTTTGAGCTTAGATGAATTATCTGGAGTCTTTGTTTTGTATATTAGAGTTTGGGCGTTACTCAGGCCGGGTGAGGTTCGAGAGCGGGAGCCCCACGGAGAACTCGGCTCTGCTCATCCCCAGCACTGAGGAGTCGGACGAAGGAAGCTACACCTGCCACATCTCCACGTTCCCCAACGGAAACTTCGAGAGGCACATCACACTCACCGTCTGGAGTAAGACCTCCTCCTCCTCCACCTCCACCACCTCCTCCTCTTTTTAGCTTTTTCTTTCTTCTCTCCCACACCTTCATAATCCTATCAGAGCTGCTGTAATGACGTTTAAACCGTAATCATCTTCAAGAAAAGGAACAGCCGACCACGGGAAATTCAGCAGCTTTGCCAACGTGGCCGCAAACAGACAGCAGATTTAAAGCTTTGAGTGGGCGAAAAGCAAAAAGTGAACATGATTTTGGTAACAGTTTGCTCCTTCAAGTGAAAAATACAGATAATAAATGAAATGAAAGTTATTTAACTTTATTAAGGACACAATAGCTCACAAGATAAAAAAACAGACAATATATACAAAAAACTGTAAATACAAATATATTAAAAGACAGAAATCAAATAACTGCACTTACAAACTTGAGCACATGTGGCTTCACAGACTGGATGAAGACTGACTGAGTTCGGATCAGGGTTGGTCAACACCACAATAATGCCATTTTGTGACTTAGACAGCCTGCACAAATATCTGTACATATGATTTCATGTAAAAAGCAAAAATATACCCTGACACTGATACACTTTGTTGTTGAAAATTCGCTTGGAACTTCACTGAGAAGTTAGTAATTATGAATAAAAACACAAATATACTATCTAATAAATATATTTAAATTACCCCAAGCATGCTGAAAAGTTTTCTAATCGGTGTCCATATCTAGTTGTTGATACAGCGGTTAGAGAGTCGCTCAGGTGTCGAAAGTTGATTTTGTGCCCAATAACAAAGGCAGGTTTCAACCACAAGAGTTTGATTCAGTTTGTGATAAGTTTCCGAGTCAAGTCGGGTTTTATTTATAGAAATCCGAGATCATCCTTTAGACCTCCTACCACGAGACTCCCTGATAAAAGGAGCAGCGCAGGTCTGCAGCAGATGTATGAAAAAGAAGAACCAAGAAATATCAGCAGAAAGTGGTCTCGTGTTTGAAATAACTAAGTTACTAACTACTAGTTTCAAGAAAACAGTTCCTTCCACATCCAAAGCCTCAAAACAAGAATGTTTACACTGCAAACACTTAAAATTCCTCTTTTTTTTAAATTCAGCACCAGATGAAATGTCTGTAATGTTTCAGTGAAACCTTAACAGCAGCTGTGGGAATACTGTTTAAAAAAAAATAATGGATCATGAGTGAAATCAAACCCTGTGTGATTCTGTTCTGATCTGTATGACTTTATCATTTTGGCTGCCAGTCATCGACACTGACAGCTCAGTCACGAGCTTGTCCTGACACGCAACAGATCAGACGAACCAACAAAAACTCACATGCTCTGACACTGAATCCTCGACTCGTTAAACCACAAATATTCAACTATAGTGTATTAAATTTATATAAGTGGGAATCTGTAAGATAAAATTGTTATTTGTGATTTTTTTTTTTTTGGAGTGTGCAGGATTTCCCTGCAGGAAATCAGATCTCGCTTGTCTGTCAAACGCTAAAGGCTGGCACCGTGACGTCATGTTTTTACGGGGAGTTTCGACAGCTGGTTTTTCTTTGTGCCTTAATCCATAATGGCTCTTTCTGCTAATGCCAGCTACCTGTTCCATCTTTACCCGTGTTAATAATCCAAACACGGGTGGAAAGACTCTGAGTGTTTACGACAGTGCGGGCGGTCATGACCGGGGTGTGTGTGAATCAGAATCGTGTCAAACCAGTTGGTGACGGAGAACAAACAGAAATGTATTTGTGTGAAAATATCACGGGTGACATTTGCTCACGCGGTGTCTTCTTTCACGGTTATGATGCGCTTCGACGGTGTTTCACCTTCATATCCTGCATGTGGACATCGTGGAGGCTCCTGTTGATTTATGCATGCGTGCCTGGAGTCATGTAGCTCCTCGTCATCCATCATGGAAGCCTCAGTTCCTCAGGCTCAGATCCTGGCGGTACTTTGTTTTCCTGATTACCGTCTTGTCCGTGTTCCAGGATGATTTAAGGTCTTTTTTTTTTCATAATAATATTCTTATCTGAATCTCCCAGCAACAAAGTCTTGAAGAGCTCGTTGCTGCTGCTGCTCAGACTTGTCCCTGACATACAATGACAGTCACTGTGCAAACACACAGAAACGTTTAGTGAAATCCTGGTTTCAATAGATTGAATTACAAGTTACTTCAGGTAATTTAAGGGAAAGACAAATTAGCTTTCAGCAGGACGCTGGGAAGTATTAATTAAATCTTAATGCAGTAACAATGCATACTGTGCACAGGCTGTGTTTTAAGTTTAAGATAATACAGAACCTGAAAACATAGCTCAATATTTATGATGTATTACAATTATATATAGGCCTGTCATGATAATTATGTTATCGACTTATCGTGCAGTAATTACAATGTATAGTGCAATAAATCACCTGTCATGATATCGACTTATCGTAACAAATATTGGACCTCGATCGTGTTTGTCGACCTTGATGCTACCTGTCGTGTTTGTTCATGCAGGAATGTCAACATGATGCTGCACGAAGCTGCAGGCCTAAATAAACAGCTGCAGTCTGTTTGAACTGTAGCAACAGAAAAAATCTATTCATAGGTCCAATATTTCATCACTGGACCTTTTTTAAATGTCAACACTATTGTTCTGTTGGACTATTTTTGGTGACAATAAATCCTCCCAACAATAAGTAGTAGTTAGTCGTCAAAAGCCTAATTATACACAGGTAACGCACTATAATTAAACAAATACGCAAATTTTTGACCTTTTTAACACTATAAAAACAGACTTTTATGATCCCACACCAGGAAATTCACTCGTCCCAGTAGCTTATATACACAAGGTGGATAAAAAGAGTCTGACAGCTGCTAGAATGAAGGAGCTGTGGAGGCACTGCACTTCATTTTTGTTATCACTTCCTCCAAAGAAACTAAAGAAAATAAATACAGTAATTGTTTAATTTAATTTAATACATCAAAACATTGAACAGGTTTGTTGATTTTTTTTTTTCTGCCTGGTATGTTTTGAACTTTGTAACATTTTCTTTATGCTTTGATTTATAAAGTCTTTATGAATCAAATCATAAAGAAAATGTTACAAAGTTCTTTACAAAGACAAATTGAAGATTGAAACATTTCAAGGTTGAATAAAATCAGGTAAATAAAAAGAACAAAGTTGAACCAATAAAACACAAACACAGTAAAGACAAAAAGAGACGAGATGTTAGAAATTGGAAAGCAAAACTTTCTGGTTCTGTGTATATTAGGATGGTAATTCTCTAAACCACCAGTATACCAGGTGTTTCTATATAAGTCGCTGAAACTAACTGTTTCCCACTTTCTAATGGAAGATACTTTGAAACCGTGCCAGCCCGTCTAAACTTAAAAATACCCTCCAGACGTGGCCAATAAAAGTCAGTGCTTGGAATACTTGTTCGCTCTGAAAAACACAAACTCTGTTAATATTAAGAGATTAATTTCAAAAGTTTAACTGCTGACACATGACGTTCTGTTACGTCACTGTACATTCTCTGTGTTTCTGCGCTGGAGGTTACATATTAGGCCAGCAACTGGGTTCCAAACTATTTATATGTCACACAATCCTACTTGTATGTTCTCGTGTTAAACTCTTAAAAAAAAGATTTAGGCTGAGCACGAGGAAATTTTCCTCTTCAGCAGATGAACCTGGAAACACCCTTCAGATGTCATCTTGGCGCAAACATCATTCTGTGCAGTGACGTGACGAGAACAAAAACACATTTTTGAGTGACTGTAAGTATTTAATCCCTCAAAGCATTTGAAATCTGAAACAGTCTCCCTCCTCCTCCTCCTCCTCCTCTTCTATTAGTTGTACCCATCTCCTCCCTGGAGCCTGTTTTGCTGGTGGAGGGCCAGTCGTTCCGTTTGGCAGCCTCCTGTCGAGCCGTGGGTCGCCCGCCTCCCCGTCTCTCCTGGGACACGGATCTGCCAGGCCAGTCCCAGAACCGCACCAATGAAGGCGGGTCTGTGTCCAGCTACTACTCCCTGCACCCGCTGCGCAGCATGAACGGGAAAAAGCTGGACTGTCTGGTGTGGCATCCCAGCCTGGAGAAGCCAGCGCAGGATCTCAAACCGCCTGGTGGTTCAATGTGAGTACAGCTGATAATGATGCTGAGTTTAGGGCCAGATGTTGTCTCCCATGTCCAGTGTGCTGTTACTGCAGGAAATCTGTATACTTGTACATTTTGTACCTTGTTTGTATCGACAAAACAAAAAGCGAAACGTTCAAATGAAATGAAATACTTCCCTGAGGCTCGAGTCTTTTTATAGTAAGCACGCTGACCTGTTGATCTGTTTTTTAGCACCTACACTTCTGCAACATGTAAAAATCTAGACATTGTTTTAACCTCTCATGAGCAGGAGGGACGGGTACGTCTTGGCAAAAACAAGTGTAACCTATTAACTAACATGAATAGAACATATATCATGTTGTTGATTGAGGTGTGCGGTGAGGAAGTCATACCAGAGCTCTGGAACAGGAACAGCCCAAAAGAAATGATAGTAAATGAGTCATTAATCTAATTAGCGACAGTTACGTGCTCTCTTCCTGTTGTGACATGCCACAACACAGAAAAATATAAATGATGTGTCATGTTATCTGTCATGACTTATGGAAATAGGTGAGTAGCTCGCAGGCTTCCCAAAAATGAGCCAACCAAGAGCTTGTTTGGACTTGAATGGTCAACCAGCAGCAGTTAGGTTAGGGTTAGGTTTTAGGTTTTCCTTGTGCAGTTTTGAGCTCTAACTCTTATTTTCTTTGTAGTTTTAGGCATGCATGCAGACTTTTTGAGTACCTTTTTATTCTTATAACTGATTTAAATCTGCTCAAAATGATGTATGCACTCAGTTTGTGGTGTTGAATTAGGACGCAGCATACAGCATGTTCAGCTCAGCTGGCTCCACTTTGGCCGTGGGCCAATTCGTTAAGCTCCTCCTGCTAATGAATAATTTCACCAATGACATTTCCCCCCCTCTAGTTTCCCTAGCGAGATATATTTGTATAGCTTAACCTTCCAGCTGTGGAAATAAATGGTGACAGCAGACTAAACATTAGACAATATTGGCAGGTTGGATCCTTTTGCTGGGAAAGTGACTAAAGCTGCAGTCCTCCTGTAGGTGTGGTCAGAGAGAACGAACCTGAACCAGTTCTTTCAGTCTTTGTCCAGTGTGTTGGGCAGCTAAATGACATCCAGAGGATTTGCTTCAGATCATGAACTGATGACTTTAGTCTTAATTTGACAGGGATCTTACTTTAATGCAAATTACTTGTGACTTTATATATTCTCTGCAAGCTTGAAGATTTAAAAACATGCCGAAAAATAAAAATAATTGTGCATCAGATCAACTTTTTAAAAAAACTTTCCTGAGCACACATGTACTGTACAGTCGTCCCTCGCTATAACGCAGTTTACTTTTCGCAGACTCGCTGTTTCGTGGAATTTTTTAGTGTAATTTTGCATGCTTTTTTTTACAGTGCATTGTGTTCTGCGTCCTGATTAACTAGGGAGTACTGTACAAAATGCGTATATAAGTGTGTGGTTAGGGGTTTTACGGCCTTAAAACATGTATAATAATCGTAAAACTTACTTCACGGATTTCGTTTATTGCGGGTTATTTTTAGAACGTATCCCCCGCGATAAACAAGGGACCGCAATACATGAATCAGTCTGACAGCCGTCACATTTCAGCTTGCAGTGCAGACCAGAACACAGACATCAGATCAGATACTCGCCTCTGATTGTCACATTTAGATGTTAACACTCTGCTGTCGTCAGCAAACATGCAAAACATTCGACTCAGAAATATGACTGGGATAACGAACTGGACCCCTGATAAGAGTTTATTGTGAAGTAACTCATAGTTGTTTTTTGAACAATATATTTATTATTAATTTTCTTACATACAGATACACTTGTATATACATACATGTCATTATATCAAATATGTAGGTCTGTGCTCCAACGAAAGCACCTGTTATGGTACAAGTGTCATAAACAGAACAAAACCGAACAACAAAACCATTACATATACACATCACTAACACTCACTTCATCCATAAGACATTTTATGCGTAACTTAAGGGCTTAATACAATTGCGGGTATTTGAATTTATTTGTTGAATATGAATTTATGTTTGGTCCTGTTGTAAGGTTTACATAACTGCTTATTCCTCCTCATTGTCATTTGCTAAATCAATACTATTAACAAACATATTAAATGGTTAAGTAACTCATAGTTACCAGTGAGTTTAATGCACTGTTGCTGTTAAAACTTTATTAAACTTGGGGCAAACTGACTTGTTAAGGACTCAAAACAGAAAGTTTAGACTCGGGACATCATAGCCACTTCTTGTGACACGTAGACTTTATCAGAGTGGCGACATGAAGCAGTGTTGAAATAGGTGTTGATTATGAGGCAACTTCCTCTTTAGGCAAATAAAGTCCAAAAAACATCCTTGTTTGTTTTGTGTGTGAGCACGTTACTCCAAATGATCTCTGCTGATAAAGTTCCTGAAATACGAGTCTTTCTCTCTTTGCTCTGCCACGCATGTACACCAGTAAATATCTTGGTGTCACAATGCCTCATATCTGCTGTCCTGTTTCTGTGTCAGACCCCCCAGATGCCACCATCTCCACCCATAACGGAAAGTGGTTCGTGGGTTTAGGAGAAAGCCGAGCTGCTCTGCAACAACGGAGGATACCCCAAACCTGAGAACATCACCTGGACATGGTAGCGTCATCCTCAGCCCCGTCTGCTAACTCTGTCTGTCTGGCTGCCAGCAAGAATCTGACAATTACACGTTAATTCACCCTCACCATAATACTATCTGCGCTGCTAAATAGCTCTTTACATGGCACAGGAATGTGTGTCAAAACATACATAAGCCACCGCCAACACGTATACACGGATTACACGCTCGTGAACAACAAAGAAGTGTGCGGGTCTGAAGGAGGGCGCCTTTCTTTTGGGGCTGGCTTCAATTCATCGCGGGATGAAAAGCTACGGTGTCGCGTTGCGCAATTCAAATTTGGGGTTAAAAAAAAAAAGTGGGTGAGTGAGGAGGATATTTTCACACGAGGGAGGGAGTAAGCGACAGAAGGAAGAGCAGGAGACACTTGCTAAGCACTTAATCATAGAGCCATGCTTTAAATATCACTCTAATGCCTGGTAAAACACAGGGTCTGTGCTTTAATTAGAGACACTGCACCAGCCATTACAGCTACGACTGAACACACAATGATCGAATGTTGTGTGTGCTGAGTGGAAAAATAAAAAAAATCAGCCCTGAGACAATCTTGAAATATTGAGATTATTCTGGATTAAACCTTTTTTCAAAAACCTACACAGACCCTTCGGCGTGTTTGACTGGTGTGGACAAGCACACACAGAGAAACGCAGAGACGCTTCATTGTGTTGGGAAATGCACTGATTTACTTTTTTGTTGATGGTTAAGATGAGGTTGATTAGCTTAGCTTAGCAGAAAGACTGAAAACAGGTGGAAACAGCTAGCCTCGAATCCAGAATCTTTTTTTGGCTGCTGGAGGTGGATTGCTCGCCCCTTATCGCTATCGTTCTCAACCATCTGCTCCGTGTCAGATGCAATCTCCACCCGTGACTCCATTATAAAGGACTGTTTAGAGAACCTAGGTGGGGTTTTGAGAAAAGAAACATGAGCCGCTTCCCCCCACTTTGGGTGGGAGGGAGGTCGATTTTTTAAATAGCTGCCACGGCACACAGTGAAACCTGGGGGCAACATGACCCCTCTCAGTGGACTTGATCAGAAACTGGTTTTCCATTATGTGGCCTGCAGTGTGGGACTCAGTAGGTGGACTGATTCAATCCTCTCAAACCTAGTCTTTATCCGGCCTGTTCGGATCAATGGGTGCCACTTGTAAGCCTTGCAGGTTTTTGGTTCAGGTGCACGTGAATTGGTGGTTACACTCAGGTGAACCCGATCCCGTGCAGTGTTTGTTCAGGCGGAAAATTTCCGTAACGCAGAGCAGCCTTCTGCATTTTACGCTGTTGTTTTTCAGATCAGATGTCTTCGGATTTTTTTCACACGTCAACAGGAATAAACTTTAAAACTGGAATGTAGGTTTGCGTCGTACTCGTTTTCGTTTGAGTCACAGCTATTGTTCAAGGCAGTGAGTCACTGGTTTCTGCATGATTTATCCATCACTTCACCTCCGTGACACATCATTATCAATTAAAAATGGCATTCCCCCGCTTGATTGTTCACAGGAGAGGAGGAGCTCTGCCAGGTGGGACGTCTGTGGTTGGGGAAAAGCTTGTTTTTGGGCGGCCCGTTCGCAGGAATGACAGTGGGGTCTACGAGTGTGTGGTCAGGAACAACGTCGGAGTCGCAAAAGCAGATTTTACACTGGAAGTAACAGGTAAATGCAAAGAATTTCAGCTTTGTTGCCGGTCAAGAGCAAGTTCCAATTGTGCAAATTTGCTGCCCCCTTGTGACAGAAAGAAGGCATGAAGGTTCTAGTTCTTGATTCTTGATTAAATCACTTTATCGTTATCATCCTTCCTACAGAAGACAGTACACAGCCGCCTGGGTCCCCCATCGACAACCAGTTGCTCATCATTATTGGCGCTTCAGCCGGAGCTTTGGTCATGATCCTGGTCATTGTGGTGCTGCTTGTCAACCGCTACCATCGACACAAGAACAAAAAACTGGAGATGGAGCTCAGCGAAAAAACGTAAGATGACCCAGAAGACTTTTATTTATTGCCCCATCTCTGATTACAACTGTAAATCTAGTAAACTGCTATTTAAACTGTTTGCAGACTATGACCTGTTTTCTGCAATTACATGTGCTGTCTTTTTTTTTTTTCCCCAGGGAGGAAATTAACAGTTTCTCCAGACAAGCCTCCTTCAGGAGACTGAACTCTGTCAGTTCAGATCCCAGAGTGCAGGTACAAACACACACACTCACTGCTGAGAACAATAACCTGCAGGGTTGAGAGAAACCAGGTCGACACACCCGCCCCTGCCGGGCGTAGCCGGGGTGGAGCCGCTGGCAAAGTCAGCAGCTATGTCTGCTGTGGAGGCCGATGATTACAGGCTGCTGCAGCTTCAAACAGATGGCATGCAGTGTTCATAGATACTTACTATTAATATCCTATTCCAGGTGATTCATTTTGTTCATCGTTTGTGTTCGTGTTCGTTAACTTTCTATCACTCTCTCTGTTTGTTTTTTTCCCCCTAGTCTGAAGATTACGCGCTGCTGAGAGTCGACAGCCGACTAAAAAACAGCGAGATGTCTCTGGTGAGTTCATCACTGGGAGAAAACTGAGTGTCTATAGATTTGATTTGATTACATAAAACAAACATGAGTATTCATGTAAGACTATCAGATTTAATAAAGATTATTAGGTAAAAAAATGACATATTGACACGTACAAGGAGGACAAATTGATGATAGATGACGCTCACTGAGTAATTACATGAGTCAAATCTAAAATATCATAATATAAAAGTTCACTGTCACTTCAGTGAGAGATCCTTGTGTCTTTTATGTGTACAAAATCACAGTCTGGACACAATTTAACTCATTTGTGCAACAGAAAAACATGCAATTCATGTTTTTTTTAAATGAAACTTTAATATAACTTAACTAAGCTCTTTTTACCACTGGTTTCCCTGGATGTTGTTACCAGTTTAATGGATTGTGTCCCAATTTTTTTGGCTTCTAAATGGATTCATGCCAGAAAAAGTCTGAGCACCAGTGTATTAATCAACCATAACTCTTTACTTGCAATTAATCAAGCAAAGGTGTCACAAAATAGCTGATTCTAGCTTCTGAGATGTGAAATTGTGGTATATTCTCTGTTTTTATATGATTAAAAATAAAATAGAATAATTAAATAAGGTGTCATCCTTAAGTTTTGGTAAAACGTGACAGACGTTTTCAACTATTTTATGACATTTTAGAGACCATAAAGGTAATTGCAGTCTGAAAATGATTAAGTAATTGATTAATCATGAAAATAACGAGTTAGTTGCATCACGACTAATGTGACAATCACACACAGAAATCACTCCAGTGTGGTTTGGGTGATTTCAGTGAACAGAACTTGAATAATTTAGTCTGAGAACATCTGTAGTAGATTCTACACCCTCTTTCTGTCCTCCATTATAACATGAATTACTTTACACTAGAAGAAAAGAATAATTAAAGTCACTTTGCATAGTTGTTGTCGTCCTATAAACAAACCGTTGTCATCAGCGTTGTGATTGTTTTGGTCACCTCCCCGCCTGCAGGAAAGACCCATCTACAAAGGCAGCCAGTCCACACTGGGTGGTAAATGGGGGCCTGGCGGAGGAGTGGAGGTGGACGAGCTGGGACGTCCCGTGGTGTGGCACGACGGCAGAGAGAGCCTGAGAGGAGCCGACGTGGATAGAGAGAGTGAGGAGCGCAGGAGGAGGGTGGAGTCATACCTGAAGAGCAGCAACATGTCACTGGTATGAGACATACAGCTGGGGGATTAGGCTGAAATGCATTTAGTTTTGTTTGCAATGTGTCACGGTTTCATGTTTAGTGTGCTGAAATTTGCATCGTCAGTGTTATAGAGACAGAGAGGGACGACAAACAAAAGAGTACTGACAATAAAATGGCCCTAAACACTTTATCTACATTCAGCATCTTTTTTTTAAATCAGAAAACTAGTAATCAGTAAATTTTCACTCTACCAGGACTCAGGTCTGCCCTCTTCCCTGGTTCCCGTGAAGGTCCAGCAGGAGGAAGCCAGAGACCAAGACCTCAGGCAGCGAGACTCGCCGCCGTCGGTAGCCGAGGAGGGACACGAGGATGACGACGAAGACAGCAACTCCTACCAGATATCGGAGGCGCTCAACCACCACTTCTATTACAGTAACGGGATCCTCAGGCCCAGGCCACAGTCCAACGGCATCCTGCTGCACCCCAGAGGACAGATCATCTAGACCACATGAGGACTCTCACCCGCACGAGAGAAGAGAGGAAGCCGGTCTGCATTGCTGCATTAAAAAATGACCTCATTCTTTGTAATGGGATGTTTGTTTCGTACACAGTGGCTGCAGCGTGTAATTAGCCCCCGAAGAATGATCCAAAAAATTTTTTCCTCTGAGTTTTTGATCTTTTATCCTAACCCTGTAATAATCTGGGATGTTTTTAAAAAATATATTTTTGCAGGCACGTTTACAACTTTTTATTAGAAAGCCGACAGTGGGAACACAACAGGAGATGAGATGAGAGAGAGTTGGTGAATGTCACGGGCAGCATGGGGTCTCCAGCCTGGCCACGAACCAGGGATGTTGCGGTTCAAGGCCACCGGGGTGCCCCTCGTTATTTGGAAAATTAGTTTGAAGATAGAGAACTAGAACACAGGCGAGTTTTTCCCCCTCTCTCCTTCGACGTGCAAAGCTCCTGTTACACAATGTTTACCGTATTACCTGTAAGACTTAACAATGCCTGCTTCACAGCTGGACACACTGAGACAGGAAGGTCTCAATAAATCCTGCGAACTGAGATTTGTTTACACCCCAACCTTTAAGAAAGCTTCGATAATATTTCCAGCTGTGAAATAAGATGCACCTGTGTATAAGGAGTTAGTGTATGTATGTATGTATTATATATGTATATGTAAGGCAGAGATATAAGGCGTTACTGTGTGTTTATGTTGTTATTAAAAGCTACCTGAAACTCCGAAAAGGTCAAAAAAAAAAAAAGGCCTGCGGATCTGATGGACGCGGACGCAGTCTTCAAACTGGTTGATGTTCATGGATAAACGCAGAAAACCGAATCTACATCAACGTGACAGAGCACAGCAGTGTACAGGCTGCACGAAACTGTATCGACACACAACGGGTTGTGTATATGTTGTATGTAAATATATGTTTTATATCCACGGAGTGTTGGAAAAGAAAACTGACAATGTAAAATGTTAAAATGTTTATTCATAAAAGTACAGCATAAAAACAAAGTCACTGTTCTTTATTATTATCATTATCATTATTATTATAACCTGGGACATTTAAGCTTGGTTCAGCTCCCGCGTGAGGTTAAAGGGCGTCATTGATCACAGCTGCAGCAGTAATGTAACATTGTGTCGGGCTGTAGTGATTTCCTGGTTTACTTAAAAAAAAAAAAAGCACATTATCACAGGGTGGCTGGTCTCACTCTGTGCGACAAGTTCAGTAATCTCAGAGACGCTCTATATTAAATCTGGGAAACTCTCACCCACCTTTATTTAATTTCTTTTTCCGGTGAGATAAGAAGCCAGCAGCCAGTTAGCGTCAGCTTCATATCTACCGTACAGATAACGAGTAGTACTTCTGCACCTTTTGAGAAGACCTACATCTCCCAGCATGCCATGCAGCACCTCGGGTATCACCTGGGAAAGCCCTAGAGTGAGTTACCGAAAAAGATACGAGTGTTCAAGAAGTTTATTTTTGTCTGATGTTACCAAACTACCTCAATGACGCAAGTTTGAATTATTACAGTGCTCAGCGTTGTTTCCTGTTTCTTAACTTTAGATGTACGTGACTTTCCTTTACAAAAGGAAGAGTGTTACCAAGACAACGCAACAACGAGGTCATCAGGTCATCGTGAGTCATGACCTACTGTTGCGTTAGTTTAGTGTGCGTTCAGGTTCATCCTCCTCTTAAGTGTTGTGGTCGTCTTTCCATCAGGTCGAGGAAATGCATGTTTTAAGTGTGTTTAGATGCTCTGCCTGATCATGGACACTGGATGGGGTGATGGTGACGCTGAGAGATATCCGAGGATGCTCTCCAACCCTTTCTGATCCACAGTGACTCACATCAACCAGCCAAATATTAAAAAACACGTAACCTGTAGAAGTCAATATTCAGCTGGAAGTCCCTACGTAAAAATCTCTTAAC
This sequence comes from Collichthys lucidus, assembly GCA_004119915.2. Taxonomy (NCBI): domain Eukaryota; kingdom Metazoa; phylum Chordata; class Actinopteri; family Sciaenidae; genus Collichthys; species Collichthys lucidus. Next base: position 8,148,595 of record CM014089.1, read on the forward strand.
CGTTACAAACCGTACACAAGTACCAAAATTAGTCCTTACAATCAAAGCTATGTCAAAGTTATAATATCCAAAAAAACAGGAGTGCACAGTAAAATCAGTCGGCTACATACACACTTTTCAGAAAATATCAAAATACAAAGAGAATTTGTTAATGAATCTAGACATCAGATAGATATTTCTAACTTTTTTTCTCACTCTTCAAAAAAATCTATTGAATCAAACAACATTTTGGGTTAGAGCCTCTTTGTGAGTCCGCTGGTGAGTGCGAAGGTTACTCCTCTGAGAAAAACACTTGCCGCACGTGTCGCACGTGTACGGCTTCTCCCCCGTGTGGATCCGCTGGTGGATCTCCAGGTGGCTGACGCGATCGAAGCTCTTGCCGCAGAACGGGCAGATGAACCATTTCTCCTTTATGCGGCGGCTCGCTATGGTTTTGTGCAACTCTGGGTCGTTCAAGAGAAAGAACCTGCTGTCCGGGTTGAAATCGGACGTGTTTTTAGTCTGTGGTTGTTTCTCCGTGAGGAATCTGATGGACACTCCTCTCTCCGGTGGGTTTATTGCTTCTAAAGGCTGACTTGGCTGAGCTTGGCTAAAAGTCACAGGAGCCCTTGATTTGCTTGACGCACCTTGTCCGTTATCCCTCATGAACCTGTCCGAGTACGCCGTCTCTGCCGTGTTATCGAAAAAGTCCAAAGCGTTCTGAATTAGCAGGATTTCCGAGTCCAGGTTTTGCGACGGCTGCTTCGGTTCGAAGAAGCAGTCTGAGTCGTCGGCCGTGTCGCTGTCTCCCACTGAAACCGACGACCAGTGCTGGCTCTCTTGTTCCTCCATCGCCTCAGCAGGTTGGAGCTGGTTCAGCTCTATCTCATGGTGACCTGCTCCATCATTGACGCTGTGATCGGAGTCCACGATCTGCTCCACGATCTGGACGTCGTCCTCGTCTTCCAGCTTCACTATCAGATCCTCGTCGTCGTCGTCTCTGCCGTCACTTTCACAGTGGTCGTACTTGAGCTGCTCGCACTGTTTCTCCTCCGTCTGCGGAGGTGGAGGAGGTGGTGGTGGTGGAGGTGTAGGTGTTCTGTGACTGGCCGAGGTGTCCGCCTTCTCTCTCATGCTCTGGTTAGAAGACAAAGTCTGGACTGAGTCTATTATCGGGCCTGAAACGACAGAGCGATGCACTTTATTAACCTTTATTCACCCTGTGATTGACAACGCCTGCTACACAGGTGAGTCAGTGAGGTTTCAAAGCTTTCAAACAACAATAGAGAACAAGATGAACCGGTACAAGAGAGACGAAATGTCTGTGACATGCCAAACACAACAAACTGTGGATGCTCGTGGAGCCTCGACGACAATTAAAACACTCATAAAGCCTGTGATGTTTGTCCAAAACCCAGCGACTCATATTTCAGCACCGAATGCTTGAAAATGTTTTTGAGATGCAGTCAGCGAATAATCATCGAATCTAAATTTGGATCGACCTTAGTGAAAGGAATTTTTTTATAGTTCTCTCTAAAACATTAGAAGACGCTTTAAACCGGCTTGTGTAGAGCTGAAACAATTTAATGATGAATCGGAAATGCCAATCATCTTTTTGATTTGAGCTTCGATAATGTGAGGATTTATTGTATGTGACAGTAAAGTGGATATCTCTGGATGTTGCATTGTTGGTTAGAAGGCGTCACCTCTAGCTCTGGGAAAAGGTTTTTCACAATTTCCTGACATTATTTAATTTCAAGGGGTCGGATAAACTGCTAATGAAAATAAATGTTATTTAACAGAAAAACAAGCGAGAACGCCGAATCATTCTTTGATTTGAGCTTGTAAAATACCAGATTTGCAGCTGGAACCAGAATTTTTTTTGCATGTTCAGTTAAAAAAGGTGACTGATTCAGTTTTACTTGTTGCTTGATTTTCCTCTTGGTTAACTATTATTATGAGTAATTATTTTAGCTCTAATTAGATGCAGTGGAGAGGAATATAAGTTATACGTCATAAAACATTAGAAAGGCTATCGTGGCTATACTATTTCTGCTTTTCTTTGACATATGTGACAGTATAGTGAATATTTTCGGGTTTGGGACAGTTCATTTGGACAAAACAAGAAATTTGAAAGTGCCATGTTGCACATTTTTCACTAACTTTGTGACATTTTCTGTGGAATTGTACAGTCAATTGCTGTACACCAAAAACTGTTTACACTGTACACATCTTTTATTTTTGACAGATCTCACTGTTCTGTCTATATTTTATATTTCATGTGCATTGCTGTTTGCATGTGGCATGCTGTATGTTCTGCACATATGGCAGCGTTGACAATAAAGTTGACTTGACTTTAAAAGAAAATCACCATTAAAAAAAGAACTAGGATCAATCACAAGCAATAGATACTAAATAAATACAACAACAACAACAACAACAACAACAACAACAATATACAAATACTGGCTTACTTTGAAAAGGCTAAACTAAATAAATACTGAATGCAATATTTTATAAATAAATTATAAATTTTTGTCATAATAACTGACAATTTTCACCAAAATTTTATTTAATAACCAATAACAATTATTCAGGAACTTTTCTTTTTAATCAATCATAAACACATAAAGTATAAATATGTTAATAAGGTGAAATAAAATCTATCTATGTATACTTTATATTTCATGTGTATTGCTGTTTGCAGGGATATGATGGAAACATTTCAGTTCTCTGTGTGTCCTGGAATAATAAAGCTGACTTTTTTTCCTATGAATAAAACAATAATCTTTATTGATGACCTCCTGTGAGTTTATTCTTACCATCACCGGCGGAGGGCAGCAGCTTGCTCTGCTGCTCCCTCCTGGAGGAAGATGATGAAGATGATGAAGACGTGCCCGCTAAGCGCTCGCTTTCCATCAGCATCAGCTTCCGATTCAGCGCCTCGATCTCCGTCTCCCTGCGGCGCAGCTCGGCCTGTACGAGCGTGAAGCCGTCCTCCCACAGCTTGCTGATCTCCACCACGGCAGCCTTGGCCAGCATCTCCATGATCGAGGTTAACTTGCTCTGGAAAGCCACACAGTTGGCCATCTTGCACCCAGCTCCCGGATCTAAAGCACCTGGAGTCCGGCTGCGGTCGACCCGGCGGGGGCGTCGGTCTGACTTTCTGTGCGGGAGGAGAATCACGCAGCGGTCACTGTGTTTTTCAGCCCGCTGGAGTTTACATGACAGCAGCAGTTTGAGGTGGAAAACATGGAAGTGTAATACAATAGTAACAGGAAACGCTGCTGGTCATGTGACACACAGATATACGGCGCTGACTGTAGGACAAAATATGTCTGAACACAAACCGAGCACCGCGAGCTTATAATAAAGTATAATGCAGCTATAAGAGGATATGACCAGTTTTGAATTAGAGCGGGAAATACAGATACTATTAAATACAATAAAAATACAATGGAATAAATTAAAAACACAGAAAGGGACAAGGACACTTCATAATATATAAGATATATAACAACAACAACAATAATAATGACAATGATAATAATAATATCAATGATAATACTAATATTAATAATAATAATGACAATAATAATATCAATACTACTACTACTACAACTACTACTACTACTAACAATAATAATAACAATAATAACAACAATAATATCAATACTACTACTACTACTAATAATAATAATAACAATAATATTATCAATACTACTACTACAACTACTACTACAACTACTACTACAACTACTACTACTACTACTAACAATAATAACAACAATATTATAAATACTACTACTACTACTACTAATAATAATAATAATAACAATAATAACAATAATAATATCAATACTACTACTACAACAACTACTACTACTACTACTACAACTAGAACTACTACTACTACTACAACTACTACTACTACTACTACTAATAATAATAACAATAATAATAATGTTGATTCACTTATTAGGAACAAATTATAATAAGTGACTTTCTATGTCAAATTCTCATAATTATGATGACATCATATCAAATGACTTACAAATCATATAAGTCATCTCTACAAGAACTTTCAGCTTAAAAAATTATTTGTTGTTATTGTCACTCAGTGAGTTTTTGGATGTCCTTATTGTTACGGGGGTCATAGAAAGCATTCAGAGTATTGTTTATAGGACCTAATAATACATATTGGCAAAGCTGGACCAACAGGGCAAGGCGTGCAACTATAAATCATAAACTAAGCACATTTATTCAAGCACTGCACTTTAGTACAAAGTGAGGCACTTGATTAGAGTAGTCTCTTCTTATGCTACGTTTTACTTCTTCCTCAATTTGACGACTTACTGTTATTTTATAAATTAACATTCTTTCATAAAAGACATACAAGGCCTATGAATGATTATGTTTCATTGTAGCTTATAGCACTCTAAATACAAGTAGAGCAGAAATAATTCAGACTGTTGATCAATTAGATTAGATTAGTTATTTTTTATTCAAAAATTACTTTTCATTATTTGGATCACTTTAATTAATGCATGATCATTTTAAACATCTACCACTGAGACAACTATCTAGCTATATATATATTTATATATATAATATAATATAATATAATATGTAGTAATAAGTGCAGTGCTTGAATAAATGTGCTTAGTTTATGATTTATAGTTGCACGCCTTGCCCTGTTGGTCCAGCTTTGCCAATATGTATTATTAGGTCCTATAAACAATACTCTAAATAGTCTGCTCCTGTTAGACAGAAGAAGTAGCTGGTGTGTCTATCAATGCTTTAATACTGCATCGACAGCTGTTCACACAGAGGACTCTTTCCCCACAAATGTATCTCAAAACTTGCCCAGATGCATGACATGTTCAAAGAAACTATAAGGATAGCTCTGGGTGACACTATCTCGCTGTTGTTCATGGTGTGCTGCTTAGTGTTGTCCACTAGATGATGCTCTATTTCCATGAGAGCAGAAAAGGTGAGGTCAAAGCACCTGCCCTTGTGGGAAATGTTTGATTAAATTAGACCTGTATGATTGCCTTACTGACCTGCAATGAACCCTACAATGAAATGCACTTTATATGAATTAAATACATCACATGGCAATGACTTCTTTATTTGCCAATCAATTTCCCTTAAACATTTGATTTTATTCTGGTCGTCTGTTAAAGTAATCTTCTCACTGGAAAAATAATTAAAATGCAAACTCCAGTTTAATGCACATCAAAGGACACAATAAAGATGACATTTAACAAAAGAAGCTGTAGCTGAGGGTTTTTTTCATTTGTTAACCAAAACAGACTTCTTGTCAGAAATCCTGTGTAGTTATTAAATATTAAAAATTAAAAATATTACATTCAGTATTTATTCAGTTTAGCTTATTAAGTCAGTTTTTGTATCATATTATTATTATTATTGTATTTATTTAGTATCTACTGCTTGTGATTGATCCTAGTTCTTATTTTAATGGTGATTTTCTTTAGTTTTTGGTCAAGTCAAGTCAACTTTATTGTCAGCGCTGCCATATGTGCAGGACATACAGCATGCCTCATGCAAACAGCAATACATATAAAATATAAAAGACAGACAGATAGATAGATAGATAGATAGATAGATAGATAGATAGATAGATAGATAGATAGATAGATAGATAGATAGATAGATAGATAGATAGATAGATAGATAGATAGATAGATAGATAGATTTTATTTTACCTTATTAACTTATTTATATTTGATATGTGTTTATGATTGCTAAAGAAATTCATGCATAATTATTATTGTTTATTAAATGTTATTAAATGTTGGTGAAAATTGTCAGTTATTTAAAAAAAAAAAATTAAAGGACCCCTGATTTAGTTAATTTTATTTTGAAATACTTGTGTATTTTATTTTCTTAATTCATAAACACATACATATATTTTTTTTCCTCCCTGGCCACTGATTGGCTCATCCACCTGCCAATCAACCGCATGTGGGCGGGGTCGGTGGGGAGTTCCTCGCGGTGAGCCGGAGCTGTCAAACAGCAACAGTCGTCTGAAACATTATCCCCCCTCAGAAAACACCGAGCTGCGAGCAAGAAACAAGAAACAACAGAAACAGGCTTCGACTTTACTTCGACATTCAGCTTTGGGAATTTAAAACCGCCTCTGTTGTGTGTGTGTGTCTGTGTGTGTGTGTGTGTGTGTGTGTGTGTGTGTGTGTGTTTTAGCTTGGCTCGACTTTTGTTGACAAACTAGCAGCCCAGTCGCGGCTAACAGTCACTGAAGCTAGCTGCGTTGACCAACTTCTCCCAGTTTCTCAGTTTTTATTTTTGGATAAATGCGACCCTGGAAAGGCATGAAACCAAACTTAAAGTGTCTCCTACAAACATCTCCATGAAGTAAAAACAGGTAAGCGAGCTAAACTTGAACTAACTTGTTGCTTCTTTTTGGTTTGTTTACATTTTTTTTTTCTAAACCCAGCTTTTAAACGCTTCATCTAACCACGTTGTGCTTAATGTGATTTGTTGCCTACAGACATTATGACACAAAGCTGCCAGATAACGGGCAGTTATAATGTTTTATGGGCTTGTTCATTACTTTTTTTAAACCCTTGAGGAATGACAGGTATGCAGCGGCTCACATATCACAGTCTGTGGTCAGATAAAAGGCTTTTATTCACCTTTTTGTTGTGACCTTGCTCAAATACTTGACAGAGATTGCTCTTTTTAGTGAACTCAAAAGGTCACATTACTAAAAAAACTGTTTACAGAAGGCATTAGTAGATGTCCTCTTAGTTTTAACAGCATAATTAGATCTTATTTTTGATTTTTTTTTTTAATCATGTGTACACACTCAGTCTTTCTCTGTGAACAAACACATTTAATACTTCACGTGTGTCCTTCAGAGACACTCGCTGCAACCTCTCATTATAACATCACTTAGGTTTTTGATTTACTGCTGACATCTTCTATTAGTCTGTAATCCACCGGGCACAGCTGGAGACTGTTTAGCTCCCCCCTCCCTTTAAACTACTGTTAAAACATGTGGCCTGAGGCCTGCTTTAGAGATGTCCCATCTGTTTTTGGAGTATGCAACAGGCCACATTTTTACAGACTCCCCCCCCAAAAAAAGCTGGCTTTAAAAAAAGCTGGCTTTTTCCATGTGTAGTCCCTTTGCTGTGGTGTTTTAAATGCATGCCCTTTGAATATTTAGGCAACAGGGAGTAGTTTGGAAGCAAATATAGTAACTTTGGAGTCATGCCTGTTTTTTTTTTTTCTTCGATTCACTTGCATCAAGAAGATTCCCAGCGGCGTAGTTCATTCCTTGAGGATTATCCCCATATAAAGTTTATTCCAGTGGCATGAAGTTGTTTTCTTCCTTGTAGCATGAAGTGGGCGTTTATTGCTCTCATCATCCCACTGTAGTATCTTTTTAGAATAACACACGTTCAGGGTTTTTATTCACGCGCATAATTTGCATGTGTAAGGTCCAGTCAGCGTAGGACGTTTGAGTTTAGTCCATAAGGGGCGGTTTTGACCACTGATGTGGGTGTGCGGATACAGAAGCTCTTCTTTGTTGCTGGTAGCTGTTTTGAACCGTGGGTGAATTTGTATGTAAAACTCGCCGACCTATTCTCGTCAACTCGGATAAAATGACATAGATGAAAAGTGCGTCTCTGTTCTCGCTCGTCGGATGGCAAAGCTACTGAAATGTGAAAATGAAAAAAGAGCCTCGGCCTGGCAGAGCGGCTTGCATTTGCTTTGGCACGGGGGGTTTTATTTCTGCAGCGAGGCAGAAAATGAAGTGTCATTGGACAGGGGAAAAATAAAGTAAGAGGATGAGAAGCCTTTTAAGGACGTGGCTGGGGACAGAGAATGATGTCAGAGGTTGTCCAGTAGGTCTACAGTATCTCTCAGGGTCTAGTGTCTGTGATGTAACGGTAACACACCACAGCAGAATCTGGCTGTGTCATCGTGATGCTGTTTTTAGGATCTGATCTTATGAAACCCTTTGGCCTAGGGTTGACTTTTATGTTTCTACATGTGGGTGGGTTATATCTCTGTAAACCTGTGTCCCTCTTACTTTTTTAAATCCAATGTTCCTGCTCATTTACTGGGACACGTCTTACAGAACTATTCCAGTTATTTCTTGTGTAAACACATTGTAAAATTCTGATTCCATGTGAAAAATATGACAGCAGTGTACTCATGTGGGAACAGAAATGTCAGAGCACACAATGGCAGGCTTTGTAGTAGTAAAAGCGATAGTGTGAACTCTGACTCTTTTGTTTTTATGATATGCATGCACTCATTCAGGGACGCGAGTACTTAAAGGAATACTTCAACCACAAAGGGAAAGTTAGTCATTGTTTACTTTCTGTCATTGCATTTTTCATGGTCGTTCCATCATTCATTAACCCAACTGAAGTGGACGAAGTCATAATTTTACTGCGTTTCCTCACTTGCGTCTAGTTCCTATCACTTCTGGGTAAACGCCGGACATACGAAATCGAGGAAGGAAGTCGACGAACAAGACTGAACCTGAATAAAACCTAAATACATAATCGACCTCCTCCATGAAGGTTTCTGTCTGGGACGTGTCAGATAGAGTTTCCTCAGCTGTGGTTGTTTCACAATGCAGACTCCCACGACACTATTTCACAACGTCATTAAACTCTGCCTGTTGTTATTGTTTTGACGGGAGAGACCCTCCTCGTGCTAAAATGACATACGATCTGTTTAAAATCACCTCGGCTTTGTTTGCATGCATGTTCATTTGCATGCACTTTCCCTCATCCCTCTCTTTTTTAAGCATATTTTTACATATGTGACCTGCAGCTGTTGATAGTGTGATTGGCAGGAGTGTGTGTTGCGTAACTTGCACGTGTGCAAGTGCATGAGATAAACAAAACGGGGACCCACACATGGAAAAAAACAGCTCAACATTCAGCAAACCTTTAATCAACCTAACTCTTCATCACATAGGATGTCAACATTACAGAGTATCGCTGCATTCACACTTTCATGTGGTCGATGCAAACTGGGTGAGAGCAGGCCAGTAAAAGAACACTGAACAGCAACTGCACAGAGTTAAAATATTTAAAATTTTTGCCAAAATTTACAACTGAATGTTGTGCATCTCCCTCACACAACAATAAAACATTGTCAACCTGGAGAATGAGAAGTTAGTGTTAAATGAAATGCATAAAATAATACACACAGCAGTATATTGTCATGTGTCATACTCCATGATGATGCAGTACTTTCCGATCCTTTCTGAAAGGTCATTTCTCTTCACTCAGTCTCAATTTAAGGCTGCTTCACTCGTATGACATAAGAAGCTCAATCACTCGGTGTGATTGCTCAATGACAAACATTCCTTCAAAGACGTGTCTTTTAAAAAAAAAAAAGAAAAAATAACTGAGGATATTTTTCTCTGCAGGTCTCAGTGAAAAGGAATGTGTTTTTCCATATCGTTCCTGTGCTTTTCTCTCAGTAGTTGGAAAAAAAATATTCATAACTTCATCAACTCTGGATTCAGATATTCCTAGATAGAAGTTAGATATGAAAGCCACATTGTTTACGGGTGTATGAAAACAACAAAGACCTTTAGCCAAGACTTCCTTTCCTGTTACCCTTTGTACCCTGCTGATTTTGTTTTGGATGGCAGAAAGGTTCAGGACCTGAGCTATTCCTTGGCTAATCTCCCATAATTGGACAATCGGTCCCTATTAGAGCCATTACATTTGGGCCTGTTGAGCAATACTGGCTTGTCTCGTCCACCCTAAAGCTGGGACCAGTCTGCGGCTGGAGCTTCCAAACTTTTTTATACAGAATACTATGCTGGCTTTTGTTTCTCTGAGAGTGGAAGTGGATGTAATGTTTTTTATATGACAGTAGGATTCACAAAAAACATATGCATGAATCCTTTGAGGCCCAGCTATGAATCTTTAAACAATTAAACCCCACTGCCATTAAACTCTTTTTAATTTGAAACCACACAAAATGACCTAATATTGATTCTCCTCTTTCCTTTCTCCAGGTCTCCAGGGGCTCACTATACATCTGTCAAACATGTGAGAACCCTCTCATCCGGGTGAACTCCCCCCACCAGTTACAAGCCGCAAGGAACTGGACTATTAGGAAACATCTTGGATCCAGCCAGGGTGTATCACCAGGATAGCCCTGAACACGATTTTAAACTGATTTTCTCCAAACTGGGTAAATTCTGTGCTGCCGTGGAACTCATCACAACAATCTAGTCCTCTTGTCATGTGGGTACATCACAGAAAAAGGCCCATATTACCCTCACTGGTATGACTGTCTTTAACGTCACCATGGACCGGAATAAACGCAACTCCATTGCTGGGTTCCCCACGCGTCCAGAACGGATCAATGAGGATAAAGATGGTCTAGGAGGGGTAGGGGTCGGCGAGATGGGCATGGGTCCGCCTTCACAGGTCAGTATACGTTACCGTGTACAGCGTTCCTGTACAGGAATTTGATAATCATTTTATTGTTTCCACGTTCATCGTTGGGTAGAGAAGTAATACAGTACATAAAATAAACATCGGGCCTGTTATTGATTGATTTGGGCACAGCCAGGAGATAAAATCCGTCTCTCATCACGTAAAGTTTAATGATTCATAACCTTCATCAATCCACCTGATAAAGAGTCTTGTTTGATTTTCGCAAATGAATACCGACCTGTCGGCGTCACAGTTGCACATACAGGAAATTATGACGAATAAAATAACCGAAATGGAGAAACACTTGCAGTGTACGTGCAGTAGTAGAACGGCAACTGATCTGAACCCAGAAATCTTCAGTTTCTATCACACGAGCAGAAAAACTCAGTTTAGAAGCTAGAACCAACAACGTCTTGCATCTTTGCTCAACAAAGTAACTGAAATTACTAATTAAAAACATAAAATTTGCTTCAGCTTTAGTCGTAAATGAGGAAGTTTACCACACAGTTCACTCACAGTTCACTGAAGACGTGAAGGGAGGAGGGAAAATTTGGATCTCATCAGAGTTAATGTCACAAAGAACAGAACCAGGAACCAGGAGTAAGATTAATTCATGTTTAAATTAAGACCAGAGATAATACACAATAATCACAATCTGCCTTTAATCATTGTGCAAATTAAAGCCTAAATAAACATCAACTCTGTTGATTAATTGAGTTTAAATATTCAGTTTTAGGACAGATACACACTAGAACTCATGTTGTTGTGGTTGAGTGGTTTATGGAGTCACCTGGAGACTTCAGTGTGCTCGTCTTTCTACCTGTCAGAATCTGTCTAATCTTCTCGTCTATCACCCACTTAAAGGCAACATTATCTATCTTAAGTTGTGGGAGAGGTCTTGCAGCGTGCCCACGACTTGAAAACATGTTGATACCAGTCTGTACCTGTTTTTCCCAGGTGGGCAGGGTGTGGCCATCATCCTACAGAGCCCTCATCAGTGCCTTCTCCTGTCTTACACGCCTTGATGACTTCACCTGTGAGTGGATTGGCTCGGGATTCTTCTCTGATGTCTTCAAGGTGGGTGGAGATGAGCGATTTTCTTTCTCCTCTTATCTTTTCCGAGCTTCCTCTGAGCGTCTCCTTGATTTTCTCATTCCTCGCGTGACTTTATCTCCCGTCCCTTTCCGTCCCTTTTGTTTTGTTTTCAGGTCTCATTTTTTATTCATGTCTCACTCCATCCATCCATCCAAGGCTGGTTAATAATAGGTCAGGTCACACTTACTCATTTGACCTCACGATTGATTTCTTTTTCCCTCGTTCGTGACAGCAGCCACTCCTTTTGTTCAGTAGTCATGATTAGAATATCACAGACATGATAGAGAACTTGTGCATGTCCCTCACAAGTGAATAGTATTTATATGCGATGATCATTCGATCTAATCTTGTTAGGTTGATATGCTTGATTGGTCAGAGACTGATCTCTCTTCACTCACTCGTCTCTCCTGGACATTTTGAGGTCAAGTTAGATTGCAATCACTTCAACACGCGATTGTTAACCCTGTTACTTCATTCTCTCCCCCCTGCAGGCATGTGAACGGGAGTCACACAAGCACGTTTGGCTTTATTGCTTTGGCTTTGCACAGTGTAGTCTCTCTCTCTGTCTCTCTGTTTAAATAAAACACCAGCAGACAAATATAATGTCTCTTATCTCTTCTCGTTGCTTGTGTTAACAAGGCAAGAAAGCACTGTGGGAAATTTCAGATAGGCAGCGTGAAGAAACCACTTATCTGACAGTCAAGTTGCACTTCTGTGAAATAAATAACGAGCCTCGATCAGACCACATTGTATTTAAAGCTTGTTTGTTGTGACGATAGATGTTTATGGCCATTTATATAAAAGCTTTAATATATGTGTGTGTGTGCATAGGTGTGCATGGAAGGCCTCTTGTTATGCACATTGTAAAGATGCTAAGTAATGGTCACAAGTATGGGGGAAGGGAATAAGGCTTGTTTCCAGTTTTGCACAGTGGCAACTCGTGGTAAACAAAAATCCCCCATGGACCAAAAATGATTTTCCCCATAGACCGCCTTCATAAAAGAGACATCGGTAAAAAAAACTGACAGGACACCTGAAACTGCAAACTAGGTCACTTTTAACTTTCTACTAGGATTTTTTTTGCGCTATGTAGGTTTTATATTTGCAAAACTTTACTCTCACAAAGAAATGACATTTGAAATGGGGCCAACTACTGCGGATATTCATTTGTTGTTGGATTAAATAGGTGTCATCTTTGGGTCTGGTATTCACTTCTATAATACATCCATGGTGAAGGGTTGTGGTCTCTTTATATATGAAGGCAAATAATCTGATTAATTAAAGTCAATGCCTGGAAAGTTCGAAAGCAGTTTAATGTCAGATTTATTTTCCATTGTGTCCCTCTGGCAGGTTACATCTTGGGTTTTAGGCTGATTGATGATGGTGACAGCTATTGGTGATTTTAATCACATAATTTATACATTAAAACTATATTATGTAATTAATTTATTGGAACCCATTGTGCTCAGCTGTCAGAAACACCCCATTGTTGGCCGTGTTAACACCAGAGTTTATTGAGTGCTGTAGGAATGAGTCCTAAAACCCGGAACTGAGTTAGCATCTTTGGACTTCCGGTGCCCTTGTCTTGAAGTCAATGGGATTGTTGAATGGGTTTCTAATTAGATGCCTTAAAAATCAGTCTGTAACACAAGAGTTGGAGTTCATCATAATATGTCCCCTCATGAATTTGAAGCTTTAACTTTTTAGCCTTTTTACTTCTGGTAATTGGATTTTAAAGTCTTTTTTTTGTGGAGATTATCTTGCTGAACAAAAAAATGTGTAAGTACCATAAACGTTTGCCGCAGAGCTTTTTTTGGGTGACCTACAAAATACATCAGCACCTACACTATTCATAACACGCTGCTGAAGTGCAGAGCGCCACAGATGAACAGCCAAAAGCTTCAATGATATCTACTGTTACATCACGTATCAGTGAGTGAAACAAATTCAATCCATTTTAATTTACATGAATTAGCTTGTTATCATGCTGCTGTTTGAAAACTGCACCTCAGCTTGTTGATACTGGCATGATGAGTCTAAATATGTCCACATCAGTTACATTCAAACTCTCCTCTCTACATAGATATAATAGAAAACACTATAAGACTATAAACTATTACAGTATACCATCATAAACACTGTCACACATTATACAAAACAACGAGTCAAACCATTTATTGTTGGGAAAAAACTAAGCGCGGCCTAAATACATATTTTTCACCACCTAAGACAATGTTAGCTCTCATAAATGTTCAGGCAAGGTTTAAATTTCCAACAAATAATGCATAATCAAGTCAAACAGCACGTTTTCTGCGTGCAATTACTGCCTTAGCCTCTCGTTAAGTAATGGAAATATCTGTTCATACTTTTTTTTCTGCATAGGTAAACAGACAAAGAAAAAGGACATGGAGCAGAATGATGAAAAGCTCATAGTCGAGCAGAATGACAGATAGAAACAGAGAACAAAAAGGTGGTGAAATTAATGGTGATGGAGGTCGAGGCTAAGAGGAGGAGGAACCGGCGAGGGGAAAAAGGCTTTTGATGGCAGAGAGCTGGGGTGGCGAGCCTGTTTAAGGGGATGAAAAATGGGGGTTGAAAGGTGGAGTACAAGCGATGGGGGACAGACGAGGGCTGTGGAGGAGATGAAGAGCTCTGAAGAGGAAGGTGATTTAGAGGTTGGGTTGGGAGGGAGGAGGAGAAATGGGACAAATGGTTTGGAGGACAAGGACACTGGGGGTATGTGAAATAAAAGGAGATATGAGTGTAAAAAGAGCAGAAAGGCAGAGGGTAAGGAGAGAACTTGGGGTTGACTACTGGGGAAGATGAGGATTAAGGATGACGGTTTGTTGGAGGCCACAGCGAGGAGGAGAAAAGAGGGGGATCGGGACTAAATGCAGATGGGGGGATGTGAAGAGTGAGGAATAGAGGGGAGGAGGGGGTCGGAGGAGGATAGACGGATGTGGGGGAGGAGGCCTTCAGAGGAGTGGCCATCTGTTGTTTCTGCTGTCCTGCGGTGGAGACTGTCGGCTCGTATAGCCAGGCCCCTTCCTTTGAACTTGAACAGAGCGATTTCTGTGTCTCTATGTATGAGGCAGAGAGGGAAGCGTACACAGAAAGCTCCCACAAACCAGGATCTGTTGTGCTTTTTTCTGCTATATATAAATATATACAGACCATTTTTGATTTTTCTCCCTCCATGGGGCTGTCTCCAAACACTTAAATCACGTATTTGTCCATTGACTTTCATCGTTAGCGCCTCCTATATAATCCATATTGACTTTGTCGCATCTGTCAATACTCTTTCCTGATGTAAAGCGATACTGCCCGTCCATTGTGTCACCAGTGTACCGTATCTGTGGCGATGGGACAAAGTCAAAGAGCCATTGTTAGACGATGATCTAAAGCTCTTGTAGTGAATGACTGACAGTCTCTTTGGTAACCTATATATCAACAAATTAAAGCTTTGACAGAGCTATTATTCAGAAAAACATAGGCTGTCCAAATGTTTCACCATTGAAACCATTGAAACAAACACGTGTCCTCTCACCCACTGCTCCTCTCATGTCACGTAGACTGATGTGGTTTTAGAATAGTCATGGTGTTGATCTATAACGTCAAACATGCAGCAGGTCAGGTGTGATAATGGATGCCATAATCTGTTTTGCATGTATGTAGACTGCTTCCAAATGACTTCCTGCACTTATATTCCTCGTCTGGAGCTCTCAGTAAGGCTGTCTGCCTTTTACACACACAGGGGTATCAATTTAGCCTTTTAAACTACTATTGAAACCTGCATCACGGTCTTAATTATGTCTCTGCTGTCAGGAAATGGGTTACAAGTGGAGGTAGATAGACGTGTCTGCAGCAGCTCAGTCATTTGACGCGTCGCCTGCGCCTGTGGTTTGCAGGATGACGGTTCCTGTTTGCATATAAATATACGTATGAGTGTATTGAGCAGAAGTCAGGTTCTTAGTAATTAATGTACTGCACTGCGGCACCTCTGAAACCTGCGGTGTGACCTCAGATTAACTTCCTTTATAAAAAGGTGATACGTGCAGCGAACGGACATGCAGCACGGTTAATAAAAACATTTGTATTTGTTTCTGCCTCAGGATTAAATCTTCAGATTCCCTCCTGAATGCTGCTCAGTCAAGATGTTAGGAGTGCTGCTCCACTTCACACTTAACCAGATTGTTACACAGAACCATCTGGGGGACTTGTCTTTTTGAAAGCTGTTTGGAAAAAGACACGCACGTCGCCGGATCTTGACTCTTGAATCTTAAACCACTCAGATCAACGAACCATATAATGTAGCTTTTTACTGAAGTCAGGTGACGGAAGCTCGGAAACATTCAGTGTCGTTCTTTGCTCTTCTTCCAACGATACGCCTCTAAGAGCAACTTTCCAGTTTGGATACAACTGATGCGCAGAGCATTGTTGTTTTTGAATCACACGCACCTGGAGTTAAAGCAGCTCAGGCCAAAGCTGCCAGTAGTTTCTTGCAGGACACTGATTGGTCTGTACTCTCTGCGTTTATGATCTCTGGTTTTTCAGTTTTGTACTTTAAGGCTTTATCTTGAATCCTATTACCAACATACTACCTTCTAACCTGTCTAACACTGGCCTCTTTTTAAATACACTGTGTACATAATCATATTTCATGCTGTTATTATTACACTCTCCTGTTGTAGCCTCACACTAAACTTCAGTGTCGTCTTCGTGCCGTGACCCCTGGCACACTGGGATAAGCTCCAGCCAACCATACATAGATGGATAGTGATGCTGCCACTGTCTAACAATGAGATGGAAACTAAAATCCCAATGCACAATAACACAAAATCGATTGTGCAGCCCTGGATTGACACATCTACTTTGTCATGGCCCGGTCAGCAGCGACTGACCTCATTTCAGTTCTCTTTTATGTGCGGCCTTCCTTTTCTGCTTCCTCTCTTTAATCGCTGCATAAGCCCAGATTCTGTTTGTTGTTTCAGCCTCGAAGAGCAGTGTTACAAACTTTTCGAGTCTTTACCCAAAATGAAAATTATTAAAAAATGAACCTTATACAACCCCAGAGCACAGATACTGGCATTTAGCCTTTTGTTTAATCGTACTTGACTCGTATTTGCAGCATGTTGAAATGTGGCATCATCTGACTGTTTTTACAGGTACGTCATCGAGCTTCAGACCAAGTCATGGCTCTGAAGATGAACAAGCTGAGCAGCAACCGGGCAAACATGTTGAGAGAGGTCCAACTGATGAACCGGCTTTCCCATCCAAGCATACTCAGGTTAGTGACTGAATAACTGACTAACTTACTGCGTCGTCAGGAGTTACTTAAAATATTCAGCCGGCGTGATTAGTCAAAAAGGAACTGATCATTGGTGGTGATTTCTAATCCAAAAGGCGTGTTATGTATCAGAGATGCCAGTAATAACTTGGAATGAGCTTTAGGATTATTTTTAAGGCTTAAGAGTCACTCAGTTACCGTTAATAATGAAAAATAAATCCTCATTATCTCCACATAAATGACGTTACACGTTATATTAATCATTTCTTATAACGCCTGCCACTTTCAGGTCTTAAATATGTATCTATCTTTGTGTCTCTCTTCTTCTCTCACTTGCTCGCTCATGAGTCTGTGGTTGTGACCTGTTTCCTTTGGGGTTGACTAGAAACTGTGTCAAACACACAGAGCCTATTAACAATGGATTTTCTAAACTGCCAGCTCCTGTTAGAGTTAGAGCTGGAGCAGCTGCCTAGAGGCGAAAAGAGCGAGGAGGTTCCTCTCTGTCACAAGGAGACTGGATGTAGCTCTGAACAATCAGGGTCATTTCTTTTTTTGGGGAGATTATATCCGATATTATCAGAAAAAATGGGCAAAGCTGAGACTGTGACTCTCTTACACCTGACTCTAACCAGTCACAATAACATGGAGGTGGGACTTCATGTTGTTGTAGACAGCTGACTGGCTTTTCTACCTCAATGTCAGACTAAACCTAACCCAGAGGGGGATGCAGGTGTTTTCTACAACACAAAAACAGTACAAGACAGAAATACATAAATAAAATGCACAAATATTGGAGGTGAAAGTCTCTTTGGTCTCTCTTTGGTGTGCTGTGAATGTAAAATGACTTTTCACCCCAAAAACATGAGCACATCCAAAACACTGCTGCCAAGGGAGTTATAACAAGAGCAGAGCACATCACGTTACATAAGGTCTTTACTCTGGCTAGTGGCTACTAGTTATTTATAGAAGAAAGAAATAAAAAATCCCTCTGTTCTCCTGTGGCTTTAACCAAGTCATTTATCTCCTGCACTTCATGTCATTTATTGGATTTAGGGCAACTCATCACTGCTCTGTCACTAAGTTTATATATTTATTTGATTTTCTGTTGTGTTTTAAAGAGCTGTTTTTAAAAGATACTATGCAAATAAACCTTGCTTACTTTGTGTTTTACGACAGGAAAAGGAAAAGTCAGTAGACAAAATAAAACTTTATAGCAACTTTAATAAAATCCATGCAGTTTTATTTACATTGGGATGCCAGAGAATTGTTTTTCTGTAGTAAAAAAAACCTTCTGTCATGTTCACACGCTGCTCTCTCTCTCTGGGAGTGGGAGAGAGTTGGTGTGTTTATGAACATGCACATACATGCTCTGTGCGCTCTTGTGCATGCACACACATGCACAGTATCTTTTTTTTTTTTTTCACAATGCTATCTTTGTTGGGCATTCCTACTGAATTGTGTGAGTGTGTCTGTGTGTTAACAAGCAGACACTGAGGGGGGCATTGTTCGCTAAAATCCAACGAGGACCTACAGAGTTGACCTTTTTCACCGCTTTCAGAATTATGAGCTGCTCGTGAAAAAAAAAAAAAGTTGGTTTATATGTTGCTCTGCACACACACACATTGTTTCACTTTAGTTGAAGAGGAGGGGAGGAGGCGAGGGGAGGGCATGGTGCTTAATGGGTTCAGGATATTTTCCATCTTCTCGGGCTGAAGACGATTCTTAATAATCTATCAAAACAGTGAGGAAAAAAAAACGTCATCGAGCTAAAACAAGGCAGGTTTTCTTCTGTTGCTTAAAATAATCAGTGTGGTTGAAACGGAGAAGAAGTGAAAGAGCAGCGTGGAAGATTGTGTTTCTGTTTATTAAGTATGAAGAAATGGATAGGTGGAGGGAGAAATGGATGGAATGCAGGTGGAGCGACTGAGCTGTTATTATCCTCCACAGTCTCGCAGTGATCGTCTGTCTGGTCTTGTCTGCTGGAATCTTTTCTTCCTGCTTTCTCTGTTTACCTGCAGACGAGGAGGTCATCCAAGTGTTACGTTTTTTTTTTTTAATACTCCCACGTCATTTTAATTTATATGACGCTGCCTGGAAAGTGTTTAAACTAAGAGAGGGGGGGTTTCTCCCAACTCTTCTTTAGATTGTGTGTTAGCCCACAAATCAGTTATAATAAACAGGGTTCCCACGGGTGCTTGAATTCCTTGAAAATGCTTGAATTTCAATTCAGTGTTTTCAAGGTTGTGAAAATGCTTGAATTCTTTGTGAAGTGCTTGAAAATGCTTGAAATTTGTGCGATGTTTATCTCAATAAACCAAGAGAAAACAAAAATGTTTCCTAAGCGGCTACGCGCTTGATCCGACGCCTTTACATGCAGAACTCAGTTATCATACTCGCTTGGTGTTCTGCAGAGAAATAACAGTAGACTACTATCCACACCTGTTGGTCACTGTTATTGCGCTATGGTAGTTACACAATACACCGCTCACAAGCTGAGAATACAAGACAATTCACAATTAGTTAAAAATCAAAACAGTCAATCTACCACCATATGAAATAATGCTAATTAGACCCATATTATTATGCCATACAGTGGCACCGCTGCGCTTCTCATGACCATCATGGCAAACACAACTAGTAGGCTACCTATTTAAAGGTGCTGGAAAAATGGAAAAACTGGAGCTTGAAGGTGCTTAAAAAGTGCTTGAATTTGTTCATGAAAAAGGTGTGGGAACCCTGAATAAACTTCCTAGAAAGTAAATGATGGTATTCCTGGAACTTCATCCTGCATCTCTTTTGTGATCTTGCAGGTTCATGGGAGTGTGCGTCCATGAGGGCCAGCTTCACGCTCTGACAGAGGTAGGAAAACAAACACAAACATTTCACACTTAAAGCTCACGCATGAGCCGACGTGAGATACGTGAGATCAAAGTGTCTCTACTAATAAAAGGTAGTGCCTGCGTTCGAGTACCTTACGTGTCTGCATGCGAATGTGTTCCTACTATTTCAGGTGAACCTCACGTCATCCATGAACACATTACAGGAGCACACTAGTCTGTAATTGTGGAAAACCAAGCACTGGATGTTCCTGCGTAGACATAACACTTAGGCTGTGTTTGTGAGCGTTTGTGTGTTTTGAGAGAGAGAAAGAGGGAAGGAGAATTTGATACCGATGCTTGATATTACGACACACACCATTAGTGTTACAGTGGCCTATATTTAACCTGTGTATTTTCATCTATGTGCGAGAGAGCGGGACAGTTCACTTGTGTTTGTGATAATCATTAATCACCGTAAACGCTTGATGAGCAGTAGTTGAATGACTAAATCTGCTGCAGACACAGTAGTAGTTATATTTAGCTTCTTAATGAAAAGACTGTGCCAAAGGTCAGGCAGATACACTTTGACTGAATCTAAAAGAGGACATTTGTGCAGGTGTGTGTGAATATCTTCTCAAGGCCAAAGATTAAATGAATAATCACAAGTTCTTGGGAGTTTAGTGGAATGGGAATAAAAAGCATTACTGCTTTTTCTTGCTGCCTTATAGAAAACTATATTCCTGTTTCTTGGACAAAACAGCTATTTGAAGACATTACCTTATTTTCTTTAAAGCCAAAAGATTCACCAAGAAGCTGAAAACATCTTAATGTTGATCCGAAACGCCTGTGCTCGACGTGTATCACTCCCCCAAGTCCTCTGGAATTCCCAGTCCAGGCCACGAGTGAAAACTCACTGTTGCACAAAACACGTACACAAAATATTTCTACAGCTACAAAAAAAAAACTTTTACACAAATTACATGTCTGTACAGAAAACGTCTTCACACATGCACCAAATCTTTCTGCACCTGGAAAAACTTTATTAAGGGTCTGGTTTAGGTGCCCATTTCTGCTCTGCTCCTCGTCAGACTTCCAAACCTTCATCCTCCCGGTGGTCCAGAGCTTCTGTGCTAGAGCTGTGTTATATTTTAACACACAGTCACTGAGTAAAAACATATAAATGTAGACAAAAGGTACAAACACACACGATCCATCCACAAAGCATACACCGTTACAGATGCTTCCAGGCGCGCGCACGCACACATGTGCCTGATTAAACTGTTGCATTGCACACTAAATGTTCTATTGTAGCCCCGACAAAGACCGGCACTGACGTTTTGAAGTTGCGCAAGACATCACACATCGCGCAAGATACCAAATCTTCTTCCTGTGCTGAGGGCAAAGTGAGTCCATTCATCGTGAGACACATATGCTACACACACACTGCGGTGGGTCTTGTATTCCTGCTGCAGGGTAAACAGGTCCTGATGTGTCTTGTCAGGACCAAAATGAATGCTCTGACCCTGGTAGCAGGGCAGCCTCATGCTGTTTTGTTACCTGACCCCCGACTATGAGGCCGTGCTCAGAGGAAATGGAGAATTAAGTTACAGCGTGGCCCCAAGCTACCTTGAGAAACTCGCTGCACAGACACATGCAACATCGTACTAAATAACTGGACGAAAGAAAACGGTTTGAAGTTTGTTAGTTTGCTGTGCATCGCTACAAAATTGAACGATCACAATGTTGATTAACATTGAAAGTTCACAAATACGACGCTGCACATGCAGCGAATGCACCGTCGGACATTGATGGATGTCCGTCTTCCACGAAAGTGTTAACTAGGTCGGCTGACTCAGGTTCAGCCCTGTCAGAATCTGCTGAGTGCTAAGATGTATCAGCATCTTAAAAAAAAATCTGATTACTGTGTCATAACGGTGCATTACTTCCTCAACAGTCTTTATATTTTGCATGCTAGCAAGGAAAGCATGATGTGTCATTAGTTTTTAATGTTTTAATTCAGCGAGTTTAATATTTATGCACAGGGTTCCCACGGGTGCTTGAGTTCCTTAAAGTGCTTGAATTTCAATTGAGTGTTTTCAGGTTGTGAAAATGCTTGAATTTTTTGTGAAGTGCTTGAAAATGCTTGAAATTTCACAATTAGTTAAAAATCAAAACAGTCAATCTACCACCATATGAAATAATGCTAATTAGACCCATATTATTATGCCATACAGTGGCACCGCTGCGCTTCCCATGACCATCATGGCAAACACAACTAGTAGGCTACCTATTTAAAGGTGCTGGAAAAATGGAAAAACTGGTGCTTGAAGGTGCTTGAAAAGTGCTTGAATTTGTTCATGAAAAAGGTGTGGTAACCCTGTATGCATTTTTTTTCTGTCTTGATATGTCTAAAAATGTAATAAATAAAATGCTTTTAATGCAGTAAAATGCACAGATTTTGTGGCACCCACTCAATTTAATACGCCGTATAGGAAATGCTTCTGCAATCATAATCTGGACTGATGGTAAATCACGACCCACGGCAGGATTATTCTGCTGTTTGAAGCTGCTCCCGGCAGCAAACAATGATTCTTTTGTTTTAAGCCTTCCAGTATTTTAACCTTAAACACAGCGCAGCAATTTCCACAACAGTTGCAACCAGCTGTATGTTTCTAATCAGCAGTCTATAGTATACATGATCAGTGAGGATCATGTGTGTCAAGTAACTCCACAAATAGGATGAAGCAAATTCCAGGAAAAATCAGTTGTTGTTTTTTTTTTACTGCGTCTTAACTCCCAGTCAGTTACTTTTCGTTGACACAGCAGGTGCACTCACTCACCACATGATTTGTATTTTTGGACTCTTTGCATTTGCTGCATATTCTTCCAGTCTGAGAACAAACTGGGTGTTTTTAAATAAGATGATAAAGGTTTAATCTTGAGTTGTGTTTTCTCTAGTGGAGTTTTTCCACCGTTGTATCTCTCTTCAACAAAAACCAGGCAAGACAACAGATGTTGAACTCTGTGGCCACTAAGGAATTTGTTGGACAAATACTGTAATCCTCTGACGTCTTGAACCGGGGTGTATGCGCGTGTCACATTTGATGGTATAAGACTGCAAGCTTTTGGGGGGCGTTATAGCAGCGCTCAGTGCTAAATTGAAACAGCATGCAACGTGTATGAAGATTATTTATATTTATAATAAAGGTTTCACTTTATTTAAATAGTCTCAGCCTTTAGAAATAGTCCAGCAGTTGTAGATGATATGTGAAACAGTAGTTCTACAGTGTATAGAGATAATATAGAGCTGTAACAAACAGCTTGTATAAGTGATTTGGCCAGTAGATCCATAAAACATTATATAACATAGCTACATTGATTTCTTATGTAACTGTATGACAATGAGTTGAACTTGTTTGGCACAGCAGGTTTTCCATATGAGCTATTTTGGCCTCTAATCTATACTGAATCTATCTGACAACAAGACACTTATGCACATTTTCTACTTTAAATAACAAATGTAGAAGGATAATTTCCTTCCTTAACAATTAGGGCAACAACGTCTGATTATTTTCATTATCCAGTGATCTGTTGATCATTTTCCATGTTAGGCAATTAGTTGTTTGGTCCATAAAATCTTGATTACGGTTTCTCCACATCCTCAAATGTCGTATTTTGTCCACAACCTAAAGATATTTGAATGTTTGACAAAAGAGACCAGAAAATATTCACATCTGAGAAGCTCAAATCAGAGAATTTGGAAGTGATTTATTTCTTAATTAACCTTAAAACTTTCATCAATTATTAAAATAGTCAGCAATTAATTTAATAATTGACAATGAACCAATTAATCAACTGATTGTTGTAGCTCTAGTTTATCTTCTTATGTCGACATTGTTCTTTGGAAGCTGAACCATCACAGCACACAGTGGTCTAAAGAAATGTCTCATTCAAGACATGCATTCAGATTTACGTTTATTATAAAAAATATACTTAGATTAGAAATAATCTAACCAGAAACCCAGTTTAATAATTTGCATAAAGACCTCCTCCTCCTCCTCCTTGTCCGCCCTGTCAGTCAAACCAATAACCAGCTAAACCAGCCCATCTCTTTATCCCATCTCAGTCCTACCAGTTAACCACCGTTGTTCGTGATACGTGACATGGGATTAGCGTGTCTGTGCGTTTGCATGCACGCAGCGCGGTCAGACAAGCTCTCCTGGATCAAAGCTGACAGACAGACAGAGTGAAGGACCCCGGGTACTTTTAAAATCCAATGAACTGATTTGTCCTTTTGGCTGCCCACCCTTCACAGACACATTCGTCCACGGGCGTCCATGTAGGAAACTAACAGTCCTGTCAGACAGTCGAACAGACTGCCGGCCAGATTTTATTCAGACAGTTGGTCAATGCAGCAGCGAGCCCTAAGGGCCTGCAGGAAGGCCATCTGTAACCCAAACAACCCACAAACCAGTCGACCACTCAGTGAGCCGCCTGGATAGGCAGCTGATTTGTGTAATGTAGTTCGTCAGTGCCTTTATATAGTTTATAAGTGTGTCTGAGTATTTTAATGACACAGCGGGACAGTCACTCACTCACTGGCAACACAAAATGTTGTTATGATTGGAGTTTTCACATCAACTGAGGTAAAACATCTCAATTCAAAGCCTGGCCGCATGGCTAATCTAAAAGAAATCTGCTTTTATATGCAGCATAAAACACATTCAGCAATGTCTGCAAGTGTTTGTCTGTTTGGAGGTGTGACATTCCTGACAGAAGGGAGGGATGCAGGATTCAAACTGAAAAAGAAATGATTTGAAATTGAAAACTGAAGTTGAATAATTTATAATATCCCCACTTATTTCTATGTGTCTCTCTCTTTGTCTTTCTGCAGTACATCAATGGCGGAAACCTGGAGCAGCTCCTGGACAGTAACAAACACCTGAGTTGGCCCACGAGGGTGAAACTGGCCTGTGAGGTCGCCAGCGGTCTGGCTTACTTGCACTCCAAAGGCATATTCCACCGGGACCTCACCTCCAAGGTTAGCCAGACGGGCTAATTGGTCATTAAGAGAAACCGCAGCTGAAAATAGAACTGCAGGCCTCCTTGTGGCTCCAGCGCTACAAAGTATTAGCACGTCTAGTCAGTTTAAAAAAAAATCCACATTAGATATGTTTTGTTTTCTTATTTATTTGAGGTTTTACTTGTAGTATTTTTGATTTAG
This sequence comes from Collichthys lucidus, assembly GCA_004119915.2. NCBI lineage: Eukaryota > Metazoa > Chordata > Actinopteri > Sciaenidae > Collichthys > Collichthys lucidus. The sequence continues at coordinate 8,173,465 of CM014089.1, forward strand.
AGACACATTAGTTGGTTTTAACAGCTATATCAGTGTTTGATCCTAGGATAGAAATGTTAAATAGACCTGTTAACCTCTCTGTAAAGAACATACCGTCACATGCGATTATCTGTACCAGGCAGCTTCTAGTTTTCCAACTTGACCCAGAGCCATGTTGGCTTGGAGCAGGGACAGCGTGCACTCTGCTGTGAACTCATGTTCATTGCCTGTCTATCTGCAGAGAAATACAAAGGAAGTCAAAGCCTTGCAGAATATAAAAGTCAATTTGTTTAGGACTTTTACCTCAGTTGGACAAAGCAACTTTCTTAAATAATATTTGTTCTTGTTCAAGTTACTCTCCCTGTAACTTGATCGTGTGTTTTAGAGATTATATCACGAGTTATGCCAAGTAGTAAACAATACGTATGAATAAATTGTAAATATATAGAACAACGTTCATCTGTGGCTACCAAATTTCAGTTTCCTAACCGTCCGTCGTGTTGTAGCAAGTGATGTCAACAGTGCACATACTGTTCAGTGCAGTGTAATTATAGAGCCGCCTGGTTGACATTAATGACCATTGCAACAATTGGTAGCAGTAGATTTACAAGTAGCGAAGAGGAAGAGTCCTTTATAGCAGTGCGTATTGAAATGTCCTCTTAGTTCCTCTTTTCTATTGTACAGGTATGAACATTTAAATATTACCGAGAGGCCTGAAGTTCAATCAGGAAGTGGAAGTTTGACGACAAAACGTCTCTCTCAGAGTGTGAATGGCACAACTTCCTAAACTAAACGTGCCTGATAATGACGAATGTTGTTCTGTGTTCGCAGAACTGCCTGATTAAATGTGAAGACAACACCTACTCAGCAGTCGTGGGAGACTTTGGCCTGGCAGAGAAGATCCCCACCAATGCGTAAGGACTTCTCCACTGATAAATAAACTCAGTCCTAGAACGTTATTAGTAATTACATAACCAGGAGGAGTTCAGTGAAAAAAACGGGAACCTTTGGACGCTCCTCCTTCCGTACTTAATCAAAACTTTTGACAATGACTCTAATGAATGTGTAGTGTGAAAGAGGCTGTCAGCTCCAGCATGACAGAGCTTTATAACCTCTTTCAGTGAACTGCTTTGGTTTTTAATGCCACACTAACTCTGTGGTTGAGTCTCAGCTGTTATCATGAACTCATGAAACTCCCCACCAATGACCAGACCGTAAACAGACCATTAGTGAGGAGGCCGGGGAACAAAGTCTAGATATTACGGAGAGGTGTGGTTAGATAGTGACTTTTCTAGGCGGTGAAACATAAACCTCATTTAGATGCTTACTGTATGTTGTTTTCCGTCTGCTTAATGTGTAACTTGTTCATATGTTGGCAATAACAACTTAATAATTCAGTGGTCTGGTCGTAGCTTTGTACCTGTTAAGCTGGTTTTAAAGATTTGATGAGTGGAGCTTTATCGGGCTTCATCTGCCTATTTTTATAGCTCCACTTGACACTTTGGAAACTAGTCAAGATATAGAGTGTTACATCTGGTTGCAATTTATTTTAAACGTCCATAAAGGGAGAAAATATGTATTCCAGCATGCGATCATCTTTTTGTCCTTGTCTGCTCTGCACTCCAGAATTTTTTTTGTTCTTTTCTGTTTTTCCTCTTCCAGCTATTTTGTAACTAAATGAAGTGTGTTCCTCCTACTCATACCAGGTTTTCATGGTTATTTATTAACACAAGTGTCCAACACTCACATTAACAGCAGGCTGTATAGTTCAGTGTTTCGATAACAGGCGGGTACTATCAGTGCAGCGGTATGGATTTTTGCTGCAGTAGCACGATGAAGGAGGGGCACAGTCACGTCTATAATCATGTGTATCTAGGCGTATTTACACAGGGATGTAAACGTGTATGAATAATGCACAAATTATTTCCACACCCATCGATTATGACTGAGTGACGAGGCGCGGTTGGACTTCACCCAATGTAAATCCAAACAGAAGCAAGAGCCGCACAACTTAAAGGATCAGAGAGCAAGATTCATTACACAGACTAACTCGAATCTTTAAAAAAAAACACTGATTGTACGGTACGACGACAGTCATTCCTCTGCGTGGTACAATTTCAAACTGCAATTATGTCTTAACTAAAGGGTACACACAGAGCAAGAGTGTAATTTTGAGTGAAAAAAGCCGCAGCGGAGTGGGCTTATTTTCCACATTTGCATGCTCGCACTGATCCTCGGTATCGGCTTCTTTTTCATCTCTGAGGTTGTTCAGAGATGTTGTTGTTGTTGTTCACAGAGGCAGACTGAAGAAATGACTTCACACGCTCCCACAAATGGACTCAAAGTGGCTTTTTCATTCAAGTGCCAACACCTCAACACAAATATTATAATAGGCAGGAAAATTCCTGCTATTCTCCAGGCTTCATTTACACACAACACGACCCAGATCAGGACGGATTTTTTTTCTTCCTGGTGGATTGTTTTGAACCAACTTTTCATCAGGTCGACATACTGTGTGTAGACGAAGTGACACCTGCTCTGCCTACATGATTTAACCAGGAACTTGACGTTTAACACACTAATTATTTCTTTATTATGATTTATCAGATGCATCAACGCGTTCTACATAAACGTCAAACATTGTGTGTGTCTGTGTTTTTGTTGCGTGTGTGTGTAGTGCTGAACGAGAGAAGCTTTCAGTCGTCGGTTCTCCTTTCTGGATGGCTCCAGAGGTGCTGAGAGACGAACTCTACAACGAGAAGGTAAAGCTTTGACCTCTAATAAACTCAAATAAGGCAGCAGAATATAAGTTTGGTTTAATCAGATCATAAAAACTTATGATACACAGCAAAATAATGAGTTGGGAGTCATTACTGGAAGATAGCAGAAAGTTTTAGCAGAAATTAGGGAATATCCACAAATGTTTCACCTTCATAATAAACCAGTGTCCATCTGTTTCCAGGCCGACGTGTTCTCCTACGGTATAATCCTGTGTGAGATCATCGCAAGGGTCCAGGCTGACCCGGACTTCCTTCCCCGCACAGAGGTGACTACTCCCATCATTGCCATGTTTGCTTTGTACACAGGTTGATCTGTTGGCATCCCAAAGAAAAAACTGTTCTAGTACTAATCCTCAGTGTGTAAATGTGTGTAAAGGTCATCCAGTGGAGAGAATGTAAAATCTACTGCTAAGCGTGATAAGGCATCCGTCTTTATTTTGGGAAAACAAGCATGAACTAACTGACTTTTAAAATATTTTGTTATCAGCTTCAAAAATCCAGTTTTGGTTTTATAGTTGTTACTCATTAACATTTGTATGAGACTATCCCAGTATGAGTCGAGATACATGATTATCCTTTAATATGCAAAGAAGGGACCAAAAAAAGTCTTTATATATTTAACATAATTTACATAAACTAATAAAAGGTGTACCTACAGCCTGTCAGTGGACTGACAGAGTCAAACTAGCTTGGCAGTCAACAGGACCGACGTCCGGGATTAAGTTTGACATGAAGCTGCTGTTGGCAGAGGAGTCGCAGCGTGTCAGACATCTGATGAAGCTTTATTCCACTTTTAGAACAGTAAATATGAATTTCCTGTTTAACTGTAATAGATCCAGATCTCTTTGTCACTCTCTTTGTCTTTTATCCGCACCAGAACTTCGGCCTGGACTATCACACGTTCCAGCACATGGTCGGAGACTGTCCGCCTGACTTCCTCCAGCTGGCTTTCAACTGCTGCAACGTGAGTCCGTCACACTCCCGTCCATTCGGCCTGTCCCGGCCTCTGTCAGTCAAGATGTTACAGTAGTGTAACGATCCCTGTCTACTCGTGACAGCGCTGAGAAGCAGCTGTGTGTCTGCAAAGTTAGTGCAGGGTGGCCGTCTTTAAAAGACTAGTGTGTAGGATTGAGTGGTGAAGTTGCAGATTGCAACCAACTGAATACTCCTCACCCCTACTCTCAAAGCATGTTTTATTTATGTGCTCTGGACTACCGTTTGTCGTAAGTAAAGAAAACACAACGGTCCTTATTTTCAGGCGATTATACGTTAATTAAAACACACTAATTAATATGAATTTCCTTTTTTTTCATATTTTGCCAATAAAATTCTCAAAATCTTGCACACTGTAACAGTGAGGTGACTTTCCTCTGTGTTGAGAGATTTCACAAATGTTTTTCGGTTGTATAATGTATTTTTAATTTCTTAAGTAACTATTAACTATTCCCCAGGGCAATCTAATTATGTGAATAATCGGATTTAGCTCGCCATCCAGGGGGGTCTTCTGTTCACTAAAAGCTGGATCAGTCGCTCCGCAGATTTGGATTTTCTCGTTATTCAAACATTTATTTGTCGCTAAGTTGAGTAATTATTGAAATAAAAAGGAATATTAAGTATCAAATATACTTTTCCATCATAATAACTGGACTATAACTGGGTTGATTCTCTTTTTCTGTCATAATTACAAACTGCAGAGGACGAGGGCATTAAAGATTTTGCAGGAGCACCCTGCTGATTGATCCTGTATTGGCTCCCTCAATTCCTCTCATCCGTGTCTCGTTTTTCTCATCCTTGTCTCGTTTATCCTCCATCCGAGTCCAGAACACCCTAGTTTAATTAAATTTACTTAATTTACTCTTCTTCAGAGCATCTCATTTAGTTTGTCTGCAGCTTTTAACCGAGTTACTGTACATAAATCTCATCCTTCACTGCATCTTCTTCTGTCATCCTCCCTCCAGATGGACCCTAAGCTCCGTCCGTCCTTCCCAGAAATCGTCAGACACCTCGAGGAGATTCTCGCTCGCCTTAAAGTCAAAGCTACGGAGCATGAGTGTGTCCCACTCAGCGGGGACAACAACGACAGGAGGACCATACCTAAAGGTAACAGCACTGTACAGAAATCTGTGATTTCAGCTTTCACAGTCAGTAAAAGTCACTTCCCTTTGTTTACAAGAAGATGACTAAATTCTTGGAAAAGAAGGTGGTAGCAAAGGAAACTGTAATTCAAGCAAGGCAACAGACACCTATTTTATATCCTTCCCCTGGCCTCCTCAGCCTTTCACCCCTCTGCACCGCTGCTTACAGACTCGGCTTGTACTCCAATACAATCCAGTCCAGTCACTATCGAGCCTGACAGAAACTTCCCCCCTCTCCTAACACCAGTTCCTCTTTAAAAGCACGCTGTTAATTCAATGTTTGTTCAGCCACTTACAAGGATGGTGTTTATTTTTGTTGTTGTTGAAACGTTCGACCAGGTTGAAGCCAGATTTTTTACTTCACTTCTGGTTCGGTCACACAAGGAGAGAAACATCCCTGCTTCCACTATAATATCTGCTACTCAAGGTCAAAGTTAAGTGTACTATAAAGTGCTTGGTTCGTTTTTATGACTCGAGGAAAACTGGTCTGAGATCAACATTCCTATTTCGAGATACTTGATCCATGCAAGCCCAGGTTTCACTTCTAATTTGGTCTCTGCGTACCGACGCCTGCATGTCTGACCGGCGTGGAGTCAGCATGGAGTCAGGAGGCAGTAATGTTTTTGTTTAGACAAACCGAGCGGCTCCTCTTCCTCGCTACTCACTACAACGTATGAAGAAGTTAGAGCGGGAACACGCGATGTCACAGGATGCAGGAGCTGATTTCTATCAGTCGATGACATGGTTTCTTCTAAATGAAGCTAACGAGATTTATAAAACACAGCCCGGGTCTGTTTACACAAGAAATATCTCTTATATTATAGCGTGGAGAACATGGCCTGGATCTGACAGTATGTAGTAGTTACTCCTTCTCTGCTCCCCCCGCTCCTCCTCCTCCTCCTCCTCCTCCTCCTCCTCTCTCTCCGTTTACCTGATAACATCGGCGTTTCCTGAAACCACCAGGATCATCTTCATAATGGGAAATATTTCCGTTGCATAACAACCCTCCCATTTTCCAGCCAAAATATTTTGAATATTTCGGCAGAGTAACTTATTTTGGTCCTCATGATTCACACGAGAGATTCCTGCAGATGCTTTCTGGCATAAGACAGATGAGACACGTGATCCCTCAGAAGAGCAACAGCACTTTGAGACTTGAGAGCAGGATGTAATGAGATGCTATCTTGGATAGCTCTTGTGTTTATATGCAGCATCACCACAGAAACTCGTACGCTCATGCTGTATGAATAATATCTTTGCAACCTGAGACCTCGTTTTTTTATCCTTGTTTTTGCCATCTCAAATTCATCCAGGTAATTTTCTCTGCTGCAAAGTTTTTGAAGATATTCTTGGAAGCACTTGCTTCAGGATTTAGCTTGTGTTGCCACCTAGTGGAAGCAAACGATTCCTTGTTTTGTAATCTATGACTCAAAAAGTGGAACACAGACCTCCTGACTTACAACTTTTACAGATTTTTACTCTACAGTATTTGAGTTTTATGTCAATTTTATTAAAAAATGTGCAACAAAAACAAACCTGTCTCTTCGTTCAAGGTGAGAAGATCCAGGGCTTCAAGCGGCTGAACCCTCTCGGTTTCCAGGATGATAAAATCCCACCGAAATCACCGCGCCCGAGACGAAACATCTGGCTCAGCCGCAGCCAATCAGACATCTTCTCCTGCAAACCAGGAAGAAAAATCAACGTCCAGGACCCTTATTACAACCCCCCCGCCACCGCTCACCGAGCCCCCAAAGCCCACAAGATCAACCCGTTCACCGCCAGAGAGGACCTGTGCGGGGGCAAGATCAAGTTTTTCGACGTGCCCAGCAAGTCCGTCTTCTCGCTGGTGTTTGACCTCCACTCGCCTCCGGGGAGCGCGTTCAGCAACCAGCCGCCTGCTCACGGACCTGGAGGATCCCAACAGGAGACGTCTTACTTTTGGCAGCAGCTGCCAGGTAGACAGTGTCACTCCTTACCGGTGTCCCCGCAACTGCCCCGCGCTGAGATCTTTCACGTCACCGGTGCTGTTAGCTCCAATAACAACGGTTCAGTGACGTGTAACCCCAGCCAGCTCTCCACAACGCTGCCAGGTGACAAAATATTAGATTTGTAAAGTAGTACAATATCTTGCATTGATAGCAATTGGTAGTAATTTCATATATAGGCATAATTTAGTTTTTTAAAGTCTTACAATTATGTTTCCTTTTGTTGCCGAGTTTGTTTTAGTTTATTATATCAACCCAAATGTGAAAGTTCAACATTCTTCGTTTACCAAATTAAATAATTATGTTTTTATTTCCTGCTCTTTTACGTCTTTCTCTCCTCTTCTTTTTGTCTCTCTCTCTTATTTTCTCTCAGCTGCTAACTCCAGGCCCGACGCAGGCCTGATGGGAAATGACGTCCGACAGAAGGCGCCGTTGAGCGCCTGGGCGAAGAAATACGTTGTGGTCGAGATCCCACCTTACTGCGGGCAGAGAGGAGGGGAGGAGGACGGAGAGGTAGACGGCGGGAAGGAGGCAAATGAGGAGGAGGATGAGTACGGGGAGAGCTGGTCTCCGATGGTCCCCAGCAGCGAGAGAGACAGTGGAGAGGCGATGGACTGCTCCAGCAGCCTGGAGGAAGGGGAGGAACGACAGAGAGGGAGCGATACATACCCCATGTAACACACACATGTAAATCCACACACACATAACTCGAGGTGGATTTGGACAAGAGACGGGGACGTTCACTCCTGGAGTGTGGACATGGAGGCAGTGAGAACCTGTTTGTAGAAGTAGACTGACAGGCTGGACACATTTCAGAAAGCACTTGATTTTTATCTTTTCAAGTGAACGTAGCGCATAAATCAAGCACGCCCGACGTTAAGAAATAACTCTCACCCCGGTGTGACAGAACAAGTCATGATTTAGCACAACAGAGAAGCTTCTATCGACACAGTGGACACTCAGCATAGAGATTATTTTTTTGGAAAAAAGCTGTTTATATTTAATATCGTGAGATGATGATTTTTTTTTTGTCCCTTTCAAAGGTTTCTTGTTTAGGCGTCTACGATGAGCGGTGTCGAGGAGCCCTCGTGTTGCGTATGTGTGAGTGTTTGTGTGTTCTGATAGTTCTTTGTTAGACAAATGTTTATGCCGAATCAAAATAATCCCACATTTTTCTGATTAATAAGACAGGAGGTGGTTTATGATAACTGACGGGTTCATTTATGTGTTTCGTCTCCTCCTACTGCACTCTGCCTAGCAACAGCAGATGGTTGTAGTTTAGAGTTTCATCGAGTCCACGGTTGTAGAGGTCGCAGTGATTTTAACATATTTAACCCTCTAATGACATGGTGGAGGTTAGAGGCACTATAAATCATCATTAAATTCATTCATAAATCCAGAGCACAGACTGTAGGCGGACATGGATGTTGTGAAAAAACTTTCAAATCTTTCAAAAAGTCCCCTCTTGTAACTCTCTTACCCAAATTTAAAGCGAGGCTGTGCAACTTCTGAAAGACAAAACAACACACTCCCTCTCACAAATGAAAAGTTGAATTCATAAAACAATAATACACACCTGAACTCACTTTGATACACTCAGGGATTTAGCTGCTGTAGCCTGATATGACCCGGAGCTTATGGTGGATAACGTTAGTGAATCATGCCGTACTCAGGATGAACATATTTAAAAAAAAAAAAAAAAGAAACATGCCTGATCTTCAGGCTTTTTTATTACGACTGTATTTAATGTTCCCAGACGAATATTTGACAGTTTCAAAGACTCATTTTGAGGTTATCCATCTTTGCTTTGATGAAGCAGTTTTTAACACAAGTTACATGGAATTTTTTGGGACGGGTTGAAGCTCGGCAGTATCGGGGAAAATTAAACGACTCAATATATATAACCGCCTTTCTGGAAGTTCTTGTGGGTGACGGAGGCCTGCAGAGGACTCAGGACTCTTGAGACTGTTCTCAATCACAAAGGACAGTGCGGCGTTCACTGTCCGTCCAAATGCGTGCAAGGCCGTTCCACCCCAGACTGTGTTCCCTCTTCTTAAAGAAAGAGTCGAATATTGATTTATTTTCCTTTTTATCCTCTGTCTTCACCAGGCACTAGTATAGTTTGTACAGTTCACCCTCACCCTCACGAAAGTTTTCATTAAAGCAGCTCACCGTTCTGCAAAAGTTGCATAGTCTCGCTTTAAAGAACTGAAATAAACCGAGAGCTCCCTGAAGATAATTCAGAAATTCCCTGAAACGGTGTTACGAAACATTTTCAGTAGCGATGAGCTCATGGTTTCAGTGTGATGCCGGTGCTCAGATAAATCTTTCTCTGGTATGATTAGGTCACTGTGTGCTCCACCTCATGCTTAAGAAGAAGTCGACATTTCATGCTCTGCTTGAAAATGAGTCTGACTTCTTTTTTTAGCAGTAATTTAAATAAAATACCACAAAAACTACGACTACTGTTCGACTCAACCCTCGTGTCTTAAAGAAAAAAAGGAAGTGGGGAACTTAAAAACGTCATTTGACGGACTCACACAGGTCACACAGATCGGATGAATAATCTTTTGATTCGAGGGAAAGAAGAAACAACCAGGTTTTTTTTTTTTTTCATTTTTAGGTGTGATTCAGTTTTCCTGGTGTTGATTTTTCCACTCCACGAGAGTTTGGCTGAGACGTCTAAACATCTGTTTGTTCTGTAATCTGGAGTGAGTCGTTCCCCTTCACAACTAAAATTTACTGATTATTATTAAATATTAATTTAGATTTCCTGTAAATTGAGATTTCCTCAGCGTCTCACAGCAAACACTCCTACACACTCCCCCTTTTCGATGTTGCTGCTAACATTTGAATCTATCTCGTCTTCGTTGGATTCGTGGCCTTGTGACATTGTCTGCGTTTATTGACACACTTCATAGATGTGGGTGAGATCTTTGTGAGTATGCCACCGGTTTGGGCATTTCCTCTTCTAGTCATCATCAAGTGTCACTGTTCAAACTGTTTTCAGCGTCCAGCGTACAAACTAAATGACTGTTCTGAATGAAATTTCTATTTGTGGAACCAGCACGTCCTTATGAAGCTCTGCTGATCTCAGTCCGTTCACGTCAGTAGGAACTTAAATGCACTTGTACAGCGGTATATATAAATATACATACGTGGATCTCCTCTGAACTACTTCACTACTTTTCTATGCAACCAATGTAACTTTTATGACACTGTTTTACAGTATAAAGGATCTAATTTGATATTTATGAGAAAACGTTTTTAATGTCTTACATTTGTATATTTGTGTAAAAAGTTTTGTGTTACCTGTCCTGATGATTTTTTTTTTTTTTTTTTGCTGATCGAATAACAACGCTTCACCCGAGGTTTCCTTGTGTTTGTCTCTCATTCTCCAAAAGGTCTGGACTTAAAAAGTTATATTTCTCTTTAAGAATGTTGCTTTCAGGTTGAATTTTTCTGAGACTGTGTCCAAACATCCACACTTCACATCCTGTGTCACAAGCAGTCTCAATATTTACTCAGACAAGCCTGACCTCGGTTTGTTCCTGTCACGTCTCAGGAGCTAAGCATCCATTTTCCTGAACCATAAATCACTAACAGTCTTTAAAAAGCAAAACAAAACAAAAATATTGTATATTTTTTTAAATTTTTATCCGCTAATCCAAGAAGATGCAGCCAGAGATGACACACGTACGTCCTTGTTTATTTTCTAAGCCATCGTTTTATTGTATTACGTATGAAAATCTGAAATAAGGAAAAAAACAACATTGACAAAATATATCTGATAAAAAAAACATTATGACGTTTGACATAGCACAAATCAAACAATTACATTAATTTAATGATCACACATAGATGAGAGGCACAAACTGGGGCCACTTCATCATTTATCAGTCATCATCGTATGTTTTTGTTTTTTTACCACCAATCTTTTCACAGATGGTTAACTCATCACGCAAAAACAAGCGTACATAAAAATAATTTGAAACTTTACATGTTACAAAAAAAGGTTTGGTCTTCTCTCGTTCACCTCTAGCATCTCTAAATCTAACAGATTTCAGACTGACGTTCACACATTTTTCAAATTAAATTCATCTTTTATCTGTAATATTTGTAATTAGTGTCTCATTCATACTTCTGTCTGTGTGTGTAGAGGAGATAAACCTTAATGAGGGTAAACTCCAGGTGTCACAGCAGAGTGTGGAGTGTAACAGGTAAGAGCGCAGAACCAAAACACAAACTAACAGAAAACACTTAATATGTTGCAACAATATGACTGTTGATGCTTTTCTCAACATACTCGTACACGTGATCGTTCCGTGTTCGTCTAACTCGACTGTAACCGTCAGATAAATCTGTCCAAACAGGAAGAAACACATTTAAACATTGCATGATTTTCATGCAGATCAGATAAACTCGACTGTTTTAAACAAATTCTCCCTCCAAGCTTCAGGCAGCCAGCGATGAAATTGTGTGTTCGCATGTTCGACAGTTATTTATCGTTGTGAGAAAACGAGTGAACACTTCAGTGTGATGGATGGAGCGACAGGAAAAAATTTAAAGTACAACCACACCACACTGACCACAAACTAAACATGTTACATTTTATGATCCCAGACTTGCCTGTTTAATTAGATCAATATTATATCACATTATTTTCTATTAAATATAAATGATATCGAGTTAGTAAGATTATTCTGGACACAATAAAATCTCCCATGACACGGCTCTTGAGTTTGAGCTAAAACAGTGTTAGGGTCAGGATCATAAAATCATTTCTGGGGGATCACCGAGTGGTTGTGGAGAATAAAATATAATAACATACATCGTGGCATGATGTCATCCCTTTAATGACACGGTACACTACAGGCTGTTACTACACCTCAGCAACATGAGAATGGATTTCTATCTATTGTCGTTCTTTGTTTCCTGTGAAAGAGTCGTGATTTCAATTAATCAATCAATCTGAAAATACTAATTAAAGCCAAAATCAAATGAGTTGTTCCGTCTTTCAAGTGACAGTGTTTTCATATCGGAGACCACAACAACCTACGACTACATACGCCTTGATACGTAGTTTCTTCTCTTCGTTTTTTAATTTAGAATTCGGGGTCTGTGTCGCTGATGTCGCTCTTGCTTCTTCGCTTGTTTTCCTCGTAGAAATCTGTGGATCTCTGATTCATGAAGGCTCAAACCTGAGCTCTCTCTCTCTCTCTCTTAAAGCCCTGACGTTGCAGGGTACGACTATAAGGTGCTTCCTTGTTGTGTGTGTGTTGTTGTATTACATAACAAGAGCTCCGTTTAGTGCTTAAAAACTACACTTCCCAAAGAGGCGCACCTTCTACCACCAGGGGGTGCCTGTCTGTTGCTGATGAAGGTCTGATAGACTGAAAGTTGAAAATAAAGTGAAGCACGTTGAGGGTGGGAGCAAATATTTAGGTGGTGGCGGTTGTCATCGTCGTTTTATCTGAAAAACAAGTTAAATGTTTCAAACACACAAATCAAATGTACAGAATCGGAGCCCTGTGCGCTCAGTGTGCTGTTTTCTGATGGGACTTCAGGCTGGAGCGCTGCGTGAAGCACTTCCCACACAGCGAGCACTCGTAGGGCTTCTCGCCGCTGTGGACCACCGCGTGTCTGATCAGGTTGCACTGTTTGGTGAAGCTCCTGCCGCACTGCAGGCAGCTGAACGGCTTCTCCCCCGTGTGGCTCCTCAGGTGCTCCTTGAGCTGGCTGAACCTCATGAAGCTCTTGTCGCAGTACGTGCAGCTGAATCTCTTCTCGCCGATGCCCGACCTCCAGGGCGTCCTCATCCTCCTCGACAGGGCGAAGCTGCCACGGCTGTGCCCGTAGAAAGAAGAGGCTGCCGTGATCGGAGGTGTGGACTCCTGGTTCGGGCCCCTCAGCTGAGGCCCGGAGTCTCTGTACTGATGCTGTGCTTGTTGTGGAATCAGGATCCACTGGTGTTAATCTGAGACAAAGCGTGTCCTTCGTCTGGTTGCGGCCTCTTGCATCCAAATGTTCTGGCTCGTCTTTTCGCTCGTGCTGCGCTCACCGCGACCGCATGAGATTTCACTGACTGAATTCGCGGCACCATGTCTTGCAGATGCAGTCCGCTTTGAGACGGGAACGCGGCGGGAACCGGCTCGAAATGCTGCCCGGCAAACGAGAGGCCCGGCTCGACGGCATCCCTGCACAGATCGGACGACCACAGCTGTCCCTCGCCGTCCTCGATCACAAACGCGTGGTCTGAATCCACGGGAGCTGCGTTCTCGTCCGGCTCTTCCTCTCTCTCGTGTTTCACCACGAGCTCTAACTCGATTTGGTTTCTGTTCGACTGCTGGTCTGGGAAAGTGTCATACTCGTCTGCTCGGGAAAGCAGAGACCCGGGGTCGGATGGGTTCTCGGCTGGTTGGAGACGCTCCACAAAGCCGTCGATCTGGGCGGGCTGCTCGGCTTCGAAACATTGCGTCTGCTCGGCTTCAGAGACTAAAAGAAGCACAGGAACCACACAGACAGAAGGTTTCAAGCTCTATATCTACTTATCAAATGTTTTTAATCACCAAAAAGCAACGTTAGGATAAAGTTTGATGAGGGCAGACTCAAAACTTTCTGAGAGTTCCTGACTTGACTGAGTCTTAGCTTGCAGGAAGATTCAGGAGAGGAACAGAAACTTTCACCTCGACTGAGGAGGCTGTGTTGACTGCGTTGCTAAGTATGACTCATTCTTTTAAATATAGTGATTCAGAAGATACATAAATAAATATGCACGCGTGACATGAACGGACAGTTCATTTCTGGTGTTGCCGGACATGTGTCTCTGCTTAAATCAACCACAAACATTATCCCTGCACCATCTAATCTGTCATTCGCTGTTTAGAGTATATATTCCCCTCTTTGTCTTCCCCCTCTCTCTGCTTAAGCCTCTTAAAAAGACATTTTAAAACAGAATCTGTGGCTTCGCTCGACCTGAATTTGTGGCTCCAACCAACCAAAGTTATGAAAAAGGCAGAGGCTTTTTTTTTTGCCGTTTATGCTGAGCAGTGGATGTTTTTTCCGTGTATTGCAGTTTGAACTCACTCAGTTTGTCCTCCGGGTTGCTCTTCCACATGTCCTCCTCTGCACTCTCCTCTTTGATCAGTATCTGTCCGGCTTCGGGCGCACACTGCAACACGAGGCTCGGCATCAATACTCGCACAGGAAAACATGAACATCACATCGCGGAGTCAAAGGAAACACAAACACACTGTACCGACAGATTTAAAGGACGTTATTGTGGAGGATTTATCGATACACTCGTCATGATGCTGCCGCAATCATGAAGAGGCGGTCCTGTCCTCTGACCTCAGTTACCATAGTGATGATCAGAAAGGATAATCATCAGATAATTAAAGGTCAGGAGTGTTGACTTTAGTGGCCTCTAGCTAAGTTCCCAGAAATAAACCAACTCCTTTATTACTACTATAGATGAGTAGGAGATGAGTGGAGTAGGACCGTTTCGGAAATAGAGTAGTCGTGTCACTATTCTGTCAGGACAGCTTCTTCGAAACCGAGGTGGCATCACGTCATGACAAAGCGTAATATTGAATTATTGATTCATTTACATATTTCATTTTTTATAGACCTGTTTATACTGTAGATTCTGTCCATATTGCCATATTTATATTCATACTGATAATTCTGTTTATACCAATTCCACCATATTTATACTATTTATATCTCCAGACTTGCTACTGTCTTTTCTATTCTCAGATGTCTTTTAGCTTGTATATATTTTTATTTTATACTTTTACATCTTAACTTATATTTTATATTTCATGTTTATTGCTATTTGGAATAAGAGGGAAACACAATTTCATTTCTCTCTATATCCTGGACATATGGCAGCATTGATAATAATAAAGGTGACTTGACTTAATGCTCCGTTCTTCTTGATCAAGCTTCAGTCGAGCTTTCAGTGTAAGACATCGTGGACTTTCTCTCTACTGACGAATACAACGGTCAAAGTACGTAGGAGAACATGTGAGAATAGACGCCCTCTCTACAGCCAGTGTTTGGTTTGGCAGTCCAACATGGCAGAGGACCCACTCTGTGTCTGTAGATATAAAAGGCTCATTCTAAGCTACTAAACACACAACGGTTCTTAGTTTTTTAGATGATTATACACAAATATTATATTTAATTTCTGCAAATGGACCCTGCAGACTGGTCCTTTAAATGGAAATAAACCTCATAGAGGAATAAAATACAGAACGATGCAAGTTTGTAAGATACGTTTAAAAATCTAATGTAAAATGACATTTATTTTGTTATGTTTATGCATTTTATCTTATTTTGAAGGCCATACATTGGACACCAACCCTCACTTGACTGGTATTATGGAATATTTGTTACTTTTCTCACTGTACGTTGAATATATTTTGTGTTTTTGACTTAAAGACAGAACTTTGTCTTCTGGGAAACTGTGTAATGTGCATTTTTCAGTATTTGCAGGCATGCATGGATTAAAATGATCAGCTGGTTGCAGATTAATGAGCAGTAACATTATGTTGTGTTGTGTTCAGACCTGCTGGGGTTGACTTGGAGCCTCGTCGTCCATCTGTCTGTCCCAGTCTGTCTGTCTGTCTCTGTTCAGCACCACTTTGACTAAAGGAGAGAATCTCTCGGCTGCAGGAGGATAAAACACTGAAGGAGGAGAAGGAGGACACACATGTTAAAGGGAGACACCCAGCAGGACATGAGCGGGACACATGTCCGTCCTCCTCACCTTTCCTCCGGGCTCTCACCCTGCTCCTCCTCAGCTCGGCCTCCATCACCTCGCACTTGCCCTTCAGCAGGTCGATGTCCCTCCGGCTCTGGCTCACCTCCAGCCGGAGCACCGCGCAGCTGTCGTCCACACGCCGGTTTATCTCCGCCACAGCCGCCTTGGCCAGGACCTCCATGACGGACAGCAGCTGGCTCTGGAAGCTGCAGCTCTCCTCCATCTTTGCACTTTATCTTTATCTCCGCCGCTTGTTAAATAAACGTGTTCACCTGTACGACGTGCTTGTGTGTCACACACCTGCAGTATGCATGCATGCATAAACAGCTGTTCAGGGTGTATGCATCTTTTTTTTTTTTGGTGTAGTTCTTCCAGGATGGTGGAGGCAGAGAGGCTCGCTCGTTTTAAACTCCGCAGCGGTCCGTACAGGGCGGCCTCACTCACTCTCAGCTTTTATTCCCCTATTAATATAAATAGTTTTTCTTTGTAACGCACCTCGAACATCTGTCAGATTAATTTCTAATACAGATTAAATGAGTTTCCTCAATGTTATTTGGACGTTAGCTCAGCGTTATTTCCGCCTCTGCGGGACTTCTGCAAATCCAAAACAAGCCCTGCGCGCTTACGTCACTCGTAGTCACAGGTGATTTACCGTAAATACCAGACTATGTGCGCACCGTGACCCCGGGACAGGCGGAAATCAGACACGTGAATCCACAGGTGACCTCAGGATGTTTGCAAATGAGATAGAAGTTGCTAATATATAAATATATTTGCTTTTCTTTTGTAATTAGACATCAACAATCACCACACATTGTTAATAGGCATTAAAAAATATATAAATATATATAAACATGTCAATAATTAGCTGTAGTTAGCAACACACGCTATATACAGGCATGAGGTACAAATGGTGACACAGTATAAATAGAATAAACTCTAAATATACATATGAAAATATACATATTGTGCAATAACTTGTGCAAATGTGCAAAAACTTAAATGGGAAAAGTTCAACTATGCATCCATCCTGTTATGTCCACCAATCAACTCAACTCAAACTTTCTTTATAAAGTACATTTCAAAAACAACTTAGGTTGACCAAAGTGCTGTACAGGTTGATACAAATAATATAAGGGAGCTGCAAGAGTCTCCGACAGGCGTGAAGTGTCGCAGACTGCCACACAGGGCCACAGTACTGAAGACTATCACACTAATATACTATATAGCACAGGGGTCATGAACCTTTTCTTTCTTTCTTTATTCTTTATTCACATATTGACATCCAGTAATTGTTATTATTTAAACTAAAAAGAAAAGAAAAGAAGATTATATACCTGTGTGTGAATCAGGTCTCACGTAGCAGCTATCTAAAGCTTATTGAGGGAGCCTGTGTACATACAATACATACAAAAGAAGACAATATACTACATAGAACATTAACAGACAACATGGTCCCCATACATACTGACAGTAGCTTTATCAGAGGTTGCAGCTCTCTATATAAGAATTAATCAGTTTATTTTTCTTGAAGGTGGAGATGGATTTCACCAGTTTAAACTCTCACTGAGCTCGTTCCAGATCCCCTGATTGATGTAATTAGATGTTTATTTTTGGCTGAGAGAGCCACATATTTTAAAATGTTTTACTGTAAGAGCCATATAATATTTTTTACCACTGAATATAAATAAATGCGTGCATTTTTAAGTAAGACCAACAAGTTTAGAGCATAATAATGTATTCTTGTATTCTTTTTAATAACGTTGTTATACTGAAGCTAAGCAATAATAAATAAAATTAATTAACATTAATGCGACTTCTGGGGCTGCATGGTCCCGACCCCCATAACAACTGCTGTGTTTCGGATGCAGATGCGCACTCACGTCAGCTCATGAGCAGTTTCTCTCATTAACTGTTCTGCATTGTTAGAATTAAACAAAATAACACGAAACACACAGCTGCTTACTTTCCTGCTGATTTTAATTGGGACATTTGGACTGGTTCTTCTGGTGACTGGTTCTGAATGAGGGCGTTACAGTAGGCAGCCGCTCATCGTGGTACTGCCTGGATGGTGCTTACTTTCACCCCTGTCTGCGAGCCAGATGCAGTCATCAAAAGAGCCACATCTGGCTCGCGAGCCATAGGTTGCCGACCCCTAATATAGAAATACACCAATTCAATTCATATCCATGTCTGAGAAACACAACAAGATGTAGAAAGAGCAGAGGTCAGATATAACTAGGTGTGCTTACTCAACTACTATGTTTAGGGTACTTCACTTGCATATTTCAATATTATACTACTGTATACTTTACTTTTGATTTACGGGAACATGTGAAGCTCCATTATAAACTTCCCAACAGCATATGAAACATACTGTGTACATATTAATGCATCAAAAGGAATAATCGAACGTCACACTGTCAGGGTTCAGTGTGCTACATAAAGAGTAGTTTATTGTTGATACATAAAGTACTTTTTATTTGTAATACTTCTGTACTTTTACTGGGGAACCTTTTTTAATTCATAGCTTTTACTTTTGATTTTAGTCAGTTTTGCTTCCCTCAGTGCTACCTCGTCGAACATCCCAGTACTTTGGCAGCACTTCTACGTACTGATTTTGTAGTATTTACGGATTTTTGCAGTACTTTGGGATGTACTGTTTCAGTTGCAGTAAATGTCAAAGGTCTTTGTATTGCATGTTCCTGTAATCTGTGGTCATAATGTGTCAGTTTAAGTTTCTGTTGTGGTGTAATTTATGGGTATTTGTGATAATCTATAGTAACTGATGGCACTGTTAGGTTTTGGAATAGTTTGCAGCCTATTGTCCATACGTAATGTGGTGATTGTGGTGGTACTCTCTGGGCCTTTTCTGCAGTTTGTGGTACTTCAACAGCATCCACTGCAGCCCTGTGTGTTGCTATATTAATATTAGTATGTAGCATCCAAGGAAGTCAGCTGAAATGAGTTGAATTTATATATCGTATACATACATTCAGTGTCTACTTCTTGCTGTCATGGTGGGAAACACATGGAGCTTGAGATATATAGACACAAACGCGGCACGTAAAGGGAAATAGATGCTCTGTGCAGATACACTGAACTGATTTCCCTACTCGATCGGTAGAGGCGGAGAAACTGTGGGCCACATACAGAGAGCAGCATAAGAGAAGGACAGACACTCAGGAAGTTAACAGGGGAAGTTTAGTGGTTTCTTGCGTCATCATTTTATGCTGCTACTTGTGTGCCGATGCAGAGTGAAGGTAGGAACACTCATATATTCGCTTCTGAACTTGTTTATTTCCTCACGGTTTCTGCACAGAAACTCTTTTCCTTAAAAGTGGACGGACAGGGAGGGACGGCGAACAACAGGAGAGCAGTGGCAGGTGTCAGGGAGATGGAGGTGGTGGGGAGTGAGTTTGAATATCTGTGCGAGTCTATATGCGTTCAGGCTTTAACAGTGCTCCACTTCCGCTGCAGTAGAAAAAGGGGGCCGCAATGGCCATGACATGCGGATAAGGGAGCACAGAACCAAAACTGTAATGAACACGTCTCTCAGGCCGGAGCTGGACATGAAGGTTTAAGTGGAGGTCCACCAGTCCGGAGCCAGATTATGGTGTGATTGGAGTGAAACATTCAGAGGCTTACCTCAGTGAATATGAGAAGTCGAGAGGCAAGGGTGTGGCCTGATCGCAAAAAAGTTCATTCGAAAGAATACATCAGGGGGAAGTGGAGAGAAAGCCACATATGTTCGCTGGGGGATGAAGTACGAATTGTCGTTTGATTTTTAGGGCGACTGTCTGCAACATGAAGCTTGTGTTTGCACAAAGAAACTTTTGTTGTTTCTGCTTTTTCAGGGTTGTAAGACAAACCAAACTATGTCCTAACGCTCCAGCTTTTACATATCAACTCCAATGCAACATAGCTCACAGAGGAAACAACCTGCACCCAACAACATGCACTGAAGCAAAGGAAACAGGAGCAGCAGCAGCACAGTGAAATCTCTGTGATATGTGCAGCACTTCTGCAAAGTCACTGTCACATTAACCAAGTTGGTCAACACATCCAGCAGCCGACCCCGGACAGTCAGCCAGGTTGACGGCCACAAACGGAGCAGCTCAGGGGAGGGGGAGGCCGGCCTGAATGTGAGGTGAAGACAGCCGGCAGGAAGACATGAGGAGAGTTCGGAGAAAAGGGGCGAACAAAGAGAAGGTGTTTGGATGTGATCTGCTGGAGCACCTGAACGCCTCTTCTCAAGAGAGTAAGTAGCCATTTTCTTCATGACATTAAACAACATCCTGTGCAGGTTAATAGAAACACACGTGCATGTAATGTCACCAGAAACAAGAGTGTGCTGTCTAACAATGAATAACCAGACGTTATTTATATAACAATACGTTCATGTGTATGTGAATAGATGCAGATGAATGTGTTTTTGTGAATAGTTCAAAACCACAAATGACATCCTGTAAAATGGGGGCGGCTCACAGGCCAGAACCGGTCCAGCAAAGGGTCCAATCTGGCCCATAGGATGATTTAGCAAAGTATGAAAACAGCAACAAAGTCAGTAATTCCAATTTTTGAATGTTAATGGATTTATCCACTGGACAAAGAAAGAAGTAAAACACTATATTATTGTTCAGTTATGAAAATACACACTTAAATGTTTTGTTCATAGATCCACAGCGACCTGTAAACTCTAACTGCAGGCTGACTGAAGATATATTATAAAAACTAAACTTATCTTTCTTAAGATTCAGGTTGTTCATCATCTGTTTTGTAAGAGTCTGCTTAAGTTTCATGTTTCACAATCATGGTTCAGCACGTTAGAATGGTAACATTTGCATATTAGGAGACATTTTCACTCAAAACCAGAAAGAGGAAAATCTAGAGGAAATGTCAGAGGAGCATCAAAGATGCAAGGGTTCATCCTCTGCGGATCATGAACGTTCATATGAAATTTTACTAATACTAATACATTAAGTAGTTGTTGAAATATTTCAGTCTAGATCTGGAACGTATGAAATAATTTTAGTTATAACATCTAATTTATAAATAAATTAATGTATCTGTGACACCTATTCTTACGTTTATTAATACAGTACTTACATTCCTCGGTGATGAGATGATGACACTTATTTTTACAGTTGATTTTGCACATGACATATTTGGCAATCGTCATGAGTCACACACACATATTCATAAATTATATTTGTCAATCTGCACAAAGCATAGAAAAAACATACGTAGAATAATAGAATTGTGAATGTGAATGTGAGGGATATCTTTGGTTTAAAATACATAAAACCTGAATGTTTATGTTGGAATACAACGTTAACAATTTGAACATGTTGCATAATTCTCATGTTCACTTCATTAATTTGTTTGTTACCCACAGTTCCTCTGGTGTTGCGAAGCTGCAGTGAGTTCGTTGAGACACATGGAATCGTGGACGGGATCTACAGATTATCTGGAGTCTCGTCCAACATTCAGAAACTGAGGTGAGCTACGTTTCTGTTTCTGTGTAAATGCATTGTGTAATCCACAAGGTGTGTGTGCTTCGTCGATGTGAATCTGTGTGTGTGCTTCCAACCAGGGGTGAGTTTGAGAGCGATGGGAGTCCGGAGCTGAACAAGGATCTGTACCTGCAGGACATCCACTGCGTCAGCTCGCTGTGCAAAGCGTATTTCAGAGAGCTGCCAAACCCTCTGCTCACATACCAGCTGTATGACAAGTTTGCTGTGAGTAGCTCAGACACGTGAACATTTCACACAGTTTACTCTCTCCTGCGTGTTCATGAAGTGTATCAGGCTGATTACAGGAGTATAAAGTAACTCTACTGCGTAGATAGTGTGAAATATATTAATCAGAATAAGTCCAGATCTCTCAGGTCATAGCGTCCAACAACAACAACAACTCTCTATATGCAATAAAATAAAAATCTAAAAATACAAGTCCTTAATCCGAAATGTTACATAAAAATATTAGAGTATTGAGGGCAGTTGGGGGTTAAGCAGCCGCCCTGTGTGTGGAGGCTATAGTCCTCGCTGCAGCTGGCCCCGGCTCGAATCCCGTATCGGACGACTAATTTACTGCGTGTCACTCCCCCTCTCTCTGCCCGTTGCTTCCTGTCTATCTTCAGCTGTCCTATCAATAAAGGATTAAAAGGCCAAAAAAAAATCTTTAAAAAAAAAAGAATATTAGAATATTATTCTGTTTTTGTCTGAACAAATATATATTTGAAATGGATTCGCTTTTAGATACTTTGTATACTACTGGGTAATTTAGTAGTATATTACTGCATCATATCATTTAGGTCATCAATCCAGAAGTATTTTCACTATTGATTGATCTGTTGAAAATTCTCTTGATTAATCCATCAGTTTTTTGGTCCATAAAATGTGGTGGAAAATGTTGAACAAAGACCAAGCTCACGTCCTCAAATATCTTGTTTTGTCCGCAAGCCAAAAATATTCTGTTTACTGTCATAGATGATTAAAAAAAAACAGAAAATATTCACGTCTGAGGAGCTGAAATCTGTGAATTTGGACATTTTTTTCTTGACTCAAAACGATTCAATGATTCGCAAAATAGCTTCTGATTAATTTAATAGTTTACAACCAATCGACTAATCATTGCAGCTCTAATATTATTTACGCATATCATGTGTTTTTATGTAAAATTGTACTTAAGTACTGTACATAAGTCAATGCACTTGGTAATACTGCATAAACACATTGATTCAAACACACGTTTGTGTTACAGGAGGCTGTGGCCATCCAGCTGGAGGAGGAGCGGCTGGTAAAGATCAGAGATGTGTTGAAAGAACTACCAAGACCACATTACAGGTACACACACACAGTGCTGCGTCACTGTCCTCATGCAGTTTTCTGTAATTCTCTAAATGATTCAGACGCCTCTCATCAATTCTTCACTTCCTCTCCGTCAGGACTCTGGAGTTTCTGATGCGCCACCTCGTCAGAATGGCCTCGTACAGCTCAGAGACCAACATGCACGCCAGGAACTTGGCCATCGTGTGGGCCCCCAATCTGCTCAGGTTTGTTAATATCAGTTACATCTGTCAGTGTGTGTTGTCTGTCTCTGGTACAGTGCCTTTAAGCAAGACACTGAACCAGAAATGCATTAGATGTGCATTGTGTGTAATTAACTAATCCGTATGTTAAGGTCGAAGGACATCGAGGCGTCTGGGTTTAACGGTACAGCGGCCTTCATGGAGGTCAGAGTTCAGTCCATCGTGGTGGAGTTCATCCTCACACACGTCCCTCAGCTGTTTCCCGAAGCAGGTAACACATCAGCATGAACTAACATTTAGTTTCACTAAACCCGCAAAGACCCACACACACAACGCACTTCTGCTGTATTCAGGTGATTCAAACGAGAGGAGGAAGTCCCTGCCTTCCCCGACAGCAGCGTGCGTGCCAGAGGAATCATTTTTCAGATCCCAGCCTGTCCCCAACTTTGGTAACATCAGTCCCGGAGACGGTCCTCTCGCCATAAGACCCTACCACGCTATCATCGAAGGCACTGACAAGTAAGTAGACTCATTTATTTATCTAAACTTATCTGGTGTTAAGCCTGATTTAAGTGTACGATATTTATTTGTGGTGAAATTATATTTACACTACTTATAATCCTTCTTAAATCTTCTCGTCTCGCTCAGGAGGAAAGGATCTCTCAAAGGCAGGAAGTGGATGTCCATCTTCAACATCGGAGGTCGATTCCCCGACCCACGACGAAGACACAAACACTCAGCCAAAGGTTTGTAGTCCTGGGAATCGCTCTTACCCTGCTGACATTTTCTAAACTCACTCTACTCACTTTGCTTCTTTATCCTTTTGTTTCAGAGAAAGAGAGGCAGGTTCTGAGACCAGCAAGAAGTATGGACTCCCTGAGTACGCCGCCCTATCCAAATGAAGGTGCCGCTCTCTATTTCTGTCTATATCTATACTCTAATCTGTTTTTTTTTTGTGTACTGACCCTTCTGAAAAGTTGTTTACCTGAAGCAGTTTTAATTGAAATGCAGATTCTGTTCCAGGTTGCAGACGTCCTGGCCAGCGCCCTCCTTCCAACAACATCCCAACACCCTCTCCCCTCATCACCTCCTCCCCAAAGCCTGGCCTGGATGTCACGGTATCCACCGGTGGGCTAGGTGGAAGTGAATACGCGGTAACCTACCGCAGGGGAACTGGGTTAGTTAGCGGGGGAACCCAGGGCACCTACACTGCTCTGGACCCTGAAGGTTTAGGACTGACAGGCAATGAGACTCTCCAGTCCAGATCCCCAGGGATCTCCACTAAAGTAGGCCGAAGAGCAGCCATGCACATAACGGGACCCACCATGGTTACAGTGCCCCTGCATATCACCTCCAACCTGGCATTAGGGGTGCTTCAAGGGGGCGGTGGCGACAGGATCATCCATCGTGGCAGAGATAAGGATGGAGGGGACAGGGTGGAAGGTAAGGAGGGAGGAGAGAAAGCGGAGAGGAGGGAAAGCAGAGTCATTGAAAAGAAGGTGGAAGAAAGCAGACAGGTTGAGGAGGAGGAGGAGGAGGAGATAAATCACAGGGAGAAAGTCTTGGATGCAGAGGAGACTACAGTGCCGGATGACGGTGGGGAAGGAGGAGGTGAGGAAAAGAAAGAGGACAAGGAAGAGCTGGTGACGGGAGGTCGAGAAGAACGAATCAGGAGCCTCAGCGCCTCCAACACTGATGAAGATAATGAAGAAGATCCTGTCATCAGTGACTACATGGGTAATTTTTGCTATTTCACAACCACAATCTAACCCAAATATATTAAAATAACCATTTAATCTATAGCATCCTTTGGGTCAGGGGTAAATCCTGACATTATGTGTCTGCAGGCCTTTAAAAACTCTTCATATGAAACTATTTGAGAAGGAAATGCAGTTTGATCCGTTGGATAAACTGCGAATAATTCATGACAAGGACATTTCCTTGCAACGATGTTGGGAATCAATGATTTACTCTATGCAACTTAACAATTAAACAACACACAGAGAACTGATCCTCATATTTGAGTTGTTGGAAATTAGTGGATGCTCACGTTGTTTCTCCTCGTAGCTCATGTGTAACAGCACACACTTTGTTTAACCAAGGCTTCCATTGGCATAACATGCAGAAAGGTTGTGACTTGAACTGTGACTTAATACCAGGCTGAAATGTGCCAAGCCTGTTGCAGCTGTAATCACGTCACAGGGAGATGTGGTACTGAAGTACGCCTGTACGTCGCTGCAGCAAATCAAGAAGGTAGATCAGTGAAAACAAGATTTTTAGGAGGTGTTGAGTTACAGATAAATCTATTACAGATAAACAAACATTTATATTATTCCTTTAGTCATGTTTTTGTATTATACATTTGTCATATTTAAATCTAGATCATTTAAATGAAGTATTCTTGAATTTTGAGTTTATTCTGTTGCGTTACCTGTGTTATAATGTAAGATCACCTTTAATCTTAGCCTGTGTTTTTATTTACAGATATGAAAGGGATGCAGCTGGTCGATTTCCAGCCAGAGGCGTCTGATCATGACGATGACGGCGTGTATGATTCTTTTAACGTGCTCAGCTCAACTGAAGTGGAGGGAGACGACCTGGGACTGTCCGGTTACGTCCAAGATAACTTTGACTTCCTCGACCAGATGGACTGCAGCGCCATGGACCACATGGACTGCAGTGTACCGTGTCAGGTGTGTGTTGGGTTGTGTTTTCTTGTAAAATATAGTAGATTTGCAGAGGAGAAACATTTTACATGACTGTCTCTCTTCAGGTGAACGAGTTCTCTGTTGAGCCTCCTGGTCACTCGGATGATGAGTATGAAGTCATGGAGCAAGCTCAGACCTCCTGTCAGCCTGCAGAGGTCCAGACACACGTGCAGCCAGACCCCGAGACACGCACCCGCAGTCAGACCGAGTTAAACCCACACAGGCCGCTCAGCCTCGACATAAACAGCCGACACACTAAATCCCTCAGCCTGCCGTACATGACCTCACCCGTCCACGGACCGGAGGACTCTTCCTCTGAGGACGAGGTCGAAGCGGACGACAGTGATGAGAATTATTACAGTAGCGACGGTGACAATGACAGCATGTTTGTTAAAAGCCTCCCCTCTGATTTCTTTTTAAGCAACTTGCCAGACTTTAATCCAGACACTGATGAACAAGACTGCTGCGCTCACGATGGAGTTCCTGCGTGTCAGTTTCAGAGCTGCGAGGAACGCCAGCCACAGAACCATGAATGTCCTGCATGTGAAGAATCACATGAAGGAGACGAGGAGCAGATAGAAGTGAGAGACAGAGTAGACGAAGATCAAGGGCGGGAAGAAAAGGAGATAACAAAGACAGAGGAGGAAGATAACGCTTACCAGCTGGAAAACAACAAGCAGAGGTGAACCTGATTTCAAATTTGAATATATAAGACAACACGTGTCCGCGACTCAGTTATGCAAGTGTGTTTCTGCCAGTCATGACTTTAATTAGCAGAGAATGCACATTTAAAGCTGCTTCAATGCTGTAATGTGTTACATTAGTGCATTTTAGCATCTTTCAGCTCATTGTCTTGGTGTTATAGCCTGCAGCGTTGACATATGTGACATATATCACACAAATTAGTGAGTAGCAGATGAACACGGTGGAACATTTAGGAGGTAAAGAGCCAGATATTTAAAGTAGTGGAGTGAATATGGATCTTATATCCGTCAGACATAGCTCCAAATAAACGCTCATGTTGCTTTATGTTCCCTTCATAAAAAGAGATCATGTCAAAGTTATGTTTACAGTTTGTTGTGTTGCACCCAAGTGGTAAAAATAAATGAATACATGTTTAAAGAGAGACTGAATAAGTTAAATTCATAAGAAATAAACACAGTTTTTACTACTGCTACCTTACTTACTTGATTATTTAGGCCATTACAGTAAAATTTCATAGTTTATCTTCATATAAACGAACTTCATAGAGATATCTCTGCATAACTGTGTCTGTTAACTAACAAATTAACTTTTGTCCTGTAATTGCTGCCTGCAAAAGTTACATGATTTTACTTTAGAGCCCCTAGATGTAGAATTATATAGCTGCTGATTCAAAATTATATCAAAAATTCTACAAATAGTGAAATTAATAAAGTCAATGGTAGAAAAGTAGAAAAAATAGATCTAATCTTGTTCCTATAAATCACAAAACCGTTTCCCCTCAATCACACAAATGAAACAAACCATGATTGTATCATTAAAACAGCACTGAGATGTGTCTGTCTGACTCAACTTAATCGTGTCCGTCTCTTGTCTATCTGCAGCAAACTAACGGAGGAAGACTGCCGTGTCATGGAAGACACTCAAAGTGACAAAGAACAGCGTATTTCTTCAGAGGCTTCAACGCGCTGCTGCGCCGAGTTTCCACTGCCGAGCGATGACGAATCAAGCACTATGACTTACACAACAGTGGAGGAGGAGAAGGAAGTGGTTGATAATCCTTACAGAGATTATCTACCTTGTCAGGCAGTTTCTAGTGTCACGCAGAGAGAAAGTGCTGACGTGTTATTAGAGGAGTCCGGAGACTTTTCTGCAGGGGCAGAAACAGAACAGCCCGGAATCTGTGTTAGAGAGGATGCAATGGAGAAAGACGGTGATGAGGGAGATAGCTGGAGGGTATGCAAAGAGATAGAGGACATGTGTCAGGAAATGAAGGAGGATGATTGGGAGGTGTGTGAGGAAGAGATAAAACCTGAAGAAACGATGCAGGGAGTCGGCAAAGAGCAGGATAGTGCAATTTGTGGGACGAGCAATGACATTTGTGATGAACTAGAGGATGAAGAAGAAGTGCAGGTTGAGAAGAAGGGTGCGAGAGAAAGTGTTGTCAGGGAGAGAGATAGGATGGAAGATGTTAAAGTTGCAGAGGAGGAGGAAGAGGAAGAACAGTTAGAGAAGGTCTCAGAGGAAATGGTGGAAGATGGCGGAGGAGGGACAAAGGAGGCAGAGGTTAGAATAGAGGTTGTTGAGGATTCAATGGAGACTAGTGAGGAAAAGCTGACAGACACAGAGATGCAACGAGAGTTTGAGGAGAAAGAGACAAACTTACCAAACACAAGTGAACAAGATGAAGCAATTCAAAGGCAGCACGCCACGAATGACCAAACACAGCAACTCCACAGAGAAGAAGTTGTTTCGAAAGAAAAAGAGAACAGTGATGAGAGAGCTGGCGAGCACAATGCAAAACCAAGTGTAGACAAGCAAGTGAAAGAGGTCAGGTCTGATAAGAAGGGAGAGGGCAGGAAGTGTGAGGAAAACGACAGCAGCCGAGGAGGAGTAGGAAGGAAGGTGGTCGTCTTCAAAAATCCCAGAGTTTACCAAGTAAAAGCAGTGCCGGTCGTGCCTCCGAAGCCTCAGCATTGCAAAATCACCGCCCTGACCCTCCGACAGCAGCAGCAGCAAAGAGAGAGAAGGGACGCCGGCTCCGTCGGGACGACGCTGAGATTCCCGGCGGAGCAGGACAGAGTTAGCGCGGGAGGGGAACAACAGGGGAAAGGCGGAGACAGGGATGGAGAGAGGGAAAGGAGGAGGGAGGGGGACGAAGGCGCCACGAGCAGAAACAGTCCCCTGAGCATGTGCTTCGACGAGGCCGTTGCCATAGCAACCCTGAGGCGAGAAAAAGAGAAAGGATGCGAGAAGGAGAAGGAGAGGCAGAGGGATCGGGGAAATGAAGTACAGTGAAAGGTTTTTTAAAAAAAAATGTCTGTATGTTGATGGAAGTGTACAAACTATTTTTCTGTGTAGCATAAAGGGCTGCATGTTTCCTGTGCTGGTCTAGTGTAAATTACAACAACAGTATTGTCTATGCAATGCTACTAAAGATGATTAGGGTGGAAACTAATAGGTTTTATGTTAAAGGGTTTTCCTGTTACATTAGATAGAGAAGTGGAGCAAGCTGACAGGAAATAAGGGGGAAAGAGGCGGCATGATACAGACGTCCCCAACCGGACCAGGACTGATACAAAGACCTGGTCAGTGTGTCGAACCCCTATAGGTCACAAGGACCCAGCCAGGAAGCTAATGAATACATATAGCTGCAGTGGCAAAGGTTATTAAGTTAAAAATAAATAAACTGAAACTGAAAGCAAACACACAAAAGGTATTAACAGTGAAGTGCTGCTGAAACATGTTGAGGATGAAATATTTTAAAATCCGTTCTGCAGGTCTGAAAAACAAAAAAAACCATCTCGTCATTTGATAACTGATTTTAAACAAAAGTAAAAGTAAAAATCCAGCTCACTCCTGTTTGCACTAGTCTGATTATACAATGCTTTGTAATTAAATATGTATGTATACAGTTTATGTATAATAAGCAGTTGGCAAGTAACGTGGTAAAATAGTAGATTTGAAAGAGCAGAGAAGATGAAAGGATAAAAATCTGCAAAAGTCTTTGTCTGCAAACATTTTTGGATTATGTGAATAAATATATGTTTCCAAGATGGTGTCTGTCCTTTGTTAATATTCTTGTAAGTATCACATATAGAGAGTGGCAGATCGGACATGTTGCATTATTGTTATGTTAATATATTACTGACATTTAATATATAGGATTGCTAAAGATTGTACTTACACCTTGAGACGTTTAGCTGACAATGAGCTATGATTCTGGTTCTTGCTTACTTGTTGTACTTGCAGTCTCCTCACATCACCGTCACCTTGACTATTTGGTTTGTCTGTTCTAGGCTACCGTAGAAACCATGCATAGTGGAATAATGCATAAATAGTGTAAAAACAGTAATAACTTTTGTCAAAAGTTGCTTTTTTTATTGCATATTAATATTTGCAGTTTACGCAATATCATTGTTGTTCTATTTTTTAATGCTCTGCATGGGAAAACTGAGGAAAATTATTTAAACGGGTGGAATAAAAACGTATTTATGTATGACCCTTTAGGGCTTTCCTAATTCTGAAAATAAATCTAAAAAAAAGCCCCAAATCTTGCACACTGCACCTTTAACTAAAATTGACGGGCGAGATTTGTACTTAACGTCTATTAGAAGAGTTACGGCAGTCGCCCCATACGTCACATCCGTCCAGTAATTTTCCCGGAAGAAAATCAAAATAAAACCTTTGTGATGCTTCACCTGGCCGCAGGATCAGACTGAGGAACCTTTAGACTCACCTCCACCTGTCTCTGCGGGATGTCTTTCCCCTCCTCGTCCTCGCTCGGCCCGCAGGTCGCTGCCATCATGGACGTGTTGGCCAAAGCCGCCGTGGCTGAAATCACGAAGCTGCTGGAGGACGGGACCGTCGTGCTGCGTTTGGAGATGTGTCGGAAGGACGCGGAGATCCAGGAGCTCCGGAGAAGTTTGAAGCTGATGGAGGCTGAGCTGCTCTGCAAAGCTCAGGAAGCGGCCACGACCCGAGACACCGAGGACGGACAGGAGCGAGGGGCCGAGGAGGGTCAGGTGCGTCAGAAAGGTGAGAGGAGCTGACAGGTGTCACTCAAAAACTCAGTCATGATTCACTGCTTTATGATCTCCTGTTAAACATATACAAAACTAAATCAATAAATTAAAAACCAAACTGCTAAATTCTGCATAATAATAAAAAAAATAACCAGAAAATTGTTAAATGACCAACTTAGATGATTAGTCTGCATCTCTTTAATCAATAAAATATTTAAATAAATGTAAAAAAAAGTTGAAGTTGACATCCTCAAACTGCATATGGTAAAAGCAGTTTGAACCAGGGTATGTTTCATGTTTTTATCCAAACAGATGAAACCAGGGGCGCGAAAATTTGGGCCCCATAACTAAAAACATAAAATTTTGCGCCCCATGACTAAAAACATAAAATTTTGCGCCCCATGACTAAAAACATAAATTTTTGTGTCCCATGATTAAAAACATCAATTTTTGTGTCCCATGAGTAAAAACATCAATTTTTGTGTCCCATGATTAAAAACATCAAATTTTGAGCCCCATGACTAAAAACATCAAATTTTGCGCCCCATGACTAAAAACACAAAATTTTTCTCCCCATGACTAAAAACATCAAATTTTTCTCCCCATGACTAAAAACATCAAATTTTTCTCCCCATGACTAAAAACATCAAATTTTTCTCCCCATGACTAAAAACATCAAATTTTGCTCCCCATGACTAAAAACATAAAATTTTGCGCCCCATGACTAAAAACATAAAATTTTGCGCCCCATGACTAAAAACATAGTTGTAGTAGTTGTCCCCACATCTCTAGGACCTAACTATCCCATCAAAAGCTTTATAACTCTAATCAAAGGCTTGCAACTGTGTTGCATCTTGTAGTTTAATACTAGTACTAGCACAATATTTACTGCTGGTGATTTGTACATGCATGCAAGTCTGCATAGTGCAGTTCACTGTTTGATGCAAGATTAAAAGCCACCATAAAAATGTGCTAAAGGCCATTTTTTAATTAACTTTTACTGCCCAAAACACGTAACGACAAAGAGATAATTAGTTTCGTTATTATATTTGAAACATATATACTTAATGATGATGGTTTCTCACATGTGAATATTTTCTAGTTTCTTTCATCCTTGGTGACAGTAAACTCAATATCTTTGGATTGTCGACAAAAAATAGACACTTGAGGTCGTCGTCTTGGATTTTGGGAAATGGTGATCAACATTTCATGGGCACAAAAGTTAGTTTCAGCCTTAGAATTAATTGTGTGTTGATGGACTGATTCAGTCACTGACTAATTGTTTCAGGTCTAACTTAAATTAGCCACGAGGGGCTGTGTTATTTAGTGTACATGCAAATATATTGCAATAAAACAGTGACAGAAGATTAATTTGAAGAGCACCAGTCAAACTTTATATGTAGTGGAGAACATGATGCAAATATGGCGATTCTGTTTGTCCCGTCGTGGAAGCAGATGTTGTGATTTATTTGTCTGTTTCAGTTGCACTATGTGCAAGTTTTTCTGCATTTCCATGCAGGAAAATAGCTGCATGGAAAATGCAGAAAAACTTGCACAAAATGAAACAGGTGGTTGGAAAATGGATCCACTGCGGAGTCAAATTCACATGTACCTGCGATTTTCTTTTCCGTCAATTGCAGACGAAGAAGAAGACCGGGAAATTCACGCCGCGTGTCTCGAACCAAAGACTGCTGATTCACTCTGCGAGCCTCAACACGGCGCAGAGGAGATCTGTGACATGAGGCCGGTGGTGAAACACGAGCCAGCAGAGGAACTTGCCACCCAGAAAACGACAGACCAGACTGCAACTGCAGAAGTTTGCTTCGAGACAGAAGAACGAGGTGACCCGCACTGGCCTCCTCCTGCTTGTGCTATGTTTGAAAAAGGCTCAGTTGCAATGCAGCAGCACATGCAGATTCTCTCCCCTCGCACTGAGACGCAATACGTTGCTCATAGAAATCCAGAAAGTTCCTATAATTGTCTGTCGACCAACGCAGAGGAAATCCCACAGGATTCCTTAAGTGTCCCGATAAAAGTAGAGGCAAATGTTCAGCCTATGTGCATGGGAAGCAGCACTGCAGGTGATGAACAGTTCACACATGCTTCAGTCAGTCAGGACCAGTGCTTGCAGTCTGCTTTGCGGCAGGACGGGCCATCGCTGGCCCCACCTTATGCACAGAGGTCTACGTTAGGACCAAACGTCCTCGGTCGAGACAACCTGAGAACAAAAAGGCTGATAAACGTGTGGAGGACAAATCAGAAACTGTTCATCTGCTCGCTCTGTAACAAGGGTTTCCCCCGTTTGTCTCAGCTTGAAGAGCACAAAGTAACCCACCAACCCTTCAAACCGTTCAGGTGCCTCGAATGCGGGAAGTCTTTCACCCAGAAGACCCGGCTCAAGACGCACCAAAGCGTGCACACGGGCGAGAGGCCGTTCAGCTGCAAGATCTGCGGCAAGATGTTCTCGAGGCAGGACAACTGCCTGAGACACGAGCGGTTCCACAGCGGGCTGAAGCCGTACAGCTGTGGGCAGTGTGGTAAAAGCTTCACCGTGCTGGGAAACCTCAAAATACATCAAGAGATTCACCTGCAGGGAAGGTAGCCCTCTGTCTCTCGGGCTCTCAGTGACTCTGATTGAGAGCATCTGCACAAACCCTCATTTCTCTTGAGTCATGTGCTATCATGCCAGTGCACTTTAAGGTTTTAATGTGCAGTGGTCATGTGTACAGCACATGTTGGGACTCCTTATAAGATTTATTTGCAATGCTTCTATTCATTCTTTATTGTGTATCAGTGTGGATTTTATGACTGTGAAATGATAAATGGTATTTCTACATAAACAATTTAAGAATTTTTTTGAAACAGTACAGGCTGCCAAATGGAAACGACAAAGAAAACAATTTCGTAGGATTAATGTTTTCTGCACTCTCTTCTGTTACAGTAAGCTTCTATTGCTATATTGATGTATATGGTGGTAGAGCTGATCCAACATATTAAATACTAGACAGATAAAGGTGTCATTACATTGATGCAGAAGTCAGTAAAAAGGACTGCCATAAAGCAGCTGCTGCTCGTTGATTTACAATGGTCTCGTACAGAGGATCCCAACCAACCTAAAGGGGTCAAAAGAAAAATTATGGTTTGGTATTTCTAATTTAACCTCTTGAAGCTGTTTTTAAATTATTCCAATTGAACAATCTGTGACGGGAAAATCACTCACAAATTCACGTTTAGACACGAGTGACTTTGTTTTAAAGGTTTTGTTTTAATGGCAAATGTGCATTTATTTACATTCTATATCGTCATGTTGCCCAACATTCCCCATTACACACGGTTTGTAGTGATTTTAATTATTTGGATAATGCGTCTCTCGTTTTTCTACCTTTTGTCATGATGTTGTTTTTGTGCCTTTTGGGAATGTTTCCGGCATCCTCTCCCTGATTGGTACTTTTGTAACGCTCTTTCGTCTTTTATAATGTTGGACCTTTCAGATACAAATTGTTTATTTAAGCTAAAATTACATTATATACACAAGCAATGTTTATTCAACCATTATCGCTTCTAAACACAGTTGGCTGCATCAGTGATTATTTAGGTGTGTCGTGTTAAAGGAGGTTTGGGAGTGTGCCTATGCAATCATGAAGCGAGTTTCATATTTTCACTTGACATTAAAACGTGCTTATGTTTCCAAATGTTCTTTTTTCCTATATGTGGTCTTAAATATTCCTTAAACTTAAGTTTCCCCTGTAGGATTTTGAAATATACACAACATACTGTGTACACTGAAGTTAATTACTTATAGGTTGAAATGTATATAGTAGTATATGTCATTTATATTAGATGTCTGCCTTTATTTTAAGAATATATTTAATTATGTATTATTATTATTCATATGTGCATATTTATTATTTGTTTTTATTAGTTATATTATTATTTTTCAGAATAAGGCAGACACGGAATATAATATTCATAAATATGTTTTCATGCCTGAAAATAAGAATATTTTTTTATTTTTGTTACTTAAAATCTTTTATATCTACAGTGGGAGCGGGTCCTCTTTCATGGAGGCCGCCATGTTGAAACACTGTTTCTACAGTAGCCCAGAACAGACAAACTAAATTGTCACTCTAAACAAGGTCCTTAAAGGTGTTGTTTGTCCTTTTACACTAAGAAGGTGAAGGTGATGTGAGGAGATTGCAATGCGAATTAGATGCAACTAAATTCAAGACTTTTAAGACTTCTCATCCATGCTGGTACAAAAGTTGCCCACTTGATGCTTCAAACGTAACTCTATTAACTTCCAATCCACTTTATTCATATAGCACGATTTTTAGCAAACATGAAGTAGACAGGGTGCTCGTAGTGGGTTAAGCAGCCGCCCCGTGTGTGGAGGTTATAGTCCTCGCTGCAGCTGGCCCCGGTTCGAATCCCGCGTCGGACGGCTAATTTACTGCGTGTCACTCCCCCTCTCTCTGCCCCCTGCTTCCTGTCTATCTTCAGCTGTACTATCAATAAAGGCATAAAAGGCAAAAAAAATAATCTTTAAAAAGTAGACAATATAAAGATAAAAAAAACAATTAATTAAAAATAAATAAAAAAGAAAGAATTAACTTTAATTTATGAAATTATTGTTACACAGAACAATAAATAGATACAATAAACTCTAAAGGGGAAGAACATACAAATATACAAATGTTCACTGTATGTTTTCAAATAAATAAATAAATACTAGACACGGAAGTGCCTCGGCAAGAATGCGTTGCGCCTTTCCGCCGGTCGTTACGGTAGTTGTGTCATCACATCCGCCAAACGAGTCTGTGTTTATTCTTTGTACCAATTAGCTGCTGTTAGCTCAAATTAAAACAACCAGCACGAAGATCAGCAAATACCCGCAGATGGTGCACGTTCAGCGGCTTCCCCCGATGGTCTGCTCCGGTTAGCGACTAACTTCGGTTTTGCGCCACTTTCCTGCCGTTCAACTTTAAAGCGTGCTCTGTCACTTTGCGGGGTTGTGAAATGTTAAACAGCGTCGCTCTGCGGGCTCAGGTCGCGTCCATAATCGATGCCTTATCCAAAGCAGCCGTGGCTGAAATCGCCAAAGTCGTGGAGGATGGCATGGTGGTGCTGCGTCTGGAGATCTGTCAGCGGGACAACGAGATCAAGAAGCTGAAGAGCAACGTGGAGGTCCTGCACAACGAGCTGAGGTCAGCCCAGGAGAGAGTGACCCTGCGACCGGACAACCAGGGCAGAGAGGGTGAGGTCTAAACACTTTATTCATGTTCTGTGTTATGCATGCACAGATCTGAATGATACTGCAGCTACTGACTGTGGCACTGATGCACAAACCTCCTGTCTACCTGACACACGTCTGACCTTGGTGTTTGCATTTGAGGACTGTGTAACATCTATATAAAATATATAAATATAAATAATATAAATACATGTGTGCATATGTGTTGTTGGAATGAAAAGAGCCATGCACTTTGTGCAGGAATGTGCAAAGTATTTGCCAGGCAAGTGCAAAAAGTTCACAGTATGCAGAATGTTTGCAACATATTTAACATAAACATATTCATCCAGGGGATGTTAAAGCTCCTAACATGCTTAAAAAGTCCTTTTTGTTAAAAGATTATTTAAATTTTATTTTTATTTTATGTTTTTTTGCCTGTTTTACTTTAATTATAAGTCATAATTTAGTGTGTCAGGGGCTTAGGTAGGAAATTGATCCCCCATGCACAGGTGATGACTTTAGTTTCCTCTGTTTACCCAACAACACTAACTAATATTTAACAATAACGGCGTATCGAATGACAATGTGTTGAATTAGAGTTGTTTCTGCTGCAGCAGGAAGTTGTTTTCACTGAACACTCCCTTCCCAGCACGAAAGCATCAGACAAAGTCAGTAACTAGCTGATGTTAAAGCGAC
Source organism: Collichthys lucidus (assembly GCA_004119915.2). Taxonomy (NCBI): domain Eukaryota; kingdom Metazoa; phylum Chordata; class Actinopteri; family Sciaenidae; genus Collichthys; species Collichthys lucidus. Next base: position 8,209,505 of record CM014089.1, read on the forward strand.
TAAAGAGCCAGTCTGGAGATGGTGGAGACCAAAAACAGAGCAAAAAAAGAGTTGTTATTGGACGTGCGTTCGCCCAGATAGACGTTCCCTATATCGTCTTTAAAACATGTCAGTGTTTACAACTTGTTTCTGCTGCCCTCACATGGCCCAAAAAAAACAGTTATTGTGGGTTTAATTTCTGATGAATTGATCATGTATCCGTGGTTGAGCCTTTTTGTGTGGAGTGGGAAAAGCCCCACCCCCGCCGTGACCCTGAGCAATGATAAGCCGTTACAGATAATGATAAAATGTCGGTTTCAGGCATTACTGTGACAAAACAATGCGGATGTTTTATTTCAGACAGTGGTGTCCTGTTTTTAAACCCGACAATAGAGATATTATGTAACTGTTTTTTTTGCACTTTTGAAACCAAAACTTGGGTTTTCAGAACTGGAACAGTGTGAAATGAAGGTGTGAGATCCACAAAAGGTGTGTCAACAACTCTCAGCTAACGCACAACTTTGTCACTGCCTTTCCACAGACAGTCAGAGTCAGAGTGACGTTGGTGATGAGCCGGCACACGCTGATAAGGACCAGAACAGCCTGTCCGTACCTGAGGTGCAGGTGAAATGTGAACCCGTGGAAGAAGTAAGCGAAGAGGCCAGAGGACAACCTGAGCAGCTGGCCTTGTACGAAACGGACAGCGCTCAGTGGAGGCCCGCAACGCAAGCGCAGACACCACGCAGCGAGTCAGATTATTTAAATTTAGGGCAGAACTCCATGTTGTGTCTTCCTGAATCTTCTCTGGACGCCGGACTGTCCGCGCCCTGCAGCAGCTCCGGCGGCGGGTTTCAGCACAGCCCGTTCAGCCGCGGGCTGCTGGGTTACAGTCCGTACCGTAACTTGTACAACGCCGTGCGCAGGAGGACGGTGAAGAGGTTGATGTTCAAGAAGGGCTTCTTCTGTCCTTACTGCGGTAAATATTTCGAGCGTGCCGGGCATCTCGAGAGACACAAGAGGATTCACACAGGTGAGAAACCGTATCGCTGCGAGATCTGCGGGAGACGTTTCAATCAGAAATGCAGCCTGAAGGAGCACATGAAGATTCACAGAAGATGTAAGTACAACACTTTTGTCAACAAGTCACTTTTAGAGCTGCTTTTTCTCTTGAAGTGTCCCTCAGATTAGATGCACATGCAGAGTAAGGCGTCCATGCGATATTCTCCGAATAAATGTCTGAAAATAAATGCAGTCAGGTGGTCGGGACCTGTTGGCACAGGGAGCTAGTTGTATTTCTTGGTGTTATTTCTGTCCTCTCTCTCTCTCTCTTGGAGTCCTGGTTCAATTCACAGCTGGCAGTCTCTGTCTTTGACATTCCTCTGTCTCACAAGCAAAGAAAAACTAACAGTGTGTAAATGTGGGGGCCAGACGACGGTAAACGAAGGGGGAGGATGGGCGGTGACTTAAAAGTGCCCCCCGCTGACAGCTGTGCTCGCCTGGCTCGCTGATAAGAAGACCAGGCCTCTTTACAACCTCACTCCCAGGAAAGCACCGGCATCGGGTATTAATTACCGGGCTCACATCTCAGTTCGTGCTCATGCCATACCACAGTGAGATAAATAACCTTTAGGTGCTTACGATCTTAAATTTGCTCATCTTAGCATATCAATAAGATGCATTAGGTGTCATTTATGCAACCCTAACTGTGCAAGAAACACCCGCCCCATGCATGCAGACAGTTTTAACAAGATATATTTTTTTATCAGAGTTTTCCCCAGGAAGTTGTTTAATGGAGGTGGTGAGCCACCAGGTTTCTGATGCATCTCTTTCTGGGTTAGATCGTAGATGACACCTTTTAATAAATGTCGCGCCTAATAAATAAAGCTGCAGCGGGTAAATTAATTTTGCCGTGTGAAAATACGCCTCTGTTCTGTTGTCGCTCGCAAAGGTTTTGTCTTTGAATTCTTAGAGGATATAACTTTTTAAGGATGTCGGCATTTTGAAATATCAAGTTCAAGCAACTGAACACCTAATCTGAACTGGCTGAAGCCATGCAGCCCAATCCCGTGGTTACTCCAGGAGAGATCACCTTATGAATAAAGAGTAGTTATTTATAGTACAAGTGCATTTGTCGCTGTTCCAATTTTCGCAAAATGTTGCTGACAAATCCGGAAAACGATCCTGAGACAGTCGCTGACGTAGACGCTGTTAGCAGTGTTTATGGTGCGTACATTAAACTGCATTGATTATTTGACGGGATGGTAATCTTCATCACGACCACACCACATGTTTAAAAGTGAAATGCTAAAAGCGTTTGACCTCTTTCTGTTAAAGCCGGCAATTAAAAATGCTTATGAGGATTCTTTCCACTTTCACAGGTATTCAGCCGAGACCCGTCGAGATCCAAGCGTGCGAACAGAAGCAGATTCCCGAGGTGAATCCATGCACGGATGCTCATCGCCCGGAGGAAGAGAGCCAGATGAAGGTGGAAGATGGCCTACCTAAGAATGAGGACATCCTCCCGACACCCGTCCACGTAAAATCTGAGCCTGCGGAGGAGAATATAGCACAGCCGCTGTTCCACAGAGGAAGCGAGCAGACAATGGACAGAGTAGATGACCTTGGCGAGAACTTCACAACGTTTGAGAGAGACAGCCAGCAGTGGATATCCAGAATACAAGGACAAAACAACACGGAGATCAGCAGCGCAGAGTATCTTGGCGGCTCAGCGCAGAGCATGACGTCCTTCCCGGGGATTGCTCAGCTGCTCCCGCCGCCAGTCGAGGCTTCTTGCAGCACATTTTCCTTTCCAGGGAAACCATACGGGGAACTCAAAAACAGCATGATCTCCCAAACACCCTACGGATCCTCAGACACGCTGATGATGTCGAGCGAAGCAGGGTTGCACGGTATGACGGGAGCCACGCTGAATCACCACCAGCAGAGAGCGAGCAGGTCTTTTCAGGTGATCAAACCAAAGAAGTGCTTCGCCTGCTCGTACTGTGGCAAAGTCTTCGAGCGTGCCGGCCACCTTGAAAGACATTTACGAATCCACACCGGGGAGAAGCCGTACGGCTGCCATATCTGCGGGAGGTGCTTCAACCAGAAGAGCAGCCTCAAGGGCCACATGAAGACGCACAGAAACGGTACGAGATATATTCCTCATGATTATTTTAATAATTCATTATTAACCTGATCATTAGATCCACAAAAATCTGTTACCACTATCTGCTAATTTCATCCCATTGCCTTTCTTTTCTGTAAAGGGGAGAACGCTGACGTTCTGGAGGCCCATCACCTGATGTTTACAATGCCAGAACCGTCGAAGAACCTGGCAGAAACCAAGACTGGACTGGCAGCTTTAGAAGAAGAGCTACCAGGCTCCGCGTACAGCGAGCCAGTTGGCGAGCAAACGCTGATGGTAAAACTGGAGCCGAACGGGGAAGATTTTCAGACTCTTAGTCAGGCCGGGACTGATAACGGCACAGCAGCACCAGACCAAAGTCAGCTGTGGACATCGGCCGTAGAGAAGAGCGGCGATGCCACCGAACAAAATGTCTGCGTACTTCTACATGATGTGAAGTACCACCTCAGCTCTGCTGATGGAGCGGCCAATGAGCAGCCGGGATACACCTCACCGAACAAAGATCTGCCTTTTCTAGAGCACAAAGAAAAGGAGGAACTGATGCACGGTGATCAGTATTCACTGATAGGGATGCAAGCAAGAAGCTCCGATATTGCACCCGAACTGCAAGACCAACATATCACACAGGAGGTGATTTTGACCGAATACAATGCAGTGAGTGACAGGACTCACGAGGGAGGTGTGTTTGAATTTAACACGACCGCCTCAGGCAACCACGAAGTCAACTGCGTCGTGGACGCCACCGGGCAGAACTGCTTCATATGCTCGACTTGCGGGCAAAGCTTTTATAGTTTCAGTTTTTTCCAGAGGCACCAATGTAAAAGTTTCGCAGAGCAATCCTTCAGCTGCGAGATCTGTGGTAAGATGTTCAGTCAGATGAGCATCTTGAAGTTGCACCTTAAACTGCATGTAAAGTAAAGTCGGTTTGCGATAGACACAAAGAAAAACACTGCACACGATCAAGCCAAAAGTGTGTGTGACTTTCTCACGGTCGACAAATCACAGAACCCTCAGAAACTAAAGCAGAGGAACAAAAGGCTTTTTTATTTGCAGCATTAATTACAAATCAAAACTGTCCGTTTAACGTCCGTCACCTTTCAAGTACTTTGCACAAAATGTTTTCTTGCTACTTCGACCCACTCGACCCAAACATGATTGAGCGTTGTTGGCACGGTCGTTCTTTGCTTTTGCTTGTCCAGATTTGGCCTTTCGTGAGAAACCAAACATAGTTGAGTGCTTTAAGTAGCAATTGAAGCTGTCCAGAGTGCCGTTACTCAAACTCATCACCAGTACTAGGAAACATAAGCCAGTCCAAGTCATTGTGCGGAAGTATGGCACATCATTACTGCGGACTGTAACTCGACCGTTTTCAGCACAGAACCTCATTTTTTAATGCCGTGGTTCACAAACATGACAGGCAAAGAGCCACTACAGCGTTGGCCTTGGATGACCAAATGTAGAGTAAGACAAAGTTTAATCAATGATGATTATGTTGAGAAAATAAGCAAAATAGTTCACTGGATCCTTTTTTTATTACTTGCTGCTCGAATCATTGCTAATGAATGGTCATCTGCTTTAATATGTATTTAGAAATGCGCCCTTTGACAAGTAACAAGGAAGATTTTTTCACTGAAGCTTAATTTCCTCATCGGAAACATGCTTGTTATCCAGGACACAGTTAGGGTTTGATGATATGTGCCAAATATCACGCTATACCTGTTGGCTAAACGGTATTTAGCAAGATTTGGCTTAAAATAAATTAAAGTATGCAAAGTTCATGGATTTGTCAAGTCAGTTCGAGATACAGGATAAGTTTCTTCTTAATTTAGTTCTTTTGTGCCAAGCTTTGATAAAACCTTCTACCATTTCTACCTGGGATGTGGATCTACATCAGTATTCTGTATCTAATCTGGAACAATAACTGTTTTTTCTTTTTAAGAGAATACTGTCCGGGCACTACTTTTTTAGGCTGAAGCCATTAGAGATGTTTACCATTGCTAAAGCAGACTGTAGCGTCTTCTTTTTAAGTTGAACTGCACAAATACAGCAATGCACTGTATACCTCAAATTACTATTGCCTTCAAGTATGCATGTTAGTGCAATATTCTGTTGGCCACTGAACAAAAATGGCAAATGAAAATTTTTTTGTTTTTTCTTTGAGAGAAGTAAGTAACTGCAATAAATTAATCTAGATTATGTGCAGGAAATGTGGTGCATTTATGTAGAACTAAAGAAACGTGAAATACCTCAGTGATGCACAGGGTGAACATATTCAACAAGAGTTTGGGAAAGTCTTACAGCTGTTCTTCGCTTGTGTTGTTACCTTTGACTGATATTTATTAAGTCCGCCCTGACTAATGACTTTGCTTCTCAGATAGAGCAAATTACACAGCCAGTGTTAAGCATTGCACATGGAAAAGTATAATATAAAAAGCCATTACACTGGTTGAGTAAATTGTTTTAAATGGTCCTGAATTAATGGTGCAGGCTGAAGGAACTTGAGGAGGTCATTGAAATAGTTTAGCAAATCTAACACTCCAGGTAAGCCCGCAGAAAGAGCACCTTTCTAGGGCCATCAGTGTCAGTACAGTGTGACGAGTGCCTACATTTTTCACATGGGAATGAAATCCCTAACCCAGCCACTGCAGTGTTATGCACCTTTCACAAAGTCAGCATCATGCATTTTCTTAATTCATCCTTAATTTATAGTGTTTCCTGCTTTTAATTCAGTAGATTACTGCACTACTATCACCGTTTATTGATTCACAGGTATCACATGACCTTCACAGTAATAGTTTATCACATTAAACAAGATGTTAATTATGTTTGAAGAGTCATATGTCTGTTTTAGGTTTTTTTTTTTTTGTATTTTCAAATAAATTCAAAATGAAGAATTGTGGATGGAGTCTGGCACTCTGGTTATTTTATTAATGATCAGTGTAACTAAATAAATAAATGATTGTTAAACCTTCACCTCTTTTGTCCCTCATTTTTCTTCCAGGGTTTCTTGGAAACTCATTTGACCTTCACTAAACAAAGGAGGACCCAATATGGATCCTTGAGGGACCCCAAGCAATTTAGATGAACTTTTTCTAGGCTCACAAATCCTCCATGATTCAACTTGTCTTAATAAAGACTAAAATGGTAACTGGTTAACTAGTTTATAGGTGGTTGTACATTTGAATCAAACCTTTATTGCATAGGTCAAGGGCAGGGACATAGGACACACCCACGGTGTAAAGGGTGGAGGTCTGCAGGTCCTTCATCCCTTTTTTGTATTTTATTTCATTTATACTTGCAGTTTTTATTTATATGGTCACTTGCTATTGTAATATTATTTATATCATGGTCACAAGTCTTGCAATAATATAATTATTTGTATCATGGTCACTTTCTTTGCAATATTTCTTACACTATGGTCACTTTACATTACAATACTCTTATACATCATGCCACTTTTATCCTCAGTACTTGTCTGTGTTTGGAGGTTGATTATTTTTCGTGTTGATTGTAGGTTATAGATATTTCTGTCTGTTTATTGTTTTTCTAATTCTGTAGTGTAGCTACACTTTCCTCTGCTGCTGTAACAAGTAAATTTCCCTGTGGTGGCATGAATAAAGTATAATCTAATCTAATCTATGAAGAATATGTAGGCGTAATTGTATGTGAATTCATATTTTCAACCAAACATCAATCTTGTGCTGCCAGAGATGCCTCATGAAGGTGAGTCACCTTTTTTTTTATTTCTACCTGAAACACCCACGAGATGACAAACAAAGGTGGAGGCCCCTCTCTTCCTTGTTGGTTGCAATTTTCCCAGCGTCTCTACTCGTGTATTTACGGTACAGCTCTCTGCTACACGGAAGAAAAGCTTCCAGCTAGCCAGACACACAGATGTAAAAAAAAAAAAAAAAAAAAATAGTGCGTCGCTTCTTTTTTATTTCGCAATTTTGCAAAGAATCAGTGCGTCGATTTCTCATTTTTTGTCACGTCTCTCCTTCTGCATGAATCAGCATGGCGACGTGCATTCCCTTCCAGACCCAGTTATCCTCAATAATGGAGGTTTTGGTCAAAGCAGCTGTGACAGAGATCTCCAAACTAGTCGATGACAAATGTGCGTTTCTGCATCTGGAGATCTCCAGAAAGCAAAGCGAGAACGAGATGCTGAAGAGGAAATTAGTCATGATGGAGAGCAAGAGCGCGCAGCTGCAGCGCGGCTTCGGTAAGACCCTCAAACGCCTCATCCGTGCTCTTTAATTGACGGACTGGTGGATTAATGCGTCGTGCATGTTGATGTGGAAGTGTCGCACATGATTGCAGTTGCAGTGCGTGCACTCTTGCACGTATCTCACATTGTTCATCATGATGCAAATGACCTGATTTTAACGTGTTTAATGTCATTTTGTGCATTAAATTCTCACTTTTCTGCACCAGAAAACTACATGGACAGAGGAACTGATGTGGGGACCAACTGTCCGCACCCAACAGGAGATATTAAGGTTTGTTTTTATAACTCAAAACCCTTTAATCACAATAATAGCAGCTGCTCCAGGTACCAAGACCATCCAAAAACTGGTCTGTGGTAGGGTAAGTGTCCACCAAATCTGCTTTTGAGACATTTTTAATATATACCGCCCCAGTTGAAGTGAGAACATTTGAGTTAATTCAAGTGTCAATAATTCATTTATACCAATTTTTCAAGTTTTTATTGTTTAATTTGTCAAAATATGTCAAAAGTCTGGCATGGGCTTTAATATTTGATGCACGATGCGCCGAGAAGAACCTCACCTCTGCAGCCGATCTCGGCTCTAATGGAACGTTGTTGTGTCTCTTGGCTCGTTGTTTTGGTTTTATTGCTGCAGCTTTACTAATTTGGCTCGGTCTGTTCGCATGCATCAATGTTGTGTCCACACAAGGTGGAGGATTTAGTACCAAGCAGTTGGTGGCGAGCAAACAAAATGGTAAATGTTGATTATTATTTTGCCCAGTGGCCAGAAACGCAACTAAAAATAGGAGTTATTGCGTGCAACCGTCTGCTAACATGTTTCTCAGATCGACTCTGTGAAGCGATAAGTCGACAGCCTGTTTTGTTGTGCATAAAAATATTCGTTTGTCATTTGTTGGTTTCGTGCACTAATAAAACACTGGTCATATCATAAAATCTAATCTAGGTTTCAGGCAAGTACTGTGATAGCACAAAGTGTCTGTTACGTTTCTAACAGTGGTTTCCTGTTTTTAAATTCTCACTTCATCTAGTTTCCTGAGATTGAAGACGCCACCGTTTCATTCACAATTAAAGAAGAAAGTCCAGATGAGACGCTGTGGATCAGTGATTCTGCCGGGCCCATTGGTAAAGAACTGGATTTTGCACGAGTTAAATCCAAAAAGGTTTTTTCCATTTTCGGTTGACCTCTCTTGACTTCCTACCTAATATCCGTCTCTTACAGGCTCTGCTTTGCAGTACCCTAATCCAGCTAATGCCCCAGAGAGCCAGCAGCTCGAAGAGAACCGTCAATTAAACCATTCGGATGTCGGCGTCCAAAAGACCTCAGAGTTTGGTGACTTGTACAACTCCGGTCAGCTCGCAGGAGACATCAGCGGGCTTCAGTTCACTGTCAAGATGGAGAAGGAGGAGAACCGATCTGGATTCAGTCAGGACGGATGCCAGCACAGCGCGGGGAAGCAGACGCAACTCGCCGCCGACTTTTCCATGGACGAACGAGAGAACCAGCTCTGGTCGTCCATCATTGAAGGCGATGAGATCGATGCTGGTTTTCCGGACTTTTCTAGTGTGGTGGAGGAGTACTCAAACACATTCCCGGAGCATTCTGATGCCCACGTCGTTTCTAACGCTACCAAGTCGGCGAGTGTCCAGCAGATGTCCTCTCAGAGGCCGTGTAATGGGATGTACAACAGTGAGTATCCGAAGGATGTCGCACAGTCGTCCAATTTTCAACCCAGACCTCAGGGTACGCAGTCGCAGCAGGACAGGCAGAAGGAACAAATGTACTCGCAGAGAAACCCCTCGCATGCTGCACATCTGAGGCAGCCGGACGAACACCCAGAGAGGGAGACTGCAGCTGGAGACAGACCGGTCGTAACTCCCTCCCACAACACTTTCACATCAGGCAATTTCCCGTCCCACACCCCGCACAAACCCCTCTCCGGCATGGCGCGGGGCTACGTCTGCTCGCAGTGCGGGAAGGCGTTCAGCCGCCTGCACCAGTTCAAGCTGCACCAGCAGAGCCACAAGAGAAAGCGTGCGTTCTGGTGCACGGTGTGCGGGAAGAACTTCCAGTGCTCGTCCCACCTCAGCATACACCACCGGACGCACACGGGCGAGAAGCCGTACGGCTGCGGACAGTGCGGGAAGAGGTTCACGCAGCAGAGCAGTCTGAGGGTCCACCAGCGCACGCACAGCGGGGAGCGGCCCTACAGCTGCACGCTGTGCGGGAAGACCTTCATCCTCATGCACCATTTGAAGCGGCACAGAATCATTCACACGTACAGCTGAGGGGCGAGACGTCCGAAGGGAATCGCTCAGGTGAAAAGACACGAATCACCCTCGATTTAAAAAAACCAAATCAGAAAGCCAGTGAGTGAGCGGCAGCTTTTGTTGGTTGGGATTTGTAGCCTCGAGCTCACAGACTTTGTATATTAATGCATATTTTACTATGCAAAATCCAATTTTAAGATGGTTTGCTTCTTTCTTTTTTTTTTTAAATACCTGTCTAATTATTAAAATTAAGAACTGAACTGCAACAAAATTCACACAAGTCAGTGTTTTTAAGACACCTCCGAAAGCTAGAAATCCAAATCTAAAACGTGGAAACATCGGAAGATCTCCCCTCTTACAGTTCACCTGTATACTTCTCCTCGCTCAGTTTCTTTCAGCTTCTCATGTAGAAATATGCCTTACTTTCATGTCAGCACTGAAACTGTAGAAGCACAAGACGCTCATTAATCCCCTTTACGGTCACAGGAGGGCTTTCCGTTCAGAGCAAGCGAAGCAGCTCTCAGGTTTTATGTTTTGATGTCGAACATTGGTAAGAAAAACAAAAACACACAAAAAAAAAAACTGCCTGATTATTGTTCCGAGTCCATAAACTGTACCCCTCCCCCCCCTTAAAATCTTTTGCCGCTTGTTTTATGATTTAGATTAAAGGAACGTTCAAATCAGCAGCTGGATTTATTTTTTTGTTTTAGATGTGTTGAACTGGCTTTGTGTTCCTCTTGTCCACAAACACTTTGTTTCCACATTCATTGCTGCTTTTACATTATTTTAATCAAAATGTGAACACCGGTTAGTAATCGAAATCTAACTTAAACTTTTCTTCCTCATTTTAAGTCTCTAAATTATGAAATAATATGACGATAATAAGATTATGCTTTTCAGTAACTTGTCCAACATCCATTCATGTGAAAGGGAGGAAATCCTCACAGTTAATAATTTGCATTCTCACTTGATAAATGACTATGAACCGATTTATTAAAAATAGTTGATTCATTTGATGATAGTTGATTACATTTACCATCAATCGATTCATTCATTCACCCACTAACTGTTTCACCCCTTGATTTAAATGCTGGCCTCTTCCCAGCCCTGTGGTTTGGTCAGTCTTGTAGGTGAACCGGCACCAGGGGGCAGAGTAACTTGTCATTTCGAGTATTTCAGTGCAGAGAGGGAAGCACAAAGTGCTGCCGCCTGACCAGGAACAGGAAGTTTTTTATTTATGACATAAAATATCAGCAGCCAGCTGACTGTGAGCTTCTGTTTGGCAGCTTTTCACATACAAACACATTTCACTGCCACTGATTCTCCCTGTTCTCTCTGTTTAGTCTTTAATTTCTCTTTATGATGCAGAGACGTTGGTGCTTGTTTCTTCAGGATGCTGCAGTGTTTGTGTCTGGTCTGCGGCTTCACTACACTCTCCTGGTTCAGTCATGTGTCAGCACGGCTTCTGTTTGGTGTGGAAAGGGTTACACTCGTTTTAAAGTACAGTATAAACACTGCTCCGGCACAGTTTGTCCTGCAGCACACGTCTTTCCAGATCGTCGGCTTAATTATAAGAGCAGCTTTTCTTTTTTGTGTGTGTCCACATTATTTAAAGGCGTCAGAGGAAGAAGTTAATATCTCGAGGTTAATAATTTCCCGTTATGAACACAAAGCATTATTGCCAGTTCATCTTTTTCTTTCTTTACTGCTGTGTTTTTCTTACGTCATTTCCAAAAATACAGGACCTTAATTTAATATTTAACACAGTAATAGATAAGTGTGTTTGCACGCTCAGAGACAGACAGAATGTCGGTGCCTTTGGCTTTATCCTCCCAGGGAGAAGTTACACAGCTTAAACAAGCAATACCTGTTTGCATACTTTGAAACAAACCAATCACCCAAAGCACATTTTAAAGATCTCACAAATCTGGCCTCCAGAACTAGAAGCTGAGCTGAATGATGGCCTGTCAACCCGTGCTGAGAGAGCACTGCCTGTGACCGGCTTCCCGTCTCTGCAGTGAATCAGTACAGTTTGTGTAGACACCTGGACCTGCTCATTCGCTGCAGTCAAACAGACAGCTCATAAAATTCTCACGACCTTGTATGGCCACAAATGCTGGTGCCTGAGCGTCATGGAAAATGTTTTTATTTTTTTTATTCTTTCTGGACGAGGAGGAGGAGGAGGAGGAGGAGAAAGTAACAGTGGTTATGTTTTGGGTATGAAAGTGGGAACAGGCAGAGAGTGTAGGCTGAACATGGATGATGAGGTGAAGGACAAACGTGTAGCTTTGGGAAAAGGCTGCTCAGTTTTAATTCTGCGGTACAAAGTGACGTTTTCAGTGTAGCAGGATGAATCAGCCTCAGTTCAGCGGTCACATAGGTGTGTATTGTGTTGAGTGAAGTGAAAGTCGTGTATTGAATTTCCAGCAGCTACCCAGGAGCTGAAGAAAAAGTATCCACAGAGTCAAAGAGCAGTTTTATAGTTTGCAGGAAGAAATGTATCAGGCTGCAACAGGAAGTTCAGCAAGTACAAGTCTGTCCTTTGCAAAGCTGGATGAATGTGTCAGGACGTTCCTATCACCCCCCCCTGACAGTAACTTCTAGAAACTGACCGGTGCTCCTCTTACTTTATGACACACAATGGGGTTTTTCACCAAATTTGCAGCATGCAAGCTGTGATTGCAACATAATTTCAACACATTTCTGCAAACAGAACTGCTGGACGGGAGAAGCTCAAACCTTGAGCAAGGTATCGGACCCATAAGTGCTCCCAGGGCGCCACTACGAGGCTGCATTCACATATCTGTAAGGCCTTTACATATCTGTGTGTGTGTGTGTTATTGTATCTTGGTCCCGTACGTGTAAAAAAATCAAGTGAAAATGGAATTTCCCCAGTCTTCCCCGTTTGTGCAGTTATTTGCAATCTCGTGCTCTCGCAAATCACTTTTTTTGTGAAAGCGGTGCCAGGTCTGCAGCGTGTTAAGTGAGTTTGCGCTGATTTGATCAAACGCTAATTTAATAGAGCAGCATATGAGCACAACATCAAGAGAAATAATAAGTGTTGCAATTAGATTTGACACCTCTCGGTGAGACGGAGCCACAAAAGATTTTAAAAAAAAGAAAATGGTCTCTTCAAGGTCTTTGCATCTGTTAATATCTGCTTTTCTTGCTGCATCATTGGTTTTAATGGAGGCTTTTTAAAGACACAGAATTGTGGGAAGTGCAAGGACGTAGATGAGAGGTTTGGGGAAAGTTTGTACATGAAGACTGAAACATTAGAGAGACAGGGTGGCCTGATTATAAAAGAACTCAATGACTCAAAGCTGCATCGTCTGCCACATCCGTCGGGGATGAAATCTCCAATCTTCCCATGAACAAATCGACTTTTCGGTTGCGAAATGTAGCACAACCGAAACGTGTCGTTTTCAAGTTGAGTCATTTTATTGTAAAAAGTAGAATCCACAGTTCGTACAGTTTTTAGTAAAGTACCTCTAAAGGAACAAAGAGGAAACTCAATCTGTTAACAAAGTGATAAAGACACGGAGGGAGATTTACATACTTTGATAACACGCAAGAAATAATCCCTTTCTTCAACTCTGTCCGTCCAACACTCCATATATTATCATAGCAAATAAAAAAACACCACTTAAATACATTCAGTATAAATATCTTTAAACATTTTACACATCTTTCAAACCATATGCATTTATCATTTCCACTTTTTTCTCACAAACACATGCATGAGTTGGTCCTCCACATTAAAAAAAAAAAGTGAATATTAAATCATATTGGTTGTTGACTTACAGCAGGGAATGTAAAAGAACTGGAGCAATAAATATTCATACTTTATTAAGTTATTAAGTTAGAAAAATATGAAGCTGTTTCACTGAAACACTAGTCTGCTTAGTACAGTATAGTATAGTCACAGCAGGACTATTGCACTGAAGTGCAGTCACATTAAACTTCAATATGTAAACGTTGCTGATAGAGGAGTGTACGTGGACCGGTCTCCAGAGTTTTTAAGAAGTTACAATCAAAGGAAACAAAAAAAGATTAGGTTCAGCTAATAAACTATTTTACCGGGAAGTAAAACCATCATGGCGGTTTAAAAACTAGTTTTTTTAGCGTTCTAACAAGCATTTAAAAAAAGAAATCTCTAGCTGTGGTGCAGAGGCAAAGCAGGACGACAGCTGACCTACGACCAGGTCTCAGTCTCATGATCAGTAGGAGTTGTTGTTGTGCTCCAGCCGAGCCACCATGGTGGACACCATCTTCTCCAGTTGCTCGGCCCTCAGCCTGCCCGTCTCCAGGACTTCTTCGTGGTTGGCCTTCTCCTGGCTGTCGTAGTCCATCACCGCGCGGTTGCTGATCAGCGACAGGGCGAAGCAACGCATCCCGGCGTGGCGGGCGACGATCACCTCGTGGACGGTGCTCATCCCTGCGGGCAGAGACAAAAAGGAGGTGAGACGTTACGCTGCAAAGATGATGTTTGAGAAACAGGCCTATCTTTCCTTGTCCATATTTGTAAACCCTTTATCATAAATACAAAACTTTTTATTATAATCAGACATTAGAAGTTACATGGCAGCGTGTGAGGCTGTTAAATAAATACAATATGAAGGCCTGACTGTAATGTGACTAATGTTTGAGCATCATTAAGACTCTGGAGTTTGAATGACTCACTTCTGTGAGTGTGGTGTTAGTCAGTATTAGTGTGTGGACGTGTTCGTGTGCTTTTGTTTTTATGTAACCCTGAGATTGAGTACATTTTGCTTTTAGGGACATATTTAGACAATATTAATGTGTGAGAAGGATATCGGACACTCACCGACAGCGTCTGCGCCTAGCCTGTGCATCATGCGACACTCGGCGATAGTTTCGAAGGAAGGACCTCCCAGGACGCAGTACACTCCCTCCCGCAAGAACTCGCTGTATCCCAGCTCCGACGCCACGTCCAGGGCCAGCTGACGCAGCTCGCGGTCGTAGGCGTCAGACATGCAGGGGAAGCGGACGCCGAACCTGAAGAAAGGAAGAAGGTGTTTTAGACAAATGCTGGAATCTACACAGCTCTGCTCAATACTGAATGAATCAGGTGCCAGTTTGAGCAATACAACATAAGAACAAAAAACCTCTGAAAGAAAACACAATCGTACAAACAGTCTGCTTCCTGTATTGATACTCTGACAGTACATAATTCTGCTTTGAGACTAGAGGTCATGTTGTGTTTTGGTGCCTCTAGCCTGCAGCCATCGAGGACAATAGGAGCATTTGTTGACAATGACATCAGCTTATTGTGGCTCCGGAGCTAAAGCGTGGCAGTTTTGTGTAGGAAACTGGAAAAAATGCACAAAATGTTGGAGAAGGGGGAAAAAAAACTGTGCACCGCTGAGTCATTTGAACAATCAATGAGTAATCACTGCCTTCTTGAAATTGTTAGACAAACAAAATGAGATTTTATGGATGTCCAGACAGGAAATTCGATTGAAAATGACCTTAGCTGACGGAAAAATGTAAATTTTTAAACATTTCAGGCCAAATCTTGAGAAAAAGATTGTCAAACTATGTTAAAATTTTAGTGAACTGACCATTTAAACGCCGGCTTTAAAGAGCCGTCTCTGTCCCAGTCAGGAGTTTGACAGTAAATACTAATAAAATATCAACTATATGCAGCTTCCATCCATCCCTGCCTTTTCTCTAACTACCTGTCGTCATTTGGTCCAGCCAGCGGGTTGATTCCGGCGAACCCCGGCATGTTGATGTGGTCCTTGATGATCATGACGTCTCCCACTTTGTAGTCCTGGTTGAGGCCTCCGGCGGCGTTGGTCAGGATCATCGTCTCCACGCCCATCAGCTTGAAGACGCGCATGGGCAGCGTGATCTGGAGAGCACGAGAGGTAACGTCAAACACACGATAATAGAAAGGACGACTGGGGGAAAGAACGTTATTGGGTCGCTCATATTAGACTGAGATAATACCACTGATGTATGATAACTAATTATTGCATTTCATCATCTGCCTGAGCTTGTTTTCACTAAACAAGAAAAAACAGCTGTTCTGTTATCAACAGGATGAACATACACCCTGATACCTCCACCTCTGCTCACTGTGACTACGTCCCAGACACCACCTGAATAAATAAAATTAGATCCAACACTAAAAAAAACACACAAACTTTTTTGGTTTTATCTCCGTGTTTTGGGGATCTCTGCCTGAGAAATCTGCCCGAGACATTCAACAGCTGTGTCCTTCCAGAAAAACAAACTCTTCTCTGTCGGGGGTTTTCATGGGAACGACACGGACTATGTCTCTTCTCAAAGCGTCTCACATGGGCCAACACAGTCTGTGAGGATTGCGTGAAGTTTTCATGAAACTAGAAAATGCTTCACTTCATGCACACGTCAGGATTTCTGTCTCAGATCGGGACATAATAGGAAAAGCCGTGCAGCCAGTCTGCACAAGCCTTCAGTGGAAAGTAAATACACTCAATCAATTACAGCACTTACGCACTTTGAGGTACTTAAGCGCAGTACTCACTTGAGTATTTCCATTCTGTGCTCCTTCTACTACATTCCAGAGGGAAATATTGACTCTTTACTTTGCGGCAAGATTTTACATTAAAAAGAAAATCATGTATCTGCTTCTAAAATGCATAATTTATTATATTTTCTAAATGATTAAGCCTGTGGCTGATCTAATTTGGCTGCACTGTCATGACTAAAGCATCGATGAGTTAAATAAGTTTAAATTAAAATCAATAATTCACTGAAAATCAAAGATTCGAGAAAAATATTGATACAAATTTACGCAGCAGACACGACATTTCCCAACTACTGCACTAACTTTATCATATACACAAACGTATGAATGAGTTTTACTTGGAATGCAGTACTTCACATCATAATATTTATACTTTTACTGAAGTAAAAGATCTTTCTTCTACCACTGCAAGCCTTTAACCTGGACTCACCTTCTGGATGGGGTAGCCCTCGTACAGGTGGAACCTGCCCTGCATGCAAACACACGGCTTCCCTTTTAGTGTTCCAAACACCAGCTGTCCAGCGTGACCGTGCACTGCAACACACACACAGTGCATTTAATTAGAGCCCTCAAACATCCCCGGGCACTTACATTTCCTCAGACACTGTAGTTTGTGCATACCTGTGCTCCGGGGGAAGTTGGGAATGTCGCTGTATTTGAAGACCTGAGGGTCCTTGAGCATCTCAGCCAATCCGCCGAGCCCTGAACCGCACACGATCCCCACGGTTGGCCGCACTTGTGTGTTGGACATCAGCCAGTCAGCTGTGGCTTTACACTCGTCATAGCTGACACTGAAGAGAAAAACAGAGATGAGTCATGAATGTAATATTTAAACTCCAAACAAAAGAAGCATCCGGACACTGACGGACAATAATTCATAAGCACTTTTTTCAAAGATGGTGTAACACAACGTCAGCACACAGATGTCCTCATGTCTTCCGCTCTATGTGCACAGTCATGCTGCATTCAGGGAACAATGATAAGTGTTAATGAGGTGAGGCCATCCTGTACAGTCACTGCACTGAAGAAAAGATCTTGGATTTATTGCACAAACAATACATGATGTATACACACACACACACACACACACACACACACACTTTAGGAAGACGAACTGACGAGACAGAAGTCAGTCAGGTCTGACAACACATGAAGTCAAGCTGCTACTTCAACACTAACAAGAGTTTTAAGAAAATATCAGTGCAGCTCATAAGCTGTATAAGCCTATAGGAACACAATACAAATGCAATTAATGTAATCAATTCATCATGATTGTTGCTCCTAAAAACACGACTGATAAAAAAGGTGATACATGCAGCTGAATATTTCATCTTTAAGAGTTTATCCTGGGGATTCTTCCTAATTTTATAAAAACAATTAACTGGTTTAATTGGAAATAAATCATTAATTTCAACCTTCAATAAGGTAATATTGGGTTATATATCAGCCCCTTTAACCATCCGAGTATTAATAGGACACCAGAGGGGTTAAAGAAGTGATCTGCATTTTACATTTACATATTTTAGTTTTCATAATTCATTCACGATGGTTTTGTGTTTGTGGTAGGAGTATGTCCATATTTTACTTTGAACCAGTACTTGAGTAAATATACTTAGTTACATTCCACCATTACAAAAACTTTTTTTTTTGTTTTAAACCTCCAGTTTTAGGATTTGACATTGAGCTTTTTTGGAAAGTTTTGTGGCTACTCCAGCCCACGCCGTTGCTTCCCTGCTTGGTGCCAAACTACCGCAGACGACACGCCAAACAAAAACCACCAACTTCCTCCACTTTGACACTCTACATCACACACACACACCCTGGGTTGTTCACCCAGGGCGCAAACGTAGCCAGAACCGGCGCTGCGGGTGCAACACAGTGACTCAGTCCGTGAACAGACACACCCTGTGTGGAATAATTTCCTCTCTCAGAGGTCGGTGTGTTTCTGGAAATGGCGTCACAGCGGTGCGCATCATAAAGCGCGTTTGCCAACTGGGGTTTTTCCCCCCTTCTCTCTTCTCTCTCAAACCGGGACTGATCCGCGCTCTGATGTCTTCAAACATTTCACACTTTTTCCTTTCTCAGTAACATCACCTGCAGACAGAACACCTGTCTGTGACGCGTGGATCTATTATTGATCAATAAAAAAAAAAGGAGCAGCATCCTCATCAGGAGCGTCACGTCTCTGACGCGCGCTCCTCAGCTCGTTTAATTATCACTTCAATTAAAATCGCCTGAGGTCTTTTTCTCCTGGGATGGAGGCGGAAATGTGGCTACATTTAAAAAGGCATGTCATCATAGTTTTACAGCCTCCATATTAAGGCATAACTTCCGTTTGGATCCCTTGAAATGAGCGGTGAAAACCTGGTGATGAACTCCACACATCTGACCCTAATTATATAGAATCCACCTTTATATTATATAATAACATTATATATAACAAGACAGATTACATAATTATGATCACAATAATATAAATAAATAATATTTTTAATTAAGGCTACTCACCCAGATATGAAGTCTGACATGGAGAGCATGGTGAAACGTGACGCAGACCGGCTCCTTCAGCGTAAAATTGGTTCTATTAATGTTTTTGGCGTTCCTTGATGGAGGGACCGGTTTTTACGTTTTCACTCCACCCTCTCTGCAGCGACGCTGGTGTAATCCCTCTGCGTCACAGCCCCGGCGGAGGCTCTGATTGGTCGGAGCGCAGGCGTTGTTCCAGTACGTTTTTCTAATGTGCTCGTAGTCCCGGCAACTCAGGATGCGTTCAGGAGCCTCACAACTCAAAACAGAGCAGACATTATGACGAAACAGACACGTGGAAGTAAAAAAAGGAAAAAAGAAAAAAAGGAAAAGGTCTGTGTTATCTAAATGTAAACAAAGCTAAAAATGAAAACAGTGCAGAATGAATACTTTGTTATATTCTACAATAGATCACTCTGAAAACAAAGAGCCTACAATAAATCAGCGTTTCATAAATGTTTTAAATTTAGTTCACATGGCAGAGTTATGTTTACAAACATGTGAGCCAAATATCTTGTTTGTTTTTTTGCCTGTTATTTTATTTTAAACAATATAAGTAAAAAAAAGACGAAACAAATGTCGTCATAGCTCAATAGTTGACCAGTTTCTAAGGACAGAGTCACTTACAGGAGACAAAATGACAAGATCTGTTATAGTTTATTATTGTTTGTTATATAGACATTTCATTTGTATAATATGTGATGTGTTGTGTTCACTGGAGGAATCTCTGAAATATTTAAGAAAAAAAAACTAATTAAGTTCAATTAAAATCAAAGTACACTGTCAATACTCAAAGTAAAGTGTGGGTCTTCTGGAATGTAACCTAGAATAAGTTTTACATGTTCTTCTTTCCCATTGGACGCATACGTGAGCTCAGATGTAAGTAATGCTTTCCAACAAATTAGCTCTTAGGTTCTTGATCTGCTTTTATTCAGAATTTAACGACAGTCACCAATAAATAATCTTCCGATTAGTTCAGATCCGTGTGAACTGTCTGCAGCTGAACACTCATTTAGAAATATTTAGTTTGAACTGATGAATTTCCGTTGTTTCAAAATGGATCTATAGAAATTACAAAATGACGCAAAAGTTTTCTGAAGCAGTGGACATGGAGCAATGTGCAAACTGAGAGAATATGTTTTTTAAATTAGGCAGCCTACGTGACCACTTGAGTGTACCAACTCTAGAATGTCCTACAGTACCTGAAGGCAGCATGCCGCATTTCTCACAACGTGGTCGTGTGTAGATTTTTGGTGCTGATGCAATCTCTCATGTGTGAATGTGTGACTCATGCTTTACTTTAATTTACTAATCATAGAAATACTGTTTGAATATTGTTTGTTTGAAGGTTTCATAGATAACAGACTTATGGCTTTTTTTTTTAAATAAAAATGGTTTAAAGGTGAAAAATAGTTCTGCAAAACTGCGTTTGAATGAGTTAGAAAGAACCAGTGAGGTGATAGAAGTTTTTCAGAAAATATGTGTGATTACAGTGATTACAAAAATGACTCAAACGAACACAGAGTTTTGTGACAAATCTCTTTAATCACCGTCAGCATTCATCAGTTCATATCTCTGTCTGAGAAAATAAACTGCTGGTATTTATGGCAGGAAAAAACTCAGCAACAACATTAAAGCTTTGCAGGTGTTGAAGTAGTAATCACATGTCACGTCAAACATATCATTTACAGCCAGATGTGGAATGTTTTAAACTACTACTACTTTATTCTGCTCCGCCGCATGTCAGACGGACTTATTGTACTTTTTACTTACAGACTTTCCACCCTTGGATGCTTTTGAATTAGAGTGTTTCTGATAAAAATGAAAGATTAACTTAAATTTAACAAAGTATTTAAACTGGATTAACTGGATAGTGCATCATCACAAAGCTGTTTTCCTGACTGTGACTCTCACAGGATATGATGCTACCCTACAGTAAACTAGTTCAATCAACTCAACCATAAACATCTGCAGCAGTGAAGTGCATCATATAAATGAATGCAGCTGTAGTATACATTCAAAAACAACATTTTCCTGCAAAGTACTTGTACTTTTTAAACTTTGCTGATAATCCTTACATGCCTATACTTGGGTAACTTTGACCTCTAGTGGAATATTTTCATGTGTGAGTGATCTGAATGGTTCTTTCACCACTGCTCACTGAAGTCCTATAGAGGAATCTGAGTGCATTAACCCCGTCAGGACCTCCTGTAGACATGCAGACTTCACTGGATGTAAAACAAACAACACAACAAACAAAATAATTCTAACAGATCACACAAAGGAGCTAAAAGCTGCAGAAAAAGGTTGTAAGTCGACTTTAAGTCAAGACTATTTTGCAAAACTTGGAAAAAATGATGTATCGTTACAGTATGATCATGTTATGGATGGTGTTAAAGGTGAAGCTGCTTCATGTACTGTTGGATGGTTTAATCTTTAATCTGTAAATCTGATTTCTCCCTTTGAAAGTCGTGAAATAGAAGAAAAAGCACATTACGACTATCATAAAGTTCTGTTTGAATAGACAAATAAATGCTTATCGTTATCGTGGTGGCAGCACAGAGCATCCAGTGTTCTGGTTGCGCGCTGTTATATAACTGCTAATTTGTATTCACACAGTCGTGAGGCTTTTACAGTGTGAGATCCAACCCAAACGTTACGGCTCTCGCTCTGCTAATAAATTAGAGTCACCAGTGGAAAAAGAGAAACGAGCTAACAAGCTTTAAATCATCTGCAGAGCGTCGTTTTGGGTACAAAAACTCATTTTTTGCTCTGTTTGTTTCTGCTGTCACAGGACATCTTCCTGCACACCCTGCACATACATTTGTGCGCTTTTAAGCCTCAAACTGACCTCGAGGCCTTTTTGTTTCTCTGCAGGTGTGCGTACACATAAAGTAACAGCAACGTAACCATTGTTAAGGAGACAAACTGGGTCATCTTCTTGTGTTGCGTCACCTGATCCTCTGACTAAAGGCCCATGCATTGAGCTTTTGAATCTCTTTCGTGACTCTAGGGAGAGCGGGTTAAATGGGCTGGTGGGACGGCCCACTGGTTAATTAGTTAGGTCCAATTATTTGATGGAAACATTCGTGGTTCCCAGATGCTGGATCAGTATGACTTTGGTGTCCCTTAAAAATGCTGTAGATATATAACTTAACAGGGATGTGTCAAACTAAAAACTAATGTCCCTACTGTCATAAAAATCAGGGTTACACTGATATTTAGATGTTTTAACTTGCACAGTATTTATTACATGTGACTTCCCTTTATTGATGTTTGGCTGAGACTGGCAGGATAAGGTAAAGTTCATGTTAATGTATGAATAGAGGGATTTCAGAACAGAATGAGAGACAGGTCAGAGAGGTGACATTTAGATTGGGGATATACTGGCTACTGATTAAGGGATATGTTAAAGAAAACTGTTTAGATGCTTCATATGCAAATTTTAACAATTACAGGGGTTGAGACAGCCCATTTTTAGAAAAACGTATAAGAACCAACTGCAGAGCTCCTCAGGCTTTTTCTCTGTAACCCCTTTAGTGTGTTGCATTTTGAAACGCTCCTCTTGAACAAGAATAATAAATTTAACTTAAACTTCGATGCTTTGAATCCGATCCTTCTTATTTGAGGGTTTTCTTTAGAATTCCCGTAACACCTACAGTCTTGCAGGGGTTAATCTGGAAGATTCACAAGACAGTTTCAATGTCAGCATAATCAATAATAGGTCGAAACAGCTGTTTTTTCCGGATATGAATGACTCTCACATATGAAACACCATGCTGCATCACTTCTTCTCATTCAGTTTAGAATTGAATAGATCTTTATTGTCATTGTCACGGGTACAACGAGATTGAAAGTGCTTCTAGTCAGTCAGTGCAACATAAATGAAATCCTGGCGTTAAAGCGACTAGTAAGTGTTAAAATAACTAGAATAAATAAGAATAAAGGTACATGAGATATTAAAATGTACTAAAATAAATAAAATTAAACACATGCTACAATCAAAATAAATACTAAATATGCTAAAAGGAGCATACACCCATTATATAAAACATTAAAACATTGTGCACATCATTTTTTGGCAGTTTGAACTGTTCCGTATATGAAACCTGTTTGTTGGGTTAGTAAAACATCTACAACACAGTCATTACACTGTTGTTGTTGTTCCTGTGACTTTCGAGGTCTTTCAGGAACTTTATAATAAGGAAGTAACACATTGTACATCACAGGAGAGCTAATAGTCAATCGAGTACTCATTAGCTTCCTGTGCTAAGACCAGAAATGTCACCACCTTAGGAACCGGTCTGAAGACGTGCTCTGAATCATCTTTTCCACCCTGCCTCTTTTAGGCAAGTCCCTCTGGAGTCACCTGATGCAAACACTAAACGTGTGTTTGAAAGCTCTGGAAGACTTTTGAGTTCAGGCTCTTTGAAATGTTTCCTCATCTGTAAAGAAAGCACCAGATCTGATATCACAAGTTGTCATACTTTATGTTATTCTATTTATTCCATGTACATGTTTTCATACACACTTCTTTAACTTTATGTGTTTTTTGTTCCACCCGCCTACATAATTGTGCGTCTCCTCTCAGGTGAGCAGACTGAAGCCTTGTTCCCACGAGAAGGAGGAGCAGCAGCCGTCTGAGAATTTCTAGGAAGTTTCAGTAAACAGACACACACACACACACACACACACACACACACACACACACACACACACACACACACACACACACACACACACACACACACACACCTATGCACATGACACACAGGAGAAACCCAAACTTTATTATCTATTGCCACCTGCTGGCTGAACTCAAACTTACTACGAGGGCAGCTGGAGTCCCTCCACGCCCCCTGTGTTCTATGCATTTAATTAATGAGCCAGTAGTAGTGGGAGTTATCAGATCATTGAGCAACATTTACATGCATAACCATGTTTGTATTCACATTTGTAATTACATATAATGTATGCAGCCACATAATTATTTATTGTAAGCTAAATTGAAAGTATAAATATTACGTATTTATTGAATAGCAAGAGATTTAAGTGTTTTTAAAACCTCCTACAGAGTAAATAAGAGTTTGTTATATTCTTTAATTTCACATAATTCACTGCATTGCAACATGTTCAGTGATTGATGGGATGTTAATACAGGAAACACAGATTCTTGAATATATGCATGAATTCTTGAACAAACACTGACTTCACATGTCTGTGATTGATGGGACGTCGCAGCAGGTCTCTAAATTCTCTCTGACCTCGTGTCAGTGTTTTCACCTTCAACTGGCAAGACTGAGAGCAAGACCAGTACAGGAAGGAAGTGAGGCAGCGAGGGAAAACAGCAAATAAATATGCAGGAGGGAGCCGAGACAGAGAAAAGAGAGTTCTCAGGATGAATACAACGGAGGTAAGTCCAACGCCACCACTGGTGTTAAAGCCAAAAGCACTTGCTGACCCCCTGTCACACACACACACAGGCGCACACACACACACACACACACACACACACACACACACACACACACACACACACACACACACACACAGGCGCGCACACACACACACACACACACACACACACACCCTCCTTTCCTTCCCCATTCTGTGAGGAAGTGGGTTAAACAGCTGCTTCTTTCTCAGGCGTCAGTAACAGCCACGGGGGGGTCACATTTTGTTTGTTCCATATCTTCTGCAACTCAAAGAAACATGTTTTTTTAAAAGATTGGTCAACTTGCCCGCACAACAAATCAAAAAAATCACACCAGAGTCATGCTCACAAGTTGCATGTTTTGACTCTTATCAGCTGCTGTGTGGTCATTTTATCTCACAGTGTCACCGCCCACCTAAAAAAGTCCCCAGAAATTATTTCTAGTGAATATTTCCAAGTTTGAAGCGGAAGAACTAGCGTCGGCATCGAAATATACCTAATATACCAAAAGTATGAGTACTCATTAAAACCTATAATGCTATGTCATACTTTATTTGTTGATTATATTTTGAGCCCTGCGATTGGCTCCCAGCATCCCTTGTCCTGGGTGTATCATGCATCGCAGTTATAGTGGATTAAAAGTATAAAGCAGCAGAAAATGGAAATATTTCATTAAAGTACTAGAGTAAATTTACTTTACACTACTGAGGAAATGTATGGACACACATATGAAGTCATATAAAGACGTGGTTTTCCAAATGACTCAGGTTTCTGCTGTTATAGGGAAGAAAATGCCACATAGTAACAGGAACAGACAGATGTTCCTGTTTCCTGGAACATCTGTTTTTCCGGCTTCCCCATACAGTGTTTTTTGTGGGCTTTACTAGAACTGTGTCTGTTTGGTGACTCAGGGTCATATAGTGTGAGGGTTGCCACGATTAATATCCAACAATAATACCTCTATTTATGTATTATTATGTACATGTATTATCATGTGTGTTACAGATCAGATAAATGAAATGATCAATGAAATAAAATTGTTCAGGATATATGAAACGTTTAGGTAGCACTATTGTTTATTTGCGGTAATGCACTCCACTTTCTCCAACTAATTAACTAACTAACTCAACTGTGTGACCCCTTTAATAACTGATTATAGTGGATCTGTGGCAGCTTCTTTGTATCACACAGACGTGTGAACGTGGTGGGCTACTTGTGGTTTCTGTGTTTGGGTTTCCGTGATGCTGATTCCTTTGTGTCTTCCTTTTTTGAGTAGTGTTTCCCATCATGGTGAATAATTTCCCGTCACTTATGTGCACTTGCAAATATCTGCAGAAACAGAGGAATAACCAATACATGAGCTTTATTTGCAGATAGTTCTGGTTTGAAAATAGGCTCAGTGCGTCAGCCCCCCTGAATTGTGGGTTTGAGTTCACCGGGGTTACGTGCTCTTGCACACGCTCAAAATAAAAATGCAGCACTTTTGTTTTCACTTCCATTTTTTATCTAAGTAGGTTTGTCTTCCGTGCACACACAAGGTTTATTCCTGCTGCATGTGGTACTGACATATGTAACTGCCTGCTTACTTAAATGTGTTTTTGTTTATGCACTTTTCATTAAATTGCATGCAAGTATAAAAGGTACGAGACCACCTGTAGGTGTATGAGCTGTGGGTTGGCACGGCTGTTCTCTAGTAGACTCCTGATCGGGAAGACTAAAGCCACTGATGGCCAGCTGACATATATATTTCTGTTTTTTATTTATTCTTTAAGGTGGGTGAATATCAGTCATGCATTCATGCAGTTTGTTGTCAGTAATGTAGGCGTTCTTGTTGGCATTGTAGATGTTGAATTTTCTTGTTTGTACGTTTTTCTTAGCCTCCATCAAGGCAGCTTATATTACTAACCAGTCCAACAGCAAGAAGCTGAGTCTGTCTTTCAGCCTTTATTTCTAGAAGCTCTCGCCACTGACTAAAAGTCAGCCCCAGATTTACTCTTGTCCGGCGGATTCTTAATCTGTCAGTCTCTCTTTTTCTCTTCTTAGCTTCCTCCATCAACATCGTCTCTGTCCTTATGACCACAGAGTCTGCTAAGCCCACTTGCAGCTCCGGTTCTGGCACGACACTGGCTTTGCTCCCTGTCAGCATTCGCTCGTGCCCCTGGCCTGAAAACCCTCAAAATGCGTGTGTGGTACAAACAATGACGCTCCACTGGTAATCTGAGGTTTACTTAGCAGTGCATGAGGAAACTCGTTACGTACTTCTCATGGGTTGATCGTACCCGGAACACAAAGTTAGATGATGTACGAGTGACAGAGACAACATTCACCTGCTGAAAAGGTGTTTCATTTATTCTTTCAGAATTATTCATTTCCAAAATATATCACACCTTGAGTCAGCTGGCATTCGATCAGTGTAACACATCCCCCCTCAATGCTTGTGACATCTGCACGTTTTAGGACTTTAATTCCGACCAGCTCACATCTGTGCATCATGCTGTTTATCGTGATATGAGACGCCCGTCAGATTTGTGAACAAAACTTGAGAGAAATAAAACTTTTGTGTTCGTAGCAGAAGTTTTAGATCTTTAATTTCAACTTGTGTAAAATCGGAGCAAAAACATGTTTTGCATTTATATTTATTTTTGTTTTTTTTTCCCAGCTTCAGAAGATGCTTTGTTATACACTAGAAGTTCCTCAGTCTTTTCCAACATTCTCCACTTTGTATTGTAAGTACATTTTCAAAAACACACAAACATCCCACAAAATATATAAAAACAAGGTTTTTCCTGAACAGGGACTTCTCAGCACTTTGTCCAATAGTCTTCAATCAGCTCCATCCACCCCACTCTTTCAATTAAATAATGCTCTGTCACCCTCTCCTGAGGCAGAATAAGGGCTTGCATTCACCTCACGGACGTCCGTCTTTATGCGCTTAAAGCTTAACAGGACGCTCCGTGCAGACACTCTTGGACGCAGCAAACGCCGGGCACAGGAGTTATGAATAGGGGGTCTGTGGTGCCCCCTAAAAGAGTTTGTTTGTGTGTGTGTGCGTTTCTGTGTATGTGTGCTGCAGGGGGTGGTCTGTTGAGGTCCGCATGTTGGCGTGTGCCTGAATGCATTTCGTGGAGAAGCATGTGCATGCGAGGGGGCCTCAAACATGTGCATCCATCTGCGTGTGTGTGAGTTTATGGACATTGTGTGTTATAAGCTGTGAGGTGCAACAACAACAAAATGCAGCAAGACATGATTAATTGATTGAAACCAAATTGACTGATTGACATGATAAATTAAAAAATTTGAACTTCAGGCCAGTTTTCAAACCACAGTATGATACTTGTGTTAATCTGATACTGAATTGAGACTGGTGGTGGTGGTGGTGGGAGGGGGGTGGCGATCAATTATTACAGCAATTACACAGACGTGAGCAGGGCACAACAGGAATTCAGAAGTGAGTGAGGGAGAGAGAGGGATGGCTTTTATAAAGCCAAGTCCTGTCTCATTGGGAAGAATTTGTGAGCGCTGAGACCGGGCTTTGGGTCAGAAACAAGAGCCCGATGAGCCAATGACTGTCTCCATAATTCTCCTCGATGGTGTTTCAGTGTCGTGGGACGCAGGCTGCTGAAGTTACTCGTCCTGCAGAGTTACAGTCCCAGTTGTGTCGTGTGAGCATGCGTATGACAACAAAGGAAGACATGTGGACGAGAAGCTGAGGCTCCAGGCTCCCAACTCCTCTCTGCACGGGTCAATTAGATTGCAAGCCCAGCTCATAAAGGTAAGCAAATTAATTTCTCAGCAAGGTGCAATGACAATATGAAGAAATAAAGAATTTCGTAGGCAAGCAAAATCTATTTGTTTCTGAAATTTAGAAATGGAAAATCTTTTTAATACCGTTAAGGTTAGTTTCTACCTGCATAATGACATATTCAGAAAGTAAATGTGCACATTGTCATCATTCATTTATTTTTTGTTCCATTTATTGTCAACTAATATGCATTATTTCCACAGCTAGTTGCTATATTACGCTGGGAAACAAAGGGAAACTGTTAAAAAGCTCATAAAAAATCAGAAAATGTCGAGTTTGGTAAAATTTCTTCTTACCTACAGACTAATCAAGATCTGAACAAACACAGATTACGCTGAACGACAAACTCTTTACTGTGGAGGGTCATTAAAATCCATAATAATAAAATTACCCGAGAGTAAAAAGATTTTGCATGATAAAAATCAGATTTTGGTTGTTTCCCTCATGTTGATCACTGACTTCTTCTCATAGTTTACCTGTTTGTTCACAGCCACATTATGAACTGAGGCAAGTCTGAAGCCGTCCTCTAAATCATCCTCAGATGTTGTTTGATGCAGAGACATCTGCAGAGTTTGATGACGTCCACATGTGATCACATCAGAGTACACATCCAATCTGGACATCTGACTTTAGAACATCCAATTTAACACAAGCACCCTCACTTAGTTTAATTATTCTATCGCTGTGCAACACATTTACAGTTTGTGTTCTTCAAATGCAGCAAAGAAAACTTTAAAACTTTGGGATAAAAAAGCCAGGTTGAGTGAGACGGGGTAACGGTTTCGTGAACTCTTACTTAGCGCTCTCATTGTGCGGGTCGCTGTAGTAAAGTGAGTAAAAAAAGTGGGACGAAAATAATCAAAAAGTTATTTAATTACTGGGGAAGCACAATGGACATAACTCATAAGGCTCAAATTGTTTTCATGTGTGCAGAGTTAGTGTGTTTCAGTCTTCAAATTAAATCAATTAAGAAGTGATTTATGTTTCCGAAGGAGCTGTCTTAATTTATATTAGCTTCCTTTTTTGGCAATTTAACAAATCTGCGCAAACTCGTCATGTATTTATAAGGTCACTGTGTTTATCACTGCTAGAGCAAAGTGTTTGAGTTTTCAGGAGTTGAGATGTGACACCAGGAGGATGAAATCTGATGTGTAAAAAGAAAAGAAGGGAGGAAGACGAAGGGAACAAGGAGATGGAGGGAACAAAGTGTCAAATAAATGTTTACACATATTCTTTTCTAGTAAATCCCACCTTATTGATGCACGGATTTATTCAAGGTAAACAAAGGAAAGAAAAGAAGGTGAGGGGCAAAACAAACTGAAGGCGGGGAGGGGAGGAGAGAAATAAAAAGTGTGTGAGTGTGAGGGGAAGAAAGAGGGAGAGAGATGGAGGGGGATTACTCCTCACTCCAGAATACTAACGAGGGCCTTTTGTCACAGATCTCTTTCTCTCTCTCCCTTCCTCTCTTCCGTTCTCTCGCTTTTCCTTTCACTCATCACACAGACAAACACACACACACACAATTGTGCACTTTTCCAAATAATTGCACACACAAACGCACATGCATGCATACAAGATCACACATGTTCGCCCACAGTCACACACACACATATGCAGAATTACGCATGTAATTGCAATCCCACTCTCACATAATCACACACACACACACACACACACACACACACATGGATGGACGGACACAGAGTCGTTTTTGTCAATGGCGTCTTTTGTTTCTTTTATCTCAGCTCCAAACAAAGCATTCCTGTGTACACAGAGGAGAGAGAGAGAGAGAGAGAGAGAGAGAAGGAAGGAGAGAGAAAGAGGAAAGTAGAAAAAATAAAAGAGGGAGAAAGATAGGGAGAGAGAGAGAGAGAGGGAGAGATCAGGAAAACATCCAGCGCTCTTTTGTTTGGCAAAAGAAAAAGTTTTGATTCATTTTTTGGATTCGTCTCACTGAAGCAGGGCGGTGCGGTAAAGTTGTCGTGTTGCCATGGAGATGGAATACATCCTACTGGAGAGGTTGGTCCAAAAAAAAAAAAAAAGAAAGAGATTTCCTTCTTTCCTCTGTCATTTACTCCCATTTTCTCTATTAGTTACCTGATATATGTCGGTGATGGATTTTTTTTTTGGGGGGGGGCATTTGAGCGTGTTTGAGTGTCAGGAGAAAATTGGGTGAGAGGGCGACGCGGAGTTGAAAGAAAGTTTTCAATGGTGTCATTCTGAAGCTTTTGAGGGGCTCACCCTTGCGTAATCACAAAAGTGTGATGTAATTACAGCTGACTGGTTATGTAATCCACGCACAGCATCGTATAGAAGCTATTTTTTCACTATATATAGCCTAAAGTATATGGACGCCCCTTCATATGTGTGTGTACTTTTGGTGCAGAGCTATCTGGGTTAAGTAGAGCCTAAATTATATTTTATCCCACGTGCAAATAATATGTTTTTTTTCATGTTTGGTGGGGACGACTGAACCCTGACCTCAACCCCATCCAGCTGGGATGAACTAATATGCAGACTGTGAGGCCTTCATGGTGGAAAGTCTAGTTTAAATCTGAAGTTCATATATTTATTCTGGCTTTTGACCTCTTAGTAGAAAGCAGTGGGTTTGACACACTTCAGATATTCATGAGTTATTCCTCTGCGGTCTGAGCAGTCGCCCACTATTGCAAAAGCAAATGATACGATCGTTGCTACGAACAGCCAGAAGAGTTATTAGGCGTTTCACCAAAGAGAGATTCCCTCATCTGAAAACTTCATTTAAATAATTGTTCATAGCCGAAAGAGATTAAATTCATTTTTCTTCCCTCCCTGGACACATATAACTGTATGTAAATGATTGATAAGTATTAGTACAATCTACTGATTCTACGTTTATACTACATTTTGAACGTGGCTTTACTTGTACTGAAGAATCCCGTGAAGTACTTATACACGAATATAGGACTTGTGTACTTCTTAACGCCCATCTTCAGAGACAGGGAGTGAGCGAATCTCATGGAAAGCACGAAACCAGAGGAGAGGAGGGGGAATAAGATATTCACCGCAAGTATGGGAAGCGTTAGTGTCCATATACTTTTGGCCATTAAAGCGCATGAGAAAGAGAAACAGAGAGACCTTGTGGGAATCCGGAGAATAAAGCAGCAAACAGCAACAACAAGAAAGAGCGAGTCCTCGGCAGGGCATCCAGAAAGCCAAACGTTGGCCCTTTTCCTACCGAACGCTTACCGCTGTCTCCAGTTACCAGTCAGAAGTTCACTCTTTGTCCATTAAAGGCCTCTCCGGTCGGAATCAACAGTAAAGCTTTTAAAAAAACTTTATCTAGATAAACGTCGGAGTTTCGGGGGACAAAGATTTTTTACCCTAATTGATTCATTCGAGTTTCTCCTCTCTCCTCCGGCTGACAAACGAGACTCTGTGTGTGTGGACGGTTTGTTGGGTCAATGCAGTGCATCTTCGTCCTAATTCTGCTCTTCTTTCTTTTCTCTCTTGTCTTCGTCCTTATCCTCTTCTTTTGTGGGGGGGCTCTCCTCTCCCTACTGGCCTACACGGTTTGTCGGACGTAAGTCGGCGTGTCAAATGTGTGGAGATACAGTGACTGTCTGTCTGTCTGTGCGTGAGAAGGGAACACATTCATGCCACAGTGTAAAACATTGCTGTAACATGCAAGTAACTGTTGCAGGTTGGTGACATTTGCAGTTCATTTTCGTTCTGTTATTTTGAGTTCTGCAGACGATGCGTTGCAAACCTCAGCTTAACAAATGATGTCTCTGTAAAACCGCTTCCTCAGTCTGTCCTAATATGTCTCTAAAGATCTTTAAGACATCAGCTGAACAGGAACTGTATTTGTCGATGTTTATCAAGTCTATGATAGACGTCTAACAAGAATCTACAGGCATGCAAGAAGATGTGAGGCTCCTTATGGCCCCTTTCACTTTATTTTTAATGACATATCTGAATATAACAAGTATTATTCAGGTCTGACGCACTATTTCTTTTCTCGTCCCCCAGTGTTTCGCTGTGACTGTTGCAGTATCTCCTGTGGGTTTTTTTTTTTTTTTGGTTTGCATGTTTTGTTCAGTGGTTCTCAAACCGGAGGTTTCACAGGCTGCAGCAGACTAAAGGTCTTATTAGGCTCCTAATCGTCATGGTTGTATTTGTTTTCTGAATCTGTTTTCCAGTTAGTCTTTCTAGCCTTCAACCTAAGACGACTCGAGTAATGTAAAAGAAAAAGAAAAGCAAGACAGCGGTGTTGCTTTAGAATTGTGTTGCAAAGAAAGGTGTCGAAAATTGGGGAAATTGGGGAGACTAAAGGTTCCTCCTTTTGCAACTGTGGGAAGATAATGAAAATGAAATTAAAAAACCTTCTCTGAACTTTTTTTTTTTCATGACAGGGTTTGCTCTGATGTAATTTCCTCCGGTCTATTTTTAAATGATCCGAGAGCACTAAAGGCCTCAGTATGCTTCAAACTACGAGGGTCACCTTTTTTTTTTTGTAAATTTCAAACATAACACAAGCATGCTCACTTCATTCAACAATAGACCAGGTGTGTCTTCTTTTTATTTCACCTGTAAAACCTTAATGCTTAAGAAGAGAGAGGTGTTTTGGGGACTTGTTTCCCTTGACTGACTGTTTTTCTCTGTCTGACTGGTTGTACTTGACCTTTTGATATTCTGTCTGCACATAACTGACAAGATGAGAAAAATCTCTGAAATCTTCTAAAATCATTACGTGAGCCAAAGGATTGAGAACCACACACACAAGACGCCCACTCAAGTGTTTTACTTTTCTCCTATCAGGAGGAATTTGAATCCCATGATTTACACAAAATCCTACTTTGATTCCGTAAAGCTGAGGCTGAGTCATTTGAAAAAGTATGACTCAGGTCCAAACCTCTACATTTTAAGATAAGTAGAGGAACTCACAGAAGTTCCTCCGAAATTCAACAGAAATATTAGTCAAATGTTTAAATACACTCGAATGGGCGTGAATGACATCGCAGGTTTTCTTTGGCTTGCTTTGTTTTGCTGGTCTCCTGCATTGTTATGCAAAATTATAAGTTAACAACGTTAACGTGTCTACTTTTTGTTTCATTTTATTTTGTGACATATTTTGAATATATTAAATCACATTGCATTTAGTTTCAAGTATCATCGGACTCACTTGATGAATTCCCCTCTGAGAATGAGAGCAGGTGGCTGCAGGGGAAGTTACCTCAACCTACAGCCACCACGGAAAGTTTCTAGATTTTGCTAGAAGACAAACAGAAAGTCATCAGTCATAATCTTAATTACGTCACAAGGTACCACTGATGCTATTTAGCTTTGAGGATAGTTTGGACTTGGTTGTAGATCTGTGAAGATGTTTCATTCATCCAAGAGGCTTCTTCGAATTATGAACGCCCTTCACGGATCTACAATGAAGTCCATTTGCTCCAGATTTACCTCCTCACAAAGAAAGATGACCTGGATGACTGAGAACCTCCTGAGAACCTTCTGTCTTTTCTCTGTCCAACCCAAACTAACCCAAAATGACCACATTAACAGCTCTGGCCAACAACAAGTTAATCAGAAAAATGATTTAACTCTTCTTTGTTTTTTTACCAGATGACATCTGCTACACCTCCTTCCTCACGCAGCTCCTCTCCTCAGAAGGTTTGCCACTCCCAGACACAGACTGATGTTTTAAAACCTTTACTGGGCAGTGGTGCATCCGGAGGGGGCGGGACTCTGAGGAAGAGGAGGCGTGTCCTGTCCAAAGATGGGCGTAGCAACGTGCGAATCGAACACGTCAGCGGACGGAGTGCCCTGTACATGCGTGACCTATGGACCACGTTCCTGGACATGCAGTGGCGCTACAAGTTCTTCCTATTCATCGCCACTTTTGCAGGGACCTGGTTCTTGTTTGGGGTGCTGTGGTATCTGGTGGCACTGGTGCATGGAGATCTGCTTGGTGAGAGAGCATGGACTGTAGTTTCATATGTCCTCCCCCAAAAACACTCCCTCTAGATGACCCACCAACCTCACTGTAAATATAATCATACATACTTCAGTAGTAAGGAGATCTAATAAATACGGACACTTAAAGGTCCAGTATGTAACATTTAAGGGGATCTACCAGCAGAAATGGAATATAATCTGAAAATGTATCTACAGAGATTAGCATGTTCGACAAAACCAGATTGAACAAACCAAACACTGGCTCTAAATAGGACCTTTTCTGTTTTTCACAAGTTTCACAGCCACTGTAGTTCATTGGATGCTTGGCTTGGAGGACGAGTTGTATTCAGTTAGTTGCTATTTGTAACTTCACCACTAGGTGCCACTAAATCCTACACACTGCACCTTTAAAAAAGGCGTCATTCAGTCACTCAGGTCCACCGCTGATCCACGTCTTTGCCCGAGGCGGAAGGGACAGCACTACCAACATGGCAGCAGCCAAAGCCACCATGCACTGAGCTTCAAAACAGCTCTTTGGAAACCTACAATGACGTCACACTTTACACTGTCGTACTTTATACTGTTGCACTGCATGATGCACTTAAGCAATCAACATCCAATCGTGCTCTGTGACATAAAAATTCTAAATAACTTTCAAAGAGGGTTCATTGTCGGGCCACAGATTGCAGGACATTCAGTCACAAAGACTGCTCAGCTGGCCTGTGTTTTAACAGCATTGGATTGCACCATTGCATTGGTGTGATATGAAAGGAAAAACTGAAGAGCAACTCTTTCTGTTAGAAAGAACAGTAATAGAGAGGATGTTATAGAAGGGCTGCAGTGCAGAGACTCCTCACTACAGAGACGAATGCACATTTGAGAGTTTGTAGTTGAAAATCATCGGCACTGGTCTATAAAGATGTGGAAAAAAAGTGACATGATCAGATAAGTCATCCTTCACCATATTCTCGACAAGTGGGCGAGATACATTTCTATCCTGCTGATCTTCTCTCCATAGAGATTATCCATCAGTTAATAAAGTCCCAATTGAGGGAAAATATATTTTGTTCATCCCTCCAGCAGACAGCATGTGGTGCACCAACATGTTCTGAAGACACGTGTTGATTTGTCACCTGTCTGTATTTGGGTGTAGGTCATTATGAGTCACCTACAGGAAATGATTGATATATACAGGAAATGACATTTAAATTCTAAAAACGTGTTAACATCCAACTGCCAGACTGAGTTTAATGACGAAAAGACAAAGACAGTCGATTTTATTACCCTGGATCCTTAAAGACTTCTTGTAGGCTGCATACCCATTTAAAAGGCACGAAGATATATATATTCTTAATTTTTGTTGGACCTATTGGCTTTAGTTCTGATAATACAATAAGTCATTGTGGGTTTTCTTTTTCTTTTTTGACATGCAGAAAAATCTATTCACCTTTTTTTTTGTCCTTGAAAGCCAAGTTCTCAGGTTTGAATCTAAGGTAAAAAAAAATAAAAATTCTGGTTACACAGGAGGACTTGTGGTCAAACGCCTGGTCATATGACCTCTGTTTCCATATCTTTGTGCGTGTGTGCAGATAAAAGTGCCTTAAACTTGTACAACAAAGGAAATAGAGAACCAAAAGGTGTAGACACAGTTGAAAAAAACCATAAGTGAGAATTTGACAAGATGTGTTGCATGGAAAGAGGAAGTTCAGAGAATTGCTGTCCTAAAGCAACCATATCTTAAACTTCTTCAGTTTAATGTGTCTTTCTCATCTGATTTGCATGACTTTGCATGACTTTGCATTAGTTCCAGTTAATTAGGTGCAAATCTAGAAGCTAATACTGACCATGCAATGATAGAAAGGGCTCGGCCTAACGGTCTTTACAGCGCCTCACACCTATAACCACACTCTCATAGAGTATGAGCGTTATTTCCAGCAGACATTGGTGTTTACTGTGTGCATTTCCCGGTGCTTGAACTAACTGCATAGAAGTGTGATCAGGAAATGGCTTCATACCTTCAGTAAGACATCTGCAAGACACCAGCTTCCTCCAATGTAACACTTACACGCTCAACTGAGTGTGATAACAATGGTGCATAGAGACAGCATATTACTGCTCGGCTCTGATAACGTGTTTTTGAGACTTTACAATGATCCACACCCCACAATCAAGTGTTCATATGAAAGAGACAGTGATGTGACATAACATTAGAAGAACTTCATTGAGCTTTTGTTGCCTTTTCCTCCAGAGTTCGACCCTCCATCAAACCACACACCCTGCGTGATGCAGATGCAGACCCTGACGGGGGCTTTCCTCTTCTCCCTGGAGTCCCAGACGACCATCGGTTACGGTTTCCGCTGCATCACCGAGGAATGTCCAGCCGCCATTATCCTCCTCATCATCCAGCTGGTCATCACCATGCTGATGGAGATCTTCATCACTGGTACCTTCCTTGCTAAGGTAGCCAATGCATAAAACATCCAACTGCAAAGTGAGATATAGTGGAAACAAAGAACTTCTTTATACTTTAGATTTATGCAGCTTAAAGGGTCGTGAAGTTAGGTAAAAGCAGCCAACCAAACTCTCCAACTTAAATAACTCAAGCCCAACTGTATGCAATCCCTTACATCTGTTCCTATGTCGAATGCACGACTCGGACTAAGACTAAAAACTTTCTTTGCTCAGGTTGCTCGGCCAAAGAAGCGAGGTGAGACAGTGAAGTTCAGCCAACATGCCGTGGTGTCGACCCACGAAGGTCGACCCTGCCTTATGATCAGAGTGGCCAACATGCGCAAGAGTCTTCTGCTTGGGTGTCAGGTTAGTGTATACAGATATTTCTACCATTTATACAAATGATTCTAGCAAACATTGACACATTACTGCACATTGTTCCTCCCTCTGCAGGTGACTGGAAAACTGCTGCAGACATCTCTGACCAAGGAAGGCGAGACGGTTCGTCTGGACCAGAGGAACGTTCCCTTCCAAGTGGACACGTCCAGTGACAGCCCCTTCCTCATCCTGCCCCTCACCTTCTACCACCTCATCGATGACAGCAGCCCCCTGCGAGCTTGGGCAGACAAGGGTAAGTTTGATGGTGAGAGCAGGAGATTTTTTGGTGGTGTTTTATCTCTGTGATGGACGCAAACAGCAATGCAAAATAATTTGTGACGATTAGTTAGTTACACGCCACCAAATATTTCACTGATTTTGGTGAAACTGGAAGATATTTTATGACAAAAATAAGTAGAATTGGGTAAAGTTGGTCACTTTGTTAGCCCAGGCTATGAGCTCAGAGCACGGAGCTGGTGTCGTGCCAGAACCGGAGCTGGACAGGGCAATGTAACTGGGCTCAGCACCTTGTATGGACATAATCACAGAGGCCATGAATAATATAGTCATAACAAATACGCATGTACAACTGTTCATATTTATATAAATCCACAGTGGTTTTACACTGTGCTAAATCACAAAAATATTAGTTTATATGCAACGCTGCTTAAACTGCAAATGCCATAAACAATTTCCCAGAACTAAATTGATTCTTCTTTGGTTGTTGATGAGCTCAGATGACGTGAACCGTGTTAGATTGCATGCTTGACAAAGCAAGACTTCCCTTGCTATAGGCGGACTTTCATTTTATTTTCCAACATTGGTTCCTCTTTTCCTTTCTACGTTTTTATTTTCCTCCCATAAATACCAAATTTTATTTTCTTGTTTCCTTACATCCACTTTTTTTCATTTCTTAAATAAATCCTCACAGCAGCCGTTATCTAGAAGACTTCTTCCTCTTCCTCTTTTTAATGGTGCATTGTGATATTTCTTGTTACATTACCGACACCAACAGTTGATGAGTATGATGGTGTGAAGCCACTGGCAGGAAGCCGGACATGCTTGCACATCTTCATCGACACTCACATGAAAATCTAAATGGGGACATGATGACATCCATTAGCACCACTGATAGCCAAAAACTCTTCCCATTTCTTCTTGCATCCTTCTCATCTTGTCATCTCCTTCCTCTGATTTACCTCCAGGTGGGGGCTGGACAGATCCAGAGTTGGCAGACTTTGAGCTGCTGGTGATCATGAGCGCCACAGTTGAGCCGACCTCCGCCACCTGCCAGGTCCGCACCTCCTACCTGCCGGATGAGATTCTTTGGGGCTATGAGTTCCCCCCTGTAGTTTCCCTTTCCCCATCGGGCAAATATGTAGCGGACTTCGCCTTTTTCGACAAAGTAGCCAAGACCAAGACCACGCCCATTTTCAAACCATCCAGCCCCCAGCATGGGTACCAGAGCAATGTGGGAGAGACTGTGCCTGAGGTGTCTGATCCAGATAAGATTCGTCTGGAGCAGAGCTACAGGGAGAGAGCGGAGGAGCGAGGCCAGAGCAGAGAAACTCCTCTCAGTGTTCGCATCAGCAACGTGTGATCTGAGCAGGAGACTGATTTGCTGTCAGTGTCAGCAGCAGATCAGTGAAACATCATATCAATACAGCTGGGGAGACTGACTGACTGTTTTAAAAGATATATTGGTCCCAGTAACACCAAATGATGCAGAAAGCAATAATGGAAGACTACAGACAACTTCAAGTTTGCTGGGATAATACATGTTTTACACTGGTCTGACTGTATTCACATGACGGCATAACTTAATGCCTAACTGCAGCTACTGGATGTGTTTTGGATTATAGACTGTAGGCACTTTCATAACTAAAACAATAACGTGTTGGTTTATTTATTCACACAGAAACAAATCAAACATCATAGAAACAAACAAAGTACAAAACAGAAGAAGCAGCGGAGACTACGGAAAACCAGTTTGGGTTCTCCCCCTCTTGAATTCTCAACTTTAAATCACGAGCAGAGAAAAACTCTGAAAATGTGAGTCAGTGGCAGTGTGTGTTTTCCAACGTCGAGGGTGGGCGAGTATCGGGGTGCGTCGGTATGAAGGGGGGGGTCAGGAAAAACCCACACAGAGCGTAGACCATGATATACTTCCTCTGCTTTCGGTTTTACCCAACAGTAATGAGTAATACTAAAATAATTTTCTAAAAAAAAAGCCCCACCCCCAACTGTTTTGCATTTCCCATAGACAGGTGTAGTTCACAACGTGTATAGTACATGTCAATGCACTATAACATGTTAGACAAAGCACTTTGAGACACTAATGTAGCACTACAACTGGAATATAGACGTAGATAGGTCAGACTGAATCTGCTGTGTCCAGGGTGCTCGTGATGGTGTGGGCATTTCTTGTTTTCTGTTACTGTTAGCACTTTATGTAAGTATATGATATATGTTTGCACCTTACCTTAATGGTTAGCTGCCTTTGTTTGGAACCATAAGTACTACTAAATACACTTACATCTTGAATATCACAGAATTCGATGGCAGTAAGAATAAACTTCTTTCCTAAAAGGTTCTTCAGAAGCAGAGCGGCTGCTATGCATATAATATTTCTATCCCATCATCTGGTTAAGTTGCAAATGTCACTGTCGTTGCAACTACTTTAATTTCGGAGATACTAACATTGTCAAATTAACAAAGAAAATGTCAGAGACCCTTTATTACATAAGGACATGAAGAGGACTTGTAACCCGAGTGAGCTGAGAGGTGAGAATGTGTGACATCGATGGTTAGACACTGACAGATAAGACGAGCGTGAAGGATGCGAGTATGTTGGAAACTGCATGTATGTGTAACACTTTCTTAATTAACGTCAAACTCTGGAATATTAATAGTGTTTTCAGTGCAGATGGAGAGAGATCGAATGAGGCGAATTCTCTCTGAAAAGTGATTTAATAAAAGCTGATTATGAGTTATTAAAGGCCACGTCTTGTTTCACGTCCTTCACTAGGAGACTTTGTAAAACATTGCCATGCTAACGTGCTAACGTGAGTATTGTGCAGTGATTTGGTGTTACCTTTATGTGAACAGGTTAAACCGGTGTAGTAATTGGATTTTGTTTGGGTGATACAGTCCTTGTAGTGCAGCATGTGATTTTTGTGAATGTACATGGTTTCGCCTCAAAAAAACGTTTCATAGAAACTGTTACAACACAAATTCAAAATGGTTCAACCCAGAATGAAATTCCCGAGGACGTTTGACAAATAGCCTCTGCACTTCCTCCTTCATGTAGCACATGAACAATGGGTGCCGTCGCACTTCTCTTTGCTGTTTTTCTGCTGGATTCATGTGAAACAAAAGGTAAGAGCATTATTTGATTCATATTCAGTTTTTTTTTTATCCTGTTTCACTATTATAATAATAGTTCACCAGAGATAATCTTTAAATGATGTAATTAATGCTGCTAATAAAATCTAAAACTGTACAATTTTAGAAATATATTTGAGATATCCAGCTATGTTAAGTTATTACCACACCCCTTAGGGATGCATACAGATTTAAAAACATTTTAACCTGTATCAGTGTTGCACTACTCAAGATCTCGATTATCTTGACTTGGTCTCGACCTCTCAAGGTCCGTGTCTCGTCTCGGTCTCGATACACTCCGGTCTTTGTCATGATCTGGTCTCAGTTTAGACAACACTAGTCTGTTTAACATCTGTCAAACTTTTAGATACTTGTTCTTGATCTCAAGATGAAACTGTTTTTATATTGGGCTGCTTCATTTCAACGAATCAGACATGTAGGCTGCAATTCAGACATCTGTAACCCGGTTAGATCAGACTATAAAATGACGACCAAGTGTTTGTTTTTAACAGTAGGATGTGAACTGTTTCTCAAAAACCTAAAGTCCCTAAAAGAAAATACAGCTGATGTGACCTCCGTGAACTTAATATCCCTGGGCCGTGGCCTTCAGCAAGCTATGAAACAATGCAAGTGTGAGTGGATTTTTGAAGTCTGTTAATGTGTGGTCAGGTGACCAACCACTGAGAAAATTCAGCTAAACACACAAGATGTGCATGTTGGAAAAGTCATACATCAACAACAATTTGTGTCATTATTTGTACAGTACAAGTCGTTTAAGTCAAATAAATTAATAAAGTAAATAAAGTTTTGGGTACATATATTAAAACTGAACTTTTATGATCATGAGTACTGTGTGGAGCACTATAGTTTGTGTGTTTGAAAAAAGTCTTGCACGTAGCGTGTGAGTTTGTGGCTAGGAACGTTGTGTTACGGCACGCACAAAGATCTCAGATTACACTTTGTGAGAAAAAGCTGTTGCAATGCACAAAAAAAAACAAGAAGCATTTTCCACAGAACTCTGACCACTTCCTTTTTTTGCATAGTACATTTTTGTCTTGTCTTGTGCTTGTTGTGTGCACATCTTGCACACAGTACTACAGAGTTGTCAGAGTAATATGTTAATTTGTATTTCCCCTGTTATTATTGCATATAGAATGTGTATCAAAAACGATCAGGACACACAGTAAAAAGTGTGATTTGTATTCTACATAACAGGATGTCATGGCAGGACATTTATAACCACCATAAAGTAACAGAAATAATTTCTTAAGATCCCCATTGCTTCATCAAAGCAGAAGTTGTTCTTCCGTAAAATTATTTTTTTTATATCTTTATACTTCATCCAGCACTGACATATCACTGTATTAACTTGTTGTTGATATGGGGACAGCTGCCTATTTACACACATACAGTATATTCAGCAATATTAGATTTTCGTTGGAGTTGTGTTTGTCTACAAACCTAATCCCAATATTAATTCAGGTAAATCAGTCTCCTGCTCAGGTCAGGTCTCATCATCAGCTGCTGTTTGATGCTGAGCAGGGAGCATACAGTACGTTTTCAGTGCTTGTTGTTGTTGTTGTCTGTCTCTCTGTGATGAGCTGGTAACTTGTCCAGGTTGTACCCCGCCTCTCAGCTGGGATAGGCTCCAGCTATTAATCAACTGTGACCCTGATGAGGATAATCAATTACAGATAATAGATGTTGATTATAACTGCTTTAAAAATACAGATGATTTTTATATCTGTTTTTTTTGTTGCAGGTAGCAGCACTGTGACTCCTGTGTTTGTGCGGACAGGAACGGATTTACTACTGGATGTCAAGGAACCTGTTACTCTAGATAAAAAAAGCGATTTAACATGGAAACACACTGACAAAATAAATATTGTAAAAGTATCTGGTAATAATGAACCAATATATTATGAAGAAGGAGGAATTGGGAAATTATTGGGAAATCATTCTTTACTCTTGAAGAATGTACAACAGAAAGACAGCAGAACGTACAGGGCAGTGATTTCTGCTTCAGATGACAGAACTGTAGCTGAATACAAGGTGACAGTTCAGGGTAAGTTTAACATTTTAAATGTTGATACTCAGCAGTACTCTGTTTCCAAACCCTTCACACCTGATTTTTTTTTCTTCCAGATCCAGTGTCTGCAGTTAAACTGGCAGTGAACTGCAGCTCTGCACCTAACCTCACTGTGACCTGCAGTACAGTGGACTCTCGCATCAGCAGCACTTTTAGATGCGACAACAAAACCTGCAGTCGGGAGAGATCAGATCCTTCCTCTATCGACGTGTACCTGGACAAACATTTCATCATCTGTAACCATAGCAACCACGTGAGCTGGGAACACAAGAAGGAGATTAAATCTGTCTGTGAGCCACCTCCAGGTAAGATAAAAAGACATTATAACAAACAAATAAAGTTTGACAGGGCTATCATGACATTTCAGACATTTTACATGGCAAACTTCTCTGCAGGAAGATTTGTTCAGATTTACCACAGTAAAAACTGATTGCTCAATGCTCAGATTACATTTATTTTCTCTTTCTTTTAATCTGAAACATCAGCCTCATGAAGGCTTGTCGGCTTTTCTAAAAAACATCTGTAAAACTAAAACTGCAAACTTGATGTAAAGTGTGTGTGTTTTTGATCCAGTTCTTTGGTTTCTTTCTTCACAGTTCATGATGGAGCTTTACGTCTGATTCAGACTGCAGTCCCTGCGGCTGTCGTGGCTGTCCTGGCTTCCATTGTGATTCTCCTTGCCATAATATGTAAGTCCCAGCATGTTTTTAAGCACAATAACAATATAATTTGAATCTTCATACCTGTTGCACTTACATAGAAATCCAGTACCTCAGCAGAACATACCCCCTCACCCAGGTTTATTTAGGCAACATCAGAATGATTGATTAATATTTTGCCCCTTGAGGTAAAGTTGAAAGAATAAAACTGACCTGAAGATATAGACTAGCTGTTGAACCTGACTCACGATAATCTTACCAACCTTAGAGCACTTTTGTTTTATTGTTACTAAATAAATCAGGTTCATTTAACTTTTGTTCCTCTTCCCTGGTTATGTTAAAAAGTCCTAAGTTTTACATACAAACACAGAAAAACAGTATTTCATCCTCTGAGCTGTCGAGAACACTGAGATCATAAATACCCATAAGGTCACTTTTCTTTATTTACAATTACACACGAGTGATTCAAAGTCAAATAAAGGAATTTACAATATGTTCCCACTGAAATGATATACTGGCAGTGTGAAGGCTGTAAAAATAGTATTTATAGACATAAAAGAACTAAATGTAAATGAATACATAAAATATAAAGTAAGCATTTCTAAAACCGTGGATATATCGCGGCTTATCTTGTATTTCGAAAAAATAACACTAAATTTGGTCAGAGTAGCTGTGTAGGTACAAAATATTGTCTTTCTATTTTACAAAAAAATAAAGTTGATGCTTTGCAGAAAAGAAGACTGAAAAAACAAATCAATGCGGTTAAAAGGTAAATGTAGCAAATCAGCAATTTTTTTTTAACAGTTTTTGATTT
Source organism: Collichthys lucidus (assembly GCA_004119915.2). Lineage (NCBI taxonomy): Eukaryota > Metazoa > Chordata > Actinopteri > Sciaenidae > Collichthys > Collichthys lucidus. Next base: position 8,253,140 of record CM014089.1, read on the forward strand.
GTTTTTTCATGATTGACCTACAGACAAAAAAAAGAAAAACAGCGGAAATACAGTATATGACGTTCCTCAGGTAAGCGGCAAGTTTTTTTGTGTGTTTTGAACTTAACTCTCCAAACTTTGCCAATCAAACCGAGGAACGGAATTTCACGGAGTTCAACGAAGGTCCAATTTTTAGAAATACCAAAATACTTAATACGAAAGCTCTGTGTTCAAGTTGAACAGAAATCCAGCCTCCTTAATGCACTGTCCAGCCAATAAGCCAATAACACTCTGATGTTGCAGCCCATCCTAATTCCCTCCATCTTGCAACTGCTTCACCCACTCTGCTTCCCTTTGTGCCGCTTCCTTGCCTTCCAATGTCTTGCTGTGAGCTGAACAACTTCCAGATGCACTGTGATATATATCTAAACATGCTGGTCGAGTTTTCTTTGAGCAGCAGGTTTGGATATATACAGTATATGTGGCAAATATAATATTTTCCTAACAAGGTCATTTGATTTATTTCCAGGACAACAATCAGACACGCCCTCTGAATCAGAATCCTACAGAAGATGCTGCAGGTCCAAACTCGACCTACTGCTTGGTACAGTTTCACTCCGGTCCTGCAGAATCCCCTTCAGACAAAAACCAAACTCCAGAGACTGTGTATGCTCAGGTTAACATAGCAGCCAAGCAGAAGAACAGATCCCCTCCGAACCAAAGCACTGAGCTGGAAAACGTTCATACAGTATATACATAGATACTTTATGATATTTATTTGATATGATATGATATGTTATATTCAGGGTATGCCAATGTGGAGATGGTGGAGTAGAGAGTGTCTCGTTGACCAATCAGATTGCTTGGTTGGAACGACTTCTTGTATCATTGATTTCATTTTACAATATGTATGTTCGATGTGTGTGTATATTCATGTAAGTATGATTTCTAACAATATTGTGTATGGTTGTATTGGCACATTTATAGTTTTGAGTTGTTTGAAATACTGGTTCTCTGTTTTCGTTGCTGAAAGTCTTTGTTGTTTATCGTTAGCCTGACTGGAAATAAATGTCTTATGGTTAAATGCTGTTCTGGTTTTATTGTTTAATCTCTAATCTGTAAACCAGGTGTCAAATTGGCTCCGTAAGTGTTCTGGTTTTCATTTGTACTTGCAGGGCCATTTCCAGCTGTTTCGGGGCCCCCTGTGCAAGATGCTATTTGGGGCCCCTTATTTTTGTCAAACAATAAGGGAGAGATTTCTAACCTCTTCAGATGATCAGTGACGGTGCAATAGTCCGTTACATTTTAATACTGATGTTTCACGTAGTAAGAAACATTAACACTGCAACCCCTGATTGTGGTATGACCAACCACAAGTAAAAGCTATCACCTTGAATAAAAATTCAAGAAACCAGCGGCGTCTATTTTAATGTGCAAACTATGAAAACAATAATAAGAATATTAGAACAATGTGCAACTGTGCAACATGATCTAGTGCGATCATGTTGCACAGTTACACATTGTTCCTTTAAACTGCAACCTAATTATTGTTCTTTGTGTCCATGATCTGTATGATGACAGTCTTATGTTTCCATTATCTCTCTCCGCTGACACACGCTGTCTACAAACAAAGACGGGTACGTTCAATCGTCCCAAAATTCATTGAGGCTGAACTTGCAGCTTTGGGGGGCCCCCTGGTGACGGTGGGGCCCTATGCATGCATGTATAGCAAGAAACGGCCCTGTGTAGTTGGAGTAGTATTAACTACTAAGTCTTAAGACTGCATTTAAACTAGAGGTTTCAGAAATAGTCTTTTAAGTGCAGATCAAATACAAATTTTCTCTAAAAAGTGATTTACTGGTTCATCTCCTTCACCACCAATTTTATTCTGGTTGACAAACTGAACGACGAGGCTCAGCAGCATGAGACTCGTTCATTTAAACCGTAAGCTTTGCCACGTCTCAACCAGCTGTTCCGTGCAGTAAAGAGGAGTAGGTGTTGTGATTATTTTTGTTTTGCGGTTGTGGTTTGTGTCTGGTTTTGTCCTCTGTGCTTTTGCACTCCTATTTGTGTTTCTCTTCATGTATGTGTGCCAGAGGGCCACGGCTGTTGTTCTGGTCTCTAGGCACAACCGTACTGTCCCATAGCAGTCCATCTTCAGTGTGCCTTGCTTCCTTTAGCCAGTGTTCTACATTGAACCGTCAGATCCGGTTGCCCTACTTCACCTGCGATGCCAACCAGCCTTCAGCTACCACCATCTGCTTTTTGTGTTCATTCTAATCTCTGCACAAAACATACAAAAATAACCTGGCCAACATGGCCCATGCAGAGACATAAGTTCTATCCAGCGAAGGTTTTCACCCAGGTCTCCAGCCTCATCAGTGGATCCACAGGGTTCTTCTACACCACCACCTCCACATGTGGCTCCTCCAGTCCTCCTCCAACCAGCTTTCCCTGTAAACCCTATTTCTTCACTAGTCAGGTATTTGAGTGAGACTTGCAGTAAACTTTTGCTTCTGAGTTTATTCTCTGACCATGCTTCCTCCTGGGATTTGGGTATCTTAACTGGCTTCTTAACCTCTGCCAGGGTTCAGCTCCAGTTTTTCAATATACTATAGATTCCTGCAAACCTGCAGTGAGTCTTGAATGTTTTTTTTCTCACGGTTTAACCGAAGACCAACGTCGCACTTGTTGCAATTACATTGCTTCAACCCGAGTGCAATAATGACTGTTACAACTCACCACTTGTGCCTGTAACCCATTGCCAGCCTTCAGCCAGACACAAAACCAAAACTTAACAGCAGGGTCTGATGAACTGCAGCTGAAGCTGACAGATGTTAACTGATAGTGAAGGGCAGTATGTGTGGTTAGGGCCATACAAGACATGCAGAGCTTGTCAGAAGTCACATGCATCACACGAGCACCATGCATGCTTGTGCATGGTTGTGTTGCACCTACACCTCATAGCGGGCCTCCCAGAGCAGAGACATTTCCTGGAAGATGAGGCAGAGTGTGCTTGATACTTCCTCAAGTAGCATATTGTGCAGAATGGGTGCCGTCGTGCTTCTCTTTGCTGTTTTTCTGCTGGATTCATGTGAAACAAAAGGTAAGAGCATTATTTGATTCATATTTTTGGTATTGATTTTTCTAGTTAGATCAATTTTTGAATCGCTGTTGCTATAACTGGATGTTTGAGCAGTAAGTCAGACGTATGCAGCCAGGTTAAACTATAAAATATCATCCAAGTGCTAATTTTACTGCTGATGTGACCTCAGTTTTCTCAGTAGCCCTGGGCCGTGGCTTTCAGCAAGCCATGGCAATAAATGTAAGATCAGGGTTTTAAATATAAATATGGTCTTAGTGTGTGACACAGAGGGTCAGGTGACTTCCTGTAAAGTTGTTAGATCAAAATGACTTTGTTTCGCCAGGTTAAGACCATTATAGTTTACACTTATTGAAAACAACGATACATAAAGCGCTCAGAACAAATGGGAATAATGAAATAATTTGTCATCATGTGTGAGTTTGTGCATCAGAGCATTTTCTAACAGCGTGTACAACTTTTTACAAATGCACAGATAAAAAGGTGCAGAAAAACAACTTGAGAAAACCAAACTGCTGCACACAAACTTCCTTCTTTTGCTCAGTGCATTATTTGACAGTCTTTATTTAAAACATGCTGTGTATATATATTTTCATAGATGTAACAGTGGAATCTGATCTTGAAACCCAGCTTTAATTAGTTATGAGTTCACTCCAGCTTGTGATTCTACTAAAAAAGACTTTTTCTTCTTACCTTATAAAGACAAATCACAAATACACCTACAAATACACATTCAAATGAAGTTGTTAGAGTAAAATGTTAATTTAGCTGTAGAATTCAGATGACTGAATGGAGTATCTCTCCTGTAGTTATTGCATTGTGGTGAATGGGTGTCTGCGTCTTTGTATCGTCTTTGTAAACATTGTATATCTCTGGTGGCAATAAGGACCCCCTCAAAAATTAGATGATACATCTCAAGGGGTTATCCTTTGATAAATAAAGAGTAAAGAATATAAAATATGTGTTATTTATCTGTATCGGTATCTGTAAATTCCTGTGTTTGTGCAGACAGGAACGGATTTTCTTCTGGATGTCAAGGAACCTGTTACTAAAAAAAGGCGATTTTGCAAGGAAACACAATGGCACCATGAATATTGTAAAAATATCTGATAATAAACAAAAAGCTTTTGGAGACTCTAAATTGGCCGTAGGTGTGAATAAGAGTGAATGGTTGTCTGTCTCTATGTGTCTCTCTGTGATGAGCTGGCGACTTGTCCAGGTTGTACCCCGCCTCTTAGCTGGGATAGGCTCCAGCCATCAATCAGCTGTGACCCTGATGAGGATAATCAGTTACAGATAATAGATGGATGTTGATTATAACTGCTTTAAATATACAGATGATTTTTATATCTGTTTTTTTTTTTTTGCAGGTAGCAGCACTGTGACTCCTGTGTTTGTGCGGACAGGAACGGATTTTCTTCTAAAAAAAAGCGATTTAACATGGAAACACACTGACAAAATAAATATTGTAAGAGTATTTGGTAATAATAAACCAATATATTTTGAAGAAGGAGCTGAATTATTGGGAAATTACTCTTTACGCTTGAAGAATGTACAACAGAAAGACAGTAGAACGTACAGGGCAGTGATTTCTGCTTCAGATGACAGAACTGTAGCTGAATACAAGGTGACAGTTCAGGGTAAGTTTAACATTTTAAATGTTGATACTCAGCAGTACTCTGTTTCCAAACCCTTCACACCTGATTTTTTTTTCTTCCAGATCCAGTGTCTGCAGTTAATCTGGCAGTGAACTGCAGCTCTGCACCTAACATCACTGTGACCTGCAGTACAGTGGACTCTCGCATCAGCAGCACTTTTAGATGCGACAACAAAACCTGCAGTCGGGAGAGATCAGATCCTTCCTCTATCGGCGTGTACCTGGATGAAGGTTTCATCATCTGTAACCATAGCAACCACGTGAGCTCGGAACACAAGAAGGAGAATAAATCAAAAGTCTGTGAGCCACCTCCAGGTAAGATTAAAAATATTATAACAAACAAAGTTTGGCAGGTTATGATTAATCATAACATAACATAATTAAACATAACAGTTTTCTAATTGTCATTGTCATGTGGAAACACCCGACATGTAGCTATATCACTAACATTCTCTCACAGGTCAGAAAATCTCCTGAGGTCAAACTCAGACAGATGATTTCTGCTTCCAGGACAGTTCAGGTCGCTCTAAAAATGTTTGTAAAACTAAAAAACTGATGTGAAGATTTCTGACCTTGTTCTTTGGTTTCTTTACAGTTACCTCACACATGAATTGGACTGGCACCGGAATCCGTTTGGCTGTCATTGGGACTGTCACCGTGATTTGCTCTTCCCTTATCATCAAATGTAAGTCGCAGCATGCTTTAAAGCACAATATCAATACTAGATCAATGTAATTGATATATTTAAAATTGTCATTATTGTTAGAAATTACATAGAAATCCACTATTACAGAAGAGCATCAGAAAGATTCTTGAGGTAAAACCGAAAGAATAAAGCTGACTTGACAATATTGAGCAGATGTTAATTCTCTTTTTTTTTCACTTGGAGTAATTCATCTTTTATTTTATGTTATGTCGTGCCCACCCCACACTCCCTTCGCTGAAATACTTGTTTGTAGTCCGTCCAGAACATTTTATTTTGAACGTCATCAGATGACACCAAGTCAGATCTGTGCCTTTTTCTTACAAACACAAATATAAATCAATATTATTTGCGGGAACTTGGGGGCTTTAATCCCACAAAGGCGACTTTTCTTATTATTCATTTTCTTTATTTACAATTACACATGGCTGATTTTGATATTTGGTTGATTCTATATGTTTGAATTTAATCGTATTCAGACAAAATAAATATTAAATCAAAGTTGAATAAACCACAAGGATTTAGAATTTGTAATAAAGCTGACACTTTGCAAAAGAGGAGCAAAATTTAAGCTGATGAACAATGTTTTTGTTTTTTATTAATTAATTAATTTCATATATCTAAACATGCTGGTCGAGTTTTCTTTGAGCAGCAGGTTTGGATATATACAGTATATGTGGCAAATATAATATTTTCCTGACAAGGTCATTTGATTTATTTCTAGGGCATCGATCAGACACGCCCTCTGGATCAGAATCCTACAGACTGTCCTGACCTGCAGAATCCACTTCACACAAAAACCAAAATCAGAGCAGCCAAGAAGAAGAAGAAGAACAGCAAAGCACAGAGCTGGAAAACGTTGATACAATATATGTATAGATCTAAACCATGACATGTACACGAAGGACAGTAAGACTGTGTTCTGGTTTAGGCCAGAGGGATCCACAAACCTGCTGGACACGTTGGACATTCTGTTATCGTCTCTAGCTACAACTATATTCTTTAGAATTGGTTCCCAAACCCCTATTTTTAATGTACATATCATATTTCATGTTTATTGACTGGGTTCAGCATAGTACAAAAGAAGGTAACAGTGTGGTGCATGACACATTACGATGCCTTCTGGTCACAACAAAGCCAGAGGAGTCCTGCAAAGGTATATGAGGTGCTGTATTAACACAGCAGGCGACTGATGGCAGGATTTTCACTGTAACGTTAACACGTGTGTTTTAAAGCTGCTGTGGGGATAACAGAGACGACAAAGTAAACTTATTGATGGTATAGACTTGTTTCAGCGCTCACTGATTTTTGATGCAAATCTGCTGAATATTTTAACTCATATCTTGTTGCTTCATGATTTATATTTTATATTATATTAAAATTTCTTTGTTTAAGCCTGTTTTTGCCTGCCCCAGATTGTTTCCCGGGGCAGAATGAATATTATAGGCATTGCATGCTTTTTCTTTGTCACACACGTAGTAGAAACCTACCACACATGTGGTGTAGGTGAGAGGTGTTAAATATCAAAGACATTTTCCATTGCAGCAAGGAACCGAGACAAAATCAACAGGTTGGTTGGTTTTAACAGAAGAAGCGCAACTGAGTCTAACCCTGTGATATATTTGTTAAAACTAAAAAAGAACAGACACACATCATTGAAGTCCTGCAAGACGACCAGACAGAATCTATATAATGTCGATCTTTGTGATACTGGGGCTGCTGGTCTGCATGGAGACACCAGGTAGGATGAGAACACTGTCTGATTAAATGTTATTAACAAACGCAGCAATGATGGAGAAGAGGGATTGATTTTAAAGAACGTCAGAGGAAGGAAACATGAAGTGATTTCATTCAGTAAATCTGTCCTGTTTCTTTGTATCGTCCAAAAGTGCTTTGTAATGTCATCACTGGGTGTGGAAGAAGAAAATGATCTTCTTACTGACAACAGGAGCTCAGCTTCCTAATCTTAAAAAATTAAATCACCTGTTTTTCAGAATAAAATACTAAAAAATCTTTGTTTTCAGTGCTGAACATTAAAAGCCAATAATTCTACTAACATTAACTGACCTATGTGAATATTAAAGCACTATAGCCTTTACTGGTGAACTGTCAAGAACCAGATTTGGACACAGGACTGAGATGCAGAGATGGTATGAAGACAGCAGGCTTTAATAAATGGCTGCAAGGTTCACCTCTTACAAAGTGGTAATAATTACAGGGCTATAAAACGTATCCAAATAATAATCACTCCAGCCGGAGGAAGTACACTCAAACTATGACTATGAAAAGACCTAATAACCTGTATACTACTACTACTACTACTACTAACCTATCTCGGACTAGAAAAACCTCAGCTCAACTATGAAACATACAAATCAAAATCACTCTTAAAGAGGAACAGCGCTAAGGCGAAAACAAACTTGACAATGATTCCTATGACTTGGGACAAGGGCTGTAAGAGACGAAAGAAACGAAACACACTGGCAACAAGACAAACGGAGATGCAGACTATATGACACATGGAGGTAATGGGGAACAGGTGGACACAATCGGGAATCAGGGAAGACAATCAGACTGGTGACACATGAGGAAGAGCAAGTGACCTGAAACGAGAGGAGAGTTACCTTTCAAAATAAAACAGGAAATGACAAGACATGGACAGAACAAAAACCCAGCGTTAAATTTTCAAATGCACATGTCCAACTTGTCTGATCCATGAATTGAGCAATAAATGTTTTGGATCAATGACAGTTTGTATTTAAACAGACCTCTTCATTATGCTGTTCACATTTCGACATCATGAGACTAAGACGACACCCAACAATCGCTAAACAGTACCTGACCACAGTGAGGTTTCAAACAGGAAGTACTACACAGATCGTCATCAGCAATGAGTCTACTTGTGAACAGCGTGTGTTAGAATGGCCCAGTCAAAGTCCAGACCTAAATCCTATCGAACATCTTGCAGCTGTAATTGCAGCGAAAGGTGGCTCTACAAAGTACTGATGCAGGAGGGGCTAAATAAAAATGCACACGACATTTTTCAGATTTTTATTTGCTTATTAATTTTGAAAACTATGTATCATTTCCGTCCCACTTCACAATTATATGCTACTTTGTGTTGGTATATCATATAAAATCTCAACTAAATACATTCAAGTTTGTTTCAAGTTCAAGGGCTATGAACACTCTTTCAAGGCACTGCAAACCCAAGATCTGATGCTGAATGATTTGTCCATCTCTATTGTGCGAGTGCGTTCATTTAGTTATTGGTGGTGTGTGTGTGCGATTTGTTGACTGCACTAGGAAACATGCTTAGGGCCAATAAATGCCTCACTGTAGTTTCACCTGTTAAATGTTTCTATCCTGAGGAAAGCTGCGTCACGAGACAAAGTTAGTTAAACGCGTTTTCCAGCTCTTGATAAACTGAAGGTACTTCACACTTCACTTTGAACTGACGATTCAGGGAATAACATTCAGTAGAAGAAAAATAACATTGTGTGTGATTTGTATTGTATCATGTGTCTCCTGTTTTTCCAGGGTCCAGTGCTGTGACTCCTGTGTTTGTGAAGAAGGGAGATGATCTGCTTCTGAATGTCACAGAAGAAGAAGATCCTCAACATTTTTTTATTGTTGCATGGAAAATCAGAGAAAATATTTTAGTCATATTTTCACCTGATGGCAAACCAACAGTCTCTGATGCTTACACTGGAAGGGTTGAAACCTCTGTGAAAAAATTCTCTGTGAAACTGAAGAATCTACAAGAGGCAGACAGTGGAGTTTACACTGCACGAATGCTAGCTCAAAAAGAACAAACACTGGATGAATACAACGTCACAGTTCAAGGTAGGTCTGTTAACATTAACACTGAGAGACTTTCTGCTGCCATGTCTTTAAAACATCTCACACAAACTCTCCCTCCTCAGCTCCAGTGTCTCCAGTTGGACTGACAGTGGACTCTGTGTCCAGCAGCTCAGACTCCTGTAACCTCACTGTGACCTGCAGTACACAGGACTCTCACATCAGCAGCACTTTGACATGTGACACTCAAACCTGCAGTCAGGAGGGAGGAGAGCGATCAGAGGTCACGACCTCTGGTGCTTCTCTCCGTGTCTACCTGGAGAATGACTCCATCATCTGTAACCATAGCAACCAGGTCAGCTGGACCAAAGACATGATGAATATTCAACAGCCGTGCATTGATGCTGGTAAGACAAAACAGTCAAATAGTTGTTTGTGATGAAACCAAGAATAAAAAATAAAAAATGTAAAAACAAACTGTAACAATGAGAAAAATGTCAGTTGGAATTTCTCATATTTTTACTGGCAGACGTGTCAAAAAGTGGCAGGAGGTATTTAAATGGAGAAAGTGACCTTTGACTCTGCCCATTAGGATTTAACAGAACAAATGATTATTAAATTATTTCTTCAGGGCATCAGTTTCTAAACTGGCTTTTTTTCCAGGTTCTCAATCACAACTATACATCTATGTTATTCCCTTTGCGGTTGTTGTTGCTGGTTTTGTCGTCTTTGCAGGACGTCGTCATCTTCGACAGAGAAGAAAAAGTAAGTCTGAGTTTTATCAGTTTAAATCTCCAAAATTCTTTTCTAGCAAAGTCCATTATCTGCCATACCCATAATCCCCCCTTTTTGTTATTAGGTAGAATTATATAACCAACAAAATCTGTTAGAACAAATTTTTCTACCAAACATCTATATATATATCTTAAAACCTCTAGATGTAGATTTCTTTATGTTATGATTTCATCTTTTAAATTATTCCATTACCAAAACACACAAACATCTGGACTCAATGTCTGTGCAGCTCAAATAATGTAAATGTAATGAAGCAGCAGAGATGATAAAGCGCTCGATATGAAATGCAAAATATAATCAACATGTATTTTTTGTGACTGATCTGCAGATGAAAGAGAGAACATTGAAAATACAATATATGCCGTTCCTGAGGATCTCCAGCAGGGCGATCACAGTCCTCATGAGGTTGTTTATTCACTGTATATAAACCTGTGACTTCTTGCTATGTTAAGTTCTGCATCAGTCTGCTGACCTGGAGTCCTGCTGCTTGCAAACGTCTCTGCTTGTGCTGCTTGCTCTTGTTGGATTCGATCAAGCTGATGGCACGACCGTCTATCCAGACCTTATGCTCCCCATGTGTTTGTTTGTATTTTATTATAGTTGGCATAGTTTGCTTTAGGCACACTGAATCCATGTCAAACAGCTTACTCTTCATTCATTCATTCATTCATTCATTCATTCAATTAATTGTAATGTTATGAAGAACAGGGTTCTCCATTGTTTCACTGTTAATCATAGTGAGTTTACTTCACATGTTAATACAGTAACACCTGATTTGTTTTCCAGATGGGAGCTACAGCCCGACCAGCTGATCCAACAAATGATGCTTCAGGTCCTTCTCCAATCTCTGAATACAGCCTTGTGGGTCTTCACTCTGGATCCACTGAGACTAGAGGGAACACTCTGCCAGAAAGCCTGTATGCTCAGATAGATAGGCCTGTGGGGAGGGCTGCAAAGAGACAGGAAAACGAGTAGAGAGAAGCACAGGACTCTCTTATTGATCAGGTATCAATAAGGGAACTGATGAAGAGCCAGACTGATAAACAGAACTGATAATATCAGAATTGACAGTAGCAATAAAATCTGCATCTCTAGATCTAACTCAAAGAAGCAGCACTGAACAAATGACCCATTGATAAAAGAATGCATGAAGACAGCAGCTTATTGAATATTACCCAAGTTAAAGAGGAAGATTGCTCTTTCAGAACAGATTTGCAGTTTACATTTAAATGAATTATTGACTTTTGTTCCTAAAATACAGCTACAACAGATCAGAGCCTATATACTTTTAGCAGTGAGACAAATTGGACTTTTCAACCCTGATGTACAAATACAAGTTGGCTTGTAGGTTTATTGTTGTCAGGCCTATAGTTTAGTTTGTTTTTTCAACTTCCTGTTTTATTGTTTGGTTTCCCCGCACTTCCTGTTTGTGTTCATTTTAGGTGTCTTAGTTCCTCCCCTCGCGTGTGTGTGTATGTATGTGTGTATGTGTATGTATGTATGTATGTATGTATGTATGTATGTATGTATGTATGTATGTATATATATATGTTTTTTGGACTTCCCTTCTGCCTCGTGTTTTTGTACTTGAGCCTGAGCTGACTGCGTTTTGTGTACCGGCCCCGGACTGTTTAATAAACCGCCTCCCTGCACCTGTCTGTCTCTGGTCTGCTCTGTGGGTCCAGTTGTCTGTCTGAATTGGGACAGACTCATTGGTAGGAGTATAAGGATGGATCCATCACATTTTAGTGGGATGACAATTTGACTTTTTTCACACCTTTAAACATTTTTTTTTTAATGTATCTGCATTTATACTATGGCTAGTACTATGGAAGACAATAGAGCTGAAGTGCTGTTAAAACATGTATTACTTTAAATGGAGAAGTGTTAGTCGCAAGTGTCACAGTTTGTGTAACCATATCAACATTTTGGGAAATATGTTTCTCTGATATGTTTATATTTTCCACATTTGTTGAGGAAGTGTAATTCTCTCTCTCTCTCTCTCTCTCTCTCTCTCTCTCTCTCTCTCTCTCTCTCTCTCTCTCTCTCTCTCTCTCTCTCTCTCTCTCTCTGTCTCTGTCTCATTTCTGAATTTACTTCTCTGTATGAACGCGGAAACTAACTTCCCCATTCTGTATAACGTCCCAGAATGGAACGTGTTGTTTTACTCGTCTGTGCATTGGTGGTCTGTTTGTTCCAAGGTAAAAACATATATTTTTTTTATTTACAGCTATAGCATTTAATAATCTGGTTGCTGCACTAAAACATCAGGGTAAAATACATTAGTGAGTGTGAGGGAGGAAGAATGTCACGCGTGCAGATGAACATGAGGCAGATGAAACAAAAACAATGTTAAGGAAATGACAAAAGGAAACAGAAAATAAAAAGAATTGAAAAGGCTCAACAAAAAGTTTCTTTTATTTAACTTAAACTTCTTAAACGCTTCTGAAACATATTCTCGTCTCTGGGTTGCCTTTTGTTTTCAAATCATTAAATATTCTGACACCTTTTCTTCCATTGTCATAGTTTGTGTTGTGTTGTGTTGTTGGGATAGACTCAAAATAAAACATTTATGCTCCAGGGTAATTCAGACTGGTAGCGACCGAGACAAACTGCCCGCCTTCTGTCATCTTTACTTTGGTCTTTGCTTTGTGTAAAGTCACTATGTATGAATACAGAAATTAAATGAAACTAAAAGTTTCCAATGAATAAAAATACAGAAATCAGGTTTTATAATCAGTAAAACAAAAAGAGTTTGGTGAAGTATCACTGTCCGTATAGTGTCGTCTTTGGCTTTGGTATATACACTGCTCAAAAAAATTAAAGGAACACTTTTTAGTGATCCGGAGGGGCAGCAATGAGATAACCCTGAAAATAGGAATGGTTTTACAGGTGGAGGCTGCTGACATTTTTTACCTGCTCATCTTTTCTGACACCTGGACTCATTAGTTTTGCTTTTGGTGGACCCTGTGCTCACCGTCCGGCACTGTGGCGCTCGACTGGCATTTACCACAGATCACCAGAACTGGCAGGTCTGCCACTGGCACACTGCGATTTCACAGACGACAACAGGTTCAACCTGAGATAGACGTGAACGGGCTGGAGACGCTGTGGAGAACGATATGCTGCCTGATGAAGGAACTGATACCACTGACTGACCCCTGTGCTCGACTGACCTAAATCCAATAGAACACCTCTTGGTCATTATGTTTTGGTCTATCCGATGCCGCCAGGTTGCACCTCAGACTGTCCGGGAGCTCAGTGATGCCCTGGTCCAGATCTGGGAGAAGATCCACCAGGACACTATCCGTCGTCTCATTAGGAGCATGCCACAACATTGTCAGGCCATATAAACTACTGAGTACCATTATGAGTTGCTCCAAAGACATTTTGGCAAAATAGACTAGCCTACCGTATAATGTTTTTGCTTTGATTTTGGGGATGTCTTTGAATTCAGCCCTCTGTAGGTTGATATTTTTTCATCATCCTTTTGTTCCTAACACATTACCCAGTCCATATCAGGAAAGATATCCAACGTGATTTCTTTTACCGTTGAGATCTGATGTGTTTTCAAAGTGTTCCTTTAATTATACATATATTTGGAACATTTGTGGTCAAATTTCTTGTTTTATAACTTGCTGGGATGGATTTCAGCACATCTGTTAGTAAGCTAGAAAACTCCTTCCAACCAAGTGAGATGATACATTCATAAATAAACATATTCAAGCTGTTATTAAAATTGAAATTAATGTAAAAGGTAAATAACATTATAAAGTAAAGTTTTAGACGTGGGTGAGAAGAAGAGTGAGAAGACCTGCTGCAGTTTGACACCTCACCAATGAGACGAAACCACTGACCACTGCGGAAGCGTGTGTGTGTGTGCAATATGCACATTTCTAAATATAAGTCTGTCAGTAACTTTTAAAGCCAACCATTAATGACAGCGACAACATTCAGCGACAGTCAGTTTAAGTCATTTTCCAGCTCTTGATGAACCATGATAAACTGAATGTGCTTCATAATTTTGAACTGATGATTCAGTGTGTTGAATCAAAAGGAATAACATTCAGTATAACAGACTTAAAAAACATATTCTGATTGTGTGTGATTTGTATTGTATCATATGTCTCCTGTTTTTCCAGGGTCCAGTGCTGTGACTCCTGTGTTTGTGAAGAAGGGAGATGATCTGCTTCTGAATGTCACAGAAGATGTTCCTCAACATTTTTTTATTGTTGCATGGAAAATCAGAGAAAATATTTTAGTCATATTTTCACCTGATGGCAAACCAACAGTCTCTGATGCTTACACTGGAAGGGTTGAAACCTCTGTGAAACAATTCTCTGTGAAACTGAAGAATCTACAAGAGGCAGAGAGTGGAGTTTACACTGCACAAGTGACAGCTACAGTACAACAAACACTGGATGAATACAACGTCACAGTTCAAGGTAGGTCTGTAAACATTAACACTGAGAGACTTTCTGCTGCCATGTCTTTAAAACATCTCACACAAACTCTCCCTCCTCAGCTCCAGTGTCTCCAGTTGGACTGACAGTGGACTCTGTGTCCAACAGCTCAGACTCCTGTAACCTCACTGTGACCTGCAGTACACAGGACTCTCACATCAGCAGCACTTTGACATGTGACACTCAAACCTGCAGTCAGGAGGGAGGAGAGCGATCAGAGGTCACGACCTCTGGTGCTTCTCTCCATGTCTACCTGGAGAATGACTCCATCATCTGTAACCATAGCAACCAGGTCAGCTGGACCAAAGACATGATGAATATTCAAAAGCAGTGCATTGATGCTGGTAAGACAAAACAATCATAAATAAATTGGGTTTGTTACAAATATGGTTAAAATGTATTTTTGTCTCAACATGATATCTTTCACTTTAAACAGTTGTGAACAGTATTTTCTGGGTGGGAAAGAACGTTTGTGTGCAGGGGAGGGATGTGAAGTTAGATTTTCTGTTCAGCTCTAATATCTTTACTGACAGAACAGGGTTCCATTAATAGAACAAATGATTATCAAATTATTTCCTTACAGTTACCAAGATATGTGTATAATTAAAACCACCATGTTGCAGGCCTTTTCTTTTTTTTTGCAGGTATTAAACAACCACGGCACCGTGTTATCACCTATGTGACTGCTACAGGGGTTCCCGCTGTCATTCTCATCATTCTCATCATTTCTGGAGGACTCTTTAAACATCGACAGAGAGGAACAGGTAAGTCCAAGTGTGCATTTTAACACAGAATTACAAAGTAAAAGCTCCCAAATGTTGTATACAGTGCTCTATACTGTATTCAAAATATAATCAACATGTGATTTTTGTGACTGATCTGCAGATGAAAGAGAGAACACTGAAAATACAATATATGCTGTTCCGGCTGTCCAGCAGGGCGATCACAGTCCTCATGAGGTTGTTTATTCACTGTATATAAACCTGTGACTTCTTGCTATGTTAAGTTCTGCATCAGTCTGCTGACCTGGAGTCCTGCTGCTTGCAAACGTCTCTGCTTGTGCTGCTTGCTCTTGTTGGACTCGATGAACCTGATGGCAGGACCGTCTATCCAGACCTCATGCTCCCCATGTGTTTGTTTGTATTTTATTCTAGTTTTTCTAAGGCCAGTTTTCTTTACAAAAGGTGTAACTTCATTCAATTATTAATCAGTGTCTAAAGAGACAATATGGCAACAATGAAGTTTACATTAGATCGTGTGTTTTCTTCTCCCTTTGAGTTTTGACACACATGTGACGTCATACTGAGGTAAAAGTGAATACTGAGATTATTGTGAGCAGAAGAGTCTCAAGTGAAAGCCATGCTTTTCTTGTAGTGGTAAGTAAGAACCAGAAATCTTTTAGATTTTAAATCAAGAGAAGGAGGAACAAGTGTAATTTGCAATGTCTTATCCTAAATGTCAAATACTGTATGTGATGTCAGAGTGATGTAAATGCTTTCTTTGTTTGCTTGTGTTTAAGTTGCATCCATGTCAAACAGCTTACTCTGCTCTGAATGAAAAACATAGAGCCATTTCATGCATGTTGGATAAACATAAATATTCATTGTAATGTTATGAAGAACGGGGTTCTCCATTGTTTCACTGTTAATCATAGTGAGTTTACTTCACATGTTAATACAGTAACACCTGGTTTGTTTTCCAGATGGGAGCTACAGCCCGACCAGCTGATCCAACTAATGATGCTTCAGGTCCTTCTCCAGTCTCTGAATACAGCATGGTGGGTCCTCACTCTGGATCCACTGAGACTAGAGGAACCACTCTGCCAGAAAGCCTGTATGCTCAGATAGACAAGCCTGTGGGGAGGGCTGCAAAGAGACAGGAAAATGAGGAGAGAGAGTGAGGGGATGACATGCAGCACAGGACCAGGGGCTGGACTGAAACCCAGGCCTCTGTGGTGAGGACTCAGGACTCTGTTATTGATCAGGTGTCAATAAGAGAAGAAGAAAGTGGCAAGATGATGGTAATAGTACTGATGCTATGATGGTAATGTTATTGTTAATAACAGTATATAATAATAATAATATTAATAATAATAATAATAATAATAATAATAATAATAATAATAATAATAATAATAATAATAATAATAATAATAATAATAATAATAAACATATTAAACATAACATATGTGACTGTAAATGTTTAAACAAATGTGAAAAAGTGTTGCTTCAGGTCCTTCCTTGAACTCTGAATCCAGAGAGGGAGAGAGACCCTGAAAAAAAGGGTGACAGGAGTTGTTGATGATGATTCATCTCCTCCACTTCCTCTGTGAAATCTAGAGTGAAGCCCCTCTTGACCAGTTTGTTGAGACTTGCATAGAATAATTCATATGCACACTCCTCTTGGATAATTTCTACATGGTTATAAATACATAGGAAACATGAGATTGTGTCTACCCTACCTCAAAAATTACACAGTTGTTTGTACTGTGTATTGTATTAGTTCAGGTTTTGCTTCATTTTAACAAGATAAGTTTTGTTCTTGCAATAAAAACCACTTCCTTTCTCGTGGCTCTGTATTTAACACCTGTCACGTTTCTCTGAAAAATTAAACATATCCATCGTGACTGTAAATGTTGTATAATGTAATGTATAAAAGTGTTATTAAAAATATGCAAATCTAAAGTCAGCTTTCTGTTTCTCTTTTTTTAACATTGCATCAATGATATATGGGAAAAAGACCAATGCAGAATTGAATGCAGTTCAGATAATAATATAGTTTGTTTCCTAACCCCTCCCACAAACAGCCATATAAGGACTATGTCATGTTATAACCTGCATTATCCTGGAGGATGTACACTTGATAGTACAGTTAAAATGGTTAACAAGGTAGAGTTACTGTTGTGTATGTTTTAGTTTGGTTCCAACTGCAGTCTTACTTTTACTTATAAACTGCTCTTCACTGCTGGCAGACAGGAGATCTGTTCCATCATTCATGTGTGTGCCACTTCAGACCACTAGAGAGCGATGTCGAGTACTCTTTTTGTTTTGCTTAGGAAGGTTCCTAACCCAGTGAAATAACCTGGAAGTATTAACATAGCTGCCATTATTATTAAATCAAATCAGATCAGATTTTATTTGTATAGCCCAAAGTACATTTGGCTCGGAGGGCTTTACAATCTGTACAGGGAGTGACACCCTCTGTGAGTGACACCACCCTTCACGTGAGAAAAAACTTGCCCACAAAAAACCTTTAACAGGGAAAAAAGGTGGAAGAAACCTCAGGAAGAGCCACAGAGGAGGACGGACAGACGTGCAATAGATGTTACGTGTACAGGACAAATCAACACAAACATATTGTACAATTAAAATGACTGATAACATGACAATGAATTACAACAAATGATAAAATGACTACAGTAGCAGTGGAACCTGTGATAGAGATAGAGACTCATGCAGGACCACAGCAGCAGCCACGATCCACGAGAACCTGCTGGACGCGAGAGACCAAAGATTGAAGTTTAGTTAGTAACATGCATTAATGAGACATGTATGTTTACAGATGGTGATTGGGATAGAGAGAGAGAGAGGGATATGACTGCATCGTCAACCAATATCGTGCCAGACTAGGCATAATCCTGAAAGAGACAGAAACAGACAGACAGAGGGGTAGTCTAGTCCTATGGCAAACTAAGGGATGACCTGAGCCAGGGGAGTATCTAAGTATCTCAGATGCATGTTTTGTGGTCCATCTACTGAACTTTTTTACTAGTAGTCATAGTCTAGTGTAAGTATAGTCGGATTATCTGAACACCGTGGCTGTCTTGATCTAACTCCTCATGGATTCTCCTTCTCATCTTTCCTTGACCTTGTGACGTCTTCTATCGAGGTTAAGGAAAAATTGACTGAGCTAATTTATTTGTCTATTTGACCTTACCCACTGTGTAGAGAGAACAGGAGAGACAAGACGGCTTCTACTGACAGTATGATATCATGTTTCTACCAAGCAGTAGAAGGTTTTCGTAAAAAATTACAGTTAAACCTTTGAATAACCTTGACAGAAGAAGCTATAGCTGCAATGCACACGTGTTGCTTAGTCACGGTGGATTTTAGCACATGCTTTGTGTCTGATGATGATTAAGTTAACGTTGGCGAGTTGGCAGGGGAGAGTCGTTTCAAAACAGTCGTCAGTGTTTTATTTGACTGCTCAAAGTAGTATTTCCATTACGTGATCTCTGCATTAATTTGCAAGGTTTTCTTCATTAATCTCCCAACCGCTGCCACTGACCTGCCGCAGTGTCTGGGGCATTTAAGTGGCAGCTGCCCCGCACAGTGGGGATTCTCAGAATTCGGAGAAAAAAAAATATATTTTATGTGGCCCTAATTTTCTTCCGTACATTCGCAAGTGTCACAGTTTGCAAGGAAATAAATAGTTGGTAAATTTAATTTAACTGGGTTTCTCAAAATCTATCACAGCTGTTGGTCTCTTTGTCTCTCTCTCTCTGTCTCTCTCTCTCTCTCTGTCTGTCTTTGTCTCTCTCTCATTTCTGAAGTCACTTCTGTATCAACACGGAAACTAACTTCCTCATTTCATGTAACGTGCTAGAATGGAAAACATTTTGCTCGTCTGTGCATCGTTGGTCTGTTTGTTCCAAGGTAAAAACATTTTTTTTTTTTCTATTCACAGTATGAAATCTCTTCTCTTCTCTGGGTTGCCTCTTGTTTTCAAAGCATGAATTATTCGGACACCTTTTTGTTCCATTGTCAGAGTTTTTATTGTTTTGTATTGTTGGGATAGTCGCTCTCTCTTTTGGTCTTTGCTCCATGTAAAGTCACTACAAATACAAAAAAATGAATGAAACTAAAAGTTTAGAAATTTACAATGAATGAATAAAAATACAGAAATCAGGTTTTATAATAAGTGAAACAAAAAGAGTTTGGTGAAGTATCACTGTCCGCTGATGTCTATGTGGGATTACCTCAAAATAAATAATGAATAAAAATGATTGAAGGAATAATCAGGTTATGTACTTTGGTATATACACATATTTATATAAAAGTTGGTTGATAACTGCAGTGGTGATAAGTGAAACAGAAAGAGTGTGGGTGAACTATCACACATTCAGGTGGTCAAATTTCTTATCTTATAACTTGCTGGGGTGGATTTCAGCACATCTGTTAGTAAGCTAGAAAACTCCTTCCAACCAAGTGAGATGATACATTCATAAATAAAGAAACTCAAGATGTTATTAAAATTGAAATAAATATACAAAGGTAATTAACATTATAAAGTAAAGTGGGTGAGAAGAAGAGTGAGAAGACCTGCTGCAGTTTGACACCTCTCAAATGAGACGGAAACCACTGACTGCAGAAGCGTGTGTCTGTGTGCAAGCATCATACATATGACTTAATATAAGTCTGTCAGTAACTTTCAAAGCCAACCATTAATGACAGCGACAACATTTTCTTGGCTGTGCATCTATGATTTAGGTTTGGTAAAGTTTAAACTGCTTTACTAAGGTTAGAGAGAGATAAAAGCTACAACATTACTACGTGATTAATGGTTGTCATTTATTAATGGATCTTTCTGTGTGGGGTTTCCTCTGTATGTTGTATACGTACATATACATTATGTTACCCATCTGTTGTGTCTATGGAGTGAGACAGCCCTCTGACCTCGGTTACCATAGTAATAATCAGAATGGTGCCCGCTAAACACAAACATACATTGTCTCCAAATCAATCTAAGATTTAACAGTGTCCCTACAAAGACTTCAGGACAGATGTTCGACCCTGTGTAATATGTGACATGCTGGAATAATAAAAAGTCCCCTCACACTGTGCATAGAATAATAAATTACAATTCCATGTAACAAAGTCAACAGGTAACTCTGCTCCCTTGTAATTCATAAAAATAAAAGAAAAACGATGAATAAACTTAACACTGTGTAGAGGCAAATCCATATTGTATTTCAAAATGTAGAAAACGTGTTCCCAGTATATCAAAATAAGCAAAAATTGAATGTTAAGTTTTATAACATTTTATTGTGAAATGATGTAGATTGGTTTGTAAAAAGAAAAATAAATTATGTATTGATGTTTCACCTCTATCCTGAGGCAAGCTGTGTCATGAGACAAGACATTTTCCAGCTCTTGATAGACCTGTAACGGGTGCGTGAGGACCTGATTGCAGTAACCCAGACCGCAGGATAGTTTCTTCAATAGTCTATTCAGCAAACAGGTAGTCCAAAAACAGGCTTAAACACAGAGTCTCTGACCTCTCAAACAGGTCCAGCAAGTTGATGAAATCCAGCAGTGTAGCAGGCAAACACCAGGAAGGGTTAAAACGGAGATCGTGGTCGGAGACAGAAACCTGAAGAGTGACAGGGCAGGTTAGTCATAGGCAGGCAGAGTCAGCAACCGGGGATCAGGCCATGGGAAACTGCTGGAGAGTCTCGCATGGAGGCTAAGAACAATCTGGCAGTGAGTGTGTGAACCAGAGAGGCTTAAATAGTGGTTTGACTCCTGATGAGGAGCACAGGTGAACAGAGGCTGATGAGGTGGGACTGGCTGGCAGGGAGAGTGGAGCAGAGGGGGAGGAGAGTAGAAATGTACTGGCAGAGCAGCAGAGGAATGGATTGTAACAAAATCAAGATTAACTGAAGGTACTTTATCATTTTAAACTGATGTTTCACTGTGTGAATCATATGAAAAGGAATAACATTCAGTATAACAGACTAAAAAAAACATATTCTGATTGTGTGTGATTTGTATTGTATCATGTGTCTCCTGTTTTTACAGGGTCCAGTGCTGTGACTCCTGTGTTTGTGAAGAAGGGAGATGATCTGCACCTGAATGTCACAGAGGCTGGTGATCTTGATGATTTTGTTGTTGTGTGGAACTTCAATAAAAAGGCTGTTTTAGTGAGATTTTTACCTCATGGAAAACAAAAAGTCTCTGGTGCTTACACTGGAAGGGTCGAGACTTCTGTGAATAAATTCTCTGTGAAACTGAAGAATCTACAAGAGGCAGACAGTGGAGTTTACACTGCACGAGTGATAGGTGAAGAAGAACAAACACTGGCTGAATACGACGTCACAGTTCAAGGTAGGTCTGTTAACATTAACACTGAGAGACTTTCTGCTGCCATGTCTTTAAAACATCTCACACAAACTCTCCCTCCTCAGCTCCAGTGTCTCCAGTTGGACTGACAGTGGACTCTGTGTCCAACAGCTCAGACTCCTGTAACCTCACTGTGACCTGCAGTACACAGGACTCTCACATCAGCAGCAATTTGACATGTGACACTCAAACCTGCAGTCAGGAGGGAGGAGAGCGATCAGAGGTCACGACCTCTGGTGCTTTTCTCCGTGTCTACCTGGAGACTGACTCCATCATCTGTAACCATAGCAACCAGTTCAGCTGGACCAAAAACATGACGAACATCCGAGATGTCTGCTCTCAACCTGCTGGTAAGACAAAGCAGTCAAATAGTTGTTTGTGATAACAATAAATAAACTGGGTTTGTTACAAATAAAATGCATTTTTGTGCATCATTGTATTTTTAGGACTGGGTAGGTTAGAGTAGGTAGAGTTGCTCTGGTGGTCAAAATTACCTCATTAATGAAACTGAACCATGTTGAACCAGCCAAAAGTATTTTCTTAGGCGGGAAATCATTTTTGTGTCCAGGGGAGGGAATTAAATTCTATTTATAATCAGCTTAATTTTTATAATTTAAAAAAATATTGAAAACAAACTGTAATGTATTTAATATCCTCTAAAAGTGACCTTTGGCTCTGCCCATTAAGTTTTATTACAACAAATGATTATTAAATTATTTCTTCAGGGCATTTCTTAATTTTACAAATTGGCTTTTTTTTCAGGTTCTCAACCATCACCGTACGTCTATGTGGTCGTTGTGGTTCTGATTCTCATCATTTGTGCAGGAGTCTGTTTTCTTCGACAGAGAGGAAAAAGTAAGTACAAAGTACAAAGTAATCCTTTTTGTTTACTGTACATGAATATTCTGTTCACACAAATTTATCATCTACCATACCCATAATCCCCCCTTTATGTTATTAGGTACAATAATTACATAATCAACAAAATCTGTTAAAACTAATTTTGTACCAAACATATGTATATCTTATAACATCTAGATGTAGATCTTTTTAATGGGATTATTTCATATTTCATTTTTTTCTCTTACCAGAACTGACTTTTCATCGTAGAAATAGAGTAATTCGGATTCAATGTCTGTGCAGCTCAAATAATGTAAATGTAATGAAGCAGCAATGATGATGATAAAGCTCTCGAAATGAAATGCAAAATATAATCAACATGTGATTTTTGTGACTGATCTGCAGATGAAAGAGAAAACATTGAAAATACAATATATGCTGTTCCTGAGGATCTCCAGCTGGGCGATCACAGTCCTCACAAGGTTGTTTATTCACTGTATATAAACCTGTGACTTCTTGCTATGTTAAGTTCTGCATCAATCTGCTTGTGCTGCTTGCTCTTGTTCGAATGTGCTTTGGACTCGATGAACCTAAAGTAGTAATAGTTTTTCTAAGGCCAGTTTTCATTACAAACGGTGTAACTTTATGCAGTTATCAATTAGTGTCTAAAGCAGGAATGTCCGAAGTACGGCCCAGGGGCCAATCACAGCCCGTGGTGAGATTTCATGTGGCCTGAAGCTTAATCTTAAGATTTGGGGTTTTTTTGTTGACATAATGAAGCATTTGAACCTTTAAGGACATAACTGTTGGTGTTATATCTGTAGATGTGGCACAAAACATTACTTTCTGAATGATCTTGTTAAAGACAAGAGCAAGAGTGTTTAAAACTTGTATGTTAACAGACTTCGCATTACTCATAATAAGTTTTTTTTTGTATTAATTTCATGCAAGTTTAACGTGTCCCATACATTTTTTTTGTTATCTGACAACAGATGTGTTGTTTTTAGATTTGTTGCATTTGTACTTTTATTGGTCTTTTTTTTTTTCATTTTTAAAATGTCATTATTGGCCCCCAGGCATCTTCACATTGTCAAATGTTTGGCCCTCTTAAAGAAAAAAAGTCATGTGTTTTCTTCTCCCTTTGAGTTTTGACACACATGTGACGTCATACTGAGGTAAAAGTGAATACTGAGATTATTGTGAGAAGAAGAGTCTCAAGTGAAAGCCATGCTTTCCTTGTAGTGGTAAGTAAGAACCAGAAATCTTTTAGATTTTAAATCAAGAGAAGGAACAAGTGTAATTTGCAATGTCTTATCCTAAATGTCAAATACTGTATGTGATGTCAGAGTGATGTAAATGCTTTCTTTGTTTGCTTGTGTTTAAGTTGCATCCATGTCAAACAGCTTACTCTGCTCTGAATGAAAAACATAGAGCCATTTCATGCATGTTGGATAAAAATAAATTCATTGTAATGTTATGAAGAACAGGGTTCTCGAGTGTTTCGCTGTTAATCATAGTGAGTTTACTTCACATGTTAATACAGTAACACCTGGTTTGTTTTCCAGATGGGAGCTACAGCCCGACCAGCTGATCCAACAAATGATGCTTCTCCACTCTCTGAATACAGCCTTGTGGGTCTTCACTCTGGATCCACTGAGACTAGAGGGAACACTCTGCCAGAAAGCCTGTATGCTCAGATAGACAAGCCTGTGGGGAGGGCTGCAAAGAGACAGGAAAACTGCTAGAGAGAGTGATGGGATGACATGCAGCACAGGACCAGGGGCTGGACTGAAACCCAGGCCTCTGTGGTGAGGACTCAGGACTCTGTTATTGATCAGGTGTCAATAAGGGAACTAATAAAGAGTCTGACTGATAAACAGAACTGATAATATCTTAGAACTGACAATATCAATAAAATCTTATAAATTGCCAGTGTTATTGAATTTTCTATTCTTAGGTTACATGGGGTCACGTGTGGGACTTGAGGTCCTCGGCATATTGTATATTATTTACAAAGATTATTAAATATTAATGCATAACGCATAATCAAAACACATCAGCATTTATATTAAAAAGTGTAAAGTAGAATGATTTTACTCATCATCAAACTGTTCTTTAGTGCTGGCACTGATTTTATTTAAGTAGTGTAACCTTGTACAGAAAGAGGAGGTGTTGTGTCCGTCGATCATGTGTTTGTCACTTTATACCACTAGGCAGCGCTGTCATAAAGTAGGTACAAGTTGAGATGCTGTATAGAGAGAGAGAGGGAGCAAATGAATATTATTCTTCTAATGAGATCTATGATTTGCTTCACTGTTAAGCTGAAATAAACAGTTCTTGTTAAGACTTGTGTGACTTTTAATCATGAGGTAACACAACACACTCTGCAGCTGCAGTGTGACACTTCAACATATCTATCCCAGAGTAAATTTAGATTTGAAAGTTTCCTATGGCAAAAAACAACATATGAAGTTAATGACTTTGTTCCTAAGATACAGCTACAATAGATTAGAGGCTATATACTTTTAAGGTTATTGGTGTTTATCAAACTGATCTCAGCTTCGAAAAGTTTCAGAAATCTTAACCTACATTCAAAATATTACAGACTAGACAGGAGTGAAACAAAAGCAGTGAGACAAATTGTTTTTTTCAAGCCTGATGTAAAAATACAAGTTGGCAGGTTCATTGTGACAGACTCATTGATAGTAGGAGTAGACTTATACATTTTAGTGAGATGACATTTTTAGTTATTACACACTTTTAACTTTTTTTTATGTATCTGCATTTAAATGTAGATATGTGTTTATTGAGATGAGCTGAAAGGGTCTTTTTTTCTTTTGTATAAAGTTTGTAAGATGTCTTGACCCAGATATTTATTATCTATTTTCTGGATAAACTCTGGTTCCCCCAGACGGCCAGAGTCATTGCCTGTTGCCTCCAGAGGCTAAATCATCATCAGACGATAGCCAATGAGTTTCGAGACTGGTGTTTTGAATTAGTCTCTAATGTAGGGAGTGGTTTCAGAAAAAGAGGATGTTTCAGAGCCGGAAGACAATAGAGTTAAAGTGCAGTTAAAATTCATACTTTTCTTACTTTAATTTAAGTGTTATCCGCAAGTGTCACAGTTTACAATAAAATAAATAATTGGTAAATATAGTTATAACACTGGGCTCGTCTATCACAGCTGCTGGTCTCTCTCTTTCTCTTCGTCTTACCTTTTTTTTAATTCACTTCCGTCTGAGTCAGACTTCCTCATTTTGCGTTGCACTCATTTTACTAACATGTGCCAGGATGGAAAATATTTTACTCGTCTGTGCATTGGGGGTCTGTTTGCGCCAAGGTAAAAACACATATATACATATATTTGCTATTTACAGCTATAGCTTTTAATAATCTGGTAGCTGCACTAAAACATCAGGGTAAAATATATATAATGAGTGTGAGGGAGGAAGAACGTCAAGTGTAATGATGAACATGAGGCAGATTAAAACTAAAACAATGTTGAAGAAATTTAAAAAAAGAAACAGAAGATAAAAAGAATTAGAAAGGCTCAACAAAAAGTTTATTGTATTTATGACAAATTAAAGAAAATAAGAACCGCTTTTGAAACATATTCTCTTCTCTGGGTTGCCTCTTGTTTTCAAATCATTAATTATTTTGACACCTTTTCATCCATAGTTTTTATGTTTGTGTGGAATTGACTCTCTTATTCTTTGTCTTCCTGTCTCTTGAACGAAAATGAAAGCAAATAAATAAATGACATGAAATAAAATCACAAATTTAAAATTAATAGAAATAAAAGTAATTTAGATTTGGTTTACTCAATCTTGGTATTATGATTGTTTGGTACTTGTCTCATACTGTGGCACTGAAATACCTGCACTAATCAGAGTAATAACAATAATATACTGTAAAAATAATATATAATATAATATATATATATAGTATGTGATTTGTATTGTATCATGTGTCTCCTGTTTTTCCAGGGTCCAGTGCTGTGACTCCTGTGTTTGTGAAGAAGGGAGATGATCTGCTTCTGAATGTCACAGAGGCTGGTGATCTTGATGATTTTGTTGTTGTGTGGAACTTCAATAAAAAGGCTGTTTTAGTCACATTTTTACCTCATGGAAAACAAAAAGTCTCTGGTGCTTACACTGGAAGGGTTGAGACTTCTGTGAATAAAATCTCTGTGAAACTGAAGAATCTACAAGAGGCAGACAGTGGAGTTTATACTGCACAAGCAACAGGTGAAGAAGAACAAACACTGGCTGAATTCGACGTCACAGTTCAAGGTAGGTCTGTTAACATTAACACTGAGAGACTTTCTGCTGCCATGTCTTTAAAACATCTCACACAAACTCTCCCTCCTCAGCTCCAGTGTCTCCAGTTGGACTGACAGTGGACTCTGTGTCCAGCAGCTCAGACTCCTGTAACCTCACTGTGACCTGCAGTACACAGGACTCTCACATCAGCAGCACTTTGACATGTGACACTCAAACCTGCAGTCAGGAGGGAGGAGAGCGATCAGAGGTCACGACCTCTGGTGCTTCTCTCCGTGTCTACCTGGAGAATGACTCCATCATCTGTAACCATAGCAACCAGGTCAGCTGGACCAAAAACATGATGAATATTCAACAGCCGTGCATTGATGCTGGTAAGACAAAACAGTCAAATAGTTGTTTGTGATGAAACAATAAATAAACTGGGTTTGTTACAAATATGGTTAAAATATATTTTTGTCTCAACATGATATCTTTCACTGTAAACTGTTGTGAACAGTATTTACTTAGGGGGTAAAGAACTTTTGTGTGAAGTTGGATTTTCTGTTCAGCTCTAATATCTTTACTGACAGAACAAACTATCCCTACCAGCCTAAAAGTGGCAGCTGGTATTTAAATAATCTGATTCAGTGACCTCTGGCTATGTGTATAATTAAAACGACCATGTTGCACACCTTTTTTTTCAGGTTTAAAACAATCACACAACCATGTTATCACCTATGTGATTGTTATAGTCGGGGTTCTCGTTGTCATCATTCTCATCATTCTCATCATTTCTGCAGGAGTCTTTAAACTTCGACAAAGAGGAACACGTAAGTCCAAGTGTGCATTTTAACACAGAATTACAAAGTAAAAGCTCCAAAATCCTTTTTGTTTACTGTATTCTGTGCTCTAGCAAAGTTCTTCATCTGCCATACCCATAAATCCCCCTTTATGTAATTCAACATAAAGTCAACAAAATGTGTTGAAACTAATTTTGTACCAAACATCTGTGTATCTTATAATCTCCAGATGATTGCCAGATTGCCAAGACTGATTTTTTTATTGTAGAAATAGAGTATTTCAGACACACAATCTGGACTCAATGTCTGTGCAGCTCAAGTAAAGTAAATGTAATAAAAAAGGAAAGCAAAAGTTTTATCCTGCTGCATTTTCTTTCACAGTGAATATTGAGATTATTGTGAGCAGACTCTCAAGTGAAAGCCATGCTTTCCTTGTAGTAGTAAGTAAGTAAGAACCAGAAATCTTTTAGATTTTAAATCAAGAGAAGGAGGAACAAGTGTAATTTGCAATGTCTTTTTCTAAATGCCAAATACTGTATGTGATGTCAGAGTGATGTAAATGCTTTCTATGTTGGCTCGTGTTTAAGTTGCATCCATGTCAAACAGCTTACTCTGCTCTGAATGAAAAACATAGAGCCATTTTATGCATGTTGGATAAAAATAAATATTCATTATAATGTTATAATGTTATGAAGAACAGGGTTCTCCATTGTTTCACTGTTAATCATAGTGAGTTTACTTCACATGTTAATACATTAACACTTGGTTTGTTTTCCAGATGGGAGCTACAGCCCGACCAGCTGATCCAACAAATGATGCTTCAGGTCCTTCTCCAGTCTCTGAATACAGCCTTGTGGGTCCTCACTCTGGATCCAGCACAGCAGCTTGAAAGAAAGCCACCCTGAAAAAAAGTCATGCTGGTGTTTAAGAGTCTGAAAGCAGTTGGAAAGAAGGACCTGCGGTAGCGCTCTTTCTTACATGGTGAGAGTAGCAGTCTGCTGCTGAAGGAGCTGTTTAAGGCCTCACAGTCTCATGCAGGAGGTGACAGGAGTCGTTGATGATGATTCATCTCTTCCACTTCCTCTGTGAAATCTAGAGTGAAGCCCCTCTTGACAAGTTTGTTCAAACTTGTTCTGTTCAGATGACAGCATAGAATAATTCATATGCACACTCCTCTGGGTTAATTTCTACATGGTTATAAATACATAGGAAACATTGTGTCTACCCTACCTCAAACATGACAGTGTTGTTTGTACTGTGTATTGTATTAGTTCAGGTTTTGTTTCATTTTAACAAGATAAGTTTTGTTCTTGCAATGAAAACCACTTCCTTTCGTGTGGCTTCTGAAAAATTACACATATCCATCATGACTGTAAATGTTTACACTGAAAACAAATATGCAAATCTAAAGTCAGCTTTCTGTTCTTTGTGCAGGCATTTTTGAGCACTTTGCATTGCATCAGTAATATATATGGCAAAAAGACACATGCAGAATTGAATGCAATACATTAAGTTTAGGTATTATTCATTTTTAATTTTGTTATTCTTTAAACAAAGTGTCATTAAATGTTCATATTTTGGCATATTATTCAGTATGCATCAAGTGTATTTTCTAAGTATTTCCCACATAAGCACTAATACAATACAAAGAACTACACTATTGTAACTGACAAGTCAACTGCATGCATGTGATTCATACTACAAGATTATAATTTTATTTACTTTTATCTACTGTTGGCAGAGAGATCTGATCCGTCGTTCATGTATTTGCCACTTTGTACCACTAGAGAGCGCTGTCATAAAGTAGGTACAAGTTGAGACGCTGTATGGAGGAGATGTCTGTAACTGGCTGTATCATATAATACTTCTAATGAGAGCTATGATTTGCTTAAATGTTAAGCTGAAATAAACTATTTGTGTGACTTTTATTCATGAGGTAACACAACACACTCTGCAGCTGCAGTGTGATATCTATCCCAGAGTAAATTTACATTTGAAAGTTTCTTATGGCAAAAAACAACATATGAAGTTAATGTTCCTAAAATACAGCTGCAATAGATCAAAACGTATTTGCGTTTAGGTTACTGGTGTTTATTTAACTATCTCTGCTTTGAAAAGTTTCAGAAATTCAAAAGATTACAGACCAGACAGGAGTGAAATAAAAGCAGTGAGGCAAATTGTTCTTTTCAGTCCTGATGTAAAAAAAAAAAAAAAAAAACAAGTTGGCAGGTTCATTGTGACAGACTCATTTATTAATTTTTTTGAATTCACAAAGCATGCGATGGAAAGTCCAAGAGTGTATTTGTCCCAGTACAAGGTGAGTCTTGGTCATGTCATTCTGTACTGTGCATTACTGTTGAGCCATGCCCACTAAATGACAAAATCCATATTAAAGACTTTTGCATTATTAATACAGCACATACTACAGACATGGGCGGACTTTTCTCGTGCGCCATAGATGCGCCCTAGCCTAACCAGCAACCACCCCCCTGCTCCTGCACGACCCACATTGCCCATAGCTAAGCCTAACAGTGTGTTTGGGGTGTGTGATCTACTCGTTAAATATATATATATCTGGACTTGTCGGCCCAAATAGCACGTCGGCCCACCGGGCAAATGCACGGTATGCCATATTGCCAGTCGGTCCCTTACTACAGGTCACTCATCAGATATATAACAATACATAGAATGCAGAAATATATAGAAGGTCAAAGCAGGCAGATCGGTTACTTTTATAATTTTTTCTTCTTGAGCTTCTCCATGATATGAACAGTGATGACGGCGGACACCATGACGACCAGACCGACAGAGAACACGACTGTCTTCACCAGGCACACAGAGATACCAGCAGAGACACACTCTGAACCTGAAACACAACAAAACAGCTCGTTTCATCACTGAACTCATCATGTCAGAATACGTGTAAAGTGCAGTTGAAAGTTAAAAAGATAAAAGTTTTCCTAACTCCAAACTGTGAACTATCATCAGTAAGTTGCTTACCAGCATGTTGAGGGCAGACATCTTGGATGTTCGTCATGTTTTTGGTCCAGCTGACCTGGTTGCTATGGTTACAGATGATGGAGTCAGTCTCCAGGTAGACACGGAGAGAAGCACCAGAGGTCGTGACCTCTGATCGCTCTCCTCCCTCCTGACTGCAGGTTTGAGTGTCACATGTCAAAGTGCTGCTGATGTGAGAGTCCTGTGTACTGCAGGTCACAGTGAGGTTACAGGAGTCTGAGCTGCTGGACACAGAGTCCACTGTCAGTCCAACTGGAGACACTGGAGCTGAGGAGGGAGAGTTTGTGTGAGATGTTTTAAAGACATGGCAGCAGAAAGTCTCTCAGTGTTAATGTTAACAGACCTACCTTGAACTGTGACGTCGTATTCAATCAGTGTTTGTTCTTTTCGGCCTAGCACTTGTGCAGTGTAAACTCCACTGTCTGCCTCTTGTAGATTATTCAGTTTCACAGAGAATTTATTCACAGAAGTCTCAACCCTTCCAGTGTAAGCACCAGAGACTTTTTGTTTTCCATGAGGTAAAAATCTCACTAAAACATCTTCTCTGATTTTCCATGCAACAATACTAAATTTTTCAGGAACATCTTCTGTGACATTCAGAAGCAGATCATCTCCCTTCTTCACAAACACAGGAGTCACAGCACTGGACCCTGGAAAAACAGGAGACACACGATACAATAAAAATCACACACACAAAATGTTTCTTTGTTGTACTGAATGTTATTCCCTTTTACATGATTGAACACAATGAAACATCAATTCAAAATTATGAAGCACATTCAGTTCATCATGGTTTATCAAAGCTGGAAAAGGTTTTTAAAAACGCCTCAAACTGACACAGCTTGCCTCATGATGGAGGGATTTCACAGCAAGTCTTTTGTTTGGCCAAAAATTTTCAGAAAAGTTTATATAAAAACATTTTGTCATAAAGACGTCAATATTTTCCTCACATATGTTTTAGCTCACCAGCCCAGTTAATGTTAGGAGTCGTTGGTTTCAGTGTTTAGCACTAAAAAACTGATTGTTTTCAGATGAGGAAGCTGAGTTCCTGTTTTCAGTAAGAAGTGATAAGTTTCACTCAACCTCAACAATCCTGAGTAAACCTCTTAAAATTTACTTTTAGACAGTTTGAGTCTTTAAGTCTAGGGGACTTTTATTAACTGAATGAAATCACTTTTATGTTTCCTTCCTCTGAAGTTCTTTGAAATCAATCGCTCTTATATAATTACTTGGTTAATTTCTCCATCATTGCTGTTTGTAACATTCAATCAGACAGTGTTCTCATCCTACCTGGTGCCTCTATGCAGAGCAGCAGTCCCAGTATCATAAAGATCGACATCATAGAGTCTCTGTCTGGTCGTCTTGACTTCAGTAAACTGTGTCCGTCCTGTTTTTTCTCTAGCAGATATACCACAGAGTCACACTCGCTTATGTTTTTCCTGTCAAAACCACATACGCCTTCAACATATTAGTATTTATGACATGAGTAAATTAACTTCTCTGTTTTACTGTAGGAGATCTGTTGGTGTAGATTAAAATAATTCATTAAACATTTTGTCGAGGAAACATATTTGAATGTAAAAGTTGATTAAAACATGATAAACATGAGAACAATTATTTATTTTGTTTCAACAAAAGCTGTAGGCTGCATTTTGAATCATCTGAAAAGATTTTAACAACAGGTCCAGAAAACCTCTAACGTGGCCTCCTTCCTGCTGCTTAAGGACATCGTTGATACAGCAGCTTTTATCTGCTCTCTGTCCCTCTTCAACATTAAAGTCTGGTCTGAAATAGGAGATCATTTGACTTGCACAGTAGGCCAAAGTGTTTTGTCTTTCCTGTTCTCTCAACAGACAAAAACCTCATGCTGCGACCACAGACCGACGCTGTCCTGAAACCTCCTCAATACAAATGGCATAAAGATCGTATCTTATGTTCTAACTTACATTGTCCTGGAGGAAGAGAAGCTCAGGTGATTGTGGTTACTTCATAGTGTGGGAATAAAGGTTAACAAGGTTTGAAGAATCAGACACAATCAGTCCAGTTCAGGTGAATCAGACTGTCACATATAATCGATAATTGTGTTACAACTACAGTCTTACCTCAGAGGATTTTACTTATTATGAACTTTTCTTTACTGCTGGTACTTATTTTATTCAGGAGTAATCTTTTACAGAGAGAGGAGATTCATGTGTCTGCCACTAGAGGGCACTGCGGGTACAAGGTGAGATGCTGTATAGAGACATTTGTGCTCGTTCATTCCTCTACTGAGAGCTGTGAGCTGCTGTCAGGCTGAAGCAAACGTTTCAACATATTTTTCCCAGAGTGAATTTAGATTTGAAACTTTCTGATGGCAGGAAACAATTTGTGAAGCTAATGACATTGTTTTTAAAATACAGCTGCAAAAGTTTAGAGCTCATTTTCTCTCCGGTCAATGATCTTTCTTCTTGAGCTTCTCCATGATATGAACAGTGATGACGGCGGACACCATGACGATCAGACCGACAGAGAACACGACTGTCTTCACCAGGCACACAGAGACACCAGCAGAGACACACTCTGAACCTGAAACACAACAAAACAGCTCGTTTCATCACTAAACTCATCATGTCAGAATACGTGTAAAGTGCAGTTGAAAGTTAAAAAGATAAAAGTTTTCCTAACTCCAAACTGTGAACTATCATCAGTTAGTTGCTTACCAGCATGTTGAGAGCAGACATCTTGGATGTTCGTCGTGTTTTCGGTCCAGCTGACCTGGTTGCTATGGTTACAGATGATGGAGTCATTCTCCAGGTAGACATGGAGAGAAGCACCAGAGGTCGTGACCTCTGATCGCTCTCCTCCCTCCTGACTGCAGGTTTGAGTGTCACATGTCAAAGTGCTGCTGATGTGAGAGTCCTGTGTACTGCAGGTCACAGTGAGGTTACAGGAGTCTGAGCTGTTGGACACAGAGTCCACTGTCAGTCCAACTGGAGACACTGGAGCTGAGGAGGGAGAGTTTGTGTGAGATGTTTTAAAGACATGGCAGCAGAAAGTCTCTCAGTGTTAATGTTAACAGATCTACCTTGAACTGTGACGTCGTATTCAGCCAGTGTTTGTTCCTTTTCAGCTATCACCCCTGCAGTGTAAACTCCACTGTCTGCCTCTTGTAGATTCTTCAGTTTCACAGAAAATTTTTTCACAGAAGTCTCAACCCTTCCAGTGTAAGCACCAGAGACTAATAATTCACCTTGATGTGAAAGTGTGACTAAAACAGTTTCTTTGAATATCCACACAAAAACAAAGAAACGTTGAGGAACATCATTTTCTGTGACATTCAGAAGCAGATCATCTCCCTTCTTCACAAACACAGGAGTCACAGCACTGGACCCTGGAAAAACAGGAGATCGCACACAATATATGTTTCAACCTAGAACCTAAAATTATTCTTATCATGTGTTTATATGCATACACACATACAAGTGTCACTCAACATTGTAGTATCGTGTTTTTATTTTTAAAAATTAAATTTTTTTGTTGTTGTTTGTTGCACGTACAGAACTCTGCATGAAGCGAACCGTTACTACTATTACTCACTGCATCATTACTGTTACTAGCAATGCAAATAAATCTTGACACAGATTGCCTGAGGCTAGACATGATGCTAAAACCTAATGAAGGTAAAGTTTTACTCAGTTTTTGTCTTTTCTTCTCTGCGGTCTTCAAACCTCAACGCTTTGCTGCTTTACTCCATCTGTCAAAGTGGCTTTGACAAAGAACTTTAAATTGTTCTCACCCGGCGTGTACAGAAGGGAAACATGAGCTGCTTTTGAACTAATTCTTAAACTGTCAACACAAAGAAATAAGGACATATTTACTGAATGTTTCCTTCCTCTGTAATTCTCTGAAATCAATCCCTCTGATATAATTACATCATCATTTCTCCATCATTGCTGCATTTATTAATAACATTTAATCAGTGTTCTCATCCTACCTGGTGCCTCTACGCAGAGCAGCAGTCCCAGTATCACAAAGATCGACATTATAGAGTCTCTGTCTGGTCGCCTTGACTTCAGTAATGTTTGTCTGGTCTGTTTTCCATCATACAGATACAGCACGGGGTTAGAGACATTGTGTTTTTCCTGTCAAAACCACACGGCTTCAGAATGTTAACATGTCCACGACATGAAAAAAATTAACTGTTTGAACTGTGTGAGAGCTGTTGATGAAGATGAAGATATAATCAAAGCCTTTGTCAAGAAAAACATGATGAACATGAGAACATTTATTTATTTTGTTTCAACAAAAGCTGTAGGCTGCGTTTTGAATCATTTCAAAAGATATTAGCAGCATTTATGTTTATTTAACATAAGAGAAACTAGTTTTGGATGTTCCATCAGAGTTATTCTAAAAAATGAAAGACGCCTGTAGTAGCTGGAAACAGACAAAAGTCAGTCTTTTGTTGTTTTAAAGCTGGCTGTTTAATGCCCTTTGCATTACACTGTGACACCGAGGACACATAGGAAAAAAGTCAGTGCAGACTGAACACAGGTCACATGAGAATATATTTAGTTTAAAACAAACAAAAGGTCCCAAAAAAAAACATCTAACGTGGCTTTTTTTCCTGCTGCTTAAGGACGTCATTGATACATCATCTTCTATCTGCTCTCTGTCCCTCTTCAACACTAAAGTCGGAGATCATGTGACCTCGACTGTAGGTGAAACAGACAAAAAAAAAAAAACGTGCTGCTGTTTTGTGCTGCATTATTGCTAGTTCAATTTAAGTTCACTGACTTGACACGGGTATGTTCTGAAAGCAGGAAACCACAGACTGATGCTGCCCTGAAACCTCCTCCTTCATCTGACCTTTGTGCTCTCAATACAAATAGAATGACTTAACTTTAACTTTATTTATTCATATAGCACCTTTCATACTCAGAACAGAACAGAGTAAAAACAGAAATAGACAATAAAGCAGTTATTTTAATAAAAAACTGGAAATTAAAAGAAAAAGTAGAAACATAAAACTACAACAATAAAACAAATATGAAAAGAACCTGTAGGAAAAAAATCATAACATAACAGAATGAGTACTATATGATGTTATAACCTGCAGCATCTCAGAGTATGCAAAGCTTATATCAAACGTAGAGAAAGGAGAGTGTATTTGATCCAAGTACAAGCCGAGTCTTGGCAGAAATAAAGCACAAGGCATGTTATACTGTACTGTGCGTTACTGTTAAGCCACGCCCACTCAATCATGAAATATCAAACAGAATAAATATAAAAGGTCAAAGCAGGCCTGACTAGTTAGTAGAAAACTCTTTCACTCTTTTTCATAATTTTTTCTTCTTGAGCTTCTCCATGATATGAACAGTGATGACGGCGGACACCATGACGACCAGACCGACAGAGAACACGACTGTCTTCACCAGGCACACAGAGAAACCTGAAACACAACAAAACAGCTCGTTTCATCACTAAACTCATCATGTCAGAATACATGTGCAGTGCAGTTGTGTTTTACAGACTGTTAATAACAGTTTTATGCTGATGCATTGTTCATTTGGTTGGTGTTGAACCTCGGCTTCTGTACTTTCTAGTTGAGTTTGTGTTTCATTGCAGCAGCGTTTAGTCATGTTCACAATTTGCTGACTCAGACATATAAAAGTTTTCCTAACTCCAAACTGTGAACTATCATCAGTTAGTTGCTTACCAGCATGTTGAGAGCAGACATCTTGGATGTTCGTCATGTTTGTGGTCCAGCTGACCTGGTTGCTATGGTTACAGATGATGGAGTCAGTCTCCAGGTAGACACGGAGAGAAGCACCAGAGGTCGTGACCTCTGATCGCTCTCCTCCCTCCTGACTGCAGGTTTGAGTGTCACATGTCAAAGTGCTGCTGATGTGAGAGTCCTGTGTACTGCAGGTCACAGTGAGGTTACAGGAGTCTGAGCTGCTGGACACAGAGTCCACTGTCAGTCCAACTGGAGACACTGGAGCTGAGGAGGGAGAGTTTGTGTGAGATGTTTTAAAGACATGGCAGCAGAAAGTCTCTCAGTGTTAATGTTAACAGACCTACCTTGAACTGTGACGTCGTATTCAATCAGTGTTGGTTCTTTTCGACCTAGCACTTGTGCAGTGTAAACTCCACTGTCTGCCTCTTGTAGATTATTCAGTTTCACAGAGAATGTTTTCACAGAGGTCTCAACCCTTCCAGTGTAAGCACCAAAGACTGTTGTTTTGCCATTAGGTGAAAATGTGGCTAAAGTATTTCCTCTAAATTTCCACACAACAATAATAAAACGTTGAGGATCATCTTCTTCTGTGACATTCAGAAGCAGATCATCTCCCTTCTTCACAAACACAGGAGTCACAGCACTGGACCCTGGAAAAACAGGAGACACATGATACAATACAAATCACACACACAAAATGTTTCTTTGTTATACTGAATGTTATTCCCTTTTACATGATTGAACACAATGAAACATCAATTCAAAATTATGAAGCACATTCAGTTCATCATGGTTCATCAAAGCTGGAAAAGGTTTTTAAAAACGCCTCAAACTGACACAGCTTGCCTCATGATAGAGGGATTTCACAGCAAGTCTTTTGTTTGGCCAAAAATTTTCAGAAAAGTTTATATAAAAACATTTTGTCATAAAGACGTCAATATTTTCCTCACATATGTTTTAGCTCACCAGCCCAGTTAATGTTAGGAGTCGTTGGTTTCAGTGTTCAGCACTGAAAAACAGATTGTTTTCAGATGAGGAAGCTGAGTTCCTGTTTTCTGTAAGACGTGATAAGTTTCACTCAACCTCAACAATCCTGACTAAACCTCTAAAAATGTACTTTTAGACAGTTTAAGTCTTTAAGTCTAGGGGACTTTTATTAACTGAATGAAATCACTTTTATGTTTCCTTCCTCTGAAGTTCTTTGAAATCAATCGCTCTTATTTAATTACTTGGTTAATTTCTCCATCATTGCTGTTAGTAACATTTAATCAGACAGTGTTCTCATCCTACCTGGTGCCTCTATGCAGAGCAGCAGTCCCAGTATCACAAAGATCGACATTATAGAGTCTCTGTCTGGTTTGTCTTGCTGGTCTTTGGTATTTTTTGTGTTGTCACTCTCACAATGTCGTAAAAATTCACTTCCCATTCAAAGTTCCTCTTTGAGCAATATTAAAGAGATAACTTAACTAGTTTTGTGTATAATTTTCATGTTTGGTTCTGAGGCAATTAAATATTTTGAAAAGTGTGACAAAAAAAGAGATTGTATACACTACAGAATATAATGTGTACTATACTATGAACTATATTGTGTTTGTGTAAGTTAACTTGTTTAACACATTTCTTCTTCATAGCTTGATATGTAATACTTCTGGAAACACATTACTCTGAAAAATGAAAGATACTGTAATACTGTGGTATCTGTAAATTTCCAATAAAAAACAACAACTTCAATATATCATTATATCTGTCATTATATTTAATTTGACCTGATCTGTTGAGATTTTTTTTCTTGTACCAATGATATATAACAAAGAGACACATCTAAATACGGTTCACATAAGAATAGGTGAGAAAAAAACTTCCTCCTATAAGAACAGAAGTGATACACCAGTTTATCTGCTCTCCTTCCGTCTTTAACACGCCGAGAAATTTATGTATCATCTTTACTTCGCCGGCTACACCAACGTTTAGTTTCAGTCAGCTTGTGTTTGTTTTATTCATTTTAACATTAGAATAAAAGTTGCTAAACCATCCATCTGATCAACCTGGTCTTAAAACGGTGCAGCATGTAGCTGTGTGTATGTGAAGTCAGATTTGGTGTGCACACATCAACAGTTGCACATCTGGGGTTTTCCTGTCGTCTAAACTTTTGCAACATCATGACCATTCTCGGACACGCCCACCGGCAGCAGACGATGGGCGAGCTTTAGGGTGAGGCAGAGGAAGTTCAGACACACAGTGCATACATTATGCAACATGGATAATGTATAAACTCATAGGTTTATATCACCACCTCATCATTAGGGCACAAGCAGATCTGACTATAGTTACATTTGTGATTTCCATGAAATGAAATGAAAGTGTTGCATGTGGCTTTTTTTTATTCCAGCTGCAACCCTGAGGGTGTGAAACGTTGGCGTAAATTTACTGGTACAAGAAGTAAAAGTACAACTCTGGATTCTGAGGTTAAAGCTGAGGTCACTAACCCCAAATCCTCAGCGCTTTGAGGACTTTTGTTATTTTGTTTTTAATGTTTAA
Organism: Collichthys lucidus; assembly: GCA_004119915.2. Classification (NCBI taxonomy): domain Eukaryota; kingdom Metazoa; phylum Chordata; class Actinopteri; family Sciaenidae; genus Collichthys; species Collichthys lucidus. The sequence continues at coordinate 8,291,936 of CM014089.1, forward strand.
TGAATCCTCTCTAACTTCTTCTAATTAACATTTTGGTTTTTATTTAAAATTGTGGTATTGTACGTGAAGCCCTGTGGGAAGTGTTTTTTTGTCATGGTTCTATTAATAGTCAAACAATGGTTTTACATTGCTGCCTTTTGCATATCACAACATCCGACAGTGTTTACAGCGCGTAGAGGTTTTCCTCCCAGCGTGAATCGTCTCATCCTGACGTGAAACCAAAGCCAAATACGTCGAGCAAACATCGACAGACTCGTGCTTTGATGCATGATCTGCATTTTGATGACATACAAGTCACTCATAATCTTTCCCCAATCCTCCATACGCAGACCTCAAACCCACCAAGCTGAAGAACAAATCTCTCCTTGCTTCACGCTCCAGGTAGGAATGCCAGCGTGACGCCTTCCAACGGCAACACCCGATGTTTCCGTTCCACAGTTTGCAGTGTTTCGCCGCTCATTGTCAGTCTGCTGTCTTTTCTTATTTGCAGATGCTGCGTGAATTTAAGGAAGTGCTATCTACCCGGCGTTTGAGACCAGACTCCAGCCCTGGACTCGAACCAAAAAGCAGTTCACACACATTCTGGTCTGTTACAGCCTCATCAGATTCATCTCTATAAACTCTTTGTGGGAGAAGAGGCTTTAGCAGCATTAACACCGAGGAGGAATAATCTGCCAACAGTTTTTCACTAATCAGCAGGGATTTTTCGACCATGACTCAAATAATCCATCTTCAAACAGGAGGACGGATGCATCTTGGATCCTATCCTGAATACATTTGCATTATAAATTGCATATAAAGGAACACTATCGAGCCAGGGATCCTCATTGTTGTCCACTCCATTTATTCATATCAGTCACAGCAGATTCATCTTTCAGAAAGTCAAACGTGATATGTTCTAACATGTTTGCTCGACTGCTATCAGGCAAATCAACGGGTTCTGTTTATTAAACCAGAGGACAATGTTGATCATCCGTCAAAATCCGACATCTGGTGTCTGAGATCACAACAGCGGGGCCATCAATTAAAGGCAGATCAGTGTGATTTATGGGCCGCTCAGGATGTATGCACAAAGGTCACCTTTAATTGGACTCGTGTAGGAGTTGAGGGATTTAAAAAAAATTTTTTTTTGAGACTGACCTTTTAATATAGCATCCCGGTGAGGTTATTTCCAGTGCCAAAAAACATTGCTCCTCAATGTTTAATGAAACCCCCGGTCCAGATGTCTGTCTGAGCTGTTTACATTCATCCTCTGTTTTTATATAAAGGGAGGAGGAGGAGGAGGAGGAGGAGGAGGAGGTCAGGGAGGGTCTCTGAGCTGATCTTTTAAAACACGTGTGGATGCTTCAGTGCAAGATAATCACAATTATATGCACTCACGGTCTGCATAATGTAAACGCTACATCATTGGTGAGGAAACTGACATTACTTGTGCAATGCGGTTTGTGTGGTTACCTAAGAGTTTCCTGTTCTTGTGTCTCTCTCAACAAAGAGATGATGAAATACAGTTAAATAATTATACAAATGTTAGTTTGGGTCTGGATATTCTTATATAGCAGTTTTCTTTTCCTTCTTTTAGTTTGAGTTTTGTGCTTAAACAAATATTGAAATATATTTTATTCGTGGGGTTTAAAGGACATGAAATATCCCCTAGCAACAACTTTCATCCACAAATCTCGTCATTGGCAACAAACCCCAAAGATGCACGTCGAGCCAAACCCCTGATTTGTAATCAAGTCGTATCCAAAGTGTCTGTCTCGTTTCCCTCGTGTCCCTGAACCCAACGGTCCACGTCAGTACAGTTACACCAAGGACATCTATTATGAGTCACATCATCGTCCGCTTCAGCAATAAATAATTGCCCACATCCTAAATTACTCCCTTTTCCAATCACGGCTCAGTACCGCTCTCCCACCACACGATGGTGACAGCATGAAGCAGACGAAGAAGAAGAAAAACCCACAAACCGCTTGGACAACTTCTCTGCCTCGGAGACACAAAGCCAGTGACATCATCTGCGGAGGGACAGAGGGTGTGCGAAGGACAAATGTCTTGAAATGCATTACATCATTCTCCACTAATATGATAATATATCTCAGGCGATGAGTGCGGTGCCAAGTATGAGAGGGGCCATAATCCATACAACGACCGCTTCAAATGTGAACAAGGGGATAAAATGGAAGTGGTGCTGGAGGGGGGAGGTGGGGATGGAGATGGGGGGGTCTGCTGGAGTCGGGGGTGCAGTGCTGAAGGTTATTCCAGACATTACTCCTCAATGAGAGCAGGAGGAGAGAGGAGACCATGATCACTATTGCACCCTGAGTAAAGACGAGGCAGGGAAAGGCTGTCTGTCTTCTGTCCTTGTCTTTCTTTTTCCTGCCATGTCTGTTATTTCTCTCCCGCTTTTTCCTCCACCCTCGTTTTTTTTTCTTCTCTCCCTGTCACTCACGAGAGAGGAGAGGAGGAGAGAAACGGTAAAGAGGAGTGATGAGACGAAGGCGGGTGAGAAAAACAGAGAGGAGAGGAGGAGAGAAGGACTGAGAGGTAAGAAAGGAAAGAGGGGAGAGATGAAGAGATGTAAGAGGTGAAAGAGCGATGGAGAGAGGAGGCAATGATAGGGGATGAGATAAGAAGAGAAGAATGAAAGAAAGGAGGACGGAGAGAGGATGAAGGGGGAGAAAAGGGGGAGAGGAGGAGAAGGTTCGAGTGTGGAACTGTCAGGAATGACTGCAAAACCTGAAAAGGGAGCGAAGATGAAAGACGAGGCGAGGAGGAAAAAAGTTGCAGTGATGTGAGAAGCACTGACAACATGAGGAGTAAAGAGAGGAGAGGACAGGAGCACAGAGGGCAGCGGAGAGGTGAAAGGAGGACGCAGGAGAGGGGAGGAAACGGACAAGACGTTTAAGAGATGTGAAGGGAGGCCTGAGAGAGGGGAACAGGAGGAGGAGGATGGAGAGCAGCAAAAGGTTGGAGAGGTGAGAGAAGGACCGACAACATGAGGTGAAGAGAAAAAAAAGGTGAAGTCGGGATTGAGGAGAGGAAAAAAGGAAGGAGACTGAGGGTAGGTGGTTAGAGGAGAAGAGAGAAGAAATGGTGAAAGGAGGACAGAGACGGTGTAGAGGAGGAGGAAGAGGGAGAACAGACAAAAGGGGAAGGAAAGGAGGGAAAAGGAGGAGAGAGAAGAGCAAAGGACTGAAAAATAAGATGTGGAGATGTGGTCGAGGAGCTGAGACAACAGGGCAACAGCAGAGGAGAGAAGAAGACAAAGAAAAGGAGAGCTGCTAGGGACAAGTCAAAGGAAAGATGTTTGGAAAAAGAGATAGATGAGATGAGACGAGACAAGAGAGGAAAAAGAAGACAGGAGGATTCATATAATGAGAAAGAGGAGACATTTGTCTCGGTGCTCCGAGCTCCTCTTGTCACACTCAGGTGAAAAACACTCTCCACGCCCTCGTGCCTGCGTGTGCTATACATAGACTCAGTCCTTACTCTCGGCTTTAGTGAGAAACTGTCATAACAACGTTCGGGCGCAGCCGTTCACGGTTTGACCTAAATAAACATCAGTATGTACGTGTGTGATGCACAAACTTTTTCACAAAGTGAAAAGAGTTGAAAACAAATCCCAGGGCCTCACTTAAAAATAAAAAAAAACAGAAAATATAATGTAATAAATAAAGTGAACTCTCTGCACTGTAAGCTGGGTTTCAGCACGAATCAATAAATGTGTAGAAATAAAGGAGCCTCTGCTGCCGCTCTTATGAAAGCCGTGTCTTCTTTTATTTTCTGTAATACTGTGGAAAAATAATTACATACAATTTGAAACAAAACAAAAAAACATGAAAATAAACAAAGATTTTGATATTTTGTACAGTTTTTTTTTCTTGAATAAAAGGGATAAACCAATACTCAAACCCAATATGAACATAACACACATGTGGACAATATATAGGGATAAAAAATAAAAGGATTGGAGTATGGAGAATATATGCTTATCTGAACACCCACACTGTTCCTCTCACACCCACACGGACACCTCCAAACATTTTCAAGTAACAATATGGAATCCTTGTCGCTGCACACATCATTGTCTTCACACGCTCCACGACACCGAGCTGAACGTCAATATATCCCGTGCAGTCGTGCAGCTGTTTCAGAGAGCAGACAGCTGGATGAGGGACGAGCGGACTAGCTCGACTCCTTCCTCGTGTCCTAAGGCCTCGCAATGTCTCATTCACTCCGCCTGTCCTGCTTTTACATTAGAGTCTGACTGATATGGTTTCTTTTGGTGATCACTTGTATTCCACAAAACACATAGAACGGTTCCAAACTGAATCTAATCAACAGGGTGTAAATGTAATTCTTGCAGCTCTTTAAGGCAGGTGAAAGTGAGAACCCTTCAGATTTGAGTCCTGGTTGATTTGTAGTCACAAGTTTATCTACCATTAGAGGAAGCAAAGAGGTCTACAGGAAAAGCAAACTTCTGTTAACTCGCCTGATAATCAGACTGACTTCATTTTTCAGTCTGACGTCATGGTAATGTTGTCATTAGATCATGTCCCGTCACATCCAATCTCATTTTCAGGTGACACACAGGCTGCACTAACAGGATCTATTAACATTATTTTTTTTTTTACAATGACCGATATAGCAATAGAGTTATTTCTGTAAAGTTGCATCAGTTTCACCCATGCCTCTTTTTTTTTTTTTCCATTAAAAGCGCTGGTCCATGCTAAAGCTACAGCATGCACGGGAAGATAATGCCATGTACTGTACACGACTCCTGCGTGCAAATCTAAACAGGGATTCATCACACGACGTTGATTTAATAAAGAAGTCTAGACGGGAAGTCATCTGAATCAGTAACTAGCCTTGACTTCCACATTAAAGGAAATGCGATTTGTGCATCCGCCTTTGGATTTCCCCGTGAGTTCATCATCATCAGCCTACACTGATACCATTTTTGATTTGGTCAGAAAAAGGGGTTTGTTAAATCTGAAGGATTCTATAAATTTGGTAAGATGCTGCCTTTTAAATGTATTTTTCCTCATTTCTATCTGCTGTTTACCCGAAACAATCAGTCAAACTCTAATTTCTGCAGCCCAGCGGTCCCCAACATATTTATGTTACAGGCTGCCAACACACATGTACACACACACATGCATGTTCACAGATGGAGAGAGTACATGTGTTGAGACACCAAAAAAAGGTAGCGTGCACGCGCACACACACACATCACCCATGAGCACACACGCACAAATAAAACACGATAAACACAAATGGCTGCTGCATTTGTTTGTCTGCTCAGTTCTTTTTTTTGTTTTTTTTTCTTGCACAGTCTTTTGGCACTCACTGAAGACTCCATAAGGTTAAAAAAAATGGACACCGAGGCCACTTGAGTCAGTCTTGGGCTCAGCCTGGGGAGGATGGTGCAAGCACAGCACAGCACAGCACAGCACAGCAGAGCACAGCATGGAACAGAGCGGTAAGCTGTGGGTCTGGCCTCGTTCTAGCCTGGGTTTGGCCTAGTTGAGACAGAGTTTTGGCTATTTGCGGCCTGGCTGAGCATCGAGAGTCGTTTTGGCCACAGTCACACACACCGGGTTGATTAATCAGAGCCCTCCTTCTCTATCTGATGCATACAAAATAAAGTGAAATACTGTATAAAACACACTTTTGACCACAGTCGTTTTCTTCCACAAAGTAATAACAAGAAAATACTGATTTTCATAGAAAGAAAGAAAATGCACACTGGGGATGACGTCATCTCTAAAAACACTCCCAACCCCCCAACATACACATATTAATGCAAGCTTGGTTGCTATCCATATGTAAAATTTGGAAGAAAGCTATGAGAGAAAGGTTTGCTATTGTTGTGATGATTTTTTTTAAATATTTATTCATGAAAAAACAGGTTCAACCTCTAAATTTGGAAGCTGGTAGGTGGCTATTAATACGACACAGGAGAGAGTAAAGCGTAGTATCAGTACTGTGGTGAGAGGTACAAACGGAAAAGACATGAAATACCAAACCTAGTGGAGTAAAACACTTCCAGATTCCCTCTTCACTGCTGGACCAAATCTAAACATCTGTTTTGCATTTTTGGCATCTATGGCATCTTTTACATATTTATGTGTCCCCGCTGTCAACACACTGTAAATAGTTAAGAGGTAATGAAGTACCTGGACGGCCCGGTCGTGTATTTATTGGCCTCAGTATCTAAATTTACTCGTTCTACACAAGGTCACGACGACATTTCAAGTCGGATGCAAAATACCGCACGGCTACAACTCTGTAAAAAGGTTGTAAAGAGGTAATAGTATGCAGTACCAAGGCTGTGATAACCGTATAAATTTAAAAGGGTGCTCCATCTGCCGTTCCCCTCTTTATAACTACCGAAATGTTTTATATAGTGACCTTGAAGCTACAAGGTTCCATCTGATATTCTAATCAGAAATGGCGTGGCTGCGGTTTCCTTTTCTGAAAGTGTTTATTCAAAATAGGAGCAATAAATACAATTTTTACCGCCCCTTAGCACAAAATTACCATAATATACTGCATCTGCGAGGAGTTGATAGTGTGGCTGATAAGTATAAAGACTCAATTATTACCTCTGGAGGTGGTGAGATTTCTGGCTGCAGTTTGTAGCTTCTGGTCCTTTTTTGTAAAAGCGCCGGCTCGTTTTTTTTTAACAGCTTGAAAAATGTATGGCAGAGATAGAAGTGGGCAAATCTTTGTTGCATAGAGTCCCTCTTTTACTTTGACTATCCAATAAAGCATATGTGCCCCTGAGGAAAAAATAAAACGTTCAAGCGATTTTTCGATGGTTGCCAAAAACAAGTTTAAAAAAAGGTCATATTTAATGTACCTTAAAAATAAAAAAACAGTGCATCAGAGATGGAACCTTATAACTTCAAGCTCGGTATACAGTGAAGATTGACGCTGCTTGCTGTGGAGTCAACACATGATTGTCACCGTAAAAGGTGAAGGCGCGCGATGGGACGATGAAGAAGTGCAATCCAATCTGACCGACAAAGCTCAAACAGTGTATGTGCAAACATCAACCAATCCTTCCAGCAGTGAGAGCTTTAAGGCAGACAAGGCCGACCGATTCCACCGATCTCTCCGTAAGCATTAGCAGCCGCTTTAGACAAGTCAACGAAGAGAAACATCGACAACCAATCAGATGTTCGTGTCCCTAAAGACGTGACATCTTTTCTAAATGGAGAAAACCAATGCAGGGTCAATGGTTGCATCCATCGTTGGTAAGCTCTAAAACAATTTTCCAAAAGTAAGGCTTCCTTTTATTTTTATAACTTCCTACATCATGGCTCAAACTTTGCAGTTACACTCAACAATCTATAATCAGCTGATCATAGCGTAAATTTGGAATTTTACTTCCCAAAAAATTTTCTGTCTTGGTGGAAAAAAGCAAAGAAATGCTGGAGATTCATTAAGACATGGGACTTGTACAGTAGCTGCATCAGTAGAGGTTAGAGTAGAGAGCAACATTTTAAACACTGATCATTATGAACCTGTGCAGTAAAAGGCCAATCACACGTACCAAAGCTGACACAATAAAATGGAAAAAAATTCCAGACATAAAATACCACCAAATTTTCTGTTGCAGCGAAAACAAAACCAGCATACTTACATACAAATGTACAAAGTACCACATGAGCTAGATAGAGCCGCCTGTACCTTCGTTTTGATATGTTAGTCTACGCTTCCCATTGCTTACAAAGTTCACAGCTCAAAGTTCACAGCTGCTCGTTCTCCATCCACCGATCTGAATGTCGTGTCGAAATAAAGGCAGTCCAGTCAAGAAGACCGGAAGTCAAAGAAAGAGTTTCGCACCAAACGGAGATATCCACCAAAAACAGGTTGCTGGATATTTAGCGTTTTTGGAACAAAGCTCTTTAAATTTTCTAATTTTAAATCTACAACATCCAACTTTTTTAAAAACACCATCCGTCGCTTTTTTTTTTCCTTCTTTTTTTTTGTTAAAGAAACTCAAAACGTTTCCAATAACGATCACGTCGCCACATACACATTAAAAAGTGAGTTTCACCCAAAACGCTGAACCTTTGGTCCACAACTCCTTATAAAAATACTATAAAATGTTTCTCAATGCCATTTTTTTTGTTTTGTTTTCTTCATACGTTTTCGGTATAAATATGGAAAAAAAATCTATCCTACTGTGCAAGTGAGAGAAACAAATACTTTTTGACACTTCAGGGTTAGGGGAGGTATCTTTTTGTACAAATTGCAGAAATTCATTGAATGAAAAAAAAAGCGCTCCCGCCACACCTCGTTTCACGAATACCGCCGTACACAGCGTTGACCTCGAGTGAAATGTCGTAGAAATGTATCATGACGATTAGGAAATGCGAATGAGCACGTAGAGATGCTTGCTACCACCTCCTTTTTCTTTCCTCTCGGATGTGGCGTGTGCACAAACTCTTCATCCGGAGCGTCCACTACAAAAGAAGACACACGTTCATAGTTTGTGTGTGTGTGTGTGTGTGTGTGTGTGTGTGTGTGTTGGCACTCTGGTCGCTAACTGTACCACTTTAAGAAGCTCTGTCCCACTTATATCAAGGTAGATCTCGTAAGCAATGGCCACTGGGCAGGTTTTTTTAGTGAGGAAAAAAGGATCAAAAAGTGCCAAATATATATTTATAGTCCAAGCTGCCCCGTTGCTGCAATACATCGAAACAAACAAGTCTTTGTGTGTGTGTGCATGTGTGTGTGTGTGTTGTTGTTGTTTTTTTGCATTATGTGAGAGTCAGAAGATGCAAAAAAAAGGTTTTCAGCGGGTCACTGTACTGCATCACACTGAATGGATTTGTACAAGGAAATAACTTTAAAATGAGCCATTATTTACACAGATGAGGTGAGAGGGAGATGATCCAGAGCAAGACGAGAGAAAAAAAAAGGTTCCTCTGCTCCTGCTTTAAGCTCCGTGCAGCTCCTCTTCTTCTTCATCTTCTTCTTCTTCCGGTCTTCAAAGTGCTCTTCTTCTCTTGATTGTGGCTCTCGCTGTTGCTTTCCTTGGAGCATAAACACTGAAGTCGCCTTGCGTGTGTCGCATGTATTGCTGCTAACTGTATTAAATGCGATGCTGCTAACTGCTGTGCGTTGTTGGGGGTGTTTTGTTGGTTCCATGCACTGGTTGCTATGGAAACGAAACAAAAAAACAAAAACTGCTTTCTTTATGATTTTTTTTTTGTTATATATTTCTGTGTGTTTTTGTTTTATGTGTACTGCTGCTGCAAAAAGCAAGTCAAACAATGTGTGTGTGTGTGAGTTTCTCAAACATGAGTCTGCATCCGCTGTGTGTGTCTTTGGGAATAGTCAGAGGGTGGAGACGAGTACGAGAAGCGAGTAGAGCTTCCGTACTGACCCAGCCCTGTTTCGGGACTTTGTTGTCCCGGTCCCGGTCCCGGTCCTGGTCCCGGTCCGGGCCCTGGCCCTGGTCCGGTTCCTTGTCCTGTTGGATACATCTCATAAGCTGGCCCTTCCTCTATAGGTGGAGCAAAGCCCATGCGGTAGCTGGGATACTGGGAGGGGTATCCATAGTTGTCATAAGCCAGCTGCGTCGTGTTGTCCAGCAGGCCGCAGTCCCCGGGGTAATCTCCAGGTGATTGAAGAGCCGGATTGGGAGGTGGTTGCTGGCTCTGCGGCGCCCTGGTGAAGGTGTTGAACTGGGCGTAGGTGGCATGGGACATCCTGGAAGGGGGGCGGGGGTCGTAGCAGCCTGCCCTCGAGCCTGGCACCCCGCTGGGGGGAACGGCACCGCTGGCTGAAGCCGAGGGTCCGCTGGAAGTGGCACCGGCCGGTCCGCTGTTTAGGTTCGGAGAGCGGAACTCCCCCTGGTAGTGGATAGCACGGGACTGGGGGCGCGCCTCATCGTGGGTGGTTGCTCGGACGTTGTAGTAGCCATTGGTTGGATCCTGTGATCAGAGGAGAGAATATCAATCTTTAAGTCGACACCTAAACATCTGGCTTTACACATCTGGGTGCACATAACTCTATAAAGGAAAAGAAGCTTTACTAGAGACGTACCTGGAAGTTTTCCTAAGTAAAAACTTTTCTTACAATAACAATATATAAACAATAAGATGTTTGAAGTAAATCAAGTGAAAAACTAATATAAAAACAAAAAGTCACTGACTCAGCCAGTTTAATTTGATAGAATAAACTGCCTGGCATTATATCACACCTCTCTGCCTTCACTGTATATTATCAGTCACAATGCAGGCCGATATGGATGATGGTGCTCTCGTTCATGCCACGTCCAAAAATGTGATGGGGTGACGGGAATCTCACAGGGGCAACAGCTCATTCTGGAATAAAACTAGTATGTTTTATTGTGTTTAAAGGAGATTTTAGCTCGAAATCCTGCAAATGATGCACAAAGAATCACCTGCATCTGTTGCGGCGTGGTTTAGGAAAAAAAGCAGCCGTGTTATGAAAGCCAAGATTTTTATCTCAAGTGCAAATACCATATCTGAGGATAAGGCATGGTCTGGTAATTTAATGATGGATATGACCTCATGACATGTGATATGTCTGCGCGCCATGCAGGATCTGACGTTCAACACGATGCTGCTGAAACAAACGTCAAAATGCTCGAACGCCTTCTCCGAGCGAGCGAGCAGCCGTCTCACCTTGAGCTCGTACTCCTCCCTGGTGTCGCTCTCGCTCCTGATGTCCTGCTTCAGGTCCATGTCGTCTTTGAACGGCTGAGTGGAGGGAGAGAGGGAAACAGAGGGCAGAAACTAAACCATCAAACAACGAAACACACACACGGAAAGAGGGAGGGCGAGAAAAAGGAAAGGAGAAGGAAGAAAGAGAGGGGAGAGGAAAACAGAGTTTCAGGTTTTTCATCCCAAGAGAGTGGAAGACGAGAAACGTTTCGTTTTTTTTTTGTTTTTTTTGGACTGAGCTTTAAAACTGCTCCGGAGAAGCCCCGTCGATTAGATTCTCCAGGACTTCTCCAGGGGTTGAACGCTTTTCTAAAAAGAAGGAGAGCGTTTACGTGTCCGTGTTAATCTGTTACTTCACGTGTGTCGTGCTATAATGTATCTGTGTGTGTATATGGAGTTTTTATTGATTTTGGGTTTGTGTGTGTTCGTATGCATATTTATGATGTGTGTCTTTTTGCGTGTGTGTTTGCCGGCAGGCCTTATGCATAAGTGTGTGTGTGTTCCCTCCTGCCATGTTGCCCTTTGTGTTGGTGTATGTACGTTTAAGGCCATTGACCCATGTGCCTCCTCTCCGCGGCCCCCGGTGACTCAGACGGGTGTCTACTCACGGAGTACATGGCCTTGACCATCCGGGTTGCCGTGGAGACATCGGCCGCCTCCTCCTCCAGGCTGTGGGTCTCTTTGTTGACCGTCTCTACCTTGATGTCTGGCTTACCGAGGGTGACACCGCGGCGACCTGGAAGAAAAACACAACCTCTGGTCGTATTCTGGGTCGGAGTCAAGATGAATTATTGATTTATTGAAGAATTCTGAATAAGAAAAGCAGCTAAAACAACAACAATTTCATCTGTTTAATGCTGTTTCGGTCTGACTTGTCTCGTCCATTATTTGCCTTGTTTCTTTCACTTTCTCTCCGCTGATATTGGTGCATTAAGCACATTTGGCAGGCTGGCAACAACAACGAAGAAATGAGATGTCAGACAAACTGCACAGTGTCTTGGCATAAGTGTCTTCTTAGGAGACGAAGAGTTGAAAATGAAGATAAACATTTTGTAGCAGCAAAAAGAACAACATATAGGAGCTTTCATGCTGCACAAGGTGTCTTAAGACTTTATCACTCAGAAAATCATACATAATATTGTAACGTCACTGAACTTAGATACTTAAAAACTTAAATATATAAATACTTTTTAGTTTCTGCAGGAACAGATGGTACAGTACAACAATAAATACAATACTCTGAGCAAAAAGGTGCATATAGAGCATTTAAAGCCTGTTTTATATATAAATATGCTGCAACTTTTCACGTTTGTCTTCCATATTTGACCAAGCACCAGAGTGACTTTTACAAAAAGTCACGATGCCAGTCTAATTAGGTCGGACTGGTAATATTTCTGTTGGAGCAGCACAAGGGTAAATATGCACAGGTAGAGATGAAACACATTTCATTTCATTTAAATGGTTTTAGTTTGATTAGTTTGGTTGTTGTTGTTGTTGTTTACATCTCAGCAGAAAGATCTGGATTTTCATCCAATGAAAGAACATGGCACATTTTCCACGATATAAACATTGCTCTCACAAGCAGTCAACTTGTCAACAACGCCTCTCTTCCAGATGCAGAAACCTCAGAAAAGTAATGATTCGAATCTGTGAAGTCTTGAGCTGCATCAACATCAACAAATGAGAGACAGCTTATCTGAAGCCACGACGATTGTTTGTTTGAGTTTCTATTTCCAAGCAATATCTTTCCAGTAGCCGTCTTATCAGCTCTGAACCAGAAAATATACTCTTATCCCCAGAAAATCCCTCCGGGGACTGTGCCAGTCACCTTCATTGTCTTTCCCCAATTCTTTATTTGCTATGGAGCAGCTCAAAATTAAACAACTTAAGGACGCCGCACGTCCTCAGCTCGCCGGTTTGTGCTCATAAAAGCTAATTGGATTGCCGTGGGCTGTGGAAATAACATATAGGAATTCATAATTCAAATACTATTCACCTTTAAATGCTCTTGTTTTCTTGCTTTCTGTTTTATTTATCCAGTGTATGAGCGGGATATGAATACATAGGATTTATTTAAAAAAATAATCATACAATGCTATGTCAGTGGAATGAAAAGGGGAAACATACAGTGGGCGTTTTAACGGCAGGTTGCCATATTATATGAATATTCATTAATCTCATTTGAATAAAATGCTATACGGCTGGCATATGCTCCTTTCTTTAGACGTGGAGAGGCAGAGTGACAGATAGGGAGAGTGGATGAAAGAAAGACTGACAGACACGTACGGTATGTGCACACACACACACACACACACACACACACACACACACACACACACACACACACATTATAAAACCACCGTGTGCACTCACTGCCTTTGCGTTGGCGGTAGAGGAAGAAGGCGAGCGCCAGTAAAAACATAAGCAGCAGAATGGAGGAGCCCACCGTACCACCGGCAATAATTCCCACCGGAACAATATCTGAAACAAACACAAGCAGAAGAAAAAGGGGTTTGGAGGGTTGAGGGACAGCTGCTGCCTCATTGTTACAAAAAAGCTGCTGTCGTTTAAGTATGAATCCTGTTGTGTCCTACAGGAGCTTAACATTGGATCTCTGAGGGTTGGTTATGTTGATAAAGGATGCAAGTCATGCAAGGGATACAAAAAAACCCCGCTGTTGGTGCATATGTGAGGACAAATCCGAGCTTCTCTTCTCTCGAAGATGTTTTTGCTAGATTTTCTGAAGCTTGCCGAAATCTGACAGCCGAAAGAACAAGAGCCAGATAAGACTGACGGAGCATGAAGAAATCATTTTCTCAATGTAGCCAAGATTTCAAAATAAAATGTGTAACCATCCAGAATAACAGTCTATCTGTCGTCTGTCCTCCGGGCTGAGGATACAGTGTAATAACGATGCTCAAGGGCACTTCAGTCTGTAAGAGAGAGAGCGAGCGAGAGAGAGCGTCTTCCTCAGGGGCATCGCCGTGTGGAAACAAACAGTCTGCGTCTCAATAACATGCATTCTTTGTTTCCTTAAAGGATCAGTGTGAAGGATTTAGTGGCTTTTAAGCAATGCATGGACCTGCAGCGTCTGTAAAAGTCTCTGAGTAAACAGAACAATTCATATTTTCAGGTGATTATTATACATTATTATTACTATAATACACAATTTAAAACATTTTATTTTTGTCATTTTCTGTAAATAGAGCGTCCTAAATCTCACACACTGGCCCTTTAAAGCCCGACAAACCTTCTTATAAATCATTATAAATCTTCCTTTTACAAATCAGATTTTTTTTTTTTAATATTTTGAAACTGCAGAGTTTACAGGTTTTCCATGCGCGCTGGCTTCGTGTCGACGTTTTCCTCTGTTGCAGGAGGAAACTGCGTGTTGCGTCACCCGTGAGCTCATGCATATACAGTGTGAGTCCATCAAACAGGCTGAATGTGTTTCTTTATCTGCTCTGACCTTTTGTTTCAATTATTTAATAAAAACAAAACACAACCATTTTTATTTCCAGGCGATTACACACTAATGAACGCACAGTTATGCATATTATATGTCACATACTGTAAATATAGTGGAGCATGTATTGTTTTTGCTGACACAGGTGTAACCATGGATGCATTAAGAAAACTGAGTATTGCACTGGTCGAGTAACTTTTGTCTTACCCTTCGGTTCAGCATCATGCTCCTTGTGACTAACATCATCTGCCATAAACACTCAACAACTAATTTGTCATTTAAAATGAAGCCACAACTGGTGACATGATGTTAATGCTACTTCAGCGAGCAAGTGCCCAGATAGACAATTATTGCTTGATCTGCTCTATTAAGACGATGAACACGACAATTAACTGCGTAACTAACTATGACGCGTTATTTGTTTTTCTCCGTACCCATCTCTTCCAGGGTGATGATCATGGTGCCGGGTCCAAAGGAGTTCCAGGCGGTGCAGTTGTAGGGTGAGTGGAAGTCCGACTCCATGACGTTGTTGATGGTGAGGGTGGAGAGGACGGCTCCGCCCTGGGATGGAGGTTTACTCTGCTCCACGGTGTACCTCTCCATCAGGGTTCCCTTCTCCTTCTCCCATACGTTCTCCTTCCACGCCCAAACCTGAAACACACATTATTTACTCTGACGTTAGTGATGATTGACACGTTGCTTCAGGAATTATTCACCTGTATCAGGTTGAGCTGCTGCATACTGCATGCACAGAATCTGAACCGTGCTATAGTCTGAGATCATCTTGCAGGGCTCTCAGCCTCACTCCATATGATCTGCCACTTTGTATGTCACTTGAGAAGTCTTCTATATAAATCTATAAATCTGCTCCCAATCAAAGCAGCAGGAAAAATCCTCCAAGGCGATGTGTGCGAGGAAGTGTGAGGAAGACGCAACATGCTTTATTTGTTTGATTTTTATCTAAACTCCACTCCTTACAGCTGCAATCACCCGATTTTACCCCCTCGGGGATCAATAATGCTAATTCCGCTTAATCTTATCTCATGTTGTATTAACCACACACGCACGCAAATAATCACAAGTGAACGTTGAGCGAACAGATGGCCCGGTGTTCCAAAAAAAAAAGGTTAAGCGAGTCTGGGCAGGAGATATATTTGAGGCAAAACAAATTATATTTTCACACCTTGGTAACTGCTTTTTTTTTAAACTCCTGGTGCAGTATATGCCTAATTAAAATTTGTGCAGCAACTTTTCAGGCTGGAAAAGAAAGAAAGGAATGAGAAGAGACAGAGAGAGAGAGAGAGAGAGAGAGTGCAGCGAGTGTACACAGGAGATAAAAACCGCAAGCAGGTTTCTCTACTTAAAATCTGCTGAGGTAGAAATTTGAGAGTATTAAATATGGAGCATGGCGATATCAAATATACATAGAGCCATATGTAGGGCTAATGTACCTTTTAACCTGGATTGAGAAAAAAAAGAAAAAGGAGAATGTGATCAAGAGTGAACGAGGGAGGAACAGACCAAAATCTTTGCTTCTTTTCTCCCTGACAATCTTACATAATGCGTCTTTTCTGTCTCCACACTCTGTCCTGAGAAATCTCCTTCTTTATCGCTTTTTCCGACAATAATTTTGTTGCACTGTCTCAATTCCTCATTGCCTATTTCACACACACACACACAGCATCACACTCCATATTTTATAAGTCCTTGTGTCTCTGCATTAAGCCGAGACTATAATGTCGTATCACATTATACGCTCTGAGCTCCACGCCGGTGCAGCAGGGGGGCTGAGGCTTCCTAAAAGCTCTGATTTCTGTCATGTCGGCACTGCACAATTGGATAATTGACGCTGAAAGGTACAGAGTTTTACTCTCCCTCCGTCGCCCTCGCTCTTATTTCAATCTGTTTCACCCTCTCGCTCATTCTAGCCTTCAAACTTAAACGTCGTCGCCGGATTTATTCCCATTTTCTTTTTCTGATTCGTGAGCTTTTCCGGTATTTCCCCTGATTTAAGGTTTGTGTCACATACAATACCACTCATTCTGTAACTGATATAATGCACAGACACTTTATATTGAACTGCAGTTTCATCGTGTATCGCACTCGGAGACTTCAAGAAAAAAGGCAGGAGTGAAAAATAAAACTGTACAGTTCTGCAGTTATGGCACATTCGGGAGGATATTCCATTACGGTTTGCTGGAGAGGCAATCTGTGCGAAACACTTTCCTGTAAAGCGAAGATGGTTACCACTTTGAAAGGGATCACTGAATTGGAACACTTTTGGTCCGGTATGTCCAAAAGTCACAGCTCGGAGGAGCAGCTTTAAAACCTCACATGAGTGGAACTTGATAGAAATCGAGGGGAAAACATTACTCACTGATACAGGATTCAAATCTTTCACAAACAGATCTCGCTTATCCCACCAAGGGGTCAAAAGATACATCAGAGGATCGATCAGCTGTAACTTTTATCTCCTTTTGCTTTTAGTCAAATAAAACATAAATCTTGGTTTCAACCAAGAATCTTGTTGAAACCATTGAACCTGTTTACCCATTTGTGCCAACCAGGCAGCAACTTCAGTGGCTCTGAAGTGAAGCCGATGCTGCAGTTCTTAAAATCGCCACTTGGGGCTGATCAATCTCCGTAGGCTCCTATGGTAAAGTGTTTAACTTGACAGCAGAAATAAACATGTTTACAGCCTGGTACAAAAAACATGTTCTGGTCTCTGTAAGCTAATTTCCCCGTTCATGACAACTGTACTGAGGGTGAATTTATATACAACTCACCTGTTCAGATTATATTAAGGCTTAAAGTTACATAAAGCTGTTACAGGTGGCTTGTTCGAGCACCCAGGCATCACCTTTGCCCATTTTTAGATAAGCTGCTGAGGTGGAAGAGGCAGGACCGCCAAGATAGTGACACAACAGCTCTTCACAAACCTTTGGGTGACGCCATGGCTACTACGTCCATGTTTTAAGCTGTCTATGGTCACCACCCACTGACAAGGGGTCTCAAGTAGACAAAGCTTTGTTTGTAATTTGGTAAAGACTGTCAAATTTGGGAGCTGCAAGGCTGAACAACAACAATAACTCTTGAAATGAAGGTAGATTGAACAAGAACAGGTTTGGAGCCACGGTCTGAAAAGGATGCCGCATGCTGGTTCTGTGGGTTTATTGGCAAACAAGATAACTCAGGGATTCATTGGACAGAGAGCTCCTGAGTCACCGATCAGCTTGTCTTATGTTGGTCATTAGCTGGATGTGGGATTTCCACTATCAGGCCATTTTATTCCTTCTTCATATTTCCATATTGAAAAAGAAAATGATTAAATGTACCCGCCGCACGCTCTCCAAACATTAAACTGTTATAAATACCTTCATAAACACCGAGCCGTGCTCTCGTTTTGTCAGGATCTCTGGTGCCTAATCTGCTGCACTCAGTGGAACATGTGTACAGTGTCTGTGTGCGTCTCCTCTTTTATACCAACCAAACACTACAGCAGCTGTTTTATGATGAGTCACACCTTCCAGCACAGAGAAGGAACAGATCGTTCTCACGCACTCGTGACACAGTCGGCGAACAATGCCACTTCATTTAGCTGGTAAAGGCAAGCTGAAGAGGATGAAGTAAAAAAATAATAATAATGTTTTCGAGGTGGAGACGGAGTTGTTGTTGTGATCAGGACTGTGTCTGAGGCAGATGCAATCTGAAAAGGTCGAGCACCTCTGCAGCAGATTACAACTTCCAAGGACAGACTTACAATCTTATCAGGTGGGGGGGTGCTGGCAATGTAACACTTGATCTCTCCTCTCTCCCCTCTGACGGCGTATTGGACTGGATCACTGGAGATGATGGGGGGACCTGAGACACAGAGACATAAGAGGATTATTAGAAGAAATCAGAAGGTTTGAGATGTGCACATAGCAAACTATCACCACAGTAACACTATGCTATACTACAAGAACCACAAACAGGGAGAAGACGACAATTTCCTTCTACCACCTCAGAACACATCACCCCCATCCTTCCTATCTTCGCTACAGTTCAGTATAAATTCTCTCTCCTCGCTCATCAGTGCATCTATGGCAACGCACCCATCTACCTCAAAGAACCGCTCATCCCACGAACCCCTACACGATCCCTGCGCTCCAAAAACTCAAACTGTCTCCTTTGCCCAAGGACCGAGCTCAGCACCATGGGCGACGCTGCACCCCGCCTATGGAACGCCCTCCCTGACCATCTGCGGGCATCACAGACCCTTGAAAGTTTTAAAAAAAGGACTAAAAACTTTCCTTTTTTCCACATCATATCATATTATTTCTTCTGTTGTGATATACTGTACAGTACTTGTTGCTTTGTGTGTAAATGGTAAATGGACTGTACTTTATATAGTGCCTTTCTAGTCTTGCATTGGCCATGCACGGTACTGCTCATCAGTTTGAGGATATAACCATTCATACACATTCACACACCGATGGCACAGCCTTTGGGAGCATTTTGGGGTTCAGTGTCTTGCCCAAGGACACTTCGACATGCAGACTGGAGGAGCCGGGGATCGAACCGCCGATCATCTGATTAGTGGACGACTGTGAGCCACAGCCGTCCCCATGTGTATTGTAGCACTTTGAGATTTGCTTCAAATGTAAAGTGCATTATAAATTAAATTTCTTCTTCTTCTTCTTCTTCTTCTTCTTATTATTATTATTATTATTATTAATAATAATAATAATATCGGACAAAGCTTTGTTCCAGACGTCTAAATCGATGCCATTACTTTTTATTTATTATTTTTTTCAACAGTTCAAAGTGGTTCTGTGTTGTACTCATTGATGTCGAGTTACACCTTATGCTACTCCATAGCTGCCTCCTCAGCAGAGACACAATGAGAAAATTAAAGACGGACATAACGCACATCTGGCAAAAATGTTTCCACAGGAAACCTGCTCGCTGGAATATTACTGCACTAATGAATAAAGAACATAAACAGAGCAGTGGTTTCCCATTCAGCCATGCATCAAGAAGGCAAAAATAGTGGATGTAACTCATTATGTAAGTGTATGTCTAGCCCATTAAATGAAAGGATGTACACAATTATGAACATAATTGCTCCGGTGAACATAATTAATGCAAGACACATCCTGATCGTGCACGATGTGTCTTGTGTTGTGGTGTTAACATCAGCAGGTAAGAACTATAAATCAAACCCTGAGCCAAAAATATCAACAGCGTGACCACAGTTACCCTCTGGTGCCACTACAAACTAACTTGGTTCTGCAGGATGACTCCGCAGCAGCGCTGCATTGTAATGTGTAGTCAGGTCGTGAGATAGGAGTGGCTGGCGCAATTTATTTTTTTCATTAACTGCATTAACATAATGTCCGGCTAGTGAACGAGGGCGAGAGTATCGCTCATCAGGCTTTCAGCAGCAGCGTACGTATATCGCAAGGACGTGCCAATGAATGTCACTGTCCCCGTTTTTTTGGTTTGACCGGGCACTTTGTCAGCTGGCGAAGATTTAAGGAGCATTCGTGAACTCCCTTTTCGTCATTGTGTTCTCAGTGAATCGGTTTTGATTTATTAAGTAATTGCCGGTCTCTCACGGAAAGAGTTCTGACATTGAAATATTGGCTTCGGGCCTGTTTACGGCTGGGAAATTATCCGTCGGGTTTGGGTCAGGCTCTGGCTGGAATGAATCAGACTTGGGTCGACATAAATACAAGGCCCGTGCACTGTACATTGAGGGGATTCAGCTGTCAGAGAGATATAGATATATGCATGAAGTACAGAATGAGTCCAGATTAAACAAACACATCACAGAGGTCCGTGCGGTTTCATAACTCATCTTCCATGTCTGACATAGAAGCAGGGCTTTGCTGCGTGTAGGAATATTATTGGAAAGTAACTGACCGTTGACAGTGAGCGTAACCTCGGTCTCTCCCACTCCGATCCGGGGAACGATGGCCTTGCAGACATACTGGCCTGCATCGGACTGGCTCACTGACTTCAAATACAGCTGGTTGTTGTTGCTGAGCACCTGGACACACACATATATATATATATATACAAGCATAAGTATGCATGAAAATCCAGATAGCAGATCTGTGAGGTGGAGTGCGGAGATAGACAGACAGGGAGAGATGTTAAAAAAAGGAGGGAGGGAAGGAGGGAGATCTATATTTAATTCATAAAACATGTTGATTTACTCAGCAGGCTCCATTAGTTTTTTCCTGGAGCTTTTCTTAACTTGTTAGGGATGAATTAAAGATTTAAGATACGAAGACGGAGTCTCACTTAGAATCGTCTGCTTTACAACTGAGCAAACATTTATGAAGTCTGGGTCTTCAACATTAATATGGGTTACGATCCGAAGGGGTTGGCAGTAATCCAGGCATGGGAATATGTTTTGTTCTCCCTGTATGAATTTGAATATTCATACATGAATATAACATGTCGGTGTCAAAGGTCAAAGATCAGGGGAAGGTCTGATGGTTTGTTCTCACCATGTTGGAGCCCTTCTTGGTCCAGGTGAGGGTGAGAGGAGGGTTACCGGACCACTTGCAGTTCAGAGTAACATCAGAGTCCACGTCCACCGTGACCGGCCTGGGCTCCACCACCAGTATTGGACCGACTGAAAGAGAGTACGCAGACACATGTGGACTGTTGTTGTTTTTCTATTCATTGTATATACTTTTTCTTAAATTTAAATTTGCCTTTACTTTTTATATTTTATGTTCTATATATACATATGTATATATATATTTTATTTTATATTTGGATATTGGGCTGCTCCAGGATCAGGGGAAACCAATTTCGTTGCATCCCATGTTTACATGTGTTGTAATGACAAATAAAACTCCTTGAATCCTTGAATGACTCACAGAGTGGGTAAAAACTATGAAACTGTTCATGTAGCTGGCAGAAATATACCCGTTTATCATAAAACAAGACATGCTGATACATTTTCCTTTTTATTATTTAATTATATATACTGTGAAAATGGATATTTCCTTTTTTTATTTTCTAAATCTGTTTAATTTGTCATTTAATTTAATCGTTTCATGCAGACCACATCTATAGTGTGTTATGGGGATTTATAGTTATACATAACTCCACTTATAACTACACTGATGGACCTTATAGCACATTATGACTACCTATAATCACCTATATACACATTCATAGCACTTATACAATAGTAACCCATGACACTGCTTGGCCTGTTACAGTTGAGGTGTGTGTATAGGTATAGTAAAGGCGATTATAATGCACTATAAGCTCCATAAGTCGGCCTCTGGTTTATAACTAAAGAGCAGGTTATAATCCATTATAAGTCACATCTATAATGCTCTACACCTGTTTCTATAGGGCATAGTGCGGATTATGAATGCACTATAGATGTGATCTCCATAGAAAGTGCTACCATTGTTTTAAGTAATATCTGTTGCTGCTGCTGTTTCTACCTTTTTACACATACATTCCTCTTTACTTCACTCTTTGTTGAACTGGACTGAATCAGAGAACTGATCACACATCTACTACAAATTTATTCTGCGACGACACATGAACACGGTTTTGAAATAAACGCAGCGTAGCTCTTCAAACAAAACGCTGACAAACATAGCTACTGGAACGCATCATCAGAGCCCCGCTCAGCTCAGGAGTGTTTGCACTCTACTCACAGTGCACGTCCACCAGGATGCTGACGTTGGTGCTTCCCACGGCGTTGAAAACCTGACAGGACACGGGCTCGGTGAAGAAGGAATGATCCGCCGTGGTGACGAACACGCTTTCTCTGGCCCCCTCAAGCAGCACGCCACCTTTTGCCCACCTGACAGAGAAACACACCCCCTCCCATTTAGCACTACAAATCATTGTTATGTCTGTTTGTTACCAGGGGGTCTCTAATATAATGTTTTGGTTGTGATCCAAATGCTAGATTTCCATTATTTATGAATGAGTGTTTTTATATTATCAATTAAAGCTGTTAAATTAACATTTGGTGTCAAAACCTGCAGGACTTATTGCGAGTTAAAGGAATAAATCTCTTTCCATTTCTGTTATCCGCACTGTATCCTGGCAGATTTATAGCTCAAAATCATATAACAATATTGTACATCTGCCATTAGATGACACTCTAATATACACTCAATAGGCTTAGTGCCTAAGTGCCTGGCAGTACTCCCGCACCGGGACCCAAGTGGTGAAGTCTTAAACCTCAGATTAAAACCACCGGGTTTAAAGTCCAGCGTTTAGCAGTTTCAGTGCTTCGGCGCTGTCGCCTAAGATAAAAGTCAGTGTTTAATTGTACAAATGTTCAATACTTTTACCGATTCTGTTCTGCAAGCAGAAATAACAGTTCGGGGTAACCTCCAGATGGTGGTTACAAGCAGATTGGAATAGATGAAAGAAAATCTATTGGCAGTAAACAGAACTGCAGCTCAGCTCCGGATGTTAGACTGTGAGTAGTAAATGAAACACTGTCCCTAAAAAAACATTAACCAGCATTTAAAAAAAGTACAACGCATCCTGACCTGGACATAAAGTTACTGTACATTAGTATTATTTGTTTTACATTCTAGATCAAGATTCAGATTTTGTATTTGAGGTTAAAGATCCCGACCTGTAGCCCATGATGGGAGGGTTGGCAGTGGCCTGGCAGGTGAAGGTGACTCTCTCGCCCTCCAGGACCGAGCGAGGCTCGATGGACAGGGTCACCATAGGAGGGTCTGCGCGAGAGTGAGACACATTTTCAGAGTGCTGAAGGGAAGCGAGAGTTATGGTGTGAATGACTGATGTGTTTCAGCTGTGCCAAGCCCCATGAGGATAAGTCACACAAACTATAAATTTCACAATAAAAACCAACTTCTCACTAACACGGCCCTGGCTCTACATCCACCGTTACTGCAGTTATTCTCACAGTAATTACTAACTACGCTGTGTGGGGGAAAAACACATCAATCTTCTTGATTGAAAATTCAAACTACAGTTTCCTTGTGAGCAATCATTCCTTATTTCTTCAGGGACACGACTGAAAATCCTTTAAAAACGCAGAAAAAAGTTTCCGGTTTCCCAGAAGTTGATGAAAATCAACTTGCTGAAACTGCTTGAGGAGAAAATTACTGTGGCAAATCGATGCAAACAGTTAATTCAAACCTGGAACTGACCCAAGTTTGAGAACGGTGAAAAGCAGTGGCTGTAAATTCATACACACACAGCATACGTGTTGTTTTCTATGAATAATTACTTCAAGCTGACAAGAGCTGGAGCAGCTAATTAAAATGATGACAAGAGAAAAAAAAAAAGGGCAACGCACGGTGGACGTTGAGGTTAACGGTGGCTCGCTTGCCCATCGGCACGGCCGGGTTGCTGGCAACGCAGGTGAAGTTGCGGCCGCTGTCGGTGTCGGCCGGCGTGATCGGCAGGTAGCTCCTGGTCGTCACCCTCTTCCTGTCTGGTAGCACTTCCTGTTGGGTAAAGAAATAGAGAGGGAGATGAGAGGAGGGTTTCAACAAAGAAGAGGGGGAGGACAAAAAGGAGGAATGGGAAACATCATAGGAGAAAAGATGGGGGGTTACTAATGGAGCAGAGAGAGATAAATACCAGCAAACATTAGAAATAGAAATCTAAAGATAGAAATAAAACAAACAACATTCTAAGACGATGCTGGAAAACGAGAAGTCAGAAACTGAAGAAGTGCAGAGGAAATTTTAAAGAGAGTTTGAAGGAACCCGCGTTCGTGCTCTCGACTTTATCTTCATAATACAGAAGTTCAATGTTGGCACAGGAAAGTAAAACGCTCCCTCAATTAACACAAGCTTGTGTTTGCTTGTGTGGGTGCAGAGAATGTTTCACTGATTTATCATTTATGACAACTGTTCTGCTGTTTTTCTCACTTTTCGTATCACTGCACATCAAACATATACATTTATGTCACAGAAGATCTTCTTTTCTGCATATTGACAGCATTGAATCAGGTCTGTGTTGGATCCCGGAGGTGGGGTGTTTTGAAACGCAGCTCCAAAATCCGTCACGAAAGCGCGTACGACGACCGTCACTGTGGTTTAAACGCGTGGTCAGTAACACAGTAACATAGGAGCAGCATGTAATATGTATGAGCGTGTGTGTGTGTGTGGGGGGGGGGTGCATAAAACTGGCTGCAAAAGATGTAAAAAAAAAAACATGTGTGTTTGAGTGTGTGAGTCAGTGTTTGCTGCTGTGTGCATATTAAAGCAGCTCATATGTGAGTGTGCGTGCTTGCAGGCATAATTTCACGTGTGTAGGAGAGTATACAGCAGCAGTGAAGAGTGTGAATGTGGGAGAAAAGAGAGTGCAACATATATCACCCTGATCGTTAAGTGTCACCTCGTACAGTTTCTGCCTTTATGTGATGTATGTGTGTGTGAGAGAGTCTGTGGCTTTGCATGTGGGTTAATTAAACAGGTCTCGGGTCTGTGCATGCTTCAAGTTGTGTCACGAGCATAATGCATGGAAAGTAAGTGATGTGTTCTGTAACCGCACTCACTTCTCTTCTTATGTGCAATACAAGGAGTGTGTGATTATATCACGCCGGTCTATATAAATACATTTGCACTAGTTTTTGCAGAATGTGTAGACGCAGCGCAAGGGCTTTGTGTGTGGAGTTTGCACGTTCCCCCTGTGTTCAATCGATGACTCTTAATCGTCCATAGGTGTCAACGCGAGTGGCTGTTTCCTTCAGCGTGTCAGCCCTGTGATAAACAGGCAGCCCGTCCAGGGTGTAACCCGCCTCTCTTCAATGCTATCTTGGGGATCGTGCTCCAGCCCAACGCGATCCGTGATAAGGATGAGTGGTTATGGAAAATAGATGCTGTAAATCTCACAAGTGCATCGGTTCGACTGGAGTATGTGGCCTAAGTGGGACCCGAGCAGCAAAATTAAAAGTACGAGTAACCACAGAGGTGTGATCGAGTCTCGTTCCAAACTCCATTGACTTTAGTTCAACATTTAAAAATCTGTTGCAGAGAAAATGTAAAAAAACATCATGCTCATAAATCTAACACATTGCAGCCTGAAAGATGTGTGTACACAGTGTACACTGCTACATTGTTGACTGTGGCATTATTCTTTAGCAGAGCCAGGACGGGGACTTCCAACGTGTTAGCAGGTCAGAATCTCCAATTTGTCAGCATTTAAAAACATTACCTGATAAACATGATCCCCGTCTGACGAGATGTTAGCGTTTTGTCAGCCGGGAACCAAGAAAGTCTTTGACTGACTCACCGCACCGTGCGCGCTGCATATTTTATTTCCCTAATGCAGGACTCCGGGGATGAAGCGCGGCCTGAGGTGTACATACTGTATTTCTCTTTCGCAGCGCCCACGGCAAAAAAGCATGTCAACAAACAACAAACAGACTGAGAGCTGCTGTTAGCGAGGAGCAGTTTATAAATCCTGTTGCAAACTCTTTTGAAATCAATATCGAGCCTGTGAGATTATACACATCTGATGTCGGTGCCGTAAACTCTTAATGGTTTTATGTGATGTTGCACGACTTGCACTCGCGTGTCTGCATATGTGCATGGGAGTGTGTGAGTCACCGTGGACTGGTGGGCTCCCTCCACAGCGACTCCATCCTTGGTCCACTGGATGTGTGCCGCAGGCTTGGCCCCGCGGGTCACGCAGGTCAGGTTGTATGGCGTTCCAGCCATCAACAGGAGCTCCGGGGATCCATCAACCACCGGGTCCTCAGGGGGGTACTGGTGCAGACACACACACATAAATCCACATTCATCCAAGTGTGCATTCATGCATACAGACAAATCTATACATGCACAAACACAAAATACTATCTAACTTAAAGAGTGCAGATTCCTTCCAGCTGAGTGTTTTCTTTTACCTCTGGAGCCAATAAAAGCCATTAAAAACACATCGGATTTCCTCAGGAAGCATTAGCATCAATGAGCCTGCTTTCTTTAAAAGTTCCCATTCTGGAAATACAGCATGAGGTTTTCACTAAACAACAGCAGAATGTAATCTCCGCAAATAACTGCAAACAGTCCACAAATAGTCCAAATCTACAGTCCAGTCACATGTAATTTTCAGGAGGTTATAACTGCCTGACATTTAACCTCTTCACAACCTAAATCCCAATATCTTGTTTCCATTTTTCTTTTGTCGATCCATCAGAATTTCTAAGGTTTTGGCTAAAGTAACTAGTTACATAACCAGCTCCACGAGAATGAGGAGATACAGTAAATGTATTGCTTTATAACAACGTGACACATGTTTTTATTCTGCTTTCAAATCTCTGAGCTTGAAGATTTAAACACACACACACACACACACACACACACACACACACACACACACACACACACACACACACACACACACACACACACACACACGCTGCTGCCCTGTTTGGATTCTTCTTGCTGCTTTTTCCCGGCCATATCATTTGTAATATTGTAACATTGGCAGAATCTGTTTTCCCACAACCCGTCCCACAGAAACTCGTCGATTCTGAAAGTCGACTCGCCAAGAAGGGCGATGATTTGGCTGACGGAAACAGATAGGAAGTTTTCTGCAAGAACGCGGCATCAGATATGATCAATAGTACGGAGACGGTTGAATCGGGTCTGAAAATGTCTGCGTCCAGATTGATGTTGTACTTTTAACTACATTACTCATCCGTGAAGATGCTTCGTGAAGCGTTGAGCTCATTCTCTCAGGAAAGCATCTCTCAACATGGGCTCAAGTATTAACTTCTTTAATTTGATGATCAACACTTGGGTCCTTTGAATTATGAGCCTCATATATGCAGGATGGTTTAAAGAAAATCACTTACTGAGTACATTGAGTTTGGCCCTCCTGGAGCGCAGGGCGGCCTCTGTGGCCTGACACTCGTACAGAGAGTCATCCGATAGTTCAGCGTTGTTGATCTCCAGGTTGTACTGGCCGATGTCCAGAGCCCGAAGCACACGATACCTGGGCCAGGCTAGAGGAGGAGGAGACAGGAAAAAAAAATAGGTTTACAGTTAAATACATGGTGAGACATCCAGCTGAAAACTCAATTTTCTGATTCATGTGCTTTTTGGACTTTCTGTTCTAGTTCAGCTAAAAGTCAGCCGTGTTTATTTGCGGGTCAGAAGAGCCTGACGGGTTTCGGGGAAATGAACTTATTTATAAAAGTGCATCACCTGGAAAACACGACCTGCTGTTTTAAAATGATTGCTGGCGTGGAGGAAGAGGCACATTACGCGCTGCCATCAGAGCCATGAGTCATCATAATAGCGCTGCCTTCACGACTGATCTCCATCTGAGGATGATATCTTTATCTTGGAAATACTCCGGGAAGCGTTTCAGGTAGGTACACCGAAAAAAATAACAACTTTATTTCAGGTTTTGGAGAAAAACTTTTTTTATTTCCAGCTACTTAAACAGCAAACACGATTATGATATTTTTTTGTTGAGGAAGATGTCATAAAATATGGGAGTAAGTCTTTTTTATGAAAGAAATATGGCATTTCAGCAAACAGTTTGATTATAATGCATTACAAAACAGTTATATCTTATGATAGCCGACCTTATAAAATGTGTTATGTGTCATGACTGTTGATATAAATCACTCTGAATATTTATGAGTTCTTATATATTGCTATAACCGCAGTATAAGGTATCTTTATTATGCATTATAATGCATTATAAAACAGTTATGTCTTATGAGTCATTATAAAATGCATTATGTGTCATGATTGTTGATAAAAAAAACACTATTATGATATTTTTTGTTGGAAGATGTCTCAAAATATGTGGGTAACTTTTTTTTTTATGAATGACACATGGCATTTTACCAAACAGTTTGATTATAATGCATTATAAAACAGTTATGTCTTATGATAGCTGACCTTATAAGTCATTATTAATGTGTTATGTGCCATGATTGTTGATATAAAGCACTCTGAATATTTATGAGTGCTTATATATTGCTATAACCGCAGTATAAGGTATCTTTATTACGCATTATAATGCATTATAGACACATAATGTGTCACCAATCTATCTGGATGGATATAAACTACTAAGAGTCGGTAATTTTCCAGTAATTTTGGTGGATTAAGCCTCAATCTGCATAAGAACTATGAAAGGTAAAGATAATGATGATGGATCTACACGTCATCTTCTTTCATCCGGTGTCAGTGACTGTATTTCTGTCCTCTCCTGACACCTGAGTTGTTTACGAGATAAAGCAAATGTAAAAAAAGCTCTCATGGAAAACGGATAAAAGCTGCATCACAATTACGTTACATCAATCAGAGAGCGCGGGGCGTGCGTGTGTGCGCGAAATGGGATGAATGTATTTATGTGTAAATGTCAAAGCTTTTTATCATGACACACAGATAGCGTTTAGCGTTAATGGCGTTTGTTTCAGAAGTTTCCAAGACCTTTCTGGATCAACCGGAGCCTCTGGAGATGATAACATGTCCTTTACACAAACAACAGGGGGAGGTAATGAATGCAGGAACACACACACACACACACACACACACACACACACACACACACACATCAATACAGCCAGAGATAAACAGCTTTTTTTTCTTCTTAACGAACGCTGATCAAACCTCGCCACATATACAAGTACTGTGTGATCCACAAACTGCAGAACTACAGGCAGCGCCGTTCCAATTACGACACCCCCCCCTCCATCCCTCTTTTCTCTCTGTTTGAACCCTCGCCTCTCAGACAAAGACATAATTGAGCGTGACGTCCCACTAGGGGGCACTCATTGATCCTCCGTGCCCAATTCGAACATGACATCATGGATTCAGATGGCAAAGGCAGAAGCAGGCAGGCAGTTTGGGGTGCGGAGAGGAGAAAGGAGGGTGGGCGGGAAGGTGGTCGGTGGTGATGGTGGTTGTGGTGGGGGTGTTGTGTTGGTGGTGGTGTTGGTGGTGGGAGGGGGACAAAAGTATTAGTGGAGATTACATCATCCACTCCAGCACCTCGCAGCATAGCAACCACAGAGGTGAAAGCACCCCGGGGAGAAGGAGAAGGAGAAGGAGAGGAAGGAGGAGGAGGAGGAGGAGGTTGAAGACGAACAATAAACTGCCACCACTGATGCCTACTGAGTAAATGTTGAAGTATCTGGGTGTAAACATGATACATACATGAGCGTGTGCACGTTGCCATGCACCGATCGTATGCATTAAAAGGGCTTTCTTCATATTCCATGTTTGATATTTACGTACACCACTATGCAATGTGGAGAAAAACTGTTTTTGACAGTGAATGAACGCGCGTGCGTGCGTGGGCGTGCAAACTGCAGGTATAAATTTACTGCACGATCTGCACTCCCACACCGCCATCAACAGCTGTGTGAAAGCATACAGGGCACATAACAACAACCTCTCACATGTCAGGTTTCATGCACCAGCAGCACCTCGTTAGATCGCAACAAATTCCTCCCATTCCTATCATCCATCGAGCAAATATTACAACCAAAAAAAAAGACTTTGCTCCATACGTGTTCACGGTATGTGAAGAAGGGAAGCAAAAGATTGAGAGACAGTATGTCAGGGATGAAGTGAGGAAAGGCAGCAGCCACAACTTGAGGATAAATAATGGGCAGGAGGGGGATGATAGATGGTCGAAAAGCAGACAAAAAGAGACAAAGAGGACAACATGTTTATCAAAACGCCCCGGCGTGTTTGTCATCCGGACCGAAAAAAAAGGCTACAAGGACAAAGAGAGCATTACCGACAGAAAGAGAGAGGGAGGATGAAGGGATGGGAGGAAAAGAGAGAGGAGAGGAGAGGAAGAGAAATGAAAAACAATGGAGGCGGGGAGAGGATGGAGGGGGAAACATAAAGCTATGATGATGGAGCTGTAGTGTGCAAGACGGAGGAGCAGGGAGCCGAAGAAGGAAGAGAGAAAGAAAGAGAGAGAGAGAGAGAGAGAGACATGCTGACCTTTACTGAACCTGCGAATTAAATTGCGCTGAACACAAGATTCACATCACATGTCAGATTATCACTTGTGTGTGTGTGTGTGTGTGTGTGTGTGTGTGGGCTGACTGGATATGTGTGTGTGGGTGGATGTGTATGTGAGATGTGTAGTTCTTCTTTGTGGATTTGTTTACAGTGATGTGAAGTGTGACGTGTGTGGTTTAAATGTTATGTACCCATACGCTCGTGTATCAGTTCATTTCGCACATTATCAGATTCTATATTAAAGTAAATATCTCTGACATTTTCATATGTAAATACATTTTTTTTGCTGTTTATGAGAACGGGTTTGAAACAGTGTTTCAGAAAAATGAGATGTTTCATTTTAGTTTGAGTCTTTAATGAGTCTGTGATGTCGATCAAACTTCACCGAGACGAAGAACCATCATCCATCATCTGCTGATACATAAAGATATCCAAACAAAAAAAAAAAGGTTGATGTAACAGATCATAAACCAACAAGTCATCAGTGTTTTGATGACGTGTCATGCACTCGATATCTCAATGCATTAAAGTAGACGTACAATACAATATAACATTCTGAAACGGGACACTCACTCACTCATGATGCACTTTCACTTTTGGTATTCAGACTATTTTTTAACACTATTGCTCAATTTAACAAATTGTATAATCATCCTTGAGTCTTGTTGTATTACTTTGTTCACCTTTCAGTCTGTCACGAGTCTGAAATCATTTCCATTACTGAAACATTTTGCATGGGCAGAGAGAGTAGGAGCTATCAGCGTCTGCTGCCGTAAGATTTTCAATAGCAGAAGTCAGAAAGCGCCGGCGGTCAAAAACTTGTTTAAATATTTTTGTGCCAACTCGGGTTGAGGTCAGTGAAGAAGGATGTTTTCGCTTTTCTTCTTCTTCTTCTTCTTTGTCCACTGCTTCTTGAATTTAGAAAAGAAAAACTCTTCGTCTGTTGTGGCTTTGACCCTTTGACTCTCATTTTTTAGCCGTGCTTCACCATCTCTCGGCTGAAGTGCATTCCGCTGTTGCACTCGCGGTAAGTCATTCCGGATGGTGCGTGTCGGCTTAAAATGTAAATGCGAGTGTGCGTCTGCTTTTGTCAGCAGTGTGGGGGGATTTTCTCTAATTCAGCATGATATACAGGACTCATTTTTGCTCAGATTGTCACTCACACGCCTCTTGGCTCTCTCTCTCTCTCTCACTTTCTGTTCAGTGTTCATTCCCTTAAATGTTAAAAAAAAACCTACACTTTTCAGCCATAATAGCTTTTGTCAGGGTTCTTACAGTCGAAACTAAAACCGAAACCGTAGCTGAGTTATTCCCCTTCTCCACTTCACTTTGATCCCTGCAGCTTGGGTTTTTTTTTTTCTCGTTCCCGCTACAGGATTTTAGTCGCTCACCTCGAAGACCCTCTCCGATGCCAAGGGCCAGGCCGTCCTTGGTCCACTGGACGATGCCGCTGTAGTTGAAGACCACGCAGGACAGCACCACCCGTTCTCCCAGTACCACCGACTGGTCCGCGGGCTCCTGGGAGAAGCGAATGCACCACACTGCAACGGAGAGAGAGAGAGAGAGAGAGAGAGAGAGAGAGAGAGAGAGAGGAGAATCAATTTTTAAGTTCTTTTCATTGTGACCTGGCCATGAGCTGCCATCTTTTATTGCACCGTATCGAGCTACACAGTCCCTCTCCGGACTTATCGACTGGCGCTTGTCCATATGGTGGCTGTTGGGGTGATTTGTTATGTGTCTTTATTGTGTATAGGGTGTTTTTATTGTCCTTTTTTTTATTATTATGCGTTTTTATTGTGAGTGTTTTTTAATATAAACCCCGTCTGCGAGTGGGATTCCTCTTACGGGACAGTCGGGCTTTGAATTGAATTTCCTGCATTTATGCACATATGCAATGTCTTGAATGGAGGGACACAGGAGGATTCACAGATTTTATTTCATAAAATCATTCTAATCATTTCTCGTTTTTTATACCGGACCCGGAGCTCAGTTGCTCAGAATTGCATATTTGTCATTGCTCTGTGCCTCCTGCCTCTGTTTCTTCTCTTTTTATTCCCCTTCCCCTTTTCAAGTTTTTCTGCTGAGGTCTATGCGTGTCTCCGTGTTGGGTATGTGTGTAGCAAGAACATCATTGCCGAGCTGTGATACAGCCTGCTCTTTTTCATCACACCAG
The DNA here is from genome assembly GCA_004119915.2 of Collichthys lucidus. NCBI lineage: Eukaryota > Metazoa > Chordata > Actinopteri > Sciaenidae > Collichthys > Collichthys lucidus. The sequence continues at coordinate 8,324,255 of CM014089.1, forward strand.
TACAAAGGATTTTGCTTACACACACACATTTCCTCCAGCAAAATAAGCCCTTTGGCTATTGCAGTGCCACTAAAATACACGGATATAAAAACTACAAGTGTGGAGCCCGCATACATTAACGCTCTCGCATAAAGAGGAAGTGTCAGGTGAGGGAGGCGAGGCGCTAACCCCGCCGCTGTTTTCAGCCGTTTGCATCATCAGGTAAAATTGTTTCATATTCCGGAGAAAGTCTTACGAGAAGGCGCGTTAATTAAGGAGAGCGTGCGCACACACACACACACACACACACGCACACACACACACACACACACACACACACACACACACACACTTAATCTCACATAAACAGAAGCTCCTGCACACATGTAACATTAAATCACACCCAATTCATGCACACACACAAACACACGCACACACACACACACACACACACACACACGCACACACACACACACACACACACACACACACACACACACACGCACACACACACACACACACTTAATCTCACATAAACAGAAGCTCCTGCACACATGTAACATTAAATCACACCCAATTCATGCACACACACACACACACACACACACACACACACACACACACACACACACACACACACACCTCAATGAGTCATTCACTCACATGCAATTGCGCATTAAGTCATACAGCATGCACACACACACGCACACACACACACACACACACACACACACACAGTTGGTGTTTGTCTTCCCGTGGGCTATTCTGTTCTTGGATCATGGTTAAAACAATCCCATTAGCTAATTAAGGCTAAAACTGGTTAATAAAGCAGGCTGTGGCTCCGAGGGACACGTCTCAGCGGGATCCAACCACAAAGGTGCAAAACAACGGGGAGATTTACTGATTTGTCGGGAGGATTACACGACCTGTCATGTTATTTGTGCAGAGGGCTCCTTTATTGAAAGACACGACTCTTCCAAGTCTTCACGAGAAGCGCTTTGATGTTTCGTCAACTTGAATCAAGAAGACAGAACCGCTGCGCCCGTGAACTCGCTGAAGTTAAAGGGAGAATCCGCCTTGAAACACTCGACTGTTGTTTTTTATCTGCTCATACATAAAGCATATGATGTGATGCTGAAATATCATCTCCAATTCAGACATGGTGAAGTTTCACAGCAAACATTTGCACCGTCAGAGCGAGATTTGACCGTCCTAGCTCGACATTCTACGTTTTTTATAACCCATAAACTCTAATTTCAAAACCAATTTTCACTTGAAGACGTTTCACTGATGCTCTTGCTCGCTCTGAATCCTTCACAGGGATTTTAACATTCATCCTAATCTTGGATTTAGACGTTTATTTGCACATATTCTTTATTCGGTTTGTTTGATTTCCTTTTTTTTATGTGTTTTCCTTGGATCATTTTATACGCCCAGCTTTTCGAAAAGCGCTCCATAAGTTACTTACTTCTCGTGTCAGCTCGCCAAATTAAAGAGCAACGGCTTCTTATTAAAGTCACCACTTTGCTCTAGTGTTTGAGCGGCTTGTCCACTCTCTTATTGCATAGTTTCAAATAAAGGAAAAACACTCCAGGATTACGAGACACAGAAAATAAAATGTTCTTCAGGCACTTTTATGCCGAACAGGTTACGTGTTACGTAGGCTTTGTTTTGTTGGCAATACCGTGTAAAACACTTTTGACCTTCAACTTCGGCCTCCAAAAATACTCTAACAGTCAGAGCACTGAAGAAGACACAATGACTCACATGCAACTGCAAATCCACAATAGACCAAAATTCAACGTAAGGCATTTTCAGTGAATGTATAACTTTTACTTGGCGACACAAAAATTAGATAAAACACCAAATAAATGGCAGACAGGGTCCTCGTCCTCCTCCTACTTACTTATGAAGAACTTCATAAATTAATTTGATTTAATTATAAAACGTTAAACGAGCCCAGCCAAGGTGCCAAAATATATTATATTCTATCTCCTCTAACCTCTGACAGAGGAATCGATCGACCAACCTGGAACTATGTGCGTCATATTCAGGAGTCGAAGACAAAACAGTGAAATGTGAGCTGCTGCTGTTTCCTGTACAGAAGAAAAAGAAGAAGGAGAAGAAGAAAAAGGAAAAGGAGAAGAAGAAGGCGCCGTTGCGATGTGATATCCCACTGACATGAGTGATTTACATGTGGGTCATGTTATGCATGATTTATGCAAAATTAACAGCCATTACGAGGAAGGGGGGCCTCGTCTCCGTGTAGAACTCTGAACAGAACAACTCGTCTTCTCCTGGGACGGACTGCGGTGTGTGTGTGTGTGCGTGTGTGCGTGTGTGTGTGTGTGTGTGTGAGAGAGAGAGACATAGTGACAGAAAGACAAAAAGGAGGAGACAGGGAACATTTCTGTTTGTGCGTCGTGATATATGAACGTGGATGTGTGTGTATTTATCTGTGTTTATGAGTGTGTGGGTATATATTAGTGTGCATGTGTGTGTGTGTGTGTGTGTGTGTGGCCTGTCAGCCTTGCAGCAGTGACTCGGATCGCAGAGGAGAGAGCCGCACTGACAGAGAACAGAGATGTAATTAACCCTGCGGGATACACCACACACACACACACACACACACACACACACACACACACACACACACACACACACACACACGCACACTCCTCCTCCTCCTCCATCTCCCCCAACTTTCAAACTCCCTGATTCTCTGTCTATCTCCTCTCCCAAGTGTTCTCTCCTTCTTCTCTTCTCCTTCCTTCCTTCCTTCTCTCTTTCTTTCTTCCTCCTTCATCCCTTCTTTTTCACTTTCTCTCTTCACTCTTCTCCTCTTCTGTCATTCCCCCCCTTTTCTTTCATCCTCTTTCCATCCTTATTCTCTTTTCCTCTTTGTCTTCAACACAGCCCTCATCATCATCATCATCCTTTCTCTGTCTTTCACCATCTCCTTCCCTCTCTCGATCGTCCCTCTTTATCTCAATCGATCTTCATATCTTTTAGCCTTTCTTCCTTCCTCTTTTTCTATCACTCGCCCCACACTGTCTTCTTCTTCTTCCTCCACCTTCTCCTCCTCCTTTCTTTCCTTCTCTTCATCCTTACCGCCCTGCATCATTACCCTGAGGGATGATGTTAGGTATATCTTCCCTTCCTCCTCCTCTCTCTCTCTCTCTCTCTCTCTTTGCATAATGACCCAGCGGTACAATAGACAGCGCCTCATAATAACAGCCTCAGTGTCCAAACATATTATCCTTAATGTCTTTAATATCTCTTCTTCACTTCGTCCTCTTTTCTTCCATCAGGTTGAGCTTTATTAAACGCCTTCACAAGTGCTTTATAACTAGACTTATATCGCTTCATACACTCTTGGCATTTAAGTAAAAAGTACTGCATTTTATTGTATTATGTTGTACTGCATTATCTACATATTCCATTAAACATGAGATGAAGTATTAGGATTCAGTGGGAGACTCTGACGCTCTTGGACTGGATGAACTGCACTTGAAGCTCAGACAAGTAAAGGTTCAATCCTGGGTGAATTGTAAAGCTTAATAGTGATTTTGACTGACAACCTGTACAGACTTTTAAAAACGACAATAAGTCATTTGTGGGTGTGTGGGAATCTGCCCTGGAGATTCTCCCGGGCATGCTCACAGCAGCCATGTTTCATCGTGTTGTGTCAGGTAGTGCACAAACAGGCCACACCAAAGGAAAATAAAGTTGTTAGTTTTTCTGACCTGACGCACTGCAAAAGACTCATCTTGTAAGTTTGTGGGAATGTTATATTTAGACTTCGACTCCAGTCGAACTATGCACGACTTTATCTGAGGTAGTCGCTTGATTCGTCTTACACTAATTAGCTCTTTGATTTGGGGTTACGCTTCTAAGGCACAACTTCTATTGTTACAGTGTTACAATGTTCATGGTAGAGTTCTGTGATTTCCCATGGTCTGTGAATGCGTCTGAATGAATGCAGAGCGAGGGGGCGGGGCAGCAGGTGAGAGAGCGCACCTGGGTGAGTCAGGTGTGTGACGTACGGCGCACGAGCGAGGTTGATGTGAGACCGGGACTGTTCAGTTGTTTTTTTGGCGTGGTTCCGGCCGACAGTCACCGAGTCCTGGAACCAAAGCGTTCAGCAATAAATGCAGTTTGTTCAATATCGTCTCGTCATTCATCACGTGTCCGGCTGGACGCTACAATAGTAACGAGTAACGACTCAGCACATGAAAAATGTATCCGAGTAAAAGTATTAAACTCATCAAAAATATGTAGTGCAGTAAAAGTGGAAGTTGGGGGAAAAAATAATACTCCAAAAAAGTACAGATACTGCATTTTAGTACTTGAGTACAGTACTTAAGTAGTTCCACTTCGTTACTATACATCTCTGCCCATTCGATTAACACATCTGGCAAGACAACGACTATTAAAATGTTCACTGAATTTGTTTTCTGATCTTGCCATGGTGACTATTAATATTTCATAGCTATGTTAAGGCCCTCAAAGCCCTTTGGCTAAGGTTGGGGAGAGATCATGGTCCGCAGTGGTTTGAGATTAAACCAAAACTGCAAACGTTCACTAACCTTAACCAAAGTGCATTCGTTGCAGATACTAAATCTTTTGCTCATTTGTCTTTGCTGCCATTGACAGAAATGAATCTGATCGGGCAGCTTCACATTTTCCGAGCACTTTGGATGCTTCTGTTTGGTTCAAGGATAAGAGAGAAAGGCATAACAAAGAATAAAAGAAAAGAAACAATCATAATAATGATCAATCGGATCATACCTCTATTACTCCTGGTGGAATTCAGGCTAATATGAAATGGAAAGAACAGAAAATATCATAGTAAAACATTAAAGTAAGGATATCTTCCCATCTTATCAGACACGGTCTACGTTAAAGAACGCACCCGGTGTTGTCTAAGAGCTAAAGAGCTCCAACGCGGCCACGAGAGGCCAACTACAATCTCCTGCAAGCGAATCCTTCCACTGCAGAAATGAAAGGACAGTTTGTGAGGTCTGTAGTCCTGCACACCCTGAAGCCTTCATGCTCCTAACCCCCGCCCCCCAAAACTGCCACGCTGACCCTCTCCATGTATTCATGTCCCAGCTCTACCTCCAGGCTACAGCTCGCTCCCATTTCAAACTACCGCACACCACTCTCAGGCAGGAGAGAGCATGCTGCGTCTAAGTGTGTGTGTGTGTGTGTGTGTGTGTGAGTATTGTCCGTGTTTACACGCATGCCTGCATACATATCTGTCATTGTAGCGCTGTGTGTGCCGTGCGCATATATTTGCCATTTCTGAAAAGGCAGAAAAGGGCAAAGTGTGGAAAGTAGAGTAAAAAAAAAAGGTGTTTGCATGAGAGAGAAAAGAGTGAAAGTGTGTGTGTGTGTGGGAGAAAGAGGCAGGGAGGGGGAGAGAAGAAAAGGGGAAGAAAAAGCAAAGATGGAGAGACAGAAAGAAAATATATAAAGGCTTCTCTGTAGCTGGGTTTCACTTCAAGCATTTTTGTGACAGAGGGAGTTGAAATGTGGAGGTTCATTAAAATCCTTATATAAATCTCCGGCACTGCAGAGGAGGAAAAAAAAAAGAAAAAAAGTTTTGACACTTTTCAAAGTGGGAAATGTTTTTTTTTGTTGATACGGCGTTTTCTGAATAATTACCGGCTCAGGTTGCGTATCAGTGCACGAGCGGTCAGAAGAGCTGTTGAACTTAAGAACATCCCAGCGACCGTGACAATACAGCTTACAGCGTTTAGTACATCACATCACTGAAGAGAGAATTCCTTTGGTTTGAATACGACGTGAAAGACACTATTATCAGTTCTTAACAGACTGAGGTTGAGCAGTATCAGACTTGACTGGTGCGGGAGCTATTGAGAAATGAATCCTCACACTTGAATATGCACAAAAATCGTCTTTATAAAGAAAGAGACCTTCAAGGCAAAAACAGGTCTTTCCATGTTTTGGCAGCCAAAATACTTTCAAGATTTGAGTAGCAGACGTTTTCCTCCATTGACTTTCATAATACTGAATTTTAAAATGTCCAGAGACAAAGGGCTCAACCCCTTTTTCCAAAATAAAATCCAAGGTAGCCTGGAAAAAATGTAAAGTCTTAAATTTTGGGGCAACAAAGCTCAAAGTAGTCTGTATTGGCGAGTGCAGTTTCTTGGGAGATTCTACTGCAACATGAACCCAATATTCTAGTGTTTACTTAAACGATAAATGATTGCCGCTGTGATAAGTTCATATAAAATGTTCTGAGCCTTGAAACTCATGGATGGATTGCTCGAACTTCCCAGGGCCTGTTTCAACAAACTTACAGAACGCAAGCTGCGATACATCAAATACACAAGGAGGGGACTAAACTCAGCTCAAATAAAGCAGTCGCACTTTTAAGATTTAAGATTTCTTTGCCGTCATTGCACAAACGTATGATGAGATACAGGGTCACTCCGGTCACGGTACAGCTGGAAGACGGCTGCCAATCAGCTGGCGTTCAGCTTGAACGGGAACTTTCAAGTTGCTACTACTGTACAGGTGCACTCAAGAACCCGGGTAGCTCAGTATAGCATAAAATAGATAATAAATAATATTCTTCAACAATTTACTCACCCTCCCATTTCACATCCCACATACATTTCGTCGTAGTTGAATGGACTTTTAACATGTTTCCAATGAGACTAGATTACAAGTATAAAGACGTAGTAAGTTCAAATCATTCCCGAGTGCAGGGACCAAAGAAGGAGAAAGCTCAGTGAAAACCTTTGAAACCTGGCGACCCAGACGTGAGCATGAAAGAGCCTTTTTAAGACTTTACAAATTATGAGTGACACCGCCGCAATTTGGGATCCCTGTGTAAGCAGAGCTCGCAAATCGCTTTTGTGCCACGGGACCTCGAACACTGCGCCTCTATCAACGCAGCTCCTTTTGCTTACTTATGGATGAGAGAAACAGCAAGCTGGGAAAAAGTGTTGCGTGAAAGGATGTCATCACACGACAGCAAAGACGGGAGATTAATCATAGATGCAGAGACGCAGTTGATGCGCATGCAAATATGTTTAATGCATCATTGCATCTTATTAGTTTTTTTTTTTAATGGTTTTTGCTGTATTTGTCTCCCTTATAGGAATTCATTCATGGTCCATTAGGGTCTGCAGCACAGGGAGGTTAGACACATATAGCATATGACACAGTAAACACACAACATCACCACAAAAAAGGAGTCCTGTGTCGCATTACGAAGGCATGCGTCCCTCCAGTCATTTACAAACAAAGGTCAGAACACGGCGACCTGTTTGCGTCTGATTGGACAGCATCATTCCTGTGTGATGATGTGTTTACTGTCGCTTTGTTTATTTGGACGTTTTCAGGAAATATCATCCACGTAACGTTCATGCGCCTCCCGAAGCCTCTCAGCATGAAACTGACAGATCAGACAGAGAGACGGAGAAGTACCGAGCGAGACAGACCGAGGGACAGACACAGAGATCATAACTCTGTCAGTGTGTGTCCCGGCTCGACTGTGTTTGCTGTAAACAGTGAGTCGCTGATTTCCCAGCGCTGCCCCCCTCGCCACCAAACGCTGCTTTTATTCCTCCGCACAAACACTTCCAGCAGAACAGAGGAGCAGCGTGACGTCGACCGCCGAGGAGATGCTGAGCAAAGCGAGCAGTTATTGGAAATCACACACAGACACACACACACACACGCACACACACACACACACGTACGAGCTCGGGGCAAGGGAGCAATTACTAACGTGTAGATGCAGAAACACACACTCTCATACACACAGCCATTGTATAAAGTCACGTAGACAAGTGCATGCATGATTCACAAGCACACGGACGCACACATCACCAAACCGCACACACACACACACACACACAAGTATACACACTCGTTGCACAAGTGACACAAATGCCCGCAGAGTTGAACACACTCTCAAATCTTAATGCACTCTCACACAAATATACTCAATTACATTTCCAAAATCACTGCGAGACAGCACAGCTGGAGACGCATTCATTCGCCTATACACACACACACACACACACACACACACACACACACACACACACACACACACACACACACACACACACACACACACACACACACACACACACGGAACAACTCAAATGCATTTAAAGAGTGACATTGCTGCTACTTTATCTGTTTAATTCAAAAGCACTGAGGGATTACTCTAGTTAATTACCACTTGTGTCATATTTTCATAGTTTGGTCCATCGTTTCTAAAAGTATCTGTTCATATCTGGAAACGTGGCATCTCTATAAATGATCAGATGATCTTAGATGATTTGAACGAGCTGACAGTTCAGGCAGATTGTATAAAGCAAAATGAGTGAGTCATAAATGTTGGTTGTAGACCGAGTCGGTTTAAGGCACTGCCTCCTAACTCTTCTCTCCTTAAAGTTCATGACAACTGTACTGGGGTGAATCTGATTAGACGGGGGGCTTGTCGGAGCACCCGGGCTTTTATTCATCCTGCTTCCACTCCTCAGAGACCCGTGTGCGACCTCGCAGAGACCACATCCATGTTTCATACGGTCTGACGCCGTTCAAAGGAAACGCCATACGGGGGCATGTTAAACATGACGTCGCAAGCATTCGCAATCTGCGCGTAAGCAGCGCTCACAAAAACTTGTTCATGGGTTATTTATTGTCACACACACACATGTATAGAAACACACACACACACAAACACACATGGAGAACACTGTTCAGTCCTCGTGAAGTTCAGCTTGGTAAAAGAGAACATCATCGCTGTGCTGCAACCAGCCTGATTATGCCGCTGTGGACTTCAAACAACTGGGTTGTGTTAGTTGACTTTTTTCCAGAAAGCAAGAAGGAGACACACACACACACACACACATACACACACACACACACTGTGTGCAAATGCCCGCAAGTACACACACACACACACACACACTTGCAGCAATCCCTCCCTTCTCTTCCTATCTGCTTCTCCCTGCAGCTCTCTCTAATTGACTTCTGCTTTCTTACATTTCATTTCATCTCTTATTTCAGTTTTATTTCCCAATTTTTTATGATCCCCTCTGTCTTCAATTATTCATACCTCTCTCTTTCTCTCTCTCCCTGACTTCTTTCCATCTGGTCTTGGTGATGTTTAATTCACCTCTTCATTTGGAGAAGGGAGGAGGGTGGGGTAGGGGCTGCTGCTGCTGCTGTTAATTGGTTTTTAAGTACACACACACATGTATGCACGCTCGCACACGGCCTCTTGCACACGCAGCCCCCCCCCCCCCCCCTCTGCTGTTAGACCACACTGTACATGTCTGCTAGCATTAACGTCACCAAATGAGCACGGAGTGAAAAAGCATGTGAGAAGAGGACGGCATTGTGTGTGTGTGTGTGTGTGTGGTTTATGTTTGTGTGTATGTGTGTTTTTTGGTGCATGTGGTGCGTATGAGTGAGCAGGTTAATGCCGTTAATGTTGCATTCGATAAAATTAGAACAAGAGCATGGCTAGGTGTGTGTGTGTGTGTGTGTGTGTGTGTGTGTGTGTGTGTGTACACTCTTGTACGTCTGTGTTTGTGAGACAGTTCTCACTTTGTCAAAGGGTCGTTTGGACTTGGTCTTTAGATTAAAGTTTATGTGAGGGCTCGGCATGTTGGGATGATTCAAATCAGGGTTCGGGTTATGTCCTTACAAGGGTTTAAACATGGTTTGGTTTGGTTTTTGTTTTGAGTCTTTAGCTGCCCGATGTTCTACTTCCTCCACCAGCTAGTCACTAACTTTGTCTTTCAGCCGTTTGCTCCTGAGCAAGTAAGACGCAGCGGGTTTATCTGAGCTTTTATTTGCTAAAAACAGCTTCTTACCGGCACTGGAAACGAGGTTGAGAGAGCTGAGACTCAAACAAACAGTGTGTGTGTGTGTGTGTGTCCTAGAATCAAAACTATGAGCTAAACAAGGCTAAAAGCAGAGAGGGCAGAGATGTAAACGAGGTATTCTTTAAGTTCTTTACAACCCGAATATAAAAATATTGATCGATAGACTTTGTTCACATCTCACATTATCTGTATCTGGTCCAAATCCAAAAAGTTTTCACAGATAAAATATGTCATATTTGAGCACATAAAAATGTGCATAAGATATTAGAAATATATCTACACTGCATTTTTTTTTTTAGGCAGCCATAAAAAATGTGTCCTGTTTGAATATTTCACCAAAAGTGTGCAACGGAGCACTGACTGAGAATTTATGACATGGTGGAATAATGTGGGAAAAATGTTATTACGGAGTTTCTTTAAGTGGAAAAAATGTGCGTGTCAATGCGTGACGTTAAAGAGGACTCATAAATACGAGTGCTCACAGTGCACGAGCAAGTGAGTGACTTACAAGCGAATGTCTGCAAGTATCTCATGTGTGCATGTGTGTGTGAGAGTATTCTCTGCATTCCCAGACAAACGCTGCAGCCACATCATTAGCCACATCCTCCGACTCCAACCTGGACGTCGGATCAGAGGAATGGAATTAAAGTCGGGGAGCAGATTAGTCATTATCCAAATAACGACCCCCGCTCGGCAACGGCTGTGCGATTTCCCCTTCAATAAGAATCGGTGATGTGAACTCCACTGAGGCAGAGGAGATGAGATTCTGCTGTGAAGTGAAACGGTGGAAAAAAAAGAAAAAGAAATAACCTCGCTGTAGCTCCGTGAACAAGAGGACAAAAAAGAAATACTGCTGCAAACAGGGATGAGGATACTTTAATCTTAATGATGACGGGGAGAAAAAAAAGAGTTGAAGGGGAGGGGGGAAAGAATCAGAGCTGCTGCTGCTGCTGCTGCCACACGAATGAAATGTTCCTACGGTTTAATCTAATTGTTAAGTTACGGTGGTAATGAGAGAATTTTCATGGACTTGCTGCAGTAACGCAGCATGAACAAGAGCTGGGCTTCCTTCCAAGAAGTAGAAAAGCTGAATGTAAATGTCAGGTTTTATGCTCACTCGAGGTAAAAAACCAAAGGTCTGCAGGTTAAAAAATCCTTTGCCAGGTGTTCTGTGTTAAAGCATGACCTCGCCGCGGAACAAAAGTGCGCGTTTGTCTCCCCTAAAAACACAAAGCTCCGGCATTTAGCTGCACTCGGCGGCTTACGGTATGCAAAGTGCATCCCGTGATTTGCATCTCGAAAACGAGAGCATGAAATATCACTTAGGCCATCCGACACGAACGCACGATAACAACTTGCCAAATAGAAATCAGTTCTTGAAAGTTGGTGTGGAAATTCAATTTATTTCCCTCAACGCCGCTTGATGGAAACACACCTAATTTGCATTTTATTTCTCCCCCCCCTGCATTTCAGAAATTCACTTTAAATCCCTCTTTTCCTTTCCCACGGCGACTGCCTGACATTTCCTTTGCAGTTTCTTAATGCATTGATATAATAGAGCTGCAATGAGAGGGTGTGAAAGCTTGCCAAAGCCCTGCGTTGGAGGACCTTTTTTGTCAGGACTTCACAGCCGAGCAGCATTCAACATTCATAATTTCTTTTCCCTCTGATGTAAGTGCGAGATACTCGCAGCTCCTGAGGCCTTTGAAGATCCGATCTTTGCTATCGCAAAGAATGTAAAATACGCTCTGTATGTGTTCATTCGGATTCTGTCACACGCTGTATGTTTTGGATCTGTCGTGTCAAGTGAAAGTTTAGGGAATCTGTATATTTCCCGCCTAATGCTTAATTCAGGAGCGATGTGCCCAGGCAATGTTTGAACCTTTCAATCACCCTAATTCTTAGTGTTACGGAGTGTTAAAATAATCATATAAGTCTGTGAAGCAAAGTTATTACGAGACAAATTAGGATATTAGGATATTTCCGACGTGGAAAAGCCTCAAGACTTGTGTGTTTTTCTGTTAATGTAGTGACATCTGAGCTACCCGGAGCTCGGCGCTGTGCCATTTGCCGTGCTGCATTTCCCAGAGATCATCTGTCAATCTAACAGTGTTGCGGTGCAGCGACTAGGCATCACGATTCAATCAAGGGACTCCTGATTTCCAAGTGTTTGTCTCCAGGGAACCCGGGGACTCTCTTTGCCCTGATAATTAGGTTGAATTAAGTTTGTCTTTGGGAGGAAAACATTTTTTTTAAAGTGATCTCGGTGAAATTTGCTGCCAGGGCAGCATTAAGGTAATAGGTTGGATCACTGCTCGAAATGGAAACTGTCTTTCCCTCACTCTCTCTCTCTCCATCACGGCAGGAGCGGCGAGGAGAAGCACAGCTGCAGCCTCTCAGAGCAAAGACGCTCTGACAGAATGGCAGCGCTCAGACTCCTGCATAGATTTCCTGTAGATGAAGTTTTTATTTTCGGGTGATGAAGTGCTCACCGCCATCTTGCTGGGAGAAAAACTCCAACTACGACTAGCAAACGTGGAGAAGCCCGTGGTGGAGCTGGAAGTATTATCAGTGTTATCTGCATCTGAATGAAACAGGTAAGTTTTAATCGGCACATCTGTCCACGCCTGGCACGGCTTCACTCGTGTACGTGTGCAACTGTCAACCGAAGCATATTTTCACACTTCCAGTGTGCAGCAAGACTGTGGCCGGATGGATCCGCTGTCGACACTGACAAAGCGGCTGATGTACTGCTTACGTAACGTGGCCGGTGCGGATAAAGTGTCAAGACATCTGTCAATCAATCAAACAAACTTGCAGTCGAAACATATTTCTCTCTAAGCCTTAGTATCTTCTTATAAACATATATTTTCTAAATTTGAAATCAGCTATTAAGATTAAAGGTCCAGTGTTTAGGATTTAGGAGGAGAACTCTGCAGAACTATGTTTTTCATAACACCTGAAAATATGAAATCCCAGAACAAATGGGGCCTTTCACATTTTTTGGGGTGTTTCACAGCCACTATAGTTTCTCCTCCATGTTAGTAAAGAGAGGTTGAAGCAAAGGGGTTGCAATCCGCAACTACACTACTCCTCCTACACACTGCTCCTTTAAAACTTGAACTCTCATCGACTTTCTATCAATCTCAAATTCAGATTTGTCCCTTTAACGTCGTTACAGAAGCCTCTTTTCTCAGATAATCTATCATTTTAAAGGATGCAGGACGGGTTCAAATTGAGACAAAAACTGAAAGTGAGCACAAATATTTGCATGTTTATCACCGGGAAGTTTCCCTCAAACTGCTGACAGAGTGTTTTAAAGTGTTCAAATTCATGTAAATTGTCAGTCCCGGAGGTGGATAACCATTTAACTTCGATTTAACTGTAAATGCAAGAACAAAACGGTGTTGTCGAGCTTGTGTGATACACAAAAATACAAAGTGGTCAACCCTTCTCTCTCACTGATAGAAATGTAGCTTCACAGTTACTGAAGTCATTATAACTCTGCTGCTTGTGTCCACTCTGCACATGCAGCATGTTTGTCCTGGGAGAGGGAAGCCTCCCGCTTTTTTTGCTCTTTCTGAGGTTTCCCCACTTTTCTTTTTCTGCTGAAGCATTTTTCTTTGTCGTGATGTTTCTTTACCCAAGCCGAGGTTTTAAACATAGACTATGTTCATTCAGCCAAACTTGTAATTTTGGTTTCACTTGACAAGGATCACCTGAATGCACCATTAAACAATTGACTAGGGCTGCGATGGCTTGTGAGGATCGCGAGCGATACAACGGTTCTTAAAATTAGAGAAAATAAAGCTCCGTTACTCCTCTAAAGTGAGGCGGCTCCTGTCAACAAGACGTTAAAGGGAATCAGTGTTTCAACCTGGACCTTATTTTATCGTGTTATCGTGTCAAAGTGACTAATGAGGACAACACTTTTTGAATGTGGTCCAATACTGAGTGAGAGCACTGCAGCCTGCAGCCTCAAAATGCTGCTTTCTGCCACTGACCGGCTCAGATTGCTGCTATCAGGGTTCCCACACCTTTTTCATGAACAAATTCAAGCACTTTTCAAGCACCTTCAAGCACCAGTTTTTCCATTTTTCCAGCACCTTTAAATAGGGAGCCTACTAGTTGTGTTTGCCATGATGGTCATGGGAAGCGCAGCGGTGCCACTGTATGGCATAATAATATGGCTCTAATTAGCATTATTTCATATGGTGGTAGATTGACTGTTTTGATTTTTAACTAATTGTGAAATTTCAAGCTTTTTTAAGCATTTCACAAAAAATTCAAGCGTTTTCACAACCTTGAAAACACTGAATTGAAATTCAAGCATTTTCAAGGAATTCAAGCACCCGTGGGAACCCTGTGCTATAAGCTTCCGACAACACGACCCCGCAGAGAAACGAAACATTTTCTCTTTCTTTGGATCCAATGTGTGTCTAGCCGAGCCTCTGCAAACAAAGAGGGAGGGGGGAAAACAGGCCGAGGAGGGCTGAACCAGCTGCTGCAACGTGACCCCCGCGCCCGCAGGAGAACAGTCACAGACAGGATCAAGTGAAAGGCACGTACAGTAAAGAACAACTGTCAGTGGCAAAAACAAGCACCTTTAATTTTAAAAAAGACGCAATTGTCCTCAAGGATTCGCAGCCCGTATCTCGAGTCTCACTCAGGGTTCCCACGGGTGCTTGAATTCCTTGAAAATGCTTGAATTTCAATTCAGTGTTTTCAAGGTTGTGAAAATGCTTGAATTTTTTTGTGAAGTGCTTGAAAATGCTTGAAATTTGTGCGATGTCTATCTCAATAAACCAAGAGAAAACAAAAATGTTTCCTAAGCGGCTACGCGCTTGATCCGATGCCTTTACATGCAGAACTCAGTTCATCATACTCGCTTGGTGTTCTGCAGAGAAATAACAGTAGACTACTATCCACACCTGTTGGTCACTGTTATTGTGCTATGGTAGTTACACAATACACCGCTCACAAGCTAAGAATACAAGCCAATTCACAATTAGTTAAAAATCAAAACAGTCAATCTACCACCATATGAAATAATGCTAATTAGACCCATATTATTATGCCATACAGTGGCACCGCTGCGCTTCCCATGACCATCATGGCAAACACAACTAGTAGGCTACCTATTTAAAGGTGCTGGAAAAATGGAAAAACTGGTGCTTGAAAAGTGCTTTAATTTGTTCATGAAAAAGGTGTGGGAACCCTGCTCACTGAATACTGGATCAAATTCAAAACTTTTTGCCCCCCCCCCCATTCGTCACTCTGACACAAAAACATTGGAAAATAAAGTCCAGGTTGAAAAATACAGCAATGATCAGTCTAGAAACGCAGACTCTGAAAGGGTGGGACCCCTAAATTGGGATGAAGAATGAGTTTTCTTTGCGGTGTCTGCAACATTAAGCTGAGGTGGATGCTGCTCGAGTTCTTCTATTTGTTCAAAGACAAACAAACAGAAAACGTGCATCATTTCCTGTGCTGCAGATGATTTCCCCCCAAACCACAAGAGTTCATGAAGTGGGTCTTCTTCATGAATCAAAGCCGGCGATGCATACTCTAGGCGAAACCAGCGTTCGTGACCGAGACCGGTCGGCCACACGGTGTTTAACGGAGCATCCGAGGACACAGACAGACAAATACAGCGAGTGACTGTCACTCCGTCTGTCTGACTGTCTGTCTGTCTTTTTGTTTGTCTCTCTGCTGTCTGTTTCGATTTGTACGTGGCCCATGGATCACTGCGTCTCTCTCTCTGTCTTTCCCTTTCTCTTCTGTCACTCTCTTTCCGCTCATCCTTTTTTCAGTCTGTAGGCGTGTCTGTCGGTCCCTGTCAATCACTCTTTGCCTCTGCTGTGTGTGTGTGCGCGCATGTGTGTACATGACTTTATTTCTATTTTTTTCAGACCGTCTTCATCTCTGCGCCCTCTCCAGCTCACGTCTTCTTTTCTCTCATCTTTTGCCGTCTCGCTGTCAGTCTGTCTATTTCAATCACTCTGTTTATCTGTTTATCTCGATCTGTTTTGGCTCTTTCTTTTTTTTTTTTCTCCTCGAGGTTGTGTCGCTGCGTTTTCACACACGCACGCACACACACACACACACACACACACACACGCACACACACACACACACACACACACACAAACACACACACCAGCATGCCTTCCTTCTCTAGACTCCATGGGGACGTGTAAGTGGGACAAGGGGGGAGAGAACAAACAGATCAAACTTCAATCTAGGCTTTTCACTCTTTCCTCCTCCTTCTACGATTCCAACCCCTGACACACACACACCCACACACACACACACACACACACACACACACACACACACACACACACACTCTTTCTCTCTCTCTCTCTCCTTCGCCCAGAACCCGACAGCCTGTTTTTGGCAGGGTCGTCTTGTTACAAACACACAGCCACAACTACTGGTACACATGTGTACACACACACACACACACACACACACACACACACACACACACACACACACACACACAGAAGGGGAAATATGCACAAAACAACAACAACAACTTGCAAACATACACAGACGAGCACAGACAGCGATGGGAACACATGCTAAAAACTGCACACAGACACAAACACGCCGCCTTCTTAAATCGTCTAATTGGCTTGTTGGCGGTGAAATATTTAAAATGAAGCATGAATTATATAAAGAGACATCGATTGTGTATTTGCTGTGTGAATAAAACATAAACATCTTTCACTTTCTTACCCCGCCCACTCCCCGTCCCTCAATCATATCCGGTTGAATAAAGCTTTACTGACGTCACGTTTGATCACAAACAGTAAATAATAAACACGATAGAAAAAAAATTAATGATATTCAGTACATGGAGTGAAACAAAACATTTCACAGCTCCCATATTCCCTCCACACATCCAGCTCTTTGCGTCTCCGTCTGTTCACACGTTCACACTCTCACACATTAGCTGACCTCCAGTCCAACTCCTCTTTCTTTTTTTCTCTCACGTCTTTATCTGTTCTTTGTCTCTCCCAACACACCCACATCCATTTTTTCTTTTCGCTCTGTCTTCCAAACTCCCGCATGGAGTCTAGCAGGTCTCTGGAGCCAGCGGCTTGTTGTGTTTTTGGTATTAAACTAACTCTTCATTCTGTGAAATGTCCTCTCTCACATAATGAGATGTTATTTTAGTCCATTCTTTCAGCTTTGTGGAAACGGTTTCGGGAAGGCCTTTTTTTTTTCCCTGTCTCAGCATGATAATATACCCGAGCAGTTGTCAAAGAAACAGAAACCTTTGGGGGTGAACTTGCTCAACATCATTGGCCAACCTCACCAATGCTTTGTGTTGCAATAGGAGCAAATTCCTGCAGTGTGTGTTTTTTAAAGATCATGTGTGGAAAGCCTTCCTGGAAAAGTGAAAGTCTGACATGGTGGTAAAAGGAGAGAGATTATATTCTAACATCTGCTTTAATTACACGTTTGATGTTTGAGTGTCCACAAATTACTCTGGATCTCGCACGTTTGATATCTTTGACATCTCTTAAACGTGGAATCTTAAGTGGAATTCTGACAGGAGCGAAGGAGGACGTCCGGTGATGTTATTGTAGAGCAGTCTGCGTAGGGAAAGGTTTATTGACAGTCTGACAAATCAAGTCACGAAGCTTCCCTAACCCTGCTTTTAATCTGACCAAGTCGACTTGTGCCTCAAACTATTTTGATGGTTCGGAAAGGCATAAACAGGATACAGGGACGAGGTATTTTCATGTTTTTTGCTACGTTCTTTTAACTCATTAGCACTAATGATGAATTTAGGAGCGTGCGCTGGTCATTTGTGGACACAGTTTTATTTAAATAGCACAAAATCACAAGTTTGTCTCAGAGGAGTGTACAGAAAGTGACAAGCTCTGCCCTTAGACCCTCAATTAAAATGAGGAAAACTCAAAAACCAGAGAACTCTCTCTCTCTTCTTTCTCTCTCTCTCGTTGCCTTTAGTCTTTTTTTCTCTCATTTCTTCCCGCCGTCTCTCTTTTTTCAATCTCTCTCCTATCTACTCCTCTTTCTTTCTCTCTGTTTTCTCTCCCTCCCTCATTTCTCTGGAACAGTTTTAATTAGCCGGTAGCCTGAGGTCAACCTCTGCTCCTCCGCATTAGCGCACGCACATACACACACACACACACACACATACAAACACACACATGAAACGTGTATGTATCATTGTGTGTGTGTGTGTGTGTGTGTGTGTGTGTTATGGCAAGCAGAATTGATTTTTTTCCACTCTGTTCCAACAGCAGATACTGATTCCTTCTTTAATGTTCAGAGTGAAGAGTTTGAACTCCCATGATGCCGAGCAGGAACATGACATAAAAGTGTGTCTATGTGTGTGTGTGTGTGTGTGCATACCATCCTGAAGCATCTTGAGTGTGTGAACTGTGTTTGTGTGTATAGGTAAAAGTACATACGAGGATGCGTGTGTGTGTACATGAGTGGTGCAAGTGTGTGTGTGTAAAGTGCATAATTGTGTGTATGCGCTCTGTGTGCGTGTGCATGCATGTGTGCATACACTGCGGGCCCCTGGAGGTTCTTGCGACATGCGGCATTAGCAGTGACACAGAAAAGATGCATCAGTTCCATTTCTTGTTGCGCATACACACACACAAATTGATACAAATACACGCACACACACACACAGACACACACTCGATTCCACCATCACCTCAATAAATCCTGGACTTCTCGTCCAATTTGATGAATTTTTCATTTGTTTTTTTCTTACTCTAAAATCATCAGTGAGAGAAATCGTGTTTTTGGACGGCCTGCTGCAGGGAGGAGGGAAATGAAAGCGATCTCTATGGAGTTGAACCGGAGGACTCACTTTTTAAAGGCACTTTTTTTGCTCCCAGACGTGGAGCTGAGGGACGTGCGTGTGTGTATTCATGTGCACGCGCACTTCACACGTGTATATGTTTCTGTTTCTGAGTGCTGTGTCCTCGTCTCTATGTGTATTCATGCTCTGTCGTTTGTGCACCCATACAGTACACACTTGTTTTTCTCTGTCTGCATATAAATATATCTCCCTACTTCTGTCAGTGTGTGTGTGTGTGTGTGTGTTCAGATGTGTGCGCGCATGTTTGTGTAAAAGAGAGACAGACGGAGACGGGGCAGAAGGTTTTTCATTAGACAAAGTATGACGGAGGTGGAGGAAGACGCGGAGGAGGCTGGAGGGAGGAGGATCCCAGTCACAGGACTATCAGCAGGGAAGCAGCACCTCGGACCATCCACACACACACACACACACACACACACACACACACACACACACACACACACACACACACACACACACACACACACACACACAGTACACACATATATACCGTCTTCACATACACAATACAGAAAATAGAAGTTAGATAGACGAACGAGGAGCTCTGCAGCGTCACGTGTGTCCACACGAGACAAAGAACACAAGTAAAATGTTCCATATCACACACTGTGTCTTTTGTCCGAGAGCGTAATTTACCTTAACTGGCTGCCGTATGTTCAAATGTTAATCTGAATTAAAAATAACTCGTGCTGCCCTGAGAGTTGTCGTTAGTCTGAAAAGCAGCACAAGGCGGCCTGGCTTCCAGAGCTGGAAGAAGCATAAGGATCTCTTTACAGTTAAAGTAGCAGCCACACAATGTAAACATACTCCATGACAAGTAAAAGTATAGAAAAAATCAGAAGTGTGTATTTAAAAGTACAATAAAAATGGATATTGATTCTGTGTTTAATTATTGATGCATAAAGCTTTGAACACCAGCAGCGCTGTAAAGTGTCGTCTTGATGGACTGGTGTTGGATCAATATTGTTCGAATATTGTGCTCTAACAGAGCGAACACACACATAACATACTGCACCGGTCATGTGACATCGAGGGCAGTGATGCATGCGTACTGATATTTGTTGGTAGTTCACTGATTTTTGGTGAAACTGGATCAGATTTTATGGAGAAAATGGTTTTTCCCTCATGTACTCCTCCTCTTCCTCCTCCTCCTCCTCCTGCTCCTCCTGCTGCTGCTGCTGCTTCACACTGATTTACAGAGTTTCCTGTGAACTACAGCTGCTGTTAGCTAAGGTTAGCTCAGCCAGGCTGCCTGGACTGCGAACTCAGCAGGTTTTCAGTCACAGTGCGTGAGCTGATGTCGTGCCAGAACTGGAGCTGGGCAAGCTGACCAATCGGGCTCAGCAGCCTCTAATCCATGTCATAATGACAGACATGAAAAGACTGAAGGGGACGTTGACGGAAGAAGCTAAGAGAGAAAGTAAGAGAGTGATCGATGCCACCAGACGAGAGTAAATCTAGGACTGACTTTCAGTCGTTGGTGAGAGCTTGGTCTAATAAAAGGCTGAAAGCTGAGCTTCTTGCTGTTGGACTAGTCAGTGGCTGCTCTGTCTTGGTAGTTTTTGATCGTGTACAGCTGTCCATATTTACGACAAGTGGCATTCAACTCTGAAACTGCGGGTGCCAAATCAAAATAACAAATATCAATTTTTCTAGGTCCTCTGCATTCGATCTCACTCTAAAACGTAATCAATAAAAGATTATACGAGCTGCAACAGTACAAATGTCAAGTTACACCGTTCAGCACGAAGAAGTAATCTCTGTGTTCAAGTCCTGATCACTTGTGCTTTAGCTCATCATTTCACAAAACACTCAAACAAACGTGTACCAAGTGTTTGCCCTCCAAACCCTCTTCACACACAGACACACGCCTAGATATCAAACACTCAAAAGATACGAATCACAAATATCTCACTTCCTCTTCAATCAGAATAAAAGCAAGTTTTGTTCTTTTTCACTGAGGAGAGCATTTACTGGCTTAAAGAACATTTCAGTTTACATTTTGATATTGTTTTTATGTGCTGTCTGGAGCTTTTCTCAACTTTAACTCTGCCTGGAGATGGATTTTTAGACCGTTTGACCTCTTGATATTGACCATAACATTCTTTAAATTGTGAAAAAATATCTTCCCCACATGGTGTATATATATATATCCAGCATATACTTGTTCCAACACTTCAGTGAAGCTCTCACATATTGAGTGAAATATTCAAACCCCAAGATGCAGTGTGTTTTTATGACTGCACTGTTACATCAGATGCAAATTTTCTTGCTGTCTTGTGCATCATTTATGCACATTTCTACAAAATTTAAGCTGACATATTTGGTATCCTTGGAAACTTTGGGATCTCCAGCAGAAATAATTACGGGTCTATATATAAGTCTGTAAACATGGATCCATTTGCAAATCCAGCAAGTTTAAGAAGTCAGAGTGCTAAATTAGAAATGAAGCCATTCTGAGTTATTAGAGCCAATGAAGGTTATGAAACCGGACAAGAAGATAACAAGATACAACAGGAAATGAAACGTTATTGTTCAGTGAATGTTTGTACTATGCGCCGTAGAGCTAATGTCATGTATCAAGACTAGGGATATAACGATGCATCGTGACACGATTAAAAATCGGTACAAATGCGTGACGACTCGCATCGGTTGACAGAAATAATGAATCGCGATTCTTGGCGAATGGGAACCCGCACAGTGCGTGCTCTCACTGGTCAAACAGGCTTCCTGGCACTGGTATTTGGTCTGTCCTGCACGCGACTTCAAACCCGCCAGACTTTGTTTACTTGCTCAGATTTGAACATTTTCCCGGTGTATGTTTTTCTAAACATGCTTCTACATGTGTAAATATGTTACATAGTTAGTTCGTTTCGCTTTTGTCTGTTTTTACGACCGGCAGTTTGTACGGGGTATTTTATTTTGAAAATCCACCGGGTTCTCTTTCCTTTTTCTGTGTCTGGCTTTCGCCCGCTCGAGGTGCTCAGTGGAAATTGACGCGTGCTGCTGCAAGTTTTAATGTTTTTATTTTATTGTTATGTACAAAACTTACCAGCCACATTGGCTGCTGATCAAAAAATTTAATTTAGAGCCCTGGTTACTCCTCGTGATGAAAACTGCACATCACAGCAGTTAACGGCAGTTTACTGTGAGACTGTTTCTAAAGAAAGCAGATATCTGTCATGTGTTTTGTTGTTTAAGATGTAAGTTGCACTTTTTGTAAGAGAACACAAACTGTTTGAGAGTTTCTGTAAAAGATTTTTTTTCCTACAAATAGGAATATAATAAATATAATTTTATTTGGTCATAATTTGTCTGTAGCTCATTTTGATTTAAAAAAAATTGTGACAAAATCGTATCGTGATCAAAAAATCGTGACTCGAATTGAGTCGTGAGTTGAGTGTATCGTTACATCCCTAATCAATACACATAATTCAGCATAAGAAGAAATGAAAACACTGAAACAAAGCCCTGCAACGATTCCGTTACAACTGGGATCACTGCGCGTCCGTGGCATTTGTTCAAGGCTTTGCCCAAGTCTCATTCTGACTCATCTTGGCCTGAGTCCTACTAGGAAATTGTTGCCGGTCTTCAGCATTGAGAAAACATCCACTTTTCTTCTTCCTCTCGAGCAGAAACAGATCAGAGTATCAGTGCGGCTACAAGGCGATGAAATGTTTTTTGCTGAAAAACTGCATTTTGATCCAAGGCTAGCTGACACAGGTAAATGGATCGGAAGATGGAATACTGTTTTTTTTTTTTGGATGTTGTTCTTTGTTTTGAAGCAGTGTAAGAGAAACGAGCAAATGGACTCGTGTATCAAGCCGGTTATTTACTTTATTAAAGGAGCAACTATAGCAACAATCAGGACAACAAGAACACTGTGAAGTTGCTCCAGACTGAGGGCCATTGATCTGGAGGAAGTCATCCATCTGAAACGTTTCACAGAAGATCCACTGTGTTCAGTCACAAAGGTCATCTTGTGCATGAGTCTCATTTGTTTTTAGTGGGATTTTTTTTTTTTTTTTTTGGCAATTAAACATAATTTATTTTCAAGTTTCTCGATGTTTTTATGGATGTACTGATCTATCCCTACGCTGACCTTTTAAAGCAGACTGGGTGTTGCTCAAATGTCATCAGTTTTTATCAAATACAGTTCAGGCATAAAAAGCTCTCACTGATACTGCACCAAGTTCAGTTTGGGCTTCGTATATGAATGCATTTTAAGGTGAATGGAGGGACTGCTTCTCTGGGATTGATCATTTTTATGTGCAAATGCAAAGCAGTTTTGAATTTCAAGCAACATTCTAAACGGATATAGACCAAAATGCTTATGGATGCAATCGGATAGACTGACACGGGACTCATACAGGAGGCGGAACGGTAGTGTCGCGGTCCTTTGCCCGGCATCAACTCACACCGGACGCTTTTCAGCCGCGGAACGGCAGCGGAGTGAGCGAGATCACGCGAGAATCCTGGATGTAAGCGAGACCCCGCGACAAACAGTGTATAAAGAAAACAACAACAAACAGCTGACTTTGCTTCTCCGACGTGGAGGAGATTATAAAAAGCATCTGTTGTGTCATAAATGATTGTGTGTTGTTCCACTTCAACAATCAGTCTCTCATCGTCCATGTTGAGACCCTTTGATCGATCTT
Source organism: Collichthys lucidus (assembly GCA_004119915.2). NCBI lineage: Eukaryota > Metazoa > Chordata > Actinopteri > Sciaenidae > Collichthys > Collichthys lucidus. The sequence continues at coordinate 8,347,657 of CM014089.1, forward strand.
TGATCACCTGGTGCCACCGGTCATGATGCAACGTTGATGTGAAGTTGTAAAAAGCGACATGAACTGTGTATTGTGTTTTATTTTGAAAGGGGGCGGAAGTTTATTATGTTGATTCTGTGTCGGGTTTCCTGTCCGGTGCGCAGTGAGTGCTCTCATTGACTAGACTGACTTCTATTTGCTACGGTGACCGCGGCGGTACAGTGCCGTTTCCGTTCCGCGTCCGGTGTGAGTTGGCCTTAAATCAAGGCGATGAAAGGTTGCTCTGAAACTTTGCATGAATGCATCACGTTTTATTAACTTTATAAAGAAGAATAATCCAGGAAATGACTTTACACGAGGAGCTACATGCACAAGACGTGGAAACGTGTAATTACAACTGGTCTTTTTCACGTAGCATCACCTTTTATCTTCATTTATCAGAACAGCTCAGTGCTGTCTGTAAGATCTGTTTACCAGACATCCTTTAGATCCTGAACACGATGCCGTGTCAGATGTTTTGAGCCTGATTCTTTTTTTTTTTTTTGTCATAATCCTTCTAAAAAAAAAAAAAGCTTAAAATGCATGACTCAACTTACAGCATTCACTCGCAGTTAAGAAGTATATTTACAGCCTCATGTGGGATTATCCATATTTTAATTAGTTCCACGCAGAGAGGTTTTGCAGATTTGGGGGAAACAAGCACTGGTGTCCAATCAGTACTCTAACCCCTCTAATTAAAAGTACACTGCACAAGATGATGCTCGCACATTTAGATTTCTTGCTTGAGAAGGCGCACACTGCTTTTCTAGCATCGTTCCATCTCAGAGTCACATGAAAAACAAGCCTTGATCTCCTCAACAGTTTCTGGAGTTAATAAAAACCTTGTTCCGAGTCTATTGGCCAGGCATTTCCGGGGGGTTATTCACTTGCTTTTTCAAAAGATTTAATACAATCCAAAGTTATGCAGTTTGCTCTCATTTTAAAATGCTAAAAAAGACACGCATAGTCATTTTGTCCCTCTGGCCTTTCTCAGACTGCAGTTTCCACATTGAAAAGACTCAAAGAGAGAAGTTAAGTAGGCCTGGTCAGTGCTGGTTTGAAGTCAGGCTATTTCCACTTCAGATGTGTCACTAGTTTTTATTCACTGTAGTAATTTTCCCTCCTTAAATGTCCTTTATGTTTGGAGATTACAGTGCTTTGGCCATAGACGCTATTGAGAATGAGCTATGGCATAAAACAAAATATGATTTGAAAGGACCGTGCATGTTTAAAATGGAAATAGAAATTAACATAACTCAGCCATCCAGCCTGACTCCCCTGCTGTAGTTTAACGTTACAGCTGTGCACGTCATTAGAAAAGCTTTGCCTGTTCCCAAATTCCCCAAAATTTTATTGTTGATTTTCTGTTACACATAAAGTCAAAGTGTCCTGACTTTGTAGAGAAAATGCTCAGTGATTTCCAAAAAAAACTGGCCACTGCAGCTTTCAACAAACGTTACTGAAACAGGAGTAAACAGTGAATTTGTTGTGGACTATTTTCAGCTGCGGATCGATACAGATTTGTTGCTCTGGTGGGTTATTTCTGACAGCGGGAGCATGTATGCATAATAAACTACAGTGCCCATGTTCATGGTAACTAAAGAACATGTCACGTAGTTTAATAGAGATGTGTTTTTAATTGTTAATTTCTAACATGACTAAGGCACACAGGTATAAGATCTATCGGGCACTGCTTGGTCAGTTTCGGGATCCCTTAACCAGAAAAGACAGAACATCAGCGGCCTCTGTCTTTTCACAGAGTTGTAAAAGCGATTGCACTTTCTAGACCAACGAAGGGCGTAATACGAGGCTCAGCCTTGACAACTCGAGAACAAACACGGAGGCCGTCAGAATGTTAAGTGCCGCCTTGTCTAACATTAACTCCGTTCTCAAAGGTCAGGACCACGGTTGAGGCGGTGATGAATCGAGCACTTCATTCCTTTGCTTATAAACCCCCTTTTCCATCTCTGTCTGTCTTTATGTACGGTGGTCTAATCCCTCCCCAGCCTCCACCCCTCGTTCTCCTCCACCTCTCCTCCTCCTCCTCCGTTTCCTGTGTTTCACTCTCGTTTCTGTCGTTTCCTCCCCCTCCCCTCCCCTCCCCTCGCTCTGTGGTTTTTTCTCTCTGGCCACTTAATGGAATGCATGGCATTTCCTCCCTCAAACCTCCCCGTTCTTCTTCTTCTTCTTCTCCTCCATCTCCCACCCTCCCTTCCTCCCTCTATCCCTCCAGCCCCCCCACCTTCTGTAATGAAATGTAAACTTTGACATTTGTCAATTTAGTCCTCCCATCAACAATGTGCAGCGCGCGGGGGTGGAAGGTTTACTGTAGCGTGGCGTCTCCGGGCTAAAGCACCGCTCTGACCCGTCATCTCTCGTTCTTATGTTCTTCCTTTTGGTTCCTTAATCATGTTTTCTCTCCTTTCTTTCTCATACGTTCTTTGTGCTTGTTCTTTCTTCCCTTTACTTTTGTTCTACTTTGTCTACTTTCGCCCCCCCCCCCCTTCTGTTTTGCTTGATAATCTCCTTTTCCTTCTTCAGCCATTCTCTCCTCCTCCTGTCTCCCCCTTTAATTCAATTCTCTACTGACTGATAATCTGCTTTTTCTTTTTTCTTCTTCTCCTTCTCCCACAGAGCACGCTCGTTTTCTTCCCCTCTCTCTCTCTCTTTCATTCTCCAAGTTCATTGATAAGGTCTTCTGCCCTTTCCCCCTCCCCCTCCTCGTATTTCATATTCCAGTCCTCACAGCTTGAATCAATAGCAGTTTCGCAGCTAATTCCACAGCTCTACATCAATACCCAAAGGCTCCTCCGTCACCCTCCTGCCTGCCTACTATGAATATTCAAATGCGTGTTATAATAAAGTGTTTTTTCTAAATGCATTAGCGCTCAGAGGGGAGGGGAGAGGGGGGGGGGTTCAATCCAAAATGAAATTTTCACCGTTATGAAGGAAGTGACAAACACGTTTGCGACAGAAGAAGAGAAGACGCATTATGAGGAACAATCAGTTAGTTTGGCTTCGTTTTAAAAATTTCTTTCCCCAACATGGCAATCAATGTTTTTTTGCAGGAGACGCAGAACAAAGCAAGGCCAGAGTCTGAGAGCTTAATGAAGTGGGTTTTTCTACATGCATTAACAAGCAGAGACTCAAAAAGTGAGATTTGTAAAAACCGGCACGCACTCTTTCCCGAAAACTGACTGACAGCATCAAATTTAAACAAACGATGTCGGTTTTAATGGAAAGCTGAGAGCGCTGGTTTTTGTTTGTCTAAACAAAAAAAAAATGATCATGTAGGTTTTTTGATACCTTATACTGGATAATTGTGTCTTCAGGTAATTTTCTTTCCCAAAGTGTTCACACTGCTGAGGGCCAACATGTACCACCACATCCAAAAGACATGGCTTTCTTTATTCCTTCCCCCCTTCTTCTCCTTCTTCTTCTCTCTCTCCTCACACATTTTCTCTCCCTCCTTCTATCCCTCTATTCATCCCTCGCTCTCCCCGGCAAATCCAAAAGTTGTGTCGCCATAGCAACAGCTGCCGTCTGCGAAAATTACCTAAATCCCTCCCTTATTTTTTTTTTCTCTCTCTCTCTCTTTCACCGTGTGTTCCCTGTGACATTCAATGGATACTGTTTTGATGTGGAGGAGACGGAGGAGGGAGGGAGGGGGGGTTGAAAAAGAACAAAAAAAAAAAAGTAGAGAGGTTGATGTTAGGAGAACAACAGAGGAGAGCAGCAGAGCAGAAAGAGGAGAGGAGGGATTAGAGGTAGGAAAAGCCTGGTGGCCAGACAAACAGCCAGTCAGCCGGAGAGAAGCTGAGAAAAAAAAGAGAAAGAAGAAAAAAGAGTGAGTGAGACAGAAAGCAAACACAGACAGGGACGGACGATGCAGAAAAACAGCCAGACAGACAGACAGACAACCGTGCAGATACACGAAACACAGAACAAATAATCTAACAAACAATGAGTAAACAAAGAAAGGTAAGCCAAGGGCACGCAACCACCCAGCGGCAGGCAGACAGACAGACAGACGGAGAGACTGACCCAGCGAGACAGGGCAGCATGTGAAACAGGTCGCAGGCACAGAGGAGACAGACATGTGTCGCCATGGTAACACTGAAACCACTGAGTAAAGGAGGAAAAAGAGAGAGAAAGAGGTGGTTGGTGGTGGATGTGGTGGATGTGGTGGTGGCAGCGGGGTTGGGGTTGGTTAAGAGGGAGAGATATAGGAAGCATGCCGTCCCCATGGTAACACAAACGGAGGGATCCTGAGAGAGGAAGCGAGGCCGACACATACACACACACACACACACACACACACACACACACACACACACACAGAAATCCAACACAAAAGGCACATTAAGAAAGTGGGAAACCTCGCTCTTCATATCCCAGCATCCACCTCTCCTTGCAAGCGCTACAACCTGATCTGCATCACCGCGTTCGAGTTCAGTGCGACCTGTTTACGAGACGCCCGATCCAGCTTCTCGGCGGCCAATTAGTGCCTCCGACGCGCCGTTTATGATTCTCAGACTTCTGCCAGTGAGTAGTTTTCATCTCTTGCGATGAAGAAGAAGGCATCTAGTTGTTGGAAAAACCCTGACGGATGGTGTAAATTATTACAGCTTGCAGCATTATTCTTGGTTGGATGGCGTACAAGGCAATCTGTTGTCTTATCATGTGTGTGAGACAAGGCCAGTTTCCAGGATCATGGGCTGAGCCAATTCCGGCAAAGACAATCACATTCAATTGAGATAAAGCCTCGGTGGAAATCATGTAGCTGGGAAACTTCCCCAGAACGCTTATCAGACGCTGGTAATTACTCTTCAGCAAACACGCCAGCAGATTTGCAACTATTGTACCACTTAATCAGAGCATTGTGAAAGCAGAAAAGGGCTCGTGGCAGAATGTGACGAAATAAGTCAAGTTGCTTGACCTGAATGTGCTTCGCTGAGTACGGCGACTGTCACTGCCAAGGAAAAAAAGAGTCGCCAAACACAAGCCTGTGGATTTACACTGAGAGCTCGTAGTGGCAGTGTGGACTGAATGAGCACCGCTGTCATCGAACAGAGCCGAGCACAACATGAGAGCGAGTGTGGGGAGCTAGCAGCAGCAGCAGCAGCAACTAATAGATGCAGCGTGTATTCCAGTTGGCGCCCGGCAGCTCTCAAAGCTCATCAAGAGCGGCTACAGCTGAGCTCAGATGGAAATATAACTTGGCGGAGCATTAAAACGCTCTTGGACGGTGCTATTAAAAGTTAATTTGTCATACAAGTAGTTTTTGCTCTTTGTTTTATTTACAAAAAAAAAAAAGCCCATCAGTATGCAGAGAGAGCTCGCCGGCTCTTCAGAACACAGATTGTTACTGCAGGTATCATTGAAAATACCCCCTTTCCCCGGCGTATTTACCATTGTGTTGGGTCATTAATGCATGCTCAACTCATAATTACTATATTTCCAACAGCACTTTGAGGCAGCGTAATTGCAGTGCGCGGCAGATGGCTGTTGGCTAACTGGCTTGCAGTTACGCCTAATGGCTATTTGCTATCGGTGTAAAACAGGCTAATGGTTCGCTGGCCAGCAGCTATAGCTTAAAATAGACAGCTGTCCTGTGTGGGCTCAGCCAGGATTGAAATGACTATGTGCTTCCTCATTATCTGCTGCAATGAATTCACCACACATCATTGTCCATAAAAGCAAAAAAAATAACATTTCTTTGCAGAGTGAACTGGAGCTAAATTTAAAAAAAAAAAAATTATTTATGCAGAAAAAGTGGACCATGTTTATGCCTCGTTATAACCGGCCATTCCTCTCGGAAAATAATTATCCTTGTGAAGTTGAGTATGACAAATGTAAATCATTAATGAATGTATATGGCATAACTGCTGTTCAAAGCCCGGATTGCGTGCGTGTTTATATGCGGCACAAAAAAGACGTTCATGCCGTTTTTGTACGTTTTTGTGCAATGTCATCTTCCAAGGGAAAACAGAGGGAAACGGAGAATGTATATTCCTTTTCAAACAAGGAGACTAATTACAAGGGATTAAGTAATCGCATGGGGAATAGTCAGGAAATCTTTCTCAAAACCTTTTGTTCCAAACCCCATTAATTTCACCCCGTCTGGTTGTATAACGGCGTTGACTTTATGCGTGCTGAAGATATTTCTCTGTGCTGTTAGGAGGCGCAGAAAGCTACAGCGTGCAAGACTGAGACTCAGTTGAAAAGTCACGCACCCACACTAACTTCACAGAGGAAGTGTTTCATGCTGAAAGAAAGAAAGTTTGATAAAAGTACGGCACCTTTTTAATAATTCAAAACAAAATCATTCTTAGGCTGCTGGTGTGCTTTGCAAAAAGAAAAAGAGTGTATTCACGTTACAGCGCTATAAGACCTAAAATAAACATATTCCGCTGTGATATCATCGCAATAAACGGATCAAAAGGATTCTACAGCATGATGGCGATCTCTAAAATTCTCTTTGTAAACAGAGCTCAGGTCGATCGAGGCTGAGCGAGCTTGTTTATACTAAAGTTAGAGCTGTCAAGTGATAAAAAAAAGAAAGAATCCAATTAATCTAATTGGTGATTGAGAAGCATCTGTCAGTTTGCAACACCTGACTGAGTGCGGCTTGTCGGGACTGGTCGCTCACGTGTGTTGATGTTTAAACACACATGAACTATAATTCTGATTATATCTTACACATTGCTCCTTTAAAACCGTTGACTTCTGTCGCACGCTGCAGAGAATCACACAATCAAAGTCTATTTAGCAGCTTTTCATCACATCTCACAATCGCTCCGCGAATAGAGGGCAACACGCCGCGTCAGCGTGATGCACGTCATAACACCTGCACCCATTTTCTTTTTGTCCCTTACGTAAGCCATCACCACACACGTGAGGCCCCGGCACCCACAGCATCGTGGATTGATATGCGTCACCGTATCGATATACACCGGGACTGTTTTCCAGCATGGATGCACGCCAACGGTGCGGAAAACTAGCATTTTATACCATGTTTACTCTTAGTAGACTACTGTGCCGTCTGTCTGTGTGGCATGTCCGCTATGACACATTTAATGTTTTAGGAACTTTGTCTCTTCAACACAGATTCATCAATTTGTTGATGCAGAAACCTCCTTTCCATCTTTCTTCATGCACTAACATTGCGTACGCTCGAGCTTCTGCACTCTGCACGGTGAAGAATTTGGTAACTCGCCCCCACACATGACCCGCGTCAACTCTTATTTTTGGATCACCGTGTAGCTTCGGTGCTTCCAGGGGAAACAGATCGAGGCCTCTGTGGTCAGAGCTGTCTGAACTCTGGGACACCCAATCAATCGTCTCCCTCACTCTCTGTCCCCCCCCTCCCTCTGTGTTTCTCATTGCTCACTCGGCCCCGATGGAGGTCATGTGTGGTCAAGAGCTGAGAATGGACAATCAGGCAGCCGCCATATCCACTACTATCACTGCAGCTTATATCTCTCTCTCTGTCTCTATACAACACAGCCTTATTACCTCCCTCACCCTGTCTTTGTAATGCTACAGCAATATGCTCACTCCTTTTCTAACGAGTAATGTAAGAGATTATAACATAAAAGTAACTATTCCTGTTTCTGTGTTATTGGCAGAGCTTGTTTGTGAGATGGATGGGTGGTTTTTTATTTAGTTTTATCCACCTTCAAGATTAACCTTTGACTCCAGTATGACCTGGTTTTGTTTATTAAACCACGCTCTCTCATTTTCTATCACCGCACGTGGTAAATACAGACGATGTTCCAGCAAGTGGGACTCACTTGATTCCTGTAAATTTCAAGTGTTCTCAATTAATAATATCCTAAATGTTGCTCAAAATAGAACCCCGACAGTCTTCTGGATTATTCTAGGATTATATTGTATGACATAAATTCATGTTTGGCTTTAAATATTTCCTTTCCCATATGAGCTTCAGCTGTCAGTGTTATAGAGAAGAAGCCAGTGAATGAAGCAGAGCTTTGGCAAATTAAGAACAATTTGGCAAAGTGGACTAAATACGATGGCAAAGTTGTTCCAGACCTGTGAATCTTTGCCCAAACTCTGATTTGTTTAGCATTTCAAACAGGGGGGTGATGTCGAGCCCATTTCTGCCAACTGGAAAAACAACCATGGGAGGAATTAAAGCTGCCATATTTTACATTCTTCTGGTGTTTTATTTAAAGTTCTGGAATCCTTAAGAAGACACGTTTGTGCTTTTAGATACCAAAACAAAAAAACAAGCAAACATCTAAAAATATTTTCAGATCTTCTCTCTCGTGCTTCTCTCTGGAGATCTAGCAGGAACAGGGAGGTTTGTGTTGTGTTTTGTCTCATGAATATTCATTTTATTTATTTATTTATATTAGATTTCTTTCTAATTGGCTGTTTTCTGTGTAACGTATAATCAGGCCAATCACAGGTAACAGGTATATGCCGGATGAATGGGCGGCCCTTACAGAAAACCTGATTTCTCGTTTAAAGGCACCGTTTCTGAATATAGGCTGTGTTCATTTGATATTTTCACAGTATTTATAAAAAATCTAGACATGCTTTTTTTAATAAAACAAAAATTCGAATCTCATTTTCTACAATATGGGACCTTTAAGTGTGGGAACATCATCTTCTTTTATGGGCAACCTTGGAAATAAGGAGCCACAAAAATGTCTTGAAGCGCTAAAGAGGTGATCACAGCTGCACAGACTGATGCAAGTCAACACACAGAAATAACGGCAACTCTTAAATCGACATATTTCTTCTTCGCCTTTGTGGAAAAACATAATTTTAACTACCTCCTAGCAGCCTTTGGCGGGTTGACTCTTTTTATTAAAGGACCACATGTTTTATAACAAAGTGCCTCATCTTTTGGACTGAATATACAACCAGGAGAGTTTTTACGCCCGCGGTGTTGGAAGCGCTCCAGCTGACAGTCACCTCGCGTTGTTTATGTCGAAAATAAACAAGACTTTTACAACCTGAAACCTTCTCGACTCTATAAAGAAATGTAATGACTTTTTCAATGAGTAATGAGTCATTAATTAAATCTTTTTAATTAACTTGCCTCCGCGCTGCCTGATTACCCTTCACTGCGGTCCTGTAAATTCACTCTTTCTTTGCTTATCTTGCCCCTTTTTTTCTCCTCCCTATATGTTTTTTTAAACTTTCTCCGAGTCCCTTTTCCTCCCTCTTCCTCCGTTGCTATGGTAACTCTCTCTCTCTCTCTTTCTCTCCCTCCCTCTCCCTCTGTCTCTCTGGTGCACCCCCACTTTCCCCTCTCCCTCTCTCCGTCTCTCTCTCCCTCTCTCTCTCTCTCTCTGGTACTCCGGTAGCTGGTTGGATGGTTGCTATAGAAACAGACTTATTTAAAAGAAGAGCTAAGAAATTATCTTTTTCTCTCGCCCCCCTCCCCAACACGCTTGCTTTTGCTCCCTTGCTTCCTCTCTCTTTCACTTGCCCCATCTCATTCGCCCTCCCCCTCTTTCCTCCCCGCCTCTCCTCTCTCTCTCTCTCTCTCTCTCTCTCTCTCTCTCTCTCTCTCTCTCTCTCTCTCTCTCTCTCTCTCTCTCTCTCTCTCTTTCTTGCTTTGCCTCAATCACAAGCGAGCAGACCTTCTCTTTTATTTTCCTTTCGCCCTCGTCGCATATTGTGGATACACACACACACGTGAACACACAAACACACCATTCTCTCTCTTTCTTCATCTTTGTTAGCACACACACACACACACACTTAGGTGTCACGATACCTTTCTTAAGGAACACTATATCAATTTATCATAACCTTAAACAAAAGTCCTCAAATTTAATGATTTACTATTTCTCTCATTGTACTCTGGTCCCCATAATGCTGATTGCTATCGGAGCATCCTACCTGTGACAATATTTAACCGAAGAACAAAACAAACGCTGCAAACACATACATCACATCAGACATTATGGATTAAGCGGCTGCAGTGCAATCAGTTTAATCGCCTGTATTTACAACATAAAATTCAGTAAGCCGTTATTCGACGGGTCACAGCAGGAAGAGCAAAAGTGTAAATGATAAAATGAACGATGGCTGGGTTCCAGTTAGCTCAGGTGAGTGAGCTGTCATGACTTACGGGGACACCTGAACGAAACGGTTCATTTCATTATTCATACCTGTATAACGAGTCAAAATGTCTGCGAGCAAGCCATGAGCACACACACACACACACACACACACACACACACACACACACACACACACACACACACTGCAAAGTCTAATCTCCTCTCCAGAACAGTGACAAATCTCCCCCTGACACAATCTTCACCTGTGACGCCACGAGGTGCCGAGAGACGAGCGGCGTGACGTCACTTCGCGTCCCTCTACACCGCCACCGCTGAGAGCTTATCTCCCCTGCGCCCGGGCATATCAGGCTTCACTGAGGGGAGATAGTGTCACCACCACCACCTCCACCACCACCACCACCACTACTTCGCCCCAACCCTGCTCTCGCCTTCTCCTCCTCTCCTCGCCTCAGCGAGCCTCGCCAACCCAAGCGGAGCCCGGGGTGTTATCAGTTCCTGATAGTTATCGACTTACATTAGAACATAAGAGGGGAGAGAAGGAGGAACGGGCAGATAGACGGACAGACAGACGGAGGATGGAAACGCAAACAGAGTGGGTGGTGATGGATTCTGGCTTTCATCATCTGTAATCATGTTGTCCATCTCCATCTTCGAATCGCTGATTCTTCTTTTTATCGCCGTTTAAAATCCACCAAAGGGGAAAGAAATAAAAGGGATTGAGGGACATGTCGAGACTTCAAATAAAAAAAAAAAAGAAAACACTCGGTTGTGGAGCCCACGCAGTGAAATCATTTGGTTACACAAATTCAGTTTCTGATAAGGGAAATAAGTTTGGAAGAGCCTTTGTGGGGATGATTGGAAGGCATTAAATTAAGTGAGAGTGGAGCCGGTGGATGACTGGGTCTGTAGGGTGTAAAAAATTCAGATTATGATCGTCACACATTGGATTTAAAGAGAAAAAAAGAGAAATTATTAAATATTACAAACTTTTTTCTGTTATCAGGAGCTTTAGTTTGGATAAGATATGCTGTCTTTACAGAATTAGCCAGCGCTTGGTTAGTGGAGGATGAAAGGAATGACTGTGTATATCTACTTTAACATAATGTGCTCCCCCAACCATGTTTTAACACTGATTGGTTTGCTACCATGTACTTCTTCCACTATGATGTTAGTACAAGAGCTTCTCCTGAATCAAATAGTCTCAACTTTTGATTTAAATCAGGAAATAGATGATGAAAAATAACCAGACGTTTGATGCCAGCGTCTGTATTTGGCCGTTTTCTCCTAGATCGGGTAGATTTGGAAGATTTAGGGGGTTTCGTCCAGCGTCTTGCCTTGTTCTTAACAGTGCAGCGGAGTGATGGATAGGAGAGAGGAATGACATTCAACAAAGGTCCATGGCCAGATTTTATGATTTTGTTTTATGATGTTGTTTGGCGCCTTGGAGCCCGCGGGCCGCCATAACAACACTCGATTATACATTTTAGTATTGAGTCCAATACCCAGCCTTAATAATCATCTGTCAGAATTACAATTGAGCCATTTGTCAGTCAAGTAATCACTTAATTGTTTCGATATGAGACGAATGATATCATGTATTGAAGCACACATACACACACACACACACACACTTCTCCTGCAGCATGCATAATCCAGGACAAAGACAAAAGGGAAAACCTTGTGATAGCCATCTTGTAATGGATCAGATTGATTTAATTCAGCCGCGCCGGACAATTTCTCATTCTTAATCCTCGAGATGTCTCTGAATGGATTTTATGTGGGAGGCCCTTTCAATTGTTCTCTCTCACCTCCGCGCGTCAGACTCTCAGACGGCGAGCGGGAGCGAGAGAGAAAACACGGGCAGACAAAGAAAAAACCTAGCGAGCGAGAAACATAAACTACCTCCACGCTGAGCTTATTGGATCTCGCAGGCCTGTTTGTTGACTTGTTTTTTTTCTCTCTCTCCCCCCTCTCATATAAAAAGGAAGCACTTTTATGCTTTTGGAGCTTTTATGCTTGATGTCTGCATTTCTTTGAAAGCATCTCCTTGGAGAGGGTGGCCAGTTTGGTTTCTCACTTTCCCTTCCAAAAAAAAAAAAAGCTAAGAAGGGTTACTTCCAGCCCTTTTATCACTTTTATTGAATGCCCATGCAGAGATAGGAGACCCACTTTATTTATCCTTAGAGGGCCGAGGACGATGTCGAGGGAGGAGCTTTGTGCATTGCAGCGTGCTGCTTGGTGAAATATGCTGGAAATGCCTGGAAAACTCCAGGCCCTGCTCTCCCAGGAGAGTCCCATCTATAATAGGCCTGGCTGTTTCCCCCCTGCTTCCTCTCCACACATAAATCTCTGCTCCCCAACCCCGCTCTCCTCCTCCTTCACTCCTGTTAGCGCCCAACACCTCCTCTGCGTTTCACTCCTGCCCTCATCCAGACGACTGCATCTCCTCCTTCTCCATCCATTGGGCCTCCCTTCCCCCGGTCCTCGACTCTCCCTTCACTCCTCCGCCCGAAATCCTCCTTTCTTCTTCTCCTCTAATTTGCTGCTCCTCGCCAAACAATAAATCTGTGCTCCCCAGTTCTGCTCTCCTCCTTTTTCACTGTCCCTTCTTCCCAGCATTTTCCTCCACCCCCCACTTTTACTCCTCCGCTGCCAAATTTCTCTCCTCCCCTTGTTCCGTTGTCTGCTCGTCTCCTCTCTCCTCCATTCATGCTCCTTTCTCTCCCTCCCGCCGCTGTTTCCTCCATCCGTCTCCACACCTCCTCTGACCATTCATCTCCTCTTTGCTGCCCTCCTTTACTCGCCTACTCTCCTCCCATCCTCCTCTTTTGTTTTCTTCTCCCCTCATCTACTCCTCCATGTTCCTATTGTACACCTGCTCCCTTGCTCCTCTTTCCTTTCTGCTGCCGTCCGTCACTCCTCTGCCCTCTTCCCGTTATCGTCTGCTCTTCTGCCAACTTTTCATCCACTCCTCTTTCTCCATCATCCCGCTCCCTCGCTCCAACCTTTCTCACCTCCCTTTTTAACTCCTGACTCATACCTTTGGCCTCCACTCTACTTCTGAATCCTCCTCCTTCCCCTTTTTTTTTCATCCGCTCTCCTTCTTGTCAACATTTCCTCCCTCCGCTCCTCTGAGTCTGCCTCCTCTCCTGTTAGCTCACCCTCCTCTTTATTTTCATCCTCTCTTCGTACTCCCTCCCCGTCTCCATCACTTTTTCTCTGCCTCCTTCACCTCTTTGCCCTCCGCCCACCTGAATTCCTCTCCTGTCTTTCTCCTCTTTCAGCTTCTTCTTGTGCTCTTCGTTTATTTCTATTGCCTCATCTCTCGCTCTCGATCTTCTTTTCTTTTTCTCTATCCTCGTCTTCTCCTCGGCTTTTATGCTCCGGCCCTGCTCTCCTGAACCTTCACCCCTGTTAGATCCCTCTCCTCCTCTGCATTTCACTCCAGGCCTCGTCCGCATTACTCCTTCTCCCTTTCTCACCTTCTTCTTTGACCTGTCTTCGCTCCCTCATGCCTTCTTCCTCAAATCTTAATTTCACCCCTGCCTTCATCCTTCATCTTCTCCTTTCATTTTCATTATGTTCTAGTTGTCTGCGTGTCTCCTCTTCCTCCTCCTCCTCTTCCTCTCCCTCCCAGTCCACTTCTTCTCCCTCATCCAGGCTGACATAGCCAGACTGACGGGTGTCAGTCTTAATACCAGTCGACGCACTCTTCTACTCCCCGCGCAGATGAAGGAAGCGGGGGGAACGTTGTTTTTTAGCAGATTACCAGATTATCTGGGCATCTAGGTGGAATTAAGCGGCGGCTAATTGTGGCGATTATTTTAGATATTTATTTTAATTTGCTGTTCCTTGTCACCCCAGATTACGCTTCCCGTGCCGTAAGGATATCAGATCTGTCAGGTTCTGGAGGGGCTTTGAAATGAGGCCCACACACACACACACACACACACACACACACACACCGTGTTGTTTGAACCTCCGCTCTGCTCTTAAACAAGGCCCGTCATGCCATTTTTAATTATCTTCATTTGAGAGTACCATTTTTTTTATTCAAGTGGATTTTTTTTTTTTTACACCCAATTAGAAGCAACAGAGTCAGTCAACCTTTTATATTCGCTTTTATGGCACGATCAGTACAGTATGCCACTAATGGCCAAGGTTGATTTGTCCTGAGGCCACTCGTGCGAGCAGTGCTCATCAGTGCCGTGCTTCAGATGATAAAATCCACTGAGAAGAAGAAGAAGAAGAATGTGTTTATCTCCCTTTGTGTTCTGAACAACAGCGACGGTACAAAATCAAATTGTGGGGCCTTGATAAATATTTTTATTCCTTGGACCTCAGTTCTGTTGATAAAGAATACAAGGCTGCTCCGTCACGTCGTGTTGATGAAATCCAGCTTTTTTAATGCAGATCATCATCGTTTATTTCTGAAAATCCACCAATATCCACAAAATTAATTCAGAGTTTGAATATTTTATAGTTTGTCTAGACTGTAGTGGGCGTTTAAAATAAGCACAGGGCTAATGTTGGTCAAGGCATGTTGTTTTAAAGGGGCTGGTGAGGAATGACCGCTCTGCTAAGTTACCATGGTGTCAGTTGTTTATCTTCCGTGGCGTGCCGCATTTCACGTAACAAATGCGCGTTTGCCCTCATTCCATTAAGCAAACGGCAGATCCTTTTTCTGAATGACGGCACGTTTTGGACGCAGCCAAAGTTGTTGAGCCAGGTTCAACTTTTTTTTTTTTTCCCAGAAGAGCGTGTGTGTTTTTCTGGCCTGAAGTTGGCACCTCTGCTGAATCAACAGTTTGGTCGATGAGTGGGAGACTCGGATTCTTTCGTGCGAGGGTAATGTTGGTCTGGACGTGACCTTAAAGAAGAATTATTTTAGTGTACAGAAGGCCCATCAGTCTCATTTGTCTACTTATAAGAACCAGGGTGTACACGCAATGCAAAGAGAGGTGGTGCTGATGGTGGATTGAGTCTGTCTCCTGCAAAATCACTGAATTTAACTCCAATATGCACTATAGATACTGACAAAGAAAAGGCTTTGCTGTATGTGATCGAGCTTGTGGAATTTAATAAAGCAGTGGTTCATTACACAGAAATAAAACAAATTTGAAAATAAAACACACGAGTTTTTCCAGATCTTTACATGCTGTGAACGTCAAAAGAATTCTGATTGAACACACAAACCCCCGACCGAGGGTATTTTTGTTGTTAGATGATTCAGAAAGAGATTACACAACTGTCTGAGGGTGGAACAGTGAAGAACGCTAATGATCTCATTCACTCCGTCACTGTTATAACAAGCGGAATAAATCGTTTAAGAGTCCGTGAAGACTCTCGGTCATCCAGGTCCATGGTGTGAAAGTTAAGTTCAAGTCAAGTCAAAGACATCCGGGCTTGTTTTTTCGATTTCGGATTTTTTGGACGAGAATCTAAACTCTAAGTTTGCCTCTGAGATCTCTCTGTGCATCCCTCTGCGTCTCTGGAGCCCACTTTGGTATAAACCTGTGTTGATGTAAACCATCAAACATTGATGGTCCAGCAAGAAGAGACTCAAGCCGATAGGGCATTCTCTTCTCTTCTCTTCTCTTCTCTTCTCTTCTCTTCTCTTCTCTTCTCTTCTCTTCTCTCACCGCTTCCTGAGCGTTCCTCCTCTGCCTCTGTTTATCCTCAAACATCCCCTCTTGTCAACAGATTAGGACTGAACCCCGCTGTCTCCTCCTTTCTTCGTCTCTCTCTCTCTCTGCCTCCATCTCTCTGTCTTTCGGCCTGTCTCTTCACATCTGCGCCTCTGCTCTATTCTTGTGACGGAGGGGTGGGGGGAGGAAAGGTGGGAGGAGGACGAAGAGGGGGGAGAAACGGGAGAAAAAGAAAGTCTGTGTGTGTGTGTGTGTGTGTGTGAGTGTGTGAGAGAGAGATGGGACAGGTGCTTGCAGTGCAGGAATTGCTCTGCTTGCTTTGCTTGCATGATCAGGCTGCAGAAATGTTCAGCTCGAGCAGAAGTGCTGTTCAAGAGTCGACTGTGAGAAACAGGCTTCCTCGCCCGTGGACAGAGCGGCGCTGGCAGCACAGTGTCGGATCACACACATACACTCGTACAGGGCAAAGCGGTAATTACAGAGGCCCGCAGACGCGCGGTCAACCACACTGAGATGTAGCTGGCCTGTGTTCTGAAGCCAGACAGACCAGTGGACTGAGCAGTAAATCAGGCAGCTCAGAGAGAGAGACAGGCAGAGCAGAGAGAGAGACAGGCAGAGCAGAGAGAGAGACAGGCAGCTCAGAGAGAGACAGGCAGAGCAGAGAGAGACAGGCAGAGCAGAGAGAGAGACAGGCAGCTCAGAGAGAGACAGGCAGAGCAGAGAGAGACACCTGGAAGACTCAAACAGGCTAAACACACATTAGGCTGCAGCTGCTGCATGTAGAGACGATTCACTCTGATCACATTTACAGGCTTACACCGGCTCAGCTGGAGACGCTGAGCTGATCTGCTCTCTGCTGCTCTGTTCTCTGCTGTTCTGCTCTGTTCTCTGCTGTTCTAGTTCTGTTCTCTCCTGTTCTGGTTCTGTTCAGGTTCTGTTGTCTGCTCTTCTGGTTCTGGTGCTCTTCTCTTCTGGTTCTGGCGCTCTATTTTGCTCTGTTCTCTTTTGTGTTCTCTGAGCTGTTTCTGATCTTCTCTGGTAGTTCTGTTGTTTTTCTTTGTTTTGTTCTGGGTTTCTTGTTTCCTGCTGGTTCTGTTCTGTTCTCTGCTGTGTTCAGTCTTGGTGATATTTCTGGTCATCTTCATTGTTTCTATGTTTTTATTCTTTTCTGTTCTAAGCTTCCTGGTTCTGTTTGTCTTCTCTTTCTGCTCTATCCGATCGAGTTCTCCTTCTGATCTGGTTTTCTTCTGTTCTGCTTTGTTCTCTTTTGTTCTGTCCTGCTCTCCTCTGCCTTGTTCTTTCCTCTGTCTGCTCTGCTTTGTTTCATTCCGTTTGATTCTCTATAGAATAATCAAACTTCACTCTCTCCACTCGTCTCTTTCATCCGACTTCGACCGACACGCTCACCTAAACCCTTAACCCTAATTAGTCTGAGCTCCTTTGGAATATTGATTGATTGACATGAATCATACCAGCTGATTGATCCGGATACATCCTGTTCTCATCCACAGACAAACACCTCCCTGCATCAATAACAACATCGTCCTCTACTGTAGGTGGGCAGCTCTGCTCCAGCCTTGGAGCTCCTCTGACTGTCTGTCTCGGCAGATCACCGTCTGTGGTTGATCACACCGGCGGCCTGCGGCACCGGGGACCCAGGTGCTGAGGCAGGTACACACACACACACACACACACACACACACACACACACACACACACACACACACTCACAGTTGAACTGTTCACATCAGGCCACCTCAATTAATCACCTCTGCCTTTGGAGCCTTGACTGCCCCCAAACGCACACTCATCCTCTCTTTCACCGGAGGTGTGTGTGTGTGTGTGTGTGTGTGTAGACGGAGAGAGGGAGAGAGAGGGCAATCTATCAAGGTGATCGATAAATAGGGACATTAATATTAGTAATGGGGCTCTCCTCCAGTCCAGTGAATATGTCTCCGTCTTTACGGTAAAATATGAATTTTTCTTGGCACTTGTACGTTTGCAGCAGGGGGGCCGCGCGCACGGACACGAGCACGCGAGACTCTACCTGCATGCTAAGAGGAGGATGCACTGGTCTCTATTCTCTCTCTCTCTCTCTCTCTCTCTCTCTCTCTCTCACACACACACACACACACACACACACACACACACACACACACACACTCTTTCTGTCTCGAGGGTCACTTGCGCTGCGCCCTTTCTCTTACACACAAAACTGAAGGAATGCACGTGCGTGCGTTGCGCGTGCGCGTGCGTGGAAATTGATCCAGTGTGACTCATGTTAAAGCCCGGTGACCAGACTGTGCATTGGATCCTCGCCTCATCAATCATCCCCCCCGGCTGGCAGGCTATGCGCAGTGTGTGTGTGTGTGTGTGTGTGTGTGTGTGTGTGTGTGTGTGTGTGTGTGTGTGTGTGTGTGTGTGTGTGATTGGCCCACACTGCAATTGTTTGTGTCAACCAAATCTATCTGTTCATGCGTTTCAAAGGTCACGTCAAAGCAATGTCGTGCACAGACGCTCCACATCTCTCTCATGAACGTGTAATTGAAGAAACATGAACGCAGCGCGTCTGGACCGTTTTGTGTCTGCACTCTTAAATCTCTTTTTTTTCTCTCCCTCAGCAGAGCAAAGACCCTGAACACCCCACCACTCTTTTTTTTCACCCCCCCCTCTCCTCCAGCGCCTGTGGGCTGTAATGATGATGTCCAGAGCAGCACAAATCCATAACACCATAACATATTTTACGCACGCACTGGCGCGCCACACACACACACATTGCCAGACATATAGATGCACAAACAGACACCCACAAAGCTCACAGACGCCCGCAACACAACAGGGTGAAGAGGAAAGAAGGAAAAAAACAAGATAAAAAAGAAACTTTCCGCTGTTGCTCGTGTTTTTCAGACTGTGTTCAAACATTTGTCTCACCTTGGTTCAAAGTGATCGCCAAAGTTATGATCCACAGGGCTGGCATGGTTCAGCCGAGCGCATTCAGATTCCTCCCCTCGGCTCTGCTTCCCCGAAAAGACACCATCAATTCCTCCCGACCGGGTGAATTTAACCGGAATCCTCCTTGAGTCATGAGAGTGAAAGAAGCCAAATTTAGAGGAAAAAAAAAACAACCAACAACGATGTCTCTTTTTTCCAATCCCCTCCTTTCCTTTCTTCAACTCGTTTCCCTGCTTCTCCCGCGCGTAAAATAAATCTGTCTCCACTTTTTTTTTGAATGCCTGTTCTCTGCGTCTCTTTTCCTCTCTGCGCTCTAGATTCCCATTTAAACAGGACTGAATTCCTCTCTACCTCTTTTCTCTCGCTCTCTCCCTCCCCTCCCCTCTCCTCTCCTCTCTGGCCCCCCTCCTCTCATACAATCAGTAGCACACACACACACACACACACACACACACACACACACACACACACACACACCTCCTCCCCTCCACCTCCACGCCTCCCCGCTCCAAAGCTCCGTTTTGGACTCCACAGAGAAGGAGGTAAAGGACGCCCCAGCGTCCACAACGTGAACTGCGGCTTTAAACATGGAAACTTTTAACCATCGAGTGCTTTAAGATCGCAGCGGACTGCACCTTTAAACACAGAATATTCAAATAAAAAGTCCTAAAAAATGTGAAATTATGAAATTAATTATATGTTAAGATACAAATACAGAAATATTCTCATATATCACTGAAGGGATCCCACAGTTAAATAGTTTTTGTGTTTCTACATCAGTTTTACTCACTCTGTTTTTACAAATATGAATACTGTAGGCTACTTTAAAGGCTCTGCTTTCTCAGTCAGCTTTTTGACATTTAAAATTTAATGCCACAGTGATATTCTGTTTTTTTTTTCTTTTCTCTGGAGAAAGGTGATAACAGTCATATATTTCTATACCACGATCACAGCTCAGAAACATCTGGATCAAAATGTAACATCAGTTGTGAGCACTGTTATAATCAATTGAATAAATCAGGCTCCTGATAAAGAAAATTAAAGTGACATAAACAAAACATGTTTCAACATTGTTGTTCAGTCATGATATTCAGTGCTATTCTAAAGATGTAAGTTCTCAGTTTCTTTAAGTGTCAGAAGACAGGACAGCTTTTTGTTGCAGACTCCCTCTCTGAAAAAAACCTGTCAGTCAGTTTTAGGGCCCAAGTTTCTTGCTTTGAATTAAAGTGCCGCCTCTGAACTTCTTAAAGCTGCTGTCCTTTTTAAATGTGGATCACTAAGTCTCTGTGTTCTCTGTGTTCACTGTGAAATGAATTCATCATTCAGTCATTCACGGTATTAGGAAATATCTGCACTGATATGTCCATTACAGTCTGTTAGGAGGTATGTCATGCTTAATGAACTAATTAAAGTATGTATGTTGGCCTGATCACAGTATATGATTATTAATCACATGTTGTTTTCACAACTTTACTCACTTGCAACTTACAGTGTGTCTCCAGCTTTAAATGATGTGTTTAAAGTCACTTTGTTCTGTGTATCTGTGTATATATCTTTTCTGTATTTTGTATATTTGTATCTGTCTATTGTCACTTTGTCTCTGTTTTTGTTTGGCACTGTGGATGGAAATTAACGAATGCCAGCATGTTTACACTTTGTACTTTTATACTAATGTTCATTAAAATCAAATGATCAACATATTTTAATTAAATCGAGCTATTCACCAGTCAACCCGTGCCAGCTCTGTCGCTGCACACCTACACTGCACATACATTCATGTGTTTTGTTCAGTTTGAACTAAATTCACATTAGTTTAACTGAGAGCACTCGTGTGTGTGTGTGTGTGTGTGTGTGTGTGTGTGTGTGTGTGTGTTTGTGTGTGTGTGCGTGTGTGTGTGTGTGTGTGAGTGTTCCAAAGTTCAAGTACAAAAGAAGTCCTCAAACAGCTGGACAGAGTCCTGAGTATCCGTCTGTGTGAGGACTGTGACCACCTACCATCTAATTAACCAGTAGCATGTGTACAATGTGAGGCTGGTTATTAACCTCTGCGGCAGCATCGACATGTGGCAACAATATCCCTCAAACCACAGTCCATGCTGAAGGGGGGGAGGCAGGGGAAAGATAAGAGGGGATGAATGGAAAGCACAGAGAGAGAGAGAGAAAGAGAGATAGATAGAGATAGATAGAGAGAGAGAGAGCAGATGTATATTTATATATAAGGAAAGCATTCTTTAATCATCTATTTCAGAAATATGAAACACTGCCAATATAAAATGTAATTTCACTGGATTCAGGGAGAAAGTCAGTCGCTTGTTTTCCTCATTTTGTTACCAACCATCCAACCTTTTAGTTTGAATGAGGGACTTTGAATTGTTGCATTGTACTGCCCTCTGTTGGACACTTTCTTTAACTGCACAGCAAAAGGAAATGATGGATTGTGACTTTTTTTTTAGAACCTGTTGATAACTTATGCCTTGTATTTATGACTCATTCCATCATATCCCATAAGTATTGAAATCATAATGTTCATAACGTTTGCACACAGTCACTAAAAAATGATGCTTGATGAAAAAAAAGATATTTATCATCTAAAAAAAATGTGATTTGTTGCAAAAACTTACACCTCCAAGTGCAAAAATGCAAGAAAAAGTAACAAATGCAAGATTAGAATGCTACACAATAATATTAGGATGATTTTAAAGTACATATTTCATGTGAGCTTTTCTTTGAAACAGAACGTTTCACTTGGAAATTTAAATTTCTGAAGCGGTGCTGTAAAACTTGTGAGGTACCGCAACAAGAAAATGACAAATCCAGGTAGAAAAGTTTAGTTTAAAAAAAACTAAACTTGGATTAGATCAGGATTTTTGGAAAGTTTCTGAGGAGGAAGAAGCAACGACAGGACGAGGTGAAATTAACCCAAATGCATGTTTATTGAAGTCAACAACTGAACTGGTATTTTAACCAAAAAGAACCAAATCAAACAAATACTGTATGAACATAACAGCCAACGGACGTGAACCCCCCCACAGCATGCGGTTGGGTCTTTGTCTTGGTGACATCATCAGCCATAGTACAAATTAACATACAATGACAGCACTGTTCTCATGTGATATGGAGATTTATTCAAAAGGAAGACTTGTCATCCAAAATAATCCTTCTAAAAAAAAAACAAAACAAAGAAGTTGTTTTAGTCATCGAAATAATAACGACATTTGTTTGTGTGAATGCAACACATGGAAAGAGTGTCTCCGGAGTCTGTTTGGGTCGATTAATACACACCTCACACTCATACACAAACACACATACACACACATATGTACAAATACACCATTAGTCACAGACGTCACGCCTGCCCGTGCATATCCAGATATGTGTGTGGATGTGTATGTACCCAAGGTGTGTGTGCAAAGTGTGTACGCTTGTACGAGTATCCAGTAAAGGCAACACTATATACATGAAACTATATAAAAATGCTTGTTGAAACAATAAAATATGCCCAAAAAATAATAATTCTAACCTTCAAGTTTTGGAAAAATCTAATTTCTTTTTTTAGAAAAAGCAAAAATCAATTGAAGGGAAATTAATTTAAGATTATGCACACCTTTTACAAAACTGAAGCGAAATTTGTTTCCACTACAAAAAAAAAAAAGACGACTCGCTGGCAGCTGGTGTGCGACTGCCCGAAGAGGAATCGGTGAGAGTCAAAGTGGTGGGGCAGGACTGAAGAGGTGAGGGGGGAGGAAAAGCTGCTGTTTGCTGGCATCTGGTGACAGCTTGTCATTACTGCACTGATGCAATGAAATATGAATTAAGACCGACTTGGCGTGTCCCGGTTCAACTCCATCGTACACCCTGCTGCATCATTTTTAAAAGTAGCAGTGGCTTGTGGAGAGGCAGTCCTACTTTTCTTAGTGGCGTTCAAAGGACTGCAGGGTTGAGGAGGTACAGACGGGTTTAACTGGGACACGGCCTATGTTTGCAGATCAGAGAACAGCAGGGAGGTCAGTCGAGCGGGACCCCCAGTCTCGTCTCAGGAGAGAGAAGCTCGTCGGGCACTTGTCATCTCCAACACTATCTACATTTCCAAACCGTTTTCTCATGCAAGCTACATGCTAGCACATTAACTAAGACGAAGGACAGGACGATAAGTTACAGGCAAATACAGGTCCATTAGTTTTTTTAGTTTTTTTTTCAAGAAGACACTACACTTTGTCGAGTATGAGGCAGGTATTCGTTTCTCCATTCACAGAGCAGAATTAGACTGGGGGGTTAGATACAAATCAAAGGTTACTCTTCAAACCCTGAGACGAAAAAGCCTCAGTCCTCTGGTCTGCAGACATGAACACTGTGAAGAAGTGTCGCAGAGCAAACGTGGGATTAAAAAGAATATTCATTGTGGTCTTGGTTGCACGTCCAAACCGTCCCAAACAGAATGCAAACACTGTTTAAACCAAGTTTACTACAGCGTCGACTTAACAACCCCAAATCCAAACCGAGAGCTCTAGGGGGAGAAAAAAAAAAAGATACAACAGCTGACCCCGCTTCAGGCCATGTTACCCTTTGTAAGTATAGCTAGCTTATAGACACACCAGCCGGGCCACTTGCTTTCGAAGCAGCCTGCTAGGTAGCAGTTAACGACAATGCGGGGGAAAGGTACGAAAAGCACGATCCCTGAACGTTCCCAAAGAGGGTTTTTTACAAAAACTATCACAGACATAACTGTCTATAACGGGTCGACCGACAACAGCAAATGGATTCTTCTCCGAAAACACTTCCCCCACGAAAAATAAAAAAAAGTGCCGCAGAGAGCCATCAGCGCACGCCAGCAAACCTAAGAGGCGCTACTTCTACTGTACATTTACATGGACTCCCGAATGAGAGAGAGAGAGAGGCCAGCAAGGAGAATCGGACATCGATCAGAGATGGAGAGGATGGAGGGAGCGAGACAAGGAGAAAGGAGTGAGAGACTGGGTGAAGGTGGATCAGGACGCAGACGGGATGATTGATTATAGAATGAAAAGGAATGGACGAGCGGAGCGGTGGGGACACAAAAAAAATCAGGACATTTAAGTCCCTAAATGACTTTCTTCAGTGTTAGTGCAGGCCAGACTCCGGCTCGGCACCCTGCCCACCGAGCCAAACCCTTGGCATGAGTACAGTCTGGAGCCCGGAGCCTCTTAGTTAGATTGCAATCAATTTCCACGACCGGGCCAAGTGGAGCTTGGCGGTGCCAAGGCGAACTCCCAACCTTAATAAAACACAGTTCATTTATGGGAACCTCTTGCTGAGCTGGTGAATGATTCCTGCTCGCAACAACACACAGAGAGAAAAAGAAACAATCATATAAAGGGTTTTTTTGTCATAATGCATGTAGGCAGTCCCGTTTGGCCCCGTAGTGGAAAGCAAGCCTCCCCGAAGCAAAGTGACCGTGCCAGCTTCTTTTAGAGGAAGTCATGATATCTCCGCTCAATGGATTTAGCGCCAGGTGGCCTCGCCAAGACAAGCAGTCTGCCGCAGGGAGAATAATGGCGGAGAGGGGGTGGACCAAGGAGGGCAGTGATACTCCAGGAAAACTCCAACGAACCTTTTCGAAGCCGCGTTCGACCGAGGTTTTTTTTTTTTTTTTTTGCTACGGTTTTAGTGTTCAGGAGCAAAAGGGGTCGACAAAGCAAGGGGAGAAGATGGCGGCAGAGAGAAAGAGAAGTAAATCAAAGAAAAGCATCGAAAACCAAAAAAATACAAGTCGGAAATTAAGATTAATGGACTCCTGGACTGACAAACCGACAGACACTGTAAACTGTTAACACTGACGGTAACACACTGAGACACTGAGGAGAGAACATTTCTCATAAGTCCCACAAAAAAAAACAAGAAAAGGAATAAAAGAAAAAGAAAGAAGGAAGAAAAACGTTCCTCATACAAATATTTGCAGTTAAGGTTAGTTTTTATCGTCAACGTCACCGTCGTTATTTTTCATATTATTCTTTTTTTTTAAACCCGGATATTGATAGATTCGACTCTTTGCATTTCCACGCATGTAATAAAAACAGGCAGGCTTTTTTTTTTTTTTTTTTTTAGAGTATATAAGTTACTGTGATGCAGTAACAGACTGTATGAGATACAGGAGAGAGGCAGATGTAGAGAGAAAAGAGAGAGAGAGTGTATTTACAGCACACCAAACATTTTCTGTCAAGTAAAAAGAATGCTATATAATTCTATATATATATATATATTTATATATGTATACTGGAACCCCTCGGCTTGGTGGCGCGAGGCGGGAATGCTATTTTTGCATGAGTTTTGCATGTTGTGTGTTGTGGGATATCCCCAACTGCTCGTACCCAAGGTTTAGTAAGTGCGCGGGAAGAGGTCTGACGGCGTAAAAAGATTAAAGATTTATGTCTGTCAGTCATAATTCGCTTTGGATGGATTTCTCTGCCACTGTGGATGTTCACAGAGACACTGCCTTGTTAGATGGAGGTGAGGGGGGGTGGATGAGGACACAAACGTGGAAAGACGAAGGGGGAGATGGGTTTTTTTTGGGGGCGAGAGGTGAAATATCAGCTCGGGATGCCGGAATGTGAGTTACAATTTTGCTTTTATTCGAGGAGCCGACAGTTAGAAATAGGATGCTTGTGTGAAAAATGCGTTAATGTCATTCAGAAATAATTCGTTAGTAAGGAGGCTCGTGTTTGTTAATCGGAGCATCTACGAGCATTCGAGTCTGTGTGGGAAGAGTTTTCCCCCCAAACCCACTTGTGTATGTATGTATGTGTGTGTTGGTGTGTGTGTGTGTGTGTGTGTGTGTGTGTGTGTGTTGGAGGGTGTAACTTCAGTTCGTCCGCATGGTCAGTGCAAAATCTCACTTCCCTGTATCAATGCAAAGAGGGTAGTACCAGTCGAAGCTCGCCCACAGTTCTCGCCCTCCCTTCCCCTCCCACCGAGTGAAGAACTGAAGCGTCGTGAAAACAAATGGAGGTTTCTTTTTTCAAATCCCCATCACTCCTCCCCTCTCTCCTCTCTACTCCGCGTCCACCACCACCACCACCACTCCATCTATCCTCCGTCTAGATAAAGTACTCCTTCTTGTCCTCTGCTCCGGAGTGGCCTCCCTCTGCGTTGATGATGGCCGTGTCGGCGTCGGGGGCGTCGTCTGAGCCCTTGGCCTCGTGGGTCAGGTATGTTCCTGTGGAGAGCGGAGGGAAGGAGAGAGACAAAGATAGTGTGAGAGAGAAAGGGAGAGGAAAAAAAAGAGATTTGCTGAGACAGTAAAAGTCAAACTGTGGAACTGTAACATGGCTAAAGGCCAGCAGGACAGAGACTGTTATAAAGTGAGGAGTGGCAGGATGTTCCAATATGATGTCTAAATTATCACCTCGGGTGCTTTCAGTAACTTTTTTTTCTTTGCTTTTAATGTTGGTGAATCACAGTGTGGTTGAGTTTTCTTCAGGTAGCAGGAAGTCCAGAGAATGGCTCATAAAAAAGGTGTTTATCTGATAAAGGAGAGGTGTTATGTGAAGGTTTCTGGAGTTATGACGGATCAGAACCAAGTCAGTTCAAATCAAAAGCTCTTTGTTCAGAGACATCTCGACGTCTGGGCTGAATTTTTGTTAGAAAGGGAAAGTTTTTATCAGACTTCCAGTTTACGTATAACCTCTAATTTAACAGCGTTTTTAATTATTATATTTCTGTGCTCAGTTACTGAATAATATAGTCAAAAGAACAGTTCAGACTGAGGTTATATGTAACCCAGCCGTATAAATAGCTTTTTTATTTTTCAGCCAAATTGCAAAATCAATACTTACAAGGCTCCATCAGGCCTTTGTCATACAAGTAAAACCTGGTCCTGTCCTGTCCTGTCTGGAGCTGATTCTCTTGCTGGAGCAACTACATAAGTCAACTTTATTTTCACAGTTTCACTCATAATGATCATGCTGTACATTTATGTCTTACGTTTATGGTGTTTTTGACCTCGGGAAAGACAAAATAGTCTTAACTCAAGGTCCACTTAGCCGGGTGTGAGAGTCTCTATCATCCAAAGATGACTCAGGTGTCGGTATGGAGCAGCCATAGGACCCCGGACATGATACTGAACAAGCAACATAAGCATCAAAAGGGAAGGGGGTCGTACTCATTGACCGAAAGTTAGTGGACAGGACCGGAGAACGATCAAGGACCTCAAACATCAGAGACCGTCTTTAAACACACCACGACCTGATCAAGTTTCTGTACTTAGTCAAACTGTGAAATTTTGTGGAACAAGTGGAACCTGAGTTGAGCTGATTCTGTCTCCAAACTGATTTCAGCTTAAGAAGCTCAGCTGTCAGTTGCTGTATTTAATGAAAACTATTTGCATTCACTCTCACATAATGGCGTTGAAACGAGCGAGTTTTCTTGTGCTGCAGTCCTTGTAATTGCTCACTCCTCCGCCGGCCTGCACACTCGTACGCATGCGGTCCCAGGACGCCGAGGACGCTTCATCACCCCGAGATTCAACCCTTCTCTGCACAAGTGCCTTTCACATTCCAGAGGGAGTCGCTAATGCGACGGCACGGAAACGATCCCTCACGGACCCGGTATCTGTGAACGCTGGCCACCGAGCGTTTATGTTCGATATTCTGGACCAGCTGGAGGCACTGGAGCTGCAGATTGAATCTTGCACACTGTGATGTTGGTGGTGGTGGTGGGCAGGTTTTTATCAACTGCACCACCTGGGCACTGAAACGCGTCTTTAGCACCCTTTAAATTTCACGTGTCCCCTGCTGTCTCCTCTTCACAGAGCACGTGAGCAGCTAACTAACATCGTGGAAGCAATTATATTTCTAGCACACTCCTGTATCCCGACCGTTTAATTGAAAATATGCTGCTGAAACATTGCTGACGACAGCAAATCTAATCACACAGGAAGTTGTTTGAACCAAACTGCATTAAGAGGCGATGAATAAACATCCACTTATTGTCATTCATTAATGTTCTCATGCTGCTTTCAGAGTAAAATCAGTGAGTTGATGCTTTGAATCCATATTCAGGTCTGAATGCATTCCTGTGTCCTTACATTTGGATGCATATTTATGTTTGTACGTGCAAAATCCATGTATCCATATTTATGCAAGTGCATCTCTGGGTACACACTCATGCATGCATGCATGAGTGTGTCCGTGTGTGTTAGTGTGGGTGAGTGTGTGAGCAGTTGACCTTTGTGTCTGATGAGGTATCTGCCGAGGACAATGAGGAGGCAAAGCAGGATGAAGACGATAACAGCAACCACCCCTCCGATCACAGCGTGGTCCACCCCCGAAGAGGTCGACATGGCTGTGGGGTCTTAAGAAGAGGGTGATAGGTAGGAAAGAAAGAAAGAGACAAAATCAGGCAGAGAGAGGGAGAAATAAAGGGGAGAGGGGGGAAGAGAGACAGAGATTGAGAGCCAAGAGGAAGAGGGATGGCGGATGAATATTGGTGGAAAAAGGGAGATGGATGATGAAAGGTCGCAGAAATAGAGTAAGAGAGAGAGAGAGAATAATGGGGAGAGTGACAGAGAGGAGGCAGGAAGAAAAGAAGAGAACAGGAGAGAGGATTCGTCAATATATAAAACCCAGGCACAGTGACAAACCTTCAGAAAACAAAGACAAGGATACGAAAAAAACGAAAAGTGGGCACCTGGCCACCCTCCGTTAAAAAAGCGCTCGTGACCAACATGCAACAGATGATTCATCTTTTCAGTTTAACTGGAGGATTTTATGGCCGTGTATGGATTTGGGGGACTTTTCTATTAATTCCTAAATATGTGTGCACAGTCCAAGGCTGGATTTCAAAACGTGTGTGTGTGCCAGGACCTACCCAAAAAGCCCCAGATTCAATTTTTTTGAATAATTTTACAAATATAAAGATCCAACCTTGAACGTTATTTTTAAATTCATATCTGGTACTCCCATCATGTTCCCAGAACATTTTCAGGTAACATTACAGGAACCTTTTGGGTAACGAGATGTTAAAATTTGGTATCAAGTGCCATCTAAACATTTTCACACCATTAAACATTCATGTCTAGTGAATTTCAGTTCTAAAGATTCTCGAGCACGATGTTAAGTGTTGCTGTGGGTAACGGAGGCTGCTAGATAAGTAGACCTGGTTTGGCAGACCATTTAAAAGTTAAATGTTTTATTTATTTCTGCTTAAGTCAAGAGTGCTGTGGAACTTAATAACGACTTAATGTGCTTAATACATTTTTAATTACAGTAACAAAGAAGATGTCACTCCGTCCATTAATGCACCTTTATTTTCTTGCAAAACTGAGCCTGCATCATTATTGGTACCTTAGAATTTAATTAAAACAAGGTGGATAGAAAGCACGAATCTCAGGGTGCAATTAAAAACCTCAATCTTAATTAATTTGAATGAAAAACAATAAAATATATGCCGTCGAAAGCTCGCTTCATCACCCTGATTGGTGCAGGAGGTTCTTCTTCCACGAGTAACAATATTCAATAATCACTTACTTGTAGTAGATTATATTTTATAATGTGGTATTAGTATTTATTTATTAGTAGTTTTACTTGCATACATCATCTGAAAAAAAACTTATTCTAACACTGCAAGCACACCATATTTAATTAGGAACATAGTATAAAAACATGCAAACAAGGGGCAGCTATTCACGACATACGACTGCTGACTACAATTAGCTGGTAATTAGCAACGATCAGTAATCACTGCACACATTACTACGACTGCACAACAGTAATAAAGACATTAACTAACAGCCTTCAGCGTTAAGCAGTTACCGTGTGTTTAAATTATCTGTTTGAACTAAACTAAAGCTCCCTTACATCAAACTCAAGAGTCTATAATTGGCGACGGCAGATGTGATATATCATGTTTTCTAAAATTATGTTGTAATTATATACCCATAAGCAAACATTCTAATTAAGCCCTCATCGAAACGTTGTCACATGACCTCATGGGAAGCCACGTTACCATCAAAGAACAAACACTGACTGTACATCCAGGGAACGTACGACCAACCCAGATACAGTTCTAAATGGAACGCTCCCATGCGTCTAACAGGAAACCATATGGCAACGTTCTCTTTAGAGTGTCCTCTTTGTAAAGTTTGCAATGCGACTGTGAATGAACCGAAATGGAATGCCCCCCTATGGGCACATCAGGAACGTTATTACATGCCGGATTGTTCTCGTATGATTAAGAGGGGACCAGAAATTAACGTTCTGATTAAAGCCCACAATGATACTTTTTTTTATATGACCGAGAGGGGACCATGGACTAATGTTCTGATTAACCCCGTAACTAAATGTTCTCATTTGACCAAGGGGGGAAATATTCTTCAGGTCCCAGAAGTCCTCTCTGTAGAAGCCATGTTACCATAAAAGAAGTCATGTAGGGCAAGTAGACACAACTTGGATGCAGTCCCAGATTAAAGATTTCCCACGGATGGTTTCCCAACGTTCTTTAAAGGTTACTATTTAAAATATATATTCTCTGCTCTATACTAGTATGCATTCTAACATTTTTATACTTTGCTTACATTATAGAATACTATACAGGTTTTTTGTTTGGGGAAGGTTGAAGATAAAGTTCACCCAGCAGCAACAGATTTGATTGTTCCTCCCAGTTCACCTCGCTTCAGTCACTTTAGCTACTTGGCCCTCAGAGGAGAATGAAATCTACGCGGAAATAATTTGATACATCATTTATTTCACCCGATTTTTCAGACCCGTGTCAGTTTGAAAGCCACGACTTAAAAGCAGCAACTTCTCATTTCGAAAAATGTAAAAAGACTTAAAGAAAAAAAAACAGATAATGAAGGAATAAAAAGAGACAAAGAGACATGCTTTGGCTTTCACTTGGTGAGAGTTTGAAGGGTAAAAAATAATGTGTATAGCAACCAGTAAGAGGAAGAAACATCTAGATTACACATCCACTCAGAGAACAGGGTTACAAGAGATGCTGAAGAGGCAACAGCCACTGACAACCAGAAATGTAGACAAAACTGAAGCTGAAGAAAGAAGAAAGGGAAAGAACACTTTCACACACAAGCAGCTGGGACACCAAATGATGGCTAGAACAGCCAATTTCGGAGGAGAAGTCACATTTCAGCCAGTTAGAGAAGTGTCGGGGCATGACAACAGCCGACCGGAGGCCAGGCGTAGACAGAAGAACAGGGAGAGAAGAGGGGGGAGAGGAGCGGCGGCGGCGGCGGTGGTGGTGGTGGTGGAGGTGGAGAGGAGAGACTCTGAGCAGCAGTCAGAATGACACACACACACACACACACACACACACAGAAAGTCAAACACACACTCTGGCTGGCCGGCGTGGAGGTGAGAGGGGCATGCTGACGAGGCAAGACTGAGAATGAGCCCATAAATCCTGCTGTCAGCATCAAAGGAAAGCAGACAAGACCCAAGAACACCTCGAAGCCCGACACACACACACAGACACACACACACACACACACACACACACACACACACACACACACACACACACACACACACACACACTCACATAGAGGAAGTGGAACACTGTGTAAATGACTTGTACCACTTAAGAGGTCATGCTTGTGTGTGTGTCTTTGTGCGATAGACGTGAGTGTGTGTTTTGAGCCTGTCTGTGCATGTATGAGAAACAACAAAGCGTTACGTGGGCAGGAGCATGAAATATTCATCCCTCCGCTTTCAAAGTTCAAAGTGTCCCCAGACGATTTTATTTTTTTATTTTTTTTCCAGAGTGATAGACAGAGGAAACCAGACAGAACTACAAACAGTCAGACCTACAGACGGACAGACAGACAGAAAGTCAGAACGACAGGTGACTGGTGGAAGAAGTTATACCTGTGATGTTGGCTGCGGCATCTTCTCAAGCGGATGAGTAGATGGATTGTTGGATGTTTAGATTGATGAATGGATGGATGAATGGATAGACGGTTGGTAAGATGAATGGAGGGTTAGGGTAAGGGATTATTAACAGGAAGAAAGAGGGGAAACAAGAAAAAAAAAAGCCATCAAACAGCTGTGCCATTTTTCTTTTTCTTCATCTTGTGTCTCACAAACTCTGCTCTCGCTCTGAGTACGTGTTTGCATGTGCACGTGCTCCACAATGCAAGCACGGGGTTTGTGTGTCGAAGAAAAAAAGAACAGCAGAGCAGTGATAGTGTTTGTTTTTCCACTCCATTACTAAAAGCTGCCTCGCATCTCTCTCGTCTGTTTGCAAGTGTGAGTGCAAAGTGTGTGTGACTCAGATGGTTTTACCTGTGAACGTGTACACTCCGTTCAGCCGGACGGAAACTGAGGGAGTAAGGGTGGAGGCGGAGGGGGGAGGAGGAGGAGGGGGGTCGCGGTGGGAGGAGCGATGCTGCTTGCGAAGGAGGACGGAGAGGAGTCGGGAGAGAACGGCAGGTCGGGGAAGAGGGCGTTGGAGAGGGTGGTGGTGGTGGTGGTGAATTCAGTGATTGTGGGTGAAACGTCAGCCGCGTCGGTGGAGGAGGAGGAGAAGGAGGGAGGTGGGTGATGTCAGGGGAGGTAGTAAATGGAATCAGAGCCAGAGCCAGAGAAGTTGTCAGGAGGAGAGGAGGATGGGAAGGAAGAGGAGGAGGAGTAGGAGGAGGAGGTTGAAGAGTCAAGGGAGGGGGTGGTGGTGTCCAGGGAGTCTGGGTCCATAGGATCTTGGGAGGAGGAGGAGGAGGTAGGAGGAGGAGGTGGAGGAGGAGGAAGTGTGTGGAAATAAGCAAGCAAAGCACCCAAAAAAAAAGAAAAAATGGCCATGGATCGAACGTACGGGACACATGAAAGCGAAGGGAAAGAAGCGCAAGAACGAGCGATAAAGCGGTTGGATGGCAAGCGGTAGCGGTAGCGGTGGCGGTTGTGGTGGTGGTGGCGCGGTTGGATGAGAAAAAAAAAACAACAAACAAAAAGAAGAGGAAAGAAAACGAAAGAAAATCAGAAGAGAAAAAAGATGGAAGTACAAGCAAAAGCCAGAACAAACGACAGGAAATAAAAAAAAACGTGATGAAGAAACGTAAAAAGAAGAAGAAGACATCCCAATCCTGTCTCTACATCAGCAAACATCCCTCTTTCTGTAATTTGTTCCTCCCTCCCCTCTGCTCATGCTTTCTTGTTACCTTGCACCAGGAGTGTGTACTCCCCCTGGCTGTGTCCGATGCCATTGTCAGCTTGGCAGAGGTAGACGCCATTATCTGATTTGTTGAGCATCTCGAAGCGCAGGTAAGCGTCGTCGACTTTGGCCAGCGGGGGGAGCTCTCCATCCTTCTTCTTCCACACGTAGGTGGTGGGCCTGAGACAGAGAGAGACACAGAGAAGAGAATCCTGAGTTGAACTGTACATCATCTGCCAGAAAAAAAAAGGGTAGAGCAACTAAAAGTGAAAAATCAAAAGAGGGGCGCTGTGATGAGGGGAGAAGGGAGTTGTGACAAGAGCTGCAGGAGCAAGAAGAAAATGATCAAGGGTGAGATGCTAAGAAGAAAAAAAGGAAGAATGGGTCGGAGAAGAGGGGAGGCTGTGGGGGACAAACGTGGAGAAAGAAAAGAAGGATGAAAGCAGGACAGGAGGAGAAGTCAGAACAAATAAGAGATGGAGAAAACAGAGACTGAGGCGAGAGGCGCTGTAGCAGACAGAGAAATGATGGAGAGAAGGGTGGCGCGGCTTGGAAATAGATTAAAAGAGACGGAGGGATGAAGATGAGGAAGACAACAGAACAAAGATCAGCATTTCAAATCAGCCTGCGTTAAAAAAAAAAAATCCATTCTGCATAACAGATTGTGTATGAGAGAGATAGTGAGACGCGCCTTGATAAAAGAATCAATTATGTAAATGTGCGAGTCCTTAAGCGGTGTACAGTAATTACAATGACGGGGAGTCTGGATCGGGGACAGACCTGAGCGGGTTGCACTGATTAATCGCTCTTCGAAATTTGGAAAAACAAAAAAACTTCAGCGACACCTAAAGGAGCAATATGTAACTTCACAGTCAGGGAGGATGGATGTTTATTTTGGGGGCTGCACAGTGGCTGTTAAAGGCAAAGGGAGCGTGACGTGTTCAGACAAATATTTAAAAATCTATCGGAATATTTCTGAGAGACTAAAAAACGACAAACATCTCTGTCTGCTCATGCCGCTGCTGCAGGGCAACCGAGCGGCAGCTAATGGAAACATGGAGCGCTCCCTCGACACCTTCTGCTGAGCAAACACACGGGAGGCTCCACCATGAAGCTCAAAGTTCTGAATATATGTCAGCTGAGGAATATAAAACCTAACAATGGTAGAAAAAAAAAGAGCTCGTGTTCTGTCGTCTGTCTCGCGGCAAATAAAAAAAAATAAAACTTTTTTTTTTCTTTTTTTTAAACGTGTCTGGCTACCTGCAATAAAATGTAATCAGCTGTTGTATTACGCCGCCTCCAAACGCCAGATAATATGCAATTAACTGAACAATTAACTTCACATTTACAGCCTGTAACCGTGAGTTGTGTTATTAAACATAATGCTCAAAAAGTCAATCTCTATTATACAGCAGGTGGTTTAAGTGCAGGCGGCCGATTGGTCGGATGATTTCCATCTCGCATTGTTTAGGATCCGGGCTGTAAGTGGAAACTTTTTTCTGTTTTCCAATTAGAACGCATGCATTAGTAAACACTGCACAAAAGTCATGATACGCTCGAAGACATTCCTTATTGCAATTATGGGTACTTTGCTGCCGCATATTCCTCCTCCCCCCTGCAACCATTATCACGCTAAAGAATTAGGCATAGGGTGTTTTTGTTCAAATATTAATAAGGGGATTTGCTAAGTTATGTTAATGTCGAAAATCTTTGTAATCCAACACTTATTTCTACAAAACATATCCATCAAATGATTTGTGCAGCTAGGAATGATTAAAGAAAACGAAGTCTGGTGTTTTTTTTTCTGGTGCTCATATAAGTCTGTCTCAGTTCTCACAGCCCTCCCTCATAAACCCTGTTCTTCTTCCTCTCTCCTCTCCCAGTGGGCAGCACAGCGGCTCGGTGGTCAGCGCCGTGGCCTCACAGCAAGCAGGGTCTTTCCACGTAACTTCCATGTGTGAGTTTCTCCCCGTGATTGCTTCGGTCTCCGCTGGATGCTCCACAATCAAAGAAATGCACGCATGTGAGTCTCGACCACAGACCGGCTACAGTCGCATCATGACTCTAATCAAGCTCTCGTGCAATCATCCCACCATACACAACCCCGACCAACTTCCTTTGAACCCTCCACGACCCCCAATCATCCCACAGAACAGAACCCTCATCTCATCCTTCCCGAATCCTCTTTGCTGACAGAATAAAGCTCCTTCTTGTTTTGTTCTTGTTTTCAACAAATCCCTGAGAAGTCCAACAACACGTTAATCCAATTACGTTCTGACTTCCCTCCAGAGTCTGGCGGCGCTCCGTTCCCAAGGCCAACGATTCCTACGAGAAGATCTACATCACTTGTTTTTAAAAATAAATAATGGATGGCATGACTTATCACCCGACTCTGCAGTTCTCGGATATAGTTTAATTTGCAAAAAGGCGAAGCAGTTCCCTAAAAACCACAGGACTAGAGAGTCAAACAGGAGTACAGTGAATTTATTGGGGACCATTTGAACTGTAAATAAATGCTCGTTAAGCGCACTAACGAATGTTTCCAGCAGCAGGACTCCGAATAAAGAATAAACCAAAGGTGCAATGATGTGGCTTGTTGAGTTTCAGCAGCTGCCGGTCGACACTCGAGCAGAATAAACCGCGTCAACCCTCGGATACACGGACGATACTCGTGGGTAGGATCAACACGTTGTTTGTTTTGCTCTTTTCATGGGATTTGTTAACAATAAGACAAATACAGCGCAGAGCGCGGCCGGCGTTGACCTTTCACAGGTTACAGATTACTGTAATCCTGTTACATGTCCCCTGCTGGTTTCTGTGGCCGTGACCTTGGATGCATAAGAAAAGCCTGCACTTAGTAATAGATCAGTTATGCAAAGCTTTTTTTTTTTTGACGTAAACGTGTTAAGTGAACAGTCTTAGGGAGCTTCACTCGGTTAAATGACTTCAAGCGCTGAAATGTGATGCAATTGCGAAGCACTCCCGGCGCGGCGCTGATCGAATAGATGGGAAACATAATAGAATGTAGAGCACAAATTCCTTTCTCTTGTATTAGAGAGCTCTCGCCGCCGGGCGTCAAGGAAACACAGGGTAGAATTTGATACGGTAAGTTATTCTTTTGAACCTGACAGGATGTGACCACGGACAGAGAGAGAGAGAGAGAGAAATAAAATAGTGTATCACAGAATGGAGTGCGACATTCATTGAGTCTGATTGTGGGGGCAGCTCGGGGGGGGAGAGGGACACAGGGATCTGACTGGGCTGGTGGTGCGTCAGAGGGAGAAGGTGTCGTCGTGGTGATTGGGTTTTGACTGACAACTGCAGGGAGGGAGCCTGAACCTGTATCTGATTTGCTTGGACTCTAGCTCATCCACAAGCAGCGGTGCACATAACTAAGCACCCACCCAACCCCACCCACCTCATCCACCACCACCACCTCCAGACATGCTGGATTTGTCTTGTTTGCTCTCCCTCTCTTTCTGTCTTCGTCATTCCTCCGCTTGTCACCAAATCTTTCTGTCGCCTCTCCGCCCACGCTTTCCTCCACTTTCTACCTCCACCTCTCCTGTCGGTTTGTTTTCCTCTGTCCCTCCTTTATCATTTTTTTTTCTTTCTGTGCCTAAGTCTCACATTTTCTCTTCCTCTATAGCCTCCTTGTTTTTAACATACAGCCTCTGCCACTGAGCGGACGCTTTTATCTTAAGCCTTAACATTTTTAGAATCCCAGCCGGAGCTAAAAAATCCTGAACCCTTTGCACCGTCGGGGCCATTTTCGAGCTACACAGAGCAATTTATTTACCATGGAAGCTTGTTCCTAACAAAGAACACAGAGTCTAATTGTATCACAAATAAATACGCCTCTAGCCTCGGTGGTCCTCGTGGGACTTGAACCCCTGACACTGTGTTTACACCTCGCCTTTTCTCCTGTCCATAATTTATCGACCCCTCGCAGCCTGTAAAAGCACGTACATGCGATGACAGTCACCTCCTCCTTCCCCGCCCTCTATCTGGTCCACCTGCCAATCTAAACTAAATGGCTAGTCTTATTCCCAGCTACTCCTGTGATGAGCTGACAGGGGGGGTTGATAGGAGAGCAGAACAGGAGGAGGAGGAGGAGGAGGAGGAGGAGGAGGAGGAGGCGTGCAGGGGGGAGTGTAGAGGAAAAAGGTGTGAAGGGAGATAGAGGAGAGTTATAGGAAAGGATGAGGAGAGGTGGAGGAGGAGGGCAAGGAGGCGTCGTGACAAGGCGGAGAGAGGGAGCGAACGAGCCATGAGTGACACGGCAGCGGAGAGATACCTGATGATGGAGGGATGGAGGGAGAGAAGAGAGGGAGGGAAGGGAGGGAGGGGGGAGTGGATCGATATGGCTGGTTGGTTGGAGGTTCATCTATAATGCAGAAAGGCCAGGGGAAAGAGTGTATTTGTGTGGGCAGGATTTAAGACCAGGGTTTGTTTCTCTGTGCGTGTGTGTGTGTGTGTGTGTGTGTGTGTGTGTGTGTCAGAATAATTGTGAGCTTGTACGAGCAGGTGTGTTTTCCGGCGACTGCGCCCCGCGTGCACG
Organism: Collichthys lucidus; assembly: GCA_004119915.2. Classification (NCBI taxonomy): domain Eukaryota; kingdom Metazoa; phylum Chordata; class Actinopteri; family Sciaenidae; genus Collichthys; species Collichthys lucidus. The sequence continues at coordinate 8,385,033 of CM014089.1, forward strand.
TTTATGTACGTGTCATGTCAGAACAAGTGACTGCGCGCACGCGGAGGTGTCAAAAAAAAAAAAAATCGAGCATGTTAATGTGCGATTGTTTACGTGCCAGTGTGTGTACATCGCAGGTGTGTCAAGGGTTCTTTCATGTTTCGTTGATCTTGTAGTTTGACACGTTTTCAGTAGTTAAACGCGGATTTTGTTTCCACGTCTGTCTGCTTCTTTAAACGCCGATCTGAAGTACCTCTGAAGTGTTGAGACCCTCAATTGGAGCAAGGACAGCACAATCCAAGCTGCCCTGTTTATTAGAGTCAAGACTTCCATCAACTGCGGTTTAATAAGAGAAAAAACAACGAGCCGAGTTACTAAATTTGGAGGAAGGATCACCTGGATACGCATGATAATGTACTGAGATTCATCAGACACGAGAATGATATGAAAGACACACCTGGTCCAAGTTCAAGGTGAGAGATTACATTAGTAGTGGCTGAGAGGAGATGATAAAAAAAAGGATGCTACATAAAACCTGAACTAACTGTCTGTCCCGGAGAGTGCTCGGAAAAAACGGCAGCATCAATCATTTGCTCAAATAGTAAAAAAAAAAATATATATATATATAGATATATATATATATTTATGCTTTCATCACCGGCGATCTGTTGAGGTGCTGTGAATGAGTGAGGTGTCTGTGCATAGATGCATATTCACATATTAATGCTCATGCTGTTATAGACATGTGGTTTATTTAAAAAATATTTGTTTAGTCATGGGACGTTACCTAGGTCAGAGGTTACTAGGACGAGGGGAGGGCCAGGTCGGCGCCACTCAGGCCATAGGTTTGTTTGGGGGCTTAAACTACCTACTGTATATAAGGGTTTGTCCTGCATAGGTCGGGAGAGTCTCTCATCATTCGGCCAGGAGCTCTCCAAGTAACGACGTACTTGCTACGATGCTGAACTTGTCGTAATAAACTTGTTATGCAACTAAGACAGTGTCGGAGGACTTTCTCTTCAAACATCTTCAACTGCATCACCATCGAATATACTACATGAGCGAAGCTGGAAGCGGCGTGTTAGTACAGATCTCACAAAGTGTCTGACTCTGACACCAAACAGAGGAAAACAGTCGATGATTACCTTCCGCAAACCTTGACCAAACAGCAGATCAGAAATTATTCATGTAAGTATCTTTAGATTCTCTAATTAAGCTGCGAGGATATGCCGCTCCATCTGCGGTAAACAAACAGTAAACCCTTTAGTGAAGCTCATCATACAGATATGCCAAATGAGCACTATGGCACCGGCACTACAGAATGCAGCACATGTACTATTAAGTCCTCTAACTCGCCAGACTCCTGTAAAAATCATCATAACTCACAACTTGTTGGCGCCGAGACGAAAAGCTTCAGTTACTGTATAATGCAAACCCGCCTGGAAGTGTTGGACCACGCCGTGATTTTATGAAATGATATTGAATAAAGGAAATTGTTTGTTTACTTAATGACTTGAGTTTGTATTTGTATCGTTTTTTTTTTTTTTGTGCCAATAAACCGAGCAATAATCGCGTCTGTGTACACGTGGAGAAAATTAAGCCGGGAGATGACTGTGTGTGTGTGTGTGTGTGTGTGTGTGTGTGTGTGTGTGTGTGTGTGTGTGTGTGTGCGTGTGCGTGTGTGAAATGGTGTGTGTCTTACTCGGGGTTGCTGTTGCCCAAACAATGAAGATAAAACCTCTCCCCCTCTCTCGGCAGATCGCTCTCAGGCACGATCTCAACGACTGGGGAATCTGTAAGTGGAAGACAAACACACACACACATTCACACACACACACACACACACACACACAAAATAGTTACATAACACAGGACTCATAAGCGTGCAGACATGGACACGGCGCCAATAGTCTCATTCATCTCTGTCTCCATCTACTCCCATCTGCATCCTGTAGGCGTCACCATCTCTCTGCCTCCCACAATGACATAACCCTCCTTACACAACGACGTCGTCGCTCTCCCTCGGCGATGCAGTGCCGTCGCCTCGTCCACAGGGTGGCGGCACAGACACAGGCTCCGACTCGGACTCTCCGTTTATATAGTTCCATTTCAGACGATAACCTGCTTTCTTTCTTATCTGCTCTGCACTCAACTCTGGGCAAGTGCACGAGCGGAGGGAAGGTTAAATTCCTGCGCGGTCATTATTATAGGTGGCTAATGCGAAATTACTGGAGCAGAGATCAAACTGCAAAAGGAGGGGGAGAAAATGTGCTTATAGTGCCCAATAAAAGAGACGAGCGAGGCAGAAATAAGAAAGAGCAGTTTCAACGTGCATCCGTCTCCCTCTCTCTTCCCCCTGAGTATCCTCCGCATCCTCCACCTCCACCTCTCCACCCCATTTCCCAGCTGACTCACACAACACCCGCAGAGCCTGCTCAGTCCTCTTGTCCCCGGGGGCGAGAGAGGGATGGTCGACGGCGCAGGTGATGAGGGCTTTGTCGTCGCTGCGGCTCACCTCCAGGGTGAGCTCGCTGGTCACGTTGTATGTGGGATTGTCTGGAACTGGCGTGACCACTTCTGGACGTCCTGAGGTGGAAAAAAAAAGAAAGAAAGAAGGGGGGACAAGAAAGGGAGGGTGGTCAGGAGGGAAGAGTCTGGACAAAAACACACAGCAGATGTGAACTAAAGAGAGGAAAAAGGTTCTTTTGCACCGATTAGGATGTGACGGTCTCATGTTGTAGAACTGTACAGAACAGCACTGACCCTCATTTGTTCCTATTAAATGAAAAATGCCTCCTCTGTGCAGTTACCTTGTGCCTCTGGGTGTTTTGTTCTGCTATCTATCACTATATGCCGCGTGCACTGTAGGTCTAAGACTGCATTCCCTCACATTTCTAAAGCAATATCACACATTTCCTCAAGTAAAAGGATCAATTCTTTCTGCTGACTCATTCAGGCGGGGGGAGGGATGTGTACAAATGTTTTATCCCCTAAAATGTGATCACGCAGAACCCGCGGGGCCGTGTTCTCCTCAAGGTTAGCAGATCTAACAGCAGGTGTGCAGTCAATTAGTGCCAGCATGTCGTATTAGTCAATTAGTGGAGCAACAGAAAATTAATAAACAGTAATTATTTAATGTTCTCATCAAGTTAAACTGCCACAAATCCACTTTTTTCTTTGTTTTTATCAGTTTTTTTGGACTGCCCTTCAGAAAAAGTGATTTGAAGATACCGTCTTCTGCTGTTTTCTGACATTTTAATCTATTCAAAGAAAAAAAAACTAATCTTCAGATGAGTCTGTGCTGAAAATAAACATCCTGAGTTTGTTCCACTTTCCAAACTCACTTTTCTATGAAGGTACAAATCAGAACTCCAGACTCAATTAAACATCCTCCCACGACATCTTTGTTCATGTAAAGAAAGATTACGTAATGCACACTGCGTGCTTACAGACCAGGCCTCGCCTGTGATGTTTCGTGCTGAAGGACACCAAAGGGACGAGAGAGGCTAAAAGATCTAATGTTGCTAAGTCCAGCTTTCTCTGGACTCGCTGTTGCTTAGGAGACGACTTGCATTTCACATGATGTAATCCATCACTGAAGGACCTGAGAGGCAACTACACCCAGAACAGAGCTTTATTTTTATTTTTTTTTTGCAAATAAAGTGAATCTACAGGCATCTTAACGGGCAAGCCTGTTGCGGTCATATTTTGTTATTTAGTAGGATAAAACAGACCTGCTTTTATGCTTTGTCTTATAAGTTATTATATGCATAGAATTTAATAGAGACACTTTCCGCTTCTGCTGCTGTTTCCCTTTCTTTCCTATATTTCTCATTTTTGGCACAACCCACACAGCAGTCTGTGCAGAATAAAAAGAAGAAGAACCGGGCCCGTGCAGGTAAGACTCAGCAGCAGCAGCCAGCAGAGTAAGACAAAGTATGAAAGCATAAACACATTGGAGACTGTCATCCGGAGATCGCACTCTATTGTAAGAGAGAAAATATCAAACCGGGTGGTCAGACCGTGAAAGTGGTTGGCTGAATCTTGGGGGGGAGTGGACCGGAACCTTATCACCTTCCCCGTGCATGGACCGACACACAAACGGCATGCACACGCAAGCACGAGCACATGTAGGTCAAGCTCATGAATAACATATACACAGAGGAGACGGAGATAGTGGCAGGGGAGCGGTTTGGGGAAACACACACTTGCTGGCATGTGCACGCAACACACCTTTTTTCTTTATCCTCAAACACACAGATATTACAAACCCTTCCTCCTCCTCTTCTTCCTCCTCTTCAAATACCGCTGAATCTAATGACATCTCTCTTTTTATTACCATAACCAGTCCTCTGACCCACGGAGAAAATTAGTTTACTTTCCAGGTGCATTTCAATAATCCCACGCCACTCAGGAGTCTTCTCATCACTCTCTCTTTCTCGGCAAACACGTACATCGCATTTATTAAAGATCCCCAAAAAGCAAAGCAGACTCAGAATAAAGATTTCCTGCTTGTTTACTTCGCCGGATCTCGTGTACAGTATTTCTGAGATCACACTATTCAGCTTTAATAAGTTTTTTTTTTAGGCCCAATGGGGTCACTGAACGGACTCGACTGCGTTCATTAAGGCCAAAAAACAACAAAAAAATGATACAGTCCATTTAAAGCGGTTTCTCCCAAGACAGTGGTGATGCACATTTATTCATAATTCACATTTCCTCAGCTCATTATTAGATAATCAGGGAAAGATTTGCATGTCAGCTGCTGCAAGCGGAGCAACAAGCAAAGCGGTAACAGGTTGTGTTACACTGGATTAGATACAAGCTGACAGATTCCACCTCTTAAAGGATCAGCTCGCACAGATTACACCCAAACGCAGATCGTGTTAGTTTCTTCTGAACATCCTTTAATTGCAGAGGCAGAGAACTTTACAGAAGTTGTAAGTGAGACCCTTTGATTGCGGTTAAGTATTTTGTGTCTTGACGCCAGAGAAGATGATCACCTTCCCTGCAGCTCTCTCATTGTTCTGATTTCCAGGCCCCCCTGCAATCCGACTGTTTTGTCTAACTCTCACCTCGCTCAGTTATAGAGTCATTTCCAGCAGCAGACAGCTGTTTTCAGCTCTGCTAAGCACACTGTACGCTGCCTGTCCGACACCGAACATCAGCCTGACACAGTTGGCGAACAAAGCAAGAGTACTTAGCAGCTCGAGAGCCGAATATTTCCCTCAGGAGCGAGCGAAGATTAAAACGGAGACGAAGGAGAAGGGCGGATGGTGGACTAAACTTCATCAGGTGGCTTGATAACTTCAGCATAGCAGCTTTACGAGGTGGAGGTGTTTGGTTTGCAGGCGGCTCCCGAGAGGCCAAAAACATCAGGCAGTGCTTTAATTTATGCAGTATAGGGAAGAAATCAAGTAGCTGGGTGGTGCATGGAGTATAAGTAGACTGTAGCACAGCATGGAGCAGATAATGTGATGCAGGGATGAGAGATAAAAATAAAGGTGTGAATAATGGAGGTTGATGAGTGTTAAATATAAAGCAAACGGAACATGAATTCAGACACATTCGCAGCACAGCATGGATGCATGCACGTTCAACAGGTGCGTTTAGTTTCATGTAAACCTGCTTAGAGAGCTGCTGCACCATCAAGTCAAATTATATTATAAGTTTATGATATCGTTGACTTGTTGCATGATTCGTTACTATTACAGTCCAGAAAAATACGAAATCATTACAAGAATGATCAAGATTTTAATCATTCAAAACAAATATCAATATTAAATTAGTAGGAATTACGTGCCGCATTCTCCTTCGTTAATATTTTAGCTCCGGTGTACTCCAGGCACCTGCTAAAATTTTCATGTGATGGCCGCACTTTTTTTATTAAAACTCCTACAAGGTGGCCAACCCGCACATCTTTGAGACTGAAGTTCCCTCAAGGTGGTGATGCCGATGCTGATGAGGCACGGGCGCCGCTGATGCTTCAACACTCAAGTGCACAATCCACCATAAAATAATCATATTAGGAGAATCAAACAACTGCATGCAGCAATTACTGAGTCCAGCATGTTTGGGGCCTTGAGATGTGACCACAGGGTTTAAGATTAGAGCTGAAACAATTAGTCAATTAATTGAATCGTGGATGGAACCAAAATCTTTTAGTCTAATAATGAGATGGAAAATGTTTTTATAATTGTCTGATAGCAGGGGGAGGAAGCTTTACATGCTTTTCATGCAAAATAACAAAATAAACAGTCACTCACATCGAAGGAAATGATTGATCTGTGTATAAAATGATCCATCCCAATGACATTTACTTTAAATCTTCTTATATACATAATAATATCTGGAATATATTCTGACAGTAAACGCAAACAGAGATTTATTCCAGTCAAACTTTTTTTTTTTTTTGCATTCTTTGCTGAGTCCGCACCCTCCCATCCACAACGACTGAATCAATTTGTCATTTCAAGACATTTATCAAGTCATCAAGCTGCGCTGCTTCTGCAAAAAAAAAAAAAGTTCTTCTTTGTTTCATATTATTATTAGAAGACAAAAGAAATCAAACCGAGGACCTTTTCAAGATGTGACATTCTCTGTCGGGCGGATAAAACAAAGTCGTCTAAAGTTTTTGGGCTAAGTTTTTTTTTTTTTATCAATAATGAAAGCGAGCAGAAGTTCAAGCTCCATTCCGGATCAAAAAATATCTTTTAAAAAAGGAACACTGCAGGGGAAAGGCAAACCGAACGAGCGAGTAAAACCTCGTTATTATTCAACAGCGTCGCCAAACCCGAACAAGGCGCTTAACCCCCCCAAAGCCAGTGAAGCAGCTCAGTCGCCAGAAGTAGAAGAAGACTCTGGTTCTACTTGGCATCTCTGAGGTGTGAAAACGTGTAACTGCGAATAGACGGCAGCAGCAGCAGCAGCGCACGGCTTAACACCGCTGTGCACGCTCAGCAAAAGCTCCCCCCTTGGATAAGAGGAGAGGTTTTAAGATAATCAAAACAGTCATCACTTTTAAGCTTTAATCAGATTAAGGACGGTGAAAGCGCTCGAGTCAAGATTTGAGCGTTCATATGAGGTCATCTAATTTGGAAAGAGGTTTAATTAGTCCTGTTACTGGATTACCAGGTGAACATTAGCTGCTGGGACATACTTTTGTCTTCCTACGTCTCTATCTGTCCCCGTGCTGGAGGTGACTAAGTGCATTTACACAATCAACTCGAGGGATAGTGAATCTCTGCTATTCTCTCCCGTTACTCCCTCCCTACATTCGAGATGTTAACACCAGAGCTCGGCCCGATACATCAGTTGGCTGATATGAAAATGATTTTCTCGTGGTAAATAATTCACACGAAATATGTGTGGTAATGTATTGGTGGGACTGAGGGAAGCACCACAGAGTAGAAGAGAAGAAGAAGAAGCAGCTCTCAGCAAAAGACGGTGGCTTATGTAACGTGTTGAAGAATATTTAATTAAATTATTCTTCCCATTGGTGCAAATTCATCGCATGATCCACTTAGAAAAGGGTCTGTGATTTTCCCCCTCTCTCTCTTAAAGTAAAAAAAATAATAATTAGTGTTTAGATTAGTCAGATATTGAACATACCTGACAACAACTGAACACTTGTGTTAATCAACTGTCAATCACCGCCTCCAGTTGTTCTTAATTTTAAATCACTGCACAGTCGAATGTTTGCTGGGGGGTTCTGGATGGTTGCTCAGCCAATTTAAAAACATAATTTTGAGCTTTGGGGAAAATGTATGGTAATTTTTTTCCGACTACTTCCTGAATAAACAATGTGATTAATCAAAAAAACAAACAGTGACAGATTAATCAATAATAAAACAAGAAGCTTCAGTTCCATCTCTCAAAGTGCCGTGATTGCGGCTGACACGAATCAGCTCCTCTTCTAAATGATCGGAGATGACGAATCCAGACTGTGAGAAGTGCTTATTCACATTATACTTCATTTTCAAACTCTTGTTTTATCTCACGTCCTGTTTCATACGTCGGAGCTACTTCTTGGCGGCAGTCTGGAATCTGCAAACGGCCGGTGTTATAAAATATAAATGATTATAAAGCAATTTCAGCGCCGTCATTGTGCAAAGCACTTTTTAACATTAAGAAGAAATTGCTGTACTTTTTTTTTTTTTTTTTTTACTTAAGTAGGAAATTTTAATGCTGGACTTTTTTTTTTCTCTCGACATTACGTCGCAGCTATTTTTAAGGACGTGAGCGCTTCTTCCGCCGTCTGTCTGGTTTCTCTAATGCCTCGTCGTCTCTGAGATTACATACGGACACACGCCCATGTACCCTTCGCCATCCGCCCCACGTCCTGCATTATGACAATTTGGGCCGGTATTCAGCCGGTATGGCCTTAAGTGCCACCATAAATCCCCATTATCCCCAATCCAATACATCGATGTCACTAAATGATCCATAGCCCTTTCACACAGTACAACTAATACAGTCTTCAAAGCTCTTAGCCTTTCATTCTTCTCAATTACCACTCCCTTTCCCGCACTCTCTCGCTCTCCCCATCCTCTCTCTCTCTCTCTCCCACCCTCCCCCCTTTCTCTCCCTATCTAAATCCTCTTTCCGGATTTCTCTCTCCGTTTCGTCAGCCCTTCCCTCCTTTTTTTCCTTCCCCCCTTTTCTCCTGTTGCGCTCTCTCCGGTCCCCATTTTCTTTTAAAAACTGGTCCCCCTTCGCTTCATCCTCTGCCCCCAGTCTGCGCTCCCACTCAGCCGCAAAGCCGTCTCGCTTCTTTTTCTGTGGTTTTCTTAATTCCCCCTTCTGCTCTCGTTCGCTCTGTCTCTCTCTCTCTCTCTCTTTCTCGCCTCTTTGCAGCTTCCATCACTCTCTCGCTCACATTCCCGCTCGTTCACCCTCCTCTCCCTCCCTCTGTTCTCTGTTTTCTCTGCAGCCCCTCGCTGTCACTTTCTTGCCATCTCTCTCTTTCACACACTCACACGCACACACACACACACACACACACACACACACACACACACACACACACACACACACACACACACACACACACACACACACACACACACACACACACACACACCACATCTGTGTCACCCTCATTCCCTTCTCTCTCTCTCTCTCTCTCCTGTTCCCTTCTTCACAATACTGTCAGTGAAGCTGTCAAAGAAGCGGTGGTGAGCAGCAGTCTATGGGCTCATCTTTCCAATACACACACACACACACACGCACACGCACACGCACACACACACACACACACGCGTAGACTACAAGTGCGTGAATGAGAAGCTGTAATAATAGCACGCTGACCCATAGTGCCCTGCTGCTATCTAGCCGGAGATGAGTGTGTGTGTGTGTGTGTGTGATTATCATCTGTCCATTACCAGTGTTTGTGTGTCAAACCTAAGGGGTGTGTGTGTGCGTGTGTGTGTGTGTCGTTCCAGCAGTGAGTGATTGGTGTTGTGTGGTGTCAGGACGGCTGGGCGAGGCCTCGAACACACCATCATTCACATCGAGTTGATCTCCCTCAAATCTCTCTCTGTCTGGCTCCATTTTTCTCTGTTCTCCCCTCGTCTTCTTCTTCTTTTTTTTTTTTTAAAGGATCAGTTCACCCAAATTACTAAACAGAACCAATGTCCCTGTTACTCTGGATGCAAACACACTTGGCGGACAACACAGTTGATTCAGCAACACCCTGGGTTACATTCAGTGACAGCATTTTGTGTTTATTTTGAACATTTAATGCCAAGGTTTTTTCAAAACGACGTATTTATGCAACATATTTGCATAGCAAAGGGGAGTATAATGGCGTATAATACATATCATATCCAAGCATTTGACTCAAGTAAGTACTAATCAGCCGAATAACAGTTGCATAATGTCTCCTGTGTCTCTAAAGGCCAAGTCAGAAAAACAACCCCGACAATGACATCAGGGTTATCTCCACATTTTAACAGAAAGCCTGCATCACTAACTCCGCTCCACAATGCTGGCTGCACCCATTATCACTCTGGTATTACGGGTACATTATGGTTTGTTTCATAATCGTCTTTGGCGATTCTAAGCCCGAGGATGCAGCGACGACGGCGTCCTTGCAGAATAGCGTCACTCCGGTCGTGAGGGAGCTCCGGCATTAAAAAATGGTTCAATCCCTGCAACAGCTTTTGGTTTGTTTACATTTATACCGTGAGCGACAAGGTTAGAGGAAGGGTAACCTGCCATTTTTTAAATTGCTAGATACGTGTTAGTTGTTGTTGTTGTTGTTTCCCGTAGCGACAGGGACTTAAATAGTCAGTCGACCTCCTCTGTGTGTTATAGAGGCTATGAACTTTATACATGGATCTATGGTTCGGTGTTTTTTTGGCGGTTTACCAATACTAAGGACTAAAAAGTCTGTTCCCTTGATGATGTATGTGCAATACTAACTTCCCAGAGTACGCCTTCATGGTACGGTAAAGGTTAGGGAGAGTTTGTGGTTCCACTGGGTGAGAGAGCAAACATTAATTTTAGGGTTGCGACGGAATACAAACTCTGGTCTCCCACACACCCACATCCAGCTCCTATAGCTGCACAGCTTTCATTTCCATCCTACCCAATAAAGGGCACACACTCTGGATGTAAATCACGACGTATAGAGATGTGCAATATAAACATAATTCCTGGGGATAGGACTGTTTCTTTTTTCTTTTTTTTAGCAGAGGTAGTTTCCTATTAAACCTGCTCAGAGTGAGGCCTGTGGAATATCCACATAATCAAAACATTGTTTCTTGGAAAGACATGTTGCTGCAGAATTTTTTTAATGAAACTTTTTCGACGCTGCGAGCGGGCACACGAAGGAAAAATTGCATTCACTTCCATTACGTCTCTGCAGAGACCTCGAGAGACGAATATCTCCAAACCCGGACAAATAAAAACTGAAATATCTGCGTGGCTGGATGCTATTTCAGGTGAGAGGGAAAATACATCTTTCCGTGTGTTGGGTGACCCTTTAAACAAAAATCCAATGTCTTTTAAAAAAGGAAAAATCTCCAGGCTCCCTCTCTCCCTCTGTCTCCCGTTTTTAGTTCAGCTGTAACAAAAAGAGCAGATAATCTGTCCTCAGGCAGGCGGCTCTCCCATCCCTCCTCCTCTCTTTGTAGCTCCAGTCCATTCTTTCGATTCATTTCAATCCATAATTATAGCAAACACTAACGCTGCCAAGGCATCACAAGACGGGCATTTTTTTTTTGCAGCACAAAGCCCGAGTGTAGCATTTTCCCATCAATAAATCATTATCATATTATATCATCGTATTATATTAGTATAATTACTGAATAAAAAGCCAGTGCAAAGACGATCCACCAGCCTGAACGCTGCAGTGTACACAGATTTGGCGGGACATCTGCTGGAGAGCTTTGCAAACAGACAGACAGAGGGCGTCGTTCTTCCAACACAAACAAAAACTTAAAGCTTATAGACTTTGTGGCAACGGCAGATGGTGGAGGGAGCAAAAGGGGCGACATAAACAACACTTCCAGCATGTTTATTCTGTTCGGTAAAGCGAAACAGACAACCTCTGACTGACGAAGCAACACAGAAGCAGGGAGGGAAAAACATGGTTGTAATTCAGAGGAACGCTACCACTGCCAATACCACTGGTGTGAGTCAGAGGCTGCCAATCGTCTCCTTCGTTTTCTAGTTTATCTGGAAGAAGAAAGCCGGTTAATTTGTCCTCTCATGGCATCCTCGCTACGCTCTCTCTCTGCCTCTCTCTTATTCCCTTCCCCTGCTCATTTCTCCTGTTTATCTGTAACAAAAGACCAGCCGGTCTGACCTCATGCAAAAAGCTCCCTCTATATCTCGCTTTCTCTGTTCGACCTCATCCCTTCATCCTCTCCTCCGCCCTGCCTTTTATTGCTGGATTCTGTCGTTATCCCCGGCTAGATCCGACCCACGCTATCTCTCGCTTTCTGTTGTGTCACTCCCAGTTGCAAGATATGTTGCAGCTCAGCGGATGACACACACACACACACACACGCACTGGCACAAAATACAAATAAAAGCAAACACATATTCAGTTTCTGGATACATGCGTGGACAAAAATATGCAGGATCAATGCACAAAGGAATGAGGAGAGGGGAAAAAAAGGACACAAACACACTCACAGCATGCTTCTGCACACACACACACACACACACACACACACACACACACACACACACACACACACACACACACACACACACACACACACACACACACACACACACACACACAATCAGCATGCCCTCGCACTTGCGCACACATCATATGCAGGGGCAGGTTTAGGACACACAGAGAGGCAGCAGGCGACGTGGCAAGGACACAATACGCACACAGCATGATCACACACACACAACCTATGTTCCCACACAGTCGAAAAACACACACCGACGCTCGTACGTGACGGATGCACACACATACACAACGCGCGTGCAAACACACACGCTTGCAAATCCAACCCGTACACACTGATTACTGCAGGATCACAACAGTTATTGTAAACCCACAAAGCACAAACCATATCCTTTGCATTCCTATGAGATATTCTCACGGCTACACACTCACACACACACACTGTCCTACACACACAACCACACCCATGTGATTCCTTACCACACACACAAACACACAAAGATCCAGCATGTACAAGCCAGAGTACATAAACAAGACACGTCCAGCACACATTCTTTGACCCCACAACGCACACACACACACTCACAAACACACACACACACTCACAAAGACACACACACTCTCCTCGTCTCTCACCTTCCAGCTCCTGGTTTCCTCGGTACCAGCGCAGCCTGGCGGGGGGTTTGCTGCCAGTACTGGTGCAGGTCAGGGTGACTTTGCCCCCCTCCGGCACTGGATTCTCAAAGCCCAAGATCTGAGGTTTACCGGGTACACCTAGAGAGAGAGAGAGAGAGAGAGAGAGAGAGAGAGAGAGAGAGAGAGAGAGAGAGAGTTATACTATTAGAAAACTTTTATGCCACAGGGCTCACCTTGTAGCCTGAAAAAGAAACAAAAAAAACACAGCCAGGGGTTGAGAGTCTCACAATGGCTGCAAATGTTTGCAAAGTTCAAATTGAAGAAATTATTCGGTCAATTCTGAAGGTTCTGATGGATGCAGGCCCAAAGAAAAAAATCTATGACAGCGGGCTCGCGATGATCTGCCCCCGAAAATGATTCAGAGTCATCGCAGAGCAGCTCAAACATCTGTGACGCTTCTCTTCACTCTGACCTTCTGGAAATATCAAACCTACACAAACCTGAAAAGCTCAATTCTTCTCAATTCGTATTTCCAGGCCGATTGATACACTCATGAAAACATACTTATATTCCATTTCTGCCATATTCTGCAAGAAGAGCCCCCTAATTACACTTTGGACCGGAAACATTACATTTTACGGCAAACTATATTTAATGTGAATTAGTTATTTCTTGCCAATAGCAGATGCTTACTGTAATAAGGTCGGCCTCAGATCTGAAGGAGCCGGCAGATTGGATGAAGGTATGTATTAGCGCTATCAAACGATGAGGTTTCCTGACATCCTGATCCGTTGCAAAGCGTTTCAACTGATTGCAAAATGCTACCAGCGATACATATTTCACTGGGAAACTCTTACTGCAACTCCACTTCTAAGTGCATAACGGGCTCTTGATGAATCCGAGCGATTGAAATGCTGACCACATTTGTACACATGACAGAAGCCGACTAAAGTCCAATACAGAGAGGAGCTATCCCCCCCAAAAAAGATTCAAATCCTTCATTTACTGAACATCCACAACTTGCAGCATGCATATTAAGTATTCCGATACATCCCGAAAGCTAAGACGGACATGGAAAAGCAATTAATAAGAACAATAATAATGCATTATCACTTTAAAATCAGCAGCATGAGGTCTGCATTAACTCTGACAGCTTTGGCATTTCCACAGTTCAAGTCAGTCCGGTAAATAATATTGTGCGACTGTTCGCTCTCAGTACTTCAGGTCAGTTCAAAATGTCAAGTAAATGAAAATTGGCTGGAATTATTAAATACGACTCCCAGAATTCATTAGTTAAAAGTCAAGCTGGGTGTTAGAATGAGTCAGTCAGACTAAATGTTGTTGTTTGTTCTCGGAGGGGGGGACACTGTGGCTTTGTGTGATCGCTGAGAGCGACGAGGTCGGATTCAAACCACCCGGACGCTCCCCTTGACAGCCAAACCAAAATTTTATGATACATCCTCCACTTAACCGGAGGTGTTCTTCCAGAATCCGGTCGGGTTAAAATAAGAAACACTTCTGCTTGATTACTATTCTAACTGTGAAGCGAGAGCAAACAAAAGCGTGAGAAGGAATCCACCCCGTCCGACTCTGCCAAATACTTCAGGACCGACTTCGCCATCGTGGTTCGAAGTCAAGAAGAGGGAGAGAGAGAGAGAAATGAAACTTTTCTCTTTCGTCCTCCATCTGGAGTCGTAGTGGGCGGCACTTTTCTCCAAGTGTTGGCGGACATTACTGTCATTCTGCCTTTAGAGGAATAATGAATTTTTCGGTTTCGCCGTGCTCCGCGCGCACACACACACACACACACACACACACACACAGCGCCGCCGCCTTGTGCATTAGAGGAGGAGAGAGAGTGATGGACAGAAAGAGAAGAGGCAGAGCTGAAAAAGAGAGGAAGGAAAAGATGGAGAGTGGACTGCAGGAGGAGCGATGCCAGGAGGGAAACTGCTGGATTTTCATTAACATTGAGGATTTTTTCTTATTATTGAAATTTCGCCAAATGTCACAATTTTCAGACCAGAAACTAGAAATGTTACAAAATATTTTGTCAGTATTCAGGGAGTGCGTATCTATTGTTACGACCAGATAAAGGGGTATGATAGGAAGTAACATAAAACCAGATTTTAAAGGTTATTAAACAAAAGTATTTTATTAAAAATGAAGGTTCAGATCGTTTTAAACAAAAGGAGGTGAGGAAAAATGGAACTAAGGGCGAGCGAGTGCTGAACAAACGAACAAACAAATACAACAAAAAGATAACTCTAAACAGAGCCTATGTTATCTAAGTAGCAAACAAAACGGGAAATTGAGGAAAGAAAACCCCTCAATAACTAACTTACTAAAACACATCAGAACCAGCACTTCTAAACTAAAGGGTCTAACCAGGGACGGACTGGGTCAAAAAATCGGCCCTGGCATTTTGGACCATAGCAGCCCACAACGCACAAACCTCTCGTGTGCCACAGGTGCGTTGTGCGCCCTAGCCTAACCGGCCCACATTGCCCATCTCTAAGCCCAAGAGTGTGTTTGGGGTGTGTGATCTACTCGTTAAATATATCAGGGTTCCCACGGGTGCTTGAATTCCTTGAAAACGCTTGAATTTCAATTCAGTGTTTTCAAGGTTGTGAAAACGCTTGAATTTTTTGTAAAGTGCTTGAAAATGCTTGAAATTTCACAATTAGTTAAAAATCAAAACAGTCAATCTACCACCATATGAAATAATGCTAATTAGACCCATATTATTATGCCATACAGCGGCACCGCTGCGCTTCCCATGACCATCATGGCAAACACAACTAGTAGGCTACCTATTTAAAGGTGCTGGAAAAATGGAAAAACTGGTGCTTGAAGGTGCTTGAAAAGTGCTTGAATTTGTTCATGAAAAAGGTGTGGGAACCCTGATATATATATATATATATATCGGGACTTGTCGGCCCAAATGCACGGTATGCCAGATTGCCAGTCCGTCTCTGGGTCTAACAGAAATCTTCTCAGGTGTAATCAGTAAATTCAACTAAACCAGTCCCAGACGAAATTAAACACAAAACCTCCACAGTTACGAAATACGAACAAACACGTATCAACAGATACGACTAAACTAGGCGAGCTCACGAACCACAATACACAAGTGAAGCTGCAACAATATCTATCTATCTATCTATCTATCTATCTATCTATCTATCTATCTATCTATCTATCTATCTATCTATCTATCTATCTATCTATCTATCTATCTATCTATCTATCTAATATTCAGATATAGATCGATGGATGTGAGGTGTCTCTATCTTGCCCACCCCCTGTCGACAGACACATAAGTAACAATATAAAGTGATGTGAACTAACCAAGGTGTACATCAAAAAAAATAAAAACGTGGTCAATTTTTAATGTAGCAGTATTTGATGTAGTGCACCGTGTGCGGAAGCCTCTCCGGCAGTAAAGTAGCATTGAATATTAATGAGGGAATAATACTGCACATATAGAATTGGTTTGGAGAAGCCCTGTTGAGACCTTTTGAGTCTACAAGGAGAATAAAAGAGAATAAAGCCATCATAAATTATTCTCTGCTTAGCTCAGGGAGGGAGGGAGAGCGGAGATGCACGCCACACACTTTGCACTAACAGACACATACAGGCGTTTAAATCTGACCACGCTCGGCAGTTGTGGCCTCGCGTGCGTCCGTCAAAACGTTGCGCACGTCAAAACAGGAATAAAACACACACAGACACACACGTCTGCCACTGTGCCAAAACTCTGTATCTTCTGGCTGATTTTCCCATAGGGGTCTGTGCGTTTTAGACATTTTACCATACATTTTTAATGGTTTGGCTCCCTCTCAGGGGTCATGAAATATTTATCGAACCCCCGAATACAGTGTCACAGCTGTCAATTACAGCGAATAAAAAAAAAAAATGCTTGAATCACAATTACTGCAAAAAATGAAGGAGTGGATCTCATGTTAACTTGAATTTAAAGAGGTGAAGCAGAGCCACCTTCACCCTCACTGTGACACACACGTTTCCCCCCTTCCCCAACCTTTTACACACAAATATGGCATTAACATTTCAGGCTCATGTTGTTGTCCGGAGCGACTATGCTGCACTGCCAAAAACATTTGAATAAATATTACTGTAACACGCTGATTTATTCGAGGATTCTTCCACAGCTGTTGACTGACAGACCCCTAAAAATGTGTGCGGGAACAAACCCCTGTGGCCTTTCAGTCACGGAGCCGGCGTTGTAAACACAAGCCACCCTGCCCCACCTTAAATTTGAAAATGTTTCAGCATCTCTCGTTGCCACTTAGTGCATTTTCCGAGGGAATTAGGCAGGAGCACTCTGCAGCAGCTCGGTTCTCATCCAACAATTTGTTGGCAGATTACGGCGTATTGAATTAGGAAAGTGGAAAGAGGAAATGACAAAAAACTAAGAAATAAAAAAATCGCTGAAACCTCCTCGGTATCACAAAAGAAGCTCGTGGTAGTGATATATTCCTTCGTCCATATCAGAAGGTATGCAAAATTAAAGTGATGGAAGTGATTGTTAATAAACGCGGATGTGGGCTTTTTTTTTTTTTTTTCCGTGATCAGCACAAAGAATGACTCAATTTCATTACGCTGCGATTTGAAAGTGGACCTGGATGCCCTGAAATCTTGGCTGTAAATCTGCTCACCCACCACAACCTCCCCAGGAATATCCCAGCAGCTGTCTCTCTGTCTCATGTAGACACTAAGTCTCCACTGTGGTCCAGCGGCCATTAGTTTAGTGCATTACAGCGTTTCTGCTTTATTCTCATCTTCAAGCAAAACCATGAAATGCGTCCAAGGATTAGCTGACACTGAGGAACAATAACAACTCGCCTCATAAAAATCAATACTTGAAAGAGTTTGTGGGGGGCTCCAAAACTGATTAGGCCAATATTCAATCAATAAACAGACCCAACCTACAGGATGCCCGCGATTTATTGCAAGCCGCAGGGAAGGTGTCACACGTAGGTAATAACATCCATCTCAAACAAGATGAGCGCAGCCGGTTTATCTCCACGCGAGAGCCATACGGGGTCATAACCTTACACAAAGGTTAACGCTATAAGCGGATCTGGATCGAATTGGATGAAGGCATCACGGGAAGGGAAGGCTATGAAGTCATAACATTACCATGATCTAGCACTTTTGCAGCCTTATCCACACACAAGAGACTAAACGTCAGGATGTATCTCCACCTTTGCTGCATTCGATATAAGCTTTACTTTCTAATAAGTCTTTCATACGTCCCCTAACTTTATGGAAGTGCAACACGAAGCCGCTGAAACCTTTAATATTTTTTTTTGCTCCGTGCCAACAAACCTCTCCTACAAGCAGCATGTCACACTTAAAATGGACATCCACAGGATCAAACTATATTTTGCTTGGAGAGAGGGTAAACTCTGCAGGGTAGGTCAGACTAGCACAATGCCACAGCGGTGCATCAAGGTGAATTCGAAGCACTCTTTCTATATATTTTTTTTCCCGCACGCAGCCTAAAATCGACTCGAAAAGTGCGGTAAAAATTGTTACAAACAACGTGACCGGTGACTGGCTGAGGATAGAATAAGAAAAGATGCCAAGATCTTTGAATCTTTCATTCAGATTTGTCACAATCCTACAGAGATTAAGATGGACTGCAGTCAAGCTGATCTGCGAGGCCGTCAGTCAGTCAAGACACGGCGAGGAGTGTGACGGCAAGAACGTCGTTCTGCATCATTACGCCTCGACGCATCGACGCAAACAAAGAGGAGCTTCTCAGAAAAAGCCTCTATGGGTAATAAAAATCTTACAGCGACTCTCACAGAACGGGATCTTTCAAGGACGGACAGGAAACTGGGAAGGTTAGAATTGATAGAATATAGGAGGAGTTTTACTAAAATTATGATGAAAAATGAAACAATTGATTTCGTCTTTCGTGTCAAGAACACAGACAACCCTCTTTAACACAGCTGCAGGAGACGCACAAACACTCGCACTTCTGTTCCCGGGGTTTATTTCTGGGCCTGAAAAAAGTTGCAACCTTTGTTTTCTGTTAACACCAACATGACAGATGTTCCTCCCCGATATGCACATTGTGTGAATATGTGCCGGGAATAAATACGTGTGTGTGTGTGTGTGTGTGTGTGTGTGTGTGACCCACCTAGCACGGTGACAGTGGCTCGGGCGGTGCGGACTGGCATCGTGAAGATGGAGCAGGTGTACTCGCCCTCGTCGGACAGCTGCACGTCGCTGATGGTGATGGAGAGCTCAGTGTGTGTCGAGCGGTGCAGCTGGATGCGGAGATCTCTCAGCGCTGAAGGAAAAAGGAAGGACACCGTATTAATAATTAGAAATGTGCATATATAATTGATCCGCCTTATGAATTATTTAAGGAGATTTAAGTTCAGGGTTCCCACACCTTTTTCATGAACAAATTCAAGCACTTTTCAAGCACCAGTTTTTCCATTATTCCAGCACCTTTAAATAGGTAGCCTACTAGTTGTGTTTGCCATGATGGTCATGGGAAGCCAGCGGTGCCACTGTATGGCATAATAATATGGGTCTAATTAGCATTATTTCATATGGTGGTAGATTGACTGTTTTGATTTTTAACTAATTGTGAATTGGCTTGTATTCTCAGCTTGTGAGCGGTGTATTGTGTAACTACCATAGCGCAGTAACAGTGAGCAACAGGTGTGGATAGTAGTCTACTGTTATTTCTCTGCAGAACACCAAGCGAGTATGATAACTGAGTTCTGCATGTAAAGGCATCGGATCAAGCGCGTAGCCGCTTAGGAAACATTTTTGTTTTCTCTTGGTTTATTGAGATAGACATCGCACAAATTTCAAGCATTTTCAAGCACTTCACAAAAAATTCAAGCATTTTCACAACCTTGAAAACACTGAATTGAAATTCAAGCATTTTCAAGGAATTCAAGCACCCGTGGGAACCCTGTAAGTTGCGTAAGGTATGCTTTTTTTTAAATTATCTATTAATCTATTTACTTATTCTGAGTTATTTTTTTTAAACTTTAGAAAGTAATTCGTTTCATTGTTCTGGTTTCAAGTTCTCATGAAGTTGAAGTGAAAGAAAGGAGGAGGAAGAGGGAGCAGAGTATAAGCAGAAAGTGGAAGGGACAAAAACAGTAGAGACAGAAAGAAGGAACAGTGGCAGAAAAGGTGAGGGGATGACAGAAAGAGTGTTGGAGGAGCGCTGTGCAGAGGTAGGGGAAGAAATGTAACGTGAGGATGTGAGGGTGACATAAAAGAACGGAGGTGACAGAGAGATGAGAAGGGAGAAGACCACGGAGAGGAAAAAAAAATCAGGTGAGGAAGGGAGGAAGATGTGAGACAGGAGGGTGAAAACAGGGACAGTGGGGAGGTAAAGGGTTGAAAGGAAGGGAAGAGGTGAGAGGATGGCGAAAAGAAAGGACTGAAAGTAGCGGGGAAGAGGGGGAGTTGTAGAGGGGAAGGATGCAGAGAAGGAAGGGAACGGTGAAGGTAGGGGACACAGATAAATGGATGTGAGGGGAGAATTTTAAAGTAGGGAAAGAAAGAATGAGAAGAAAAGGGGATGTAGAGAGGAAAACAAGGGAGGCGGGGTGGCGAGGGAAAGGAAGAAAGCATGTAGAGGAGGAGGGCGAGCGAGGACGGGGAGGGCAGAGGAAGAGGGGAAAGTAAGAAAGATGATGTGCAGAATTTAAATCATGGGAAAGAGAAAGGTAAAATGGAAAGGGGGAGGAGGAGGAGAGGGAGGGGGGAGAGGTGTTTGGAGAGAAAATGATGTAAGAGGGAGAGGAGGAGGAGGAGTGATGAAGATGAAGCGAGAGTGGAAGGGAAAAATAGCCGAGACGTGAGCGTGAACAAGGCGAAGAAAAGACAAAGAGGGGAGACGGGAAAAAGAAAAAAAAAACGAGCACGGGAGAGACCAAAGAAAGTGCGGAGAAAAAATAAAAAACAGGGGAAGCATAAATAGCGAGGAGAATAAGGGAGAGACGGTGAGGTGCGGGTGGAGGTGGAAGGAGTGAGGGAGAGGGGTGGGGGGGACATAAGAGAGACATAAATGGCTTTGTCATCAATGAGAAATCCAGCCATGAAAGCAGGAGAGAGAGAGAGAGAGAGAGCGACCGAGATAGATGGTGATGATGAAATGCTACGAAATAACCGCTCGTTTCCGTGATAGCGTTGACCTCTACGGCGTTTGTGCCGCCGCGTGATTGCTGTCTGTCTCTCCCTGCCTCCCTATCTGCCTGTCTATCTGGATGTTTATCCGTCTATCTCTCTCTCCGTCTCAATAAAGGCTTTTTTTTCCCCCAGCTTTGTTCTCACGCTCGCGCCATCATGCTGGATTGGCTTCCCCCCCCCACACACACACACAAATAATGACTTAATATGTAACATGACAGCCAGGCTACAAGAAGGCAGATACCTGCAACAACAACAACAACAACAACAACAACAAAACTAACTGCTGCGGTAAATGAAGCGAATATTCCGAAAGATCTCAAAGTTCCTGCGAGGCTATTTTGGTCTCGAGCTCTGAAGCACGAGCAGTTGAAGTACGAGATGAGTTAACAACTATATATTTAAGTCTCGCTGGTTGTACTAGAAGTAGACACATCCACGTGGGAGGCTGAAATGACACAAATGTGCAGGGAATCAGTGAGGATAAGTGGGCCCCCCTTTTAGTTGCTCACAGAAGCAATTCTATTGCTGTCTCCGAGAAACAGGTTGGAATTACAGTTCGATTCAAATTGTAGCTCTGCTGTAGATGGGTTCGTTAACAACATTGCAACCCTTTGTTTTCTTCTGGAAACGATGGGACAATCAAGTTTAGTGTTCGACCAGCAGCGCTGTATTTATAGCTAGCTACGTGCGTGCACATGGCCAGAATCTGAACCTGATGTAAGCCGGAGTGCGAGGATGTTGATCAGATTTCAGTCGAGCTGGTTTCAGCGTCCGTTTGAATAAAAACTGTTGAGTTTTGACGTTTGGCTCAGAGGTCACGAGATGATTTCAGCATACGGAGCGGACGCTTTTGTTTCATTAATAAAAGATGATGCTGAACAAGAAACAGAATCATTTTTTTCCAACGAGTTGGCATTGATTTTTGGATTCAGTCGCGAAAGCAACGACTTCACACCTTGAAATGTTTCCATTTCCAGACAGAAATAGTTGCTGTACAAGAAAAAAACAAACAAGCGACTACTTTGCTCAACATCCGAGAGAGGGGTTCATTAAAATGTGGCAAATTCACAGTTTAACTCATCTTCTTCTGTTACACCTGTGACCACGCCCGAGAGTGATGTCACAGTGTACTGACCACGCCCCAGGTACGCCGCTACATCACCGCAACCAGGTGAGAACTTCTAGCAGCTGGAGCTGGCAACATTTTAAATCAGTCTTAAGGAGAGCAATGTGTGTGTGTGTGTGTGTGTGTGTGTGTGCGTGCATACAGTGTGTTATGGTCACTGTCTGTTTTCATATTTCTTTTTCAGCTTCTCAGTATTGAGCCACATCTGTGTCTGTTTGTCTCCTCGTCTCTTTTGTCTTTCTTTCTGTCTCACTGTCACATCCCTGGCTCCCCGTCTCTCCATCTGTCTTCTCACCTGTCTGTCTCTATTGCACTCCCACGCACGCACACACACACACACACACGCACACACACACACGCACGCACACACACACTCTGTTTCTCTTGATATTTTTCAGTTATTTTATCCAACACTACTTTATCTTCATGCCTTATCACTAGGCAAGGTCACTGCATTTGTCTTCATGAGCTGTGTGTGTGTGTGTGTGTGTGTGTGTGTGTGTGTGTGTAGGGGTGTGTGTGTGTGAGGCATATGGTCACACACACACACATCCATCGATGCCCCCTGGACCCTGAGCTCAGATATCACTCTCCTTAATTCTTTTCCCCTCACTCTTGTTCTTCTTCTTTCTCTCTTACATCTCACCCATTTCTAATCTTCTCTGACTCCAGGCTTCTCTCTCTCCGTCTCTCTTTCTCTCACTTTTTCTCTTTTTTTTCCGGCTCTGCTCTTTTTTCATTATAAACAATGTATATTGCTCGCGAGCAGAGGTGTGATGGATTTTCAAAAACGATATGATATCCAGTTACGGGGGTGTATCGATCGGGAGAGAGGGGCCCTGAAAATTGTACATGTGCTTCGCGTTGTTTAGCCGCGATGTTGGCAACATAAATGGTCTGCCGATAGGTCACTCTCTGCCGTTTGGCCTCTGTTTCTTCAGTGATGGAATGTAATGAATTTCTGAGTATTGAGATCAAATTGATTAATGGATGAGAGGTATATATAAATATATAAATGTGTGTGTGTGTGTGTGTGTGTGTGTGTGGTAGGGTGGAGAAATGTAGCTGCAAACCCGTCCCGTTGGACGGAGTCCAACAGCGGTCCAATCTGGTCTTGGATGGACATAAAAAGTAATAGAGTTCACAAGTTCTGCCTTTTCTTTTTTTTTAACTTTTGGAGTTAGAGGTTTTGTCCCAGTCTTTCTCAAACAAATGCAGTCAGCATTTCTTCCAACAGGCAAAACTCTCCCCGGTTAAATTATCAGGACAAAATACGAGAAACTGCACGGGGGGGGAAATATACAGAGAAACTTTAGGGATTACGACTTTCAGCCACAATCAGCCGCGATGTCCTCCTTTATGTCCGAGACGTCTCTGCAGTCCCTATCCAGCAAAAGCACAACACGGCTCAAAAACAATCACAGTAAAGGAGGAAATATCTGCTCCTTCAATAAGTTTGTGTACATAAAAACTTAAGAGTCCCGTATATTACACTTTTCCGCTGTTTTATTTGAAGTTTTGATATCCAGCCAAGATATATTTGTGGCTTTAAGTACCAAAAACTCATCTCGGTGTAGTTTGTCCTCTCTATGCTTCCCTCTGGAGCTCTGGCAGGAACAGGGAGTGTTGCGTTTTGTCTTATTAATATTAATGAGACCTCTCTTCTGGTTGACACAGGGCAAAGCTGACCACAGGTAAGCCGACCCAGGCTGTGGACCCAGGAGGGCTGAACAGTTTAACCTTAGTTTAAAGACACAGTTTCTGAATATGTGCCGTGTACGTTTCTCCATGGATGAAACATTTCGATACCGTCTCAGCGTCTGGGTGATAAAATCATTTAAAAACTGAACTTTTGACCTTTAAAGAGAGAAGTTATCCGTGACTCCTGATGGGGAAGACGTACATTTGTGCAGGTTATGCATTTCTAAACAAAAATCTTATAAATCATGTCGTAGCTTCTCTTCAGCTCACCTTTATATTCTGTGTTAATTTTTGGACGAGTTCGCCAACCGCATCACGCTGCTCGTAACAACGGGGTATTTTGGAAATTGCTTGCAGTTTGCTGTAGTTGCTGTTTTGCGCCTCTGACTGTGTTTCTCCATGGCAACCTCGGCTGAGTCACTGCGTTTTTCAGCCATCTGCTAAAGCAGCCAGGAAAAAAAGTTGAAATATATTTTTAAGTGTTTTTCAGTAAATCTGTCTTGTTCCACAGCGGGCAAATTTAGAATATTGATAGGGAAATGTTCAGCGGAGAATTGTTTTAATTGCGTTTATCGACGGCACGTTTTCTTGCCGTCGATCCTGAACTTCAACAAATGTCGCAAACTTTTGGGTGAAACATGACGAACATCCGAAATAATAGCAGCCTTTTCTACATAAAGGCAAAGTCGATAACCAATTAAACGTATCATTAGGTGTTAATTTTGTGTCATTTACTGCAGGCAATTATATACGTTCACAAGTAAATTTCATGCTTCATTTCACACTTTGGAGGGAATTATTATTAAAATAGGAATTTATGGTGTGAATGAATGCTTGTGCAAACATCATCTCCTTCCACTTGTGAGAGTGTGAAGGGTTTTTAAGTGGTGTCAGGAGAGTTTTGAGCTTCGAGGAGATGCAGCATTTACGTGTGTTGATTACCCACCGAGTACAGGATCTGCTTATCAGCGCACAGACCATTTTGTACACTGAGTCTTCATGTTTCTGTTACTTATGTGTGTGTGTGACAGTGGTTCTTGTCCGCAGCTCAAACTCGAGATCCGATACTCCCCAAAGGTCCAGGTGTTGATCTGGTCGCAGCAGCTATTTTCAACTCTTCTTCCTCCGCCTCCCTCTCTTCCTCCGCCTCCCTCTCTTCCTCTTCTCACGCTCTTTCAACTTCAAAACATTCAGGATGTGGGGGATTTCTCGCACAACACATACCGAGCGCACATACATATATTCCTTTTGCCTTTTCCAACCGAGTTTCCACTCTGCCCCGTAAAAAAAACTCTCTCAAATTCAAATTTGCTTCATTGGCATGATACGGGAGAAGCCTGTGTTGCCAAAGCAAAGTACACAGAGCGTTACAGACCAATATTTTCATATTTCTGCCTCTCCCAGCTTCTGCGTCTCTTCGTCTTCCTCTCTGGCTCAACCCGAATCTGCATTTCACCTCTGCCTCCTCATTTTTTCCTGTTTCTCTCTGACTTCTCTCTTTCTTCTTCCATCTTCCCTGCTCCTCCTTCTCTCATCTCTCAAACATCTTTCTTTCTCTGTCTCTGTCTCTCATTTCATTTCACATTTTAGGCGTTTAGCAGACACTCGCATCCAAAAAAGACTTGCCTCCCTTTCCTCCTCGTCTCTCCTTCCCTCTCTCTCCCACACGTCCCCCCTCCATCCTCCCATCTGTTTCTGAATATTCTCTCCAGCTCCCTAATTAACCGTCCTTTCCGACAGCTGATCTGGGTTCAGTGACCACAGGCTTCCCTTGATCATCCCGTTCCCGCTGATCTGAGGGCGTCAATTGATCCTAGATCAGTGTGCCAACTATGAAAACGCTTGGTATAACACACACCTCTGTCTGTTTTTTTTTCTTCCGCCTCCTCCCTTCTCATTTTCTCTCAATCCACTTGTCTTTTCTTCCCCGAGCTTCATACAGAATTAAAAAATAATCATTTAGAAGCGGCGAGCCCGAGCGTATGCAAAATCGAGAGCGAGGTGAACCCAACTTTGCCCAGGGTGGTGCAAACCGAAGCAAGGAGGCATTAGTTCCAGTCGAAACTTGAGAGAGAGAGTCGCTCCCAACGGTGTATCGGCTTCGAGCTAACATGCCAATGAAATCCTGCCATGTAGTATTTACAGCAGAGGGAAAATGTCCATTGGGGATTTCTGGCAAATAACACTGACCGATGACACATCCTAAGAGCTAGATTACCTGGAGAAGACACATGCTCACGCTGGCTGCTCAGCCTGGTGCAAGGAGATTAGAGAGAAAGACACGACAGACTCGAATGTGTAATGCCGAAACATTTTCTCATATTTCCTCACCTTTATAGTAGAAAGAAGTCTGGGCAGGCAATTATCATAAACGCTGTCACTATCAGCCCGCTGCTTTCAGCCGCTTTTGCATGCCATCCCATTAACTCGGGCCGCTCATTTTTTGTAAGTCAAAGGATCAGACTAATGCAACGTAAAGCGGGAAATATTTTCACCCCCTCTCCCTGATGTCTTTTGGTGTCCTGTAGCGCTTTGATTTGATTGCCTCTTCCTCGCCTGTGCTGCAGCTTTCACTCTTTTCCGTTACACAGACCTCGGACAAGAGACGGGCTTAAAGCAAGTTAAGACATTTTGGGGAATGCGCTTATTTGCTTTGTTGTCAGGAGTTAGATGAGAAGATTGATAGCGGCTCTCATATCTGTCCATTAGATTTAAAGCTGGAAGCCTGAAAGCGGTTACTGAAGCAAGCAGCTTCCACCGCTCTGAAATAGGCAGTGACCTAAAGACAACAGGAAGTCGCTTCCACTTCAGTTTTCATATGCATGACACAAACAACATTATCGCAAAGCTCAGTCCCAACAGGACTTCACGATTTCTTTGTGTGATTTTTGCAAACAAAATGACGACATGATGATGATGGTGACATTTTCTCATTTTTTGCGAATAATTTTGCGCCTCTTTTTTTGTTGTTTTTTTTTCTTTACTTTCAAACCGTATCAAAAAGTGTAAACAGGCTTAATAAGACAAAAACATTATTTTCTGTAAGAATCTTAACACTGGGGCAGTCGGTAGCGTAGTGGGATAAGCGGCCGCCCCGTGTGTGGAGGGTGTAGTCCTCACTGAAGCTGGCCCTGGTCCGAATCCCGCATCGGATGGCTAATTTACTGCGTGTCTCCACCTCTGCTTCCTGTCTATCTTCAGCTGTACTATCATTAAAGGCATAAAAGGCCAAATAATATTCTTTTTTTTTAAGAATCTTAACATTAGTACTGGAGTGTAAAATAAAAAAATAGTTTTCCTCCGCTTGCATGTAAAATTGCTGGATATTGTTTTGCTCGGTCATTTGCCGATATATATGACGGCAGGTGGGACTTGTTAGTAGTTGCCATCACTTAGTAACATTCCCGTGGTGGTGTGTGAAAATGGCTGCACATGCGTGGTGTGTGTGTGTGTGTGTGTCAAACAGGTGGTGTGGAAGACACATCTATGGCAGAGCCAGTGGCCCCAGTGTCGTGGGGGAAGGGGCGGCATGTTTGGTTATTTTGCAATAACTGTGCGACATAGTAGGAAAAATTATCGAAAATATGCGGCATATTGCTGATTACACGGTATTCCACGCGATCTTTAAGTGTCCTTGCTCTTTCCGATGTCCATGCTGCTGGCTGCAGCTTCATTTCTTTTCTGTACGGGCACGGGAGCACTGTCCAACTCTCAGCAAGAAAGAAAATAAGTATATTTCCCCAACTGTCAAACTATTCCTCCAAAGGCTGAAGGACTTTGGGATCAGCTTGTGACAGAAAGTGAAAGAACTGCAGAATAACTGAAAGAAAAAAGCACGCCCGTTCCAGTGATGTGCTGGCTAGCAGGTAAACATCCCATGACAGGGAAGACTCACAAGTCTGATTGCACTTCTTCTATGTATCGACGCTTCAGCCCAAAGAAGGCAACAGTTGCAAAAAAACTGAATTGAATATAAAAAACATTGCAATATTTAGACTACAGTAGCAACGTATGCACGTCTGCACTGTTTTATGTCCGATTTAGCGGATCCTGTTTTCATTTCCACGGGTGGGAGGCAAAAGGCCAATATCTGCATCACACAGAGGATGTTTTTACATTTATTTACTTCATTAACCTCGAGAATAACTTAGATTCCTAACTGAATTCTTTGTATTCCCGTCCCTTTCTTCTCTCCTCTCGCCTGTCTTCCATTACACCGTAATTTTAAGGACACGTGAAAGAATATAGAGTTCAGACGATACAAAGAGAAAATGTAGGGGGGATGAAAAAAAACGTTCTTTTTTTAAGTGCTGGATTTCAAAAGTCTTCCCCGGCAGTCTTTCAGCCCTGTGATGGTTTGTTGTTAATATGTTCTCAAGAGAGCCTTCCCAGACACCAAAAAAACTTTGACTGATACGATGTGGATCAATAGTTTTTCAGAAAATGTCAAAAAACATTTCACGCCGTGCATTCGGAGTGCCATCTCGCGCGGCGTTTTGAGCAGCCGCTGTCAGTTTCTCTTGTTCTCTGAGCGCGCCGAGCCGGGATCTCACCATCAGTCCTGATATCTTTTTGTGCTCGTTTCACTTAAGACCGCTTAACGCCGAGCTCGGAGTGTTTTTAACGAAATGATTTACAAGTCGCAGTCATTTTTTTTATCACAGTTATAGCTGTGCATACTCAACATCCTCCCACTCGGCGAGAGCTTCTCCCGTCCACCACGGTTTGTAAATCACCAGAGATCCATTACCTTGTTAAATTGTACGGAGGCAGATAGCCTGTCCTGATATCTGCTGATATGTTTTTATGGAAAGAAAGGAAAGCGCATATGACAAATAAATAAAATTATGGGCAGGCTGAAAGCAAATACGCAGTTTTTTTTTCTTCTGCTGGTGAGGAAATTGTGAAATTGAGTATTTCTTCAGTATGTTTATTTTATTGTGTGCACACTGTGTAAAATATAATGGTACACCTCTCTGTAAACCAGACACACGTGTATAAGTCAGCCGTGTCTGGTTTTGTGACAATTTATGGAATGAAAACGCCATAAAATGTATATGGTCCTTGTGCATAAAGGAAGAGAAATGAGGGAAGCGTTATGTGTGGTGAGGGCACAGCTGGAAACATGATGTAGACTCCGGAGTCCAGGTGTTGCCGGGCGGATAAATTGTTGCTTTTGCCGTCTGATAACCTTGATTCAGTTCTCGAATCGTACAAAAAGATTTTTGAGAGTGTTTTTCCCCAAAGTTTTTTTTTTTAATCAGGAGCCAACCGACCAAAACAAATATCTTCATTCATCCTTATTTCTCCGGCTGAAAGTTAATCGTTACATAACAAGTTAATACACGGCATCCAATTTATGCCACTGTCTCATAACGGAGGAAAGTCATTGTTATATTATTATTATTATTTCCATGTGCATTTTCAGAGTCGGTGAAATTGTTTTCCGCGGTGGCGTCGGCAGTGAGCTGCTTGACCTCGCTGGTGGTGGGAAAGCGCAGCCCACCTCTGTGTGTGTAGTTTGCCAAGATGTATGTAAATTATGTAACAGGCATCATCTCTGCACAAACGGAGAAAACACATTAAGGCGCAAATAGATCTCATAAACAAATAGATTCTGGAGCATGCGGAGGGATGAAGATTTACAGTTTGGGTTTGGGTTTAATATAACTGGACCATTAGTTGATAGATTGCCTCATATATTAATTAGCTATATCTCGTATTCGGAGTTAATAGGACAGAATAAAATGCAACTTTATCATGTGGCAAAGTGGAAAAGTGTCTTTAACTCGGCAAAATGAAGATTAAAAGTGTGCAAGGACTTGGACAGGAGGTTGAAAATGTGAAATATTTAATGCATAAAACAATACAGAGCTAGAAAAAAAAGAAAAAAGTAGAGGATGAATTGATTAATAGGTCGATAGAAACTTAATTGGCAGTTGTTTCAGTTGTTTTCATCATTTTAACTTCATTTTCCTGCTTTCGGTCGATCTTATGGCACCATAAACTAAATATTTTTTTGCCTCCCGGGCTTTTGGTCGAGGAGGATGATGTCACGTCATGCTCCGGCAAACTGATGTAACGATTTCATTATTTTATGATGCAGACAAAATGACCAATTGAGGAGATGATCAAAGGTCAGCGTCTCGGAGAGACGGGATAAAGCGTGACGACTGTCAGGAGGCTGCTGGCGTCTGTCTCTTTAGCACGCTCAGAGTTTTCCAGGACTATTTCTGCGACTTAATTCGACTCTGCTAAAAGCCAGACATTCAAATGTAATGTCCTTGTTTGTTCCCCCTTGTCTCCGTCTTGATTTCTGTGTTTTGCTTTGTTTTGATTGCTCCGCCTGTCTTTATCTCCCTCATGTCCGTCTTTGTCTCAGTGTCTCTCTCGCTCTTTCCTCGTCCACTCACATTAATGTAAGAACCCATCTGCTTTCATGCTTTCAGCGGCACTGGGTCTTTATTTTTTTTCCTCTCCAGGGTATCTGTGATTCCTTAAAAGGGTCTTAAAATAAATTATCTAGAAATAAGTCCTTAAAATCTATTAAAATATCCGGTATTGGCTGCAGCTATCAGATCATTTTTCACCATGGAACGGTTCCAGTTGCTCCAAACGTTCACGCTCAGATTAATACAGGATAGGATTAGCTGTACATTTTTCATTGTATCTCCTTTAATAAACACAACTGGGCTTTGTGTCCCTTAACAATTAATTTCCTGTTTTTGCTTTATCTTTATCTGCGACGTTATAGTTGCAGAACTCTCATTAGCTCTGCTTCACTGGAACCAGGCTGGTTTTACAAAAATTGTTCCTTTACTTTGTTTCTTTTTTTGTAATTCTGTTGTTTTATTTACTTCCATGTCACTTTAAATGTGTGTGGCATCTCATATGTGCAAAGCAGGGTCAAATTAAACTCATATCAAGCGTTCCTCGGCTTGAATAATGATAAAAGTCCGTCGCGGAGAATCAGATTGAGTTGTGATGTGACCTTCTCATTACGTAACATCAACATCAACATTTCATACATCGCGGCGTCGGCTTTGATTCATCGTCACGTTATTTATTTCCTTTTTTTCATAAATGAAATCCAAGGTCTGTTCCACCTGTATCCACAGTGTCGCATTTTTACATTCTTACAATGTCGCGTCTCCCACTCGGTTTCCGTACTCTCTATTTATTTTCTTCACCACATCCTCCTTTTTTTTAGTGTTCCTCTCTCTTTCCTGTCTTCCTGGCATCTGAATCCTCCATCTCTGATCTCGTACAGTTTTCCTCTCTGCAGTGTGACTGCCGTCACTGCGAGGAGCTGTCACTCATCATTTTCTCCTTCTTCTTCTCCCATCTCTCATCATGCTGTTCGTCCATCCTTCGCTCCCTCCCTCCCTCCCTCTCTCCCCCTCGTTCCCTCCGCCAATCCATTTCTGTCGAGCCTCGACTCTCTAAAGTCTGGTGCATGCTGTGCAGAGTTGGAACGTGGCGCTGAGGAGTCCTGATTTTCTTCTCCCCTCTCTCATCTCGTCTCTCTTATTCTTTTTCCCCTTAACATGCTTGTTCTTGTACATCCTTCCTCTTCTCCTTCCTCTCATCCCTCCATCTCTTGCTGTATCAGCTCTGGAGCACACAGTTTGCGCTTTGCTGTTCGGGCCAACTGCATAGATGACTTGCTGCTTTGTCTCTATCTATCATTTCCAAAGTGGAAAGCACTGACGAATTTCCAGCCACTGTTTTTTCCCCGCTGCATCCTGCCTCACTTTTTATATCCCATCAGTCTTTTATTTTACTAAATCGCTCTGTCCGTTCCTCGCCTTTCCTCTTCTTGGCTGGACAATTACAGTAAGATACAGATGGAGGGTCATGTGTGGGAGATGGCACAGTTCCATATCAACCCTAACGGGGCAGAACTGTTTTAAAGAAAATGACAAATCGCGTTAAAACTGCTTTGGAAGCCGTTCATCAAAATGATACTTTTGTCTGAACATTGATTTTCTGGCCCACAATTTTATCATTTCCAGCAGCAACATGTGGTTTAATTTCAGCAACCTGTTCACCTCCGATAAACCCACTGCACAGCAGACGGACAAACTGAGCAACTAGCTGGTGATTAGTGGCACATATAATAGCCAAAGTCAGATATTTCGCTAAGGGGTCGGTGGAGACCAAAGTGGAGCTACTTGAAAGAATCTTCAAATGAATGCTAACATCGCTCCGCTGCACTGCGAAAAGACTTTTTGGTTTACAGCTTGTTAGACTGCCCCCAAGTGGCCAAAAAAAAATTCTGTTTAAGCAAGTACTGTATCTTTTCAGCCATGTGGCAGCTGCATATGCACGACCGTGGACGACTTCAGAAGTTTCATCTTGACATTCTTCCCGTTGACTCTTATTACTGTCAGAAATGTCTCTTCTCCTTCCTGTCCATCTTCCTCCAAAGGTTGTTGCCTTCACCTCACAGCTCTTCTCTTCCTACCTATCACTGTTTTTTATCCGTCCTACTGTACTGCTCTTTTTTTTCAATCTCATCTCTCCACAAAAGACAAGATCTCCGGGTCTCTCTCCTTCTTTCTCTCTCTCTTTCCATCTGAGCTCCCATCATCCGCATCTCCCCCTATCTGTCTCTCAACTCTCTGCTTCCCAAAGTACAGCAGCATCTGCTGTGCATATTGGACCACTGCAGTGAGGAGTTTCTGCTCCATCTATCCCTCCCCCTTATTTCCTCCTCCTCTTCCTTCTCCTCCGCCTCCTCCTTCAATACTCTTCTCAATTCCCTCCAAAGTAGAGCTCGGCCTTTAAGTGTTCTATCATTGCAGAGAAGAGCCTCACTTTCTCTCTCTCTCTCTCTTTCTCCTCTCGTCTGTAGTCAAGCTCCATCTGGAGAAAAGACTTGCAGATCTCTCCATTCCTCCTTCCCTCCCTCCCTCTCTCTCTCTCTCGCCTCTCTGTTCTCCAAATTGTCTGTTGCAGAGAAATGTTGGCCCCTCTGAAAATAAAAACTTCTGGGCCTGTACCCGTCCATTCTCTCGCCATTCTTAACTCCAGTCAAGTGTTGTATCAGTGCACAAGGGACTTTGCCTCTAACTCTCCAACTCTCCCATCCCTCCATCCATCTGCACCATGCTCTCTCCTCCTTTCACTCCCGAGTATCAAGTCTGTTGTGTGATGCCGAACAACGGACTACCAAAAGTTTGAACTCATCAGACTTGAAGTTTTCTTTAAAATCATTTGACTTTACTTCTCAGTTTAGGGAATTTTCATTTTTCATTCATCGCGTCAAATAAAAAAGAAAACGTCTTTTTTTTTGCAATCACAGCATCGTCGCGTCCCCTTCTTTATACTCAAACCGACCGCTGTGCACGCTCCCTTTCACTCCCCGACAATGTTTTGAACCGCGGGTTTGAGCCAACGCAGTCGAAAGTAATCATTAGCACCAAAAACTCCATATTTATAATGTCAGTCCTTATTTACAGTGTCATTTTTTTTCTCCCCCGCCACTAGTCATCCCACTTTTTTATTTTTTATTTCTTTAAAATACAGGGTGTGTTGTGTGTGATGTTGTCGGACCCCGGCGCCAAAGAGTGGAAAGTCTTTTCTTTTCAAAAAATATCATTTTAAAGTCGGGCCGGCCTCAATTTGTACAAAATGGATTATTAAAAAGCAGAGACAGGTTTTCTCTGTAAAAAAAAAAAAGTTGCTGTTTGAATTGCAGACTTTAGCCCATCAGATGTTGAGGTTTGTTTTTGTCCCCTGTTATATTTGTAGCACTTATCGAGCACTGTATGTGATATTACAATAACGGGTTTGCTATCTCAGATTCCCTGATGTCTTTGTTTGGGGCTTTTTTTTTTCTTTCTCTTGAACAAAGCATTTGATCCACTGTGTACAAAGTAATTATTAGCGGCTTGTTCGGCAAAGATGCAGTAGCAAACATCTTTATTGCAGCCCTGTCTCCTAAAAGTTCGTACGGAACTAGTACGCCTGAGCAAATATGTTCAGGAGAAGAGTAAAGCCTCTCTGATTGAGTTTTTTTATCGGCATAGACCGCGGTCACTAGTTATTCCGTGTACTTTGGGGAGATCAGATCTCAAAAAGTGTAAAATAGATGCAAAAAAGATGCATTCAAGAATAAATAAATACCTGTTCATCAACTTACATCCCAGCCAGATGGTGAAAAGGTGTTAACGCGTGCAGAAGTTCACACCGAGCTGTTAGAGCATTTATCTGAGCCCTAATTGGCTCTTCCACTTAATGATGTGTGTAGGTGAGAGAGTGCCGATTCGAACAGTGCGGGGCGAGGGAAGGGTGTGAATGAAATGGATATGATTCACTCACATGTGTTGTGTTAGCTTACTGATGTTTTTTTTTCTTTTTTTAAATCTTCCTATCTGTTATATCCAGCTGTCAAATGGTGTAACTAAATTCAAAATGCAGAAGTTTTTTTTTTCTTTCTTTCTCGATATGCATGTAGCCTTGGAAACCGGAAGAAAAAAACGGATCGCAGGCCGACAGGCGTGCATATATGTGGGCATGTATGCATAAAACATCTCGGTGGTAGAGACGTGTCACCCTTTCTGAACTGTAAAAACCGTTACCGAGGTGCAAATTAGTCACATTTGGATGTATCTGCAGGACGCAGGGTCTCGACAGTGACACCCCTTCCTCCCTCTCACCTCTCTTCGCTCCAAAGTACAGGGTCTGCTGTGCGGTGTTGGACCATTGCAGCGAGGAGTTGTCGCTCTCGGCCACCCGGCAGGTCAGTGTCACCGTGCCCCCCACGGACACCGTCTCATCTGTGGTCACTGGCTGCAAGGGGTCGTCGTCTAGGTAATGGGAGAGAGAGAGAGAGAAATTTATCAAGACAGAGCGATACAGAGACGGCAGAGACAAGTCAGAGAGTGCTCATATGAAAATACAAGCAAAAATAGTAGCGCACACCAACACACAAATCAGATAAACCCACAAAATGCATTACTGGCCTCGCTCTCTCTCTTTCTCTCTATCTACCCCCGCCCATCTCTTTCTCTGCTTGTCAGATTATCTATATATCTCTATCTGTCTTTCTGGAAGCAAAGACACAATGCGCGCACACACGCACACACACGGACATGCTGTCAGAGGGACAAAAAAAAGCAGACAAATGGCTATCTGGTTGTATGTCTGCGAGGCCAATGTAAGAGCGATGAGTCAGTAGCAGCCCTGGCATCCAGAGACTGTGCAGGACCTGTGGGACCGGCCAAGATGAAGAGACAGTGGCTCTCGGCAGGTCAAAGCAACAACCAGAGCCACTGTCTCATGCCTCTAATGTCTTTGTAACCCTCTTTTGTCAATATCTGTGTCAGTTTTTTTAAACACCATGCATATGTATCGGGCCCGGTTACAGAACAAGCTCAAATGGGACAGGCATTATGGAAATGAGCAGGTCAGAGGGAAAGAGAGAAAAAAAAAAAAGAATACAAATGACACGGTATAATGAAGGGGATTCTAGAGGCTGGAGCTGGAGCTCGAAACACCACAAAAACCACTGAACGGTGAACTGTCGGGGTGTGTAACGGTATTCAAATTGGCTCAAATTATGGTATTTAACAGCACTCCCTTGATAACGGGTGATGGTGCAGGCTAATTCCGCTCTTTGCATTCAGCGAGGGCGGCAGACGATTACGTGAATCAGAACAAGGGATGTATGCTAAAACACGCGAGCCCCTCGTTATGGTAAGTCATGCCCACTATTTGTTTTTTGTTGCCATGTTATCTCAGCTTTGGCGCCATGCTCGGCCACGCTTCTCGCTTCCCTCCCGTTCCCTTCCTCTTCCTACTCGCTTCTGAAACGTGCCAGCGCTCGCTCAACCTAATCTCGAAGCAAAAACAAAAAAAAATATGGCATAATTGACGACAAGACCAAGCCGACAGAGGGAACATCTCATAAGAAGATATGCCTCAAAGCGGTCCCCTCACCCCTGGAAATATGGCGTGTATAAATAGTTTAATTGGAACCAAATTGTCAAGCGGGAGACAGGTTTATATGCGGCGTGGAGCGTTATCACATCCTTGCACCGGCGGTGGAATTGATTTTTTTTTTTTCCTCTTTCTGCAGGAAGAACATCTGCTTAAGTGCGCTTCGGCGGAACTCCCATCAAGACATGAAAGAGGAGGAGGGAGAGGATGCAAAATAACTTTGTATCAAAAACACACATTTGCGGCGCGTGAGATGAGAGCAGGGTTAGGCGGCGACTTATGGGCATCTTTTTTAGTTCGGCGTCTCAGAGAAGTTATTAGGAAAGAAAAGAAAACCCTCGGGTTTGCCTCTGGGAGGATTCAGAGGCACAACAGGTCTTAACGCACAGCCGTCGCATGCCAGGATTCAAACAGCGCTTAGCGCTTTCGTGTCTGAGCAAAGACTTTGCTCTCTGCGGTGTGTTACTGCAAGCCCTGACCTTGTGGTTAGTTTATCTAAGCGCCGTGATGGTTGAGGGCTGGACGTGTGGTCAAGTGCACCACAGATTAGTGTCTCCTTTAATAGCGTCTTGTGCTAATTCTTGTGGCTGATCGCAAGAGCTCCTCGACTTGGCATGAACACTTTGGGTAAATTGGCTGTCCCAGTGCATCGCTCGTCAAAGCAACCACAACCAGCTCTGACAAGTTAGCCCAACTCGTGTCCTATCTTTGGCTGCGGCGGCGTGTTGGCATCTCTGACCAGGAGCGACCCGTGTTTGAGGCTCGGAGTGACATTTGTGCTGGTAAAACATTTCTCGGTGGTCAATTAGAGGCTCTTCAGCGATGAGCAGAATGTGAGGAGATATCTGCCTCTAAAGTGGACACATTTTCCAAAAACTATGCAGATAAAAATATTTATCCTTCTCTGTGTCATTTGAAATATCTCTAAATAAAAAATCCACACTACACATGTAGCATGACCTGCTTTTCCCCACCATGCAGTCAAACGTTTCCAGAGTAAAATAACAAAATCTGTCATGCTTCTTATGGCTACAACATTATAGTAAAGGAGAAACTTGTAAATTAGGCATAAAAATTGTAGAAATTCTTCAAGATTCAGCCTGAAATATTAGGATTCCTCGGAATCTATGGACTAAAAACTGAAAACTGCAGATTAAATAAAGTTTGCGGGCTAGAACAAAGCCTCCCCTTGTAATAAATAGCAGCCCGTCAATAGGCAGAGGAAAGATGAAGAGGTTAAACTCCATAAATCTGATCCATAAATGTCATTTCTACACATTTGTTTGCCTT
This sequence comes from Collichthys lucidus, assembly GCA_004119915.2. Taxonomy (NCBI): domain Eukaryota; kingdom Metazoa; phylum Chordata; class Actinopteri; family Sciaenidae; genus Collichthys; species Collichthys lucidus. The sequence goes on from CM014089.1 coordinate 8,422,064, forward strand.
CTTGTTATTACATCTATATTTCAAACGATTGATCTGGAGGCCTGAAGGTTGGAGAAGTGAGAAGATGTCTGCAGAATTATCTCCATGGGCTGGAGGGGCAAATGTGAAAAATACAAAAAAGGCAGCGCTTGTAGCTTTATTACCACTGCTGGAGTGTCTTTCACGCTTTTCAGCCGCGGAACGGCAGCGGAGCGAGCCGGACGTATTCACGCGAGATCAAGCGAGAATCCTGGACGTACCCGAGACCCCGCGATAAACAGTATATAAAGAAAACAACAACAAACAGCTGACTTTGCTTCTCCGACGTGGAGGAGATTATAAAAAGCATCTGTTGTGTCATAAATGATTGTGTGTTGTTCCACTTCAACAATCAGTCTCTCATCGTCCATGTTGAGACCCTTTGATCGATCTTTGATCACCTGGTGCCACCGGTCATGACGCAACGTTGATGTGAAGTTGTAAAAAGCTACATGAACTGCGTATTGTGTTTTATTTTGAAAGGGGGCGGAAGTTTATTACGTTGATTCTGTGTCGGGTTTCCTGTCTGGTGCGCGGTGCTCTGTTGAAATTTACGAGGTTCAGCCACCGGCTCGCGGTAAAAATAGAAATGCAACGGAAAGCTGAGCCGCGGCCGGTGTGAGTGCTCTCATTGACTAGACTGGCTTCTATTTGCTACGGTGACCGCGGCGGTACCGTGCCGCTTCCGTTCCGCGTCCGGTGTGAGTTGGCCTTTTGAGCAAGGCTTTTAATCCTCATGCTACTCCAGGGGAGCCGACAGATTGCAACGCAGTTTCCAAAAAGTTTCTACGTCAATTAATGCAAGCTAATAAACAAAGGTTAATCTCACTCTTACCAAGCATACGGTCTAAATATTCTAATAATAATTACTCTTAAATCCGAAGCTCCGCTAATGCATACAAATCACTTGACAGGCCGTACGGTATACGAGCACGGCAGCCACCTTGTTAGCGCTATCGGTCAAATATTAATCTCGGATAAGTTTGTTTTTTTATTTAGTTGGAGCGACAGTGTGGGCAGAATCAATCCTTTAGCAATATTTCAAATCAACGCGAGCACAGTCCTTCGACGGCGGGACGGGCGGGGTTCGCTGCAGCGGGGCATTAAGACGGGCGCCAGAGAGATTACTATTTGAAATAAGATAAAACATTCCGTGGTCGGCGAATTTAATTACACAGACTAACCGCCCTGATGGAACGCCCAACCCATCCGCGGGGTTCAAACTCATTTACACACAAACAGCAACAGGCTCGCAGCCAACGTGACCCCTGTAAGCCTCACATACAGCCGGTCCCTTTAGCTTTGAAGCTACTTAAGTGCAGATTTAAAGTGTGTGTGTGTGTGTGTGGGGGGGGGGGAGTTCAGCCAGAGTTTAAACAGTTAAGTCAGGCTAAACACCGGGGCTGCAAAAAAAAAATCTATCTATCTTTAGCAGACGTTAAGTTAAACACTGTGGCATGCTTTTCTTTCTTCATTCCTCACATCCACTCACTCCCTCCCTCCCTCCGCCGCCCACCTGAAGCTATAAGCCCGAGGAAGACACGGGTATTTAAAGCAACACAATTTACACTTTCCCGCAGTGGCAACAAGGTGAGAGAAAACGGAGAGGTAGAAGGCTGACTGGGATATCAAGTCGAGGGAGGGAGGGAGGGAGGGATGAGCGTGAGAGGGAAAGATGGATGGATAAGGGTATGTAGAGGAGGGCGGGTGATAAAAACAAGGCGGGAAACAGTGAAACAGTGTGTGTGCGTGAAAAAAAAAAACAGGAGTGTGGGGAAAGAAGAAGCCGAGGCGAGACAACAGAGGAAGTGCGAAGAGCTCGAGGGCCCTCCAATGATGACAGAACAAAAGCGAGGAGGAACAGTTTCAACGTTTCTTCTTTTTGAAAATAGGCTCGTTCATTTCCTCTCTGAGACTCCTGAGACGAGACGATCGATATCCATCTCATGTCTATGCATTACATAAAGAGCTGCAGCCAGGATGCGCTCGGCCTAGCATAAAGATTGGATGCAGGTGGCGCAACACGCCGACCCCGAGCGCTCGCTATTAGGAGCTTCCTCCAGCATCGGGAAGCGAACAAACAAAACACTGCGTCTCGTTAGTTTATTTGCAACACAAACAAATGTAAAAATGGCAATTTGTGGCTTCAAGCGGAATAACATGCTGTAACTGGAGTTTCTAATAACAGAGGCTGCAAATTATCTTCAGTCAGATTGGGTCGAGTGCGTCCCGTTTTTTTTTTTTGTTTCTGGTCTCCGACGTGTGTGTGTGTGTGTGTGTGTGTGTGTGTGTGTGTGTGTGATTATGTGGAGTACCGATTGAATACCTGGCCACGAGCTGCTCGTTAGCCTGCTCTTTCTGTGTCCCCCTCTGTGCTTGGTTCTAATTATCTTCAGATTTCTTCAGGATCTGTTTTTTTTTTTTTCTTGATTTGAAAATGTATGTAAGCACATAGGGTGCGTTCTGTTTTGCACTAATTTGCGAGGCATCTAGCTGCTGTACTATAAGAAGCCAGAGACCGGATGCACTTCCTGGAAGAACTGTAATGATTAGTCGATTTTTCGATAGTTTAAGCCAGGGATCCCCAAACTTTTTTCGGTGCGGGCCACATCAACTTGCCTTTCTGTGATGGGGGGCCGGGGTCAGTCTATAACTGAAAGGATATCAGTCCCACCAGGATTTCACATGGCCTTTTTCGAAATAGTTGTGGCCTAAAATCCCTGATGTTGCATGAGGTTTTCAGAAAAATTGCGGTGAAAGTTGCGGAGCTTTTTACATTTTTGTTGCGATTTTGTTACGGGAGGAAGTGAGAGTTGCGATAAGTTCCGATTCGACAGTCGCAGAGAGGGCGAAAGGGCGCAGCGAGCACTAAGTCCACGGACCCGGGAAGTGGTGAGGTCCGGGCAGGAGGAGCTGTAAAGCTCGCAGCCAGTCGTGGCGCACTGCCGAGGAAGAATTGAGTCCGGTGGAGGCCAGCCAGCACCGGGGAGAGGTCCCACAAGGGGACCGGGCAGACTGGGCGGAAGTTGATCACGAGCAAAGTCACGTCGGAATATACCATTGTGTGAGGGGATTGAAAAGTAGCTAGTACTGTAAATTGTGGGATTGTTTGGGGTCGTTAAGTGGGCCACTCTAATTGTTTAGGCGGGCCGGATGTGGCCCGCGGGCCGTAGTTTGCAGACTGCTGGTTTAAGCCATAAGTGCCCAAAATGTTCTCAAATATGAGAAACTGTTGCTCTTTCCTGGTCTTACAGTATTAAAAAAGCACCAAAGGGGTCAATCAGGAAGACTGGATGACTTTGCAAAGTCTTAAAAATGATCCATTCATTTCAATTTCTCAATAAAACGCACCGCTATCCCTGATTTGTCCGCTCGGGATTGTACTGGAGGGACAGAAATGAGTTAAAGATTAGTTTGCACCGGTCCAGTCTTTAAGCTAAGCTAGGCTAATTCCTAAATCCCGTCTCCGGCTCGGTACCGAACAAACAGACATAGGATTGATATTGATCTTCTCATCTCCCCCTCAAGGCCAAAGCACATAAGCATATTTCCTAAAACACTGAACTATTGCTTTAGTACAAATAGCTTCCCCTGGTTTCTCTCCACTAAAAATAACAAACGGTGAAAAATTCAAACCACCTTGGCTCCACGTTCACCCCCCTCTCTTCCATCCTCATCCATCTGTCTCCCTCCATCCTTTCCCCCCTCCTCCTCTCCATCTGCCCCTGCGTCCTCCCCGGTTTCCTCTCGTCCTCCCTCACCTCTTTTCGCCCTTCTGTCAAGCCTCCTCCTCCTCCCTCCTCTCCCCTATTCCCGATCATCTCGTTTGCCTTCCTCCATCCTTAATTCCTTCTTTCCCTCCCTCTTTTTGTTCTCCCAGGGAAGCATTACGGTGTTGCTGCTAATTAGCACAGGTTAATGAACTTTATTTACTGTAACACAAGTGCGTGCGTGTGTGCGTGTGTGCGTGCGTGCGTGTGTGTGTGTGCACGTTCTGCTTGCAGTGTGTGTGTGTGTGTGTTTGTGTAATGAGGTTATTATCCACATGTTCCACACACATGTGCGTAGGTGTGGTTGCCTTTGCGAGGAGTGTGTGGTGGTGGTTTGCACTCGAGTGCAGTTGTATTTGTTTTGCAGGGAGGAATTTATCTGTTTGTGCACAAGTGTGTGAGATGAAGTATCTGCGTGATTTATGAGATGGTTTTTATCTGCATGGGGGTTGAGGCTGCGTGTATGTTTGTGTTGACCACATTCTGCTGCAGATGCACAGAGAGTATACAGGGCTGTGGTGTGTGAAAGACAGAGTCATGTGTCTTGTTGCTGCCGATGCTTCGTGTACGCGTTTGATGGGAAATTCAGCCAGCAGTGTGCGGTTTGATGTGGCATGGGATGATACAGGCCATTACACACACACACACACTGAGAAGTGTCCACTCGCACACACACACTTGGAAGCTTGCTGACACGCCCCCCTGAGATGCACACACGCATAAAACACACAGACAGAAAGATACATGCATGTTCGTCAAGCACAAACAACGGGAAGAACATAAATACGTAAAAATGTGCTGAAAAATACATCAGATCGAGTTTGAAACAAGCAAAAATGCAAACACATGCACAAAAAAACAACATACAGAGGACACATGAAAGAAACACACACACACACACACACACACACACACACACACACACATACAGCAACCTCCCCCACACCATCCATCTATGCCCAGCTGTCCACAACTACTCCCCATCCCCCTGGGTGAGTATATGTGTGTGTGTATCTATGTGTAAATGTGTGTTGTGTGTGTGTGTGTGTGTGTGTGTGTGTGTGCCCTTCTGCCCACCTCTAACCTCTTTTTTTTTATACCCCTACATCCCTCACTCCCCTCGCATTTCGCCTTGTTGTCGAGTCAAAAGACGCAAAAATCAAAACCAGATATTTGAACATTTGCCCAGTGGATGGAAACAAAATGCAAAAACATCTCCACACCGGCGGGCCCACCCTGCACCACCACCACTGCACCGCCCCACACCTCCACCCCCCTTCTTTTTTCCCTTTTTAGACAAACACTTCTCCGGGCCTCTGAAGTGCGAGGCGGAGCAGATGTATCGAAAGCCGTTCGTTTTCCGCCTGATTCTTTTTTTTTTTGTGCGGCTCTGCAGCCTTTCATAGATAGAGAGAGAGACGGCTGTTGCGATTCTCATTCTGTCGTCCTGCCGCCGTTATGTGAAGGCGCCAAACAAATTGCTTCTAATCTTTAAGGGGTGGGGAAGTGGAGAAGGGTGAGGGGTGGGATTGGGCTGTGTATTTGGGATTTGAGGACCCCCGCTTGCCGTCTTAGCACAAACAAACTCCTTATCCTCTCAGTCTTTCCTCCAGCCCGCCTTTTTTTCATGGCTGAGGGTTGGCGGAGGGATTTCTGGGAGACCAAAACAGCCCCCGACACCCTCCACCCATCAAGTACCCCCTGCAAACTACCTCCAACAGCCCTCATACCCCACCCCTCCTCTGTTGCCTGTCAAACATAGTTAGCTCAGCGCTCAGACAATCTCCCCCTCCACTTCTCTTTGGCCCTACATCCTCCATCAAGCACACACACACACACACACACACACATCACTACCATCACAGCCCAGCAGTGAGTCTGCAGCAGCACTGAGGCGCCAAGCCAGCCGCCCCACCCTGCCACTGGAACAGCGCTATGAGAGAGAAAAGAGAGCGCGGGTTGAGGAGAAGGGTGGAGGGAGGAGGGAGACGGAGAGAGGGGTTCAGCTTGCAGAAAAGGGCAGCAGCATCAGTGCTGACAAAAGAAAAAGAATAATGATTTGCCAGGCAGAGAAAGACAGAGAGAGAAAGAGAGAGAGAGAGAAAAGCACAGGGGAAAAACAGAAGGGAAAGAGAAAGAAAGAGGGGGGATAGAGGGAGAGGTGAGCGAAGGACATGGCAGAAATAAGCATATATAGATAGATGAGACCAATGAGGAGAAATGACAGGGTGACTTAGAAAGGGGGCAAAAAGACTGGAAGAGCATAAAAACACAATGAGAGCGAGATGGGGGGAAGTAGAGCAGAGTGGAGAGACAGAAAGTCAAAAAAAAAAAAAGGAGGCAGCGGGATGGAGAGAGAGAGAGAGAAAGGATGAAAGGATGCTGACAGAAGTGGTGAGGTGGAGAGAAAGGGCAGCGGTAAGTGGATAAGAGTTTAAGGACAGAACAGGTTTGGACTTTTTTTGCCAAAGCTTGTCTTAATGCAGTAAGTACACTGAGAGAGCTATCGGCCACATCATTTATCCCTCCGCTCGTACAAGGTCTGAAGTCTTTCAAGAGCTGTTTTTTTTAAGTTACGGAGGGAGAGGGGGAGCAAAATCTACCAAGTACAGCTGGTTAATGTAACGTGTCAGCAATCTGAGTTATTAAAAATCAAGTTCTAGTAAAAAAAAATCAAGTACTTTTCAGTGCCAGTCCAAGAAATGAGGTGCCCTATTTGTAACGAGCCAGAAAATATGATCAGACTTTGATCCAAGAGACTGTTGATGATAAAGATGATCAACCTCATTCTCATCAGTGTGTTTTTGGTTATCCTTGCCCTCACCATACGTTAACTTAAATGTGGTAGCATAGTGGGTTAAGCGGCCGCCCCGTGTGTGGAGGGTATAGTCCTCGCTGCAGCTGGCCCCGGTTCGAATCCCCCTGTCTCTCTGCTTCCTGTCTATCTTCAGCTGTACTATCAATGAAGGCATAAAAAATAAACAAAACAAAAAAAATGTATATACCATATCCTTGATCCTAACCGCTCTGCAGTCCCCGTGCGCAGGATTTTAAAAAGCTTTGGCAATGAGTGTGAAAACTCAGAAGCAGCCATTAGCATTCTTGTCTGGCAGTAGAGCTCTTCTGCATTATTACCTGATTTTGTGGTCCTGTCTTGTAGAGGGGGGACAGTACACCAGCTATAAACAGCCATGACACCACTTGATTTGGCTAATTAGGACTCCTAAAACCTCAAATCAGATTTAATTTGTTGCTTGTTGTCTTGTCTTAGGGTTAGAGATCTCAGGCTTACAGGGTACCGGTTAGGGTTAGCGGGTTAGGGTTAGAATACAGTAACTAAAGTAAGTAGTATTTAAATAAATGACTAATATACGCAACATAAATGAACTTTAGAACACGGCCTACATTCATTCACATTAGGGAGGTATTGTTTCACAGCTCGTATCGACAGGAGGAAAGATGAAAGTGACCGGAGCCTCTTTCAAAAACATCTGAACCTATACTTTATTGCCAGATATTCGTTATGCAGTCACTCATCATAGAGGAACTCATTAGTCAGCTACTGTTACATCATAATTAGCTCCATAATCATCTCTCTGTAGAGTTTCCAGACCTCCCCTTGTATTGTAATGCACTGTAACCCACTTTGGCAATTGTTCATTATTAGGGGGCTGTGCCAGCTAAGCTTCTTTAAAAAATAAATAAATAATAATGAACCGATTGGACACAGACGGAAGACGCAGAGATATTTTTGGATTTTTTTAAGGAGGCACACACACAGTCCCAAAGAACCTCACCCACCCAGAAATCATAATTTGATAAGAAAAAGGAAAAGTGAGCTTTATCTGTCTGTCTGTCTGCCTGACACACACACACACACACACACACACACACACACACACACACACACACACACACACACAGGAAGATAAAGAGAGTGAAATCTTTAATGCCTTGGCAAACACACCGGCTGCCTCTGCCAATAGGCCACTTAAAGAAATGAGTAGTCAATTACCAGAAGTCTGCCCTTTTTACGAAGATCACTGGACCTGCGATGGGGAGAGTCAGAACCGACACTCTGTGTGTGTGTGTGTGTGTGTGTGTGCAGACAACACCCATCACTCAAAAACAGCAATAAGAGGAGAACAATAACACTCTTACATAAGCATCAAATTGACCTGCACACCCGGTGATAATTCAATATCATTGTTTGTCTTTCAGAGGAATCATATCATAATGACGTTAGCGTAATTCTGTTACCCAGACTGATGATTCCGAGCAAACCGTGATGAAAAAATCAAAATCGAGTTAATTCCTGAAGTTTTACATGTATGAATGTAGCCTCGGTGTCGGATGTGAAGTTTCACAGCAGGTCACAGTTTATCTCTTTGCATGCGAGTTTGCATAACGTTGCCATACGAGATATGTGAACAGAGCAGAGAGTGTGTTTTTATCTTCACGCTGCAGCACGCTTCAAATTTGTTTGGGAGGGGGCGGGGTGGCGGCAGCTCGCTCCTGTTTTTACATGACAACTCCCCCTGTACAGAGAGAGAGTAAGGTCAAGTTCTTCACTTCACTTTGTTCCCAACATCAGCACTCGACCTCACTGACGCTCTCGTGAGGCTGAATGGGAGCAAATCACTGCAGCCATGTTGAAAAGGCTTCCCAGAAGACTGCAGGAGGTTACTGCTGCAGATTAATGCTCAGGGTTTCGGAGTCACGCGTCCTACAGTTACATAATAGAGTGATGATGTTTTGTGTCCACATACTTTTGGCCATAACATGTGTGTGTGTGTGTGTGTGTGTGTATATATATATATATACATATATATATACACACACACACATGTATATATCAATTCAAAAAATATTCAAATAGAAACCGTGCCTAACAATAAAAACCAGCTGTATAAGTGACGCAAGCCACAATGTACGTGAACAGAGCCAGTACACACACACACACACACACACACACACACACACACACACACACACCCCTCTGCATCATGCTCAAAAAATGCATAAACATATTCGCGCTGACACACAGAAGCAAGCATGAACACACACTCTGTCAGACACACACACACACACACACACACGCACACACACACCTATCCACTCATAAAACCTTCCGATAACAGCCGCGACTTATACTCCAGGTAAAAAAAGCATAGGGCTCTCGATGCCCCGGGAAGGGCCGAGATTAGAAAAGAAAAAAAAAACGGGAACAGTCCTAAAGCTACAGCCAAAAAAAGAGAGGCTGAGGAGGATGAAGAAAGAGAGTGAGGGAGGAGGAGGAGAAAGAGCAAGAGAGGGGTGAGCCAGTAAGGCAAAGGGTGACGAGGGAAGATATGCTTCAAATTAAATCATTTGGAACAAAAGAGGATTGTTGCCAAGCAACCCAGCCAGAACAGGGTTACCAGGGCAACCGAGGTGACCCGAAGCTTGACCTAAGAAATGGAGTCGCCCTTGTCGTCCGTCGACCCGCGCACGCACGCACGTGAACGCGCGAACTCTGTCCCTGTCCCTCTCTCTGTCTGTCTGTCTGGATCGCTTCAGGGTCGGTCCGACAAACGCAAACAGGCAGCAGGTTCCTCCCGGTAAACACGGGAACGCAACGGAAATGTCATCCCGTGGCACAAACAAGAAAACAAGAAGCTTTCAATCAAAGAGAGGGAGTTTTAAAAATTGAAAAGGCCACAAGGGTTAGGCGGCTAATGGATGACGTTCGCCAAAATCAACCAAGCTAGTGAAGCGCCAACACATAAAACTGTCCAAAGTCCAAGATGAGCTTGCAGAATAAATAAATAGAGCTGCGTTTTTTTGGCAGCGCTGTCAGAAACACAAACACTGTTTTGAAACGATGGATGGAACCCAGATCCTTCTTTAGCGAGGCAGCGGAAGAATGCATCATTTAGGAGTCTATCAGAGAGGTTTTATAATGGAAGGCATTTACATTAAAATACCACAGAGCCTTCTTTACCCGGAATATAATAACACCTACTCATGCTGGATATTTGAAGCCGGGGTGGAAATTTTAGAGAAAAAGCAGCTTTAAGTTTGGTAAAATCGCCTCATACCTCTCGGTCGGACACATCGACAAACCACAGAAAAAATCAGGATCCGATAACGCAGTCACAAACTTTTTTATCCACGTGCGCAGTGCTTCTATACAGGCTCGTTTCCTGACCCGAACGTGAGAGTTTGGACCCGGCTCGAGACTGCTTAGCTTAGGGGAAAAGAAAGTGAACAAGTAAGTGACTATGTATCTTTGAACTGGACTGAACGAAGTGATTCATTCCACCTCCGTTGCACCACCCGAAACCTTTTTTCCCCCAAGTTGGAACTGCATCCAACAACCTTGGTATCTTTCCAAAAAACTGGCAATCTAACAAACCACAGTCCAGAGATTGGCCAGGTGTTCTGAGGTGAGGAAGTAAAGCAGGATTTGAACTTTTCAATCGTCACACAGCTACTTCCTTCGCTTTTTCTACGCCTTTGAAGGGTGAGGGTATGAAAGCGTGCACCGTTTTTTCCACATTTGTGCGATTGCTACAAAGACGCTGAACTCTCGGGGATGCATCGGGTACATAGCCGGTAGGAGGTTATAATTAGAGTTTCTCTTTGCTCCACGTTTGAGTGTGGCAATTTGGAAAACACCTTTTTACCCCTTAGATGTGGTCAGACTGACTTTGTTTCAACCCGAAAGCCTTTGAACACACACGATTTATGAGAGCAGCTTTTACAGCTTTGACAAGAGTCGTGTCGGTGCAGATCTGATCGGGAATCAATTAAAAAATCATCAGAAACACGTCGAGAAAAGTTCTGTAACTGTGATACGTTCAGGTGCTACTGAAGTCTTTGGTATCATGTCAACTCTGCGTTTCTACTTAAAAAAATCAGACATAAACACGTCCTCTCTTCTCATTGTGTAATTGTTGCTCAGTTACACGAGGCTGGATGTTCGACTAGTTGTTGTTTTTTTGTTTTGTTGCAGGCAGACCCCGTTTCCTTTCTTCTCATCTCTGTGTCTCTGACTGCTCAGCAACATGACATGAAAGGACGACGAGTGTGCACGGTAGCGTGTGCGTGTATGTGTGTGTTTGTGTGTCTCCCTGGAAATAGCACAGAAAGACAAAGCAAGGTTGAGAGAAGCAGAAATGTTAATGTGGACCAAAGTTTGGCATATCGTGTGCATCTGTGTGCCGCTGCTGGAAGGGTGTGTCTGTCAGTGTGTTGGTATGCTGTCTTCCTTGTATCCAGGCACGTCTCTTTCCTCCAGGGACTACTTTGAGAATATATGTGCGTGTCCTCCAGCGTACAGGGAGCATGTGCCCCCCCCCTCTCTCTCTGTCATGTCTGTAGGAATGTTTGTGTGTCCTGTAACGGCGAACGCCCACTAACGAACGCAACCTTTCAGCCGGGCCCCTTACGGTTTGTCACTCCCAATCAAGACAATGGAGATCAATGGTGGAGCAAAGCGAGGGGGAAGGAGGGTGAAGAAGATGAGGAAGAGGAGGGGAGGGGTGTTGCTTTCCAACAATGGAAGCACAGACGGAAAAACAATAGAGGCTGGGCAGTTGTTGTTTTGTTTTTTTAATGTGTGCGTGCACGCCAAGTGGCGTGGCGGCTCCAGACATCGTTAGGGCGCCCCACGTGGGCTAATTGACCGATTAGGGTCTTAACAGTCATGGCTGCCGACACAGGAGACCCATCTGGTGACCCACTTGACACGAGAGCAGGGATGCGGAGATTGGAGCGGCGTTGACGTCTCTCACACACAGATTATTATCATTAATTCCGATAAATTAATTTCTGCTGAATTAAATGCGAGTGAACTAAAAAACCATTTATCCAATTTGGATAGGAGATCTGCTGGAAGCTCCATCAACGACCCACCCTGGACCTTCAAAAGCGTGAGCACAGCCACACTCATACACACACCTACACACACTATAAATACATAAACCCCAGCATAAAGCACGGTGCATGATGTTAGAGCCAATAAGAATGCCAGAGTGAACTCAGGTCAGTGTCAATCAGGAGGCAAGGCATCATTTATATAACATATCACATGTTTCATTCCTAAAAAGACTTAATGCGAGTGGCGTGCGAGTGATACGGCTCACTGTAATTTATTCAGACAATGTATTCAAACTTAATTCGCCGCCGCTCGGTATTTATATCTGCATTTCGTTCTTGTCAGGCTTCTGAAACACCACTTAGCGTATTACAGCCCCACTAAAAGTCATTCCCTCACTATAAAACTCAGCGAGAACCCCGCGATCACCTGACGCACTCAGCGGCAGGCCGAAGCGTCAGGGATATACGAGGCCCTTAAATGGAAAGATAATTCTGAAAACAGAATAATTAGAGGAATCAATGCTCATGAATAAAAATGCTCTTTGCACGTGGTTCCAGATCCGGCGTAATATATATATCTGGCAGTAGCACATATCTGATATGTGGTATAAAAAAGGCCAGATATATCATCCCAGTCTTTAATGCGTGCTATAAATATACATCATAAAGGTATACGTCAAGCTAAAAAAGACGGGTAAACTCCAAACCCTTCGCTATATCTTTGTGCACGGATGCATGACAGATGTACAGTAGACCGCGCAGACGTGTGTGTGCACTGTACCGTCAATGTCATTTGACAAACTCATGTCACCCTGATCTAAAACCGTCCACGCTCTATGAAAAACGACCTGTTTTTTTTTAGATTCACCACCGGGTAGTTTCAGGTACCGCACGTCTGACGAGTTCTGTGAAAGTTCGTCTGAAATAGTTTTTCTTTTTCCGTCGTTCGCAGGTGTCTGTTTTCCCCTTATTTTTTAAAATCTTTTCTCGACGTTCCCCTTTTTTAAAATTTAATTGCTTTGGCCTTGGATTAGTTGTTGCCACTTTGAAGTTTCTACACACTGAAAGGTGAAACACCTCAACTTTTAATATTTTTTGTGCTGTTCTGCCGAAGAAACTTTCAGAACGCTTTCAATGCTCCTTGATTTTCCGCTCCTCCCTGAAATCTGCCTTCGTCTAATTGATAATCCTTGATTTAGTGTTTTAATGACGGCGGTGGAGAGCGCTTGTCTTTGTTGCGGTGACTGCAAAGGCCAGAGCTTATGATTTTCATACTCATCAAATCAGCCCGTGAGCCCTTGCATGCAAGGAGCCGCGTACATTAAATTTTTGAACTCGTTTATTTGTGTTTCTTCCTGATTTTACACCCTTTAGGATACGGTGCTTATATGAAACACCTGACAGAGGTTAAAGCAAACAAGTCACAACAGAATACATGATGTTTTCATGCTCTGAGTTCGGTTAGATCATGGTTTGAGTTAGAATAAGTGCTTAATGGGGTTAGGGAAACATTGTGGTTTGGATTTAAATGACTACTTTTCATGAGGTTTGTCGTGGTGACCATAATAAACACTTGGTTACAGTTATAGGAGATGATTGCGGTCGGGGTTAAAACGTCTGCTGGGTTAAAGTCTGATGTTCCGCGGCCGTGACATCTTCGCTCGCTCTACTGACTTTGCTTTACTCTGTAATAACTTCACCTTCCTTTTGCTCCTGCCATAATTGCTCTGGCTACTAGAGGTCTTTGTCGCTTCAAAGTTAACAATGAAGCTAATTCGTGGGAGGACACAGTCTCTCAAATGTAGCTTTCCAATTAACACAGCGAAGAGTTTTGGACCGGGTGCAGGAGTTTATTCTTCTTTTTTTTGACTTTTCATTTTGTAAAAGTTTCTAAAGGAACATAAAATCCTTCAGCGGTGAAGGGTCAGTTCCCACAAATTACAAAAGACATATTTTCTTCACTCACTGCTAGAGGCATCTAACAATGCAATCGAATGGATTTTTGTTTGCCGGGCTAAAAAAAGAGGAATCGATAAATATAATTAAATATAACTCTTCAATGCCATGAGCACCTTCCCAAAAAAAATGTACTGAAGTGAAGGCAGAACTCTCAGAGACTGAACCACAGTGAATAAAACTATGCGTCGGTGTTGTGGCGTTTTGTGTGAACTGAACCTTTTCAACGGTGACAACACACATACGTGCATACGGTGCAATCATCCGGCGCACAGGCTTGCACAGACACACCACGAGTGTGACTCTGCCGGGGCTGAGCTACAGCACGGCAGCATATTACTATGATATACTTATGCTCTCCATTCATACACTCAGTCATGACGCTGAATCTTATTTAATGTCACGAGCCACATTTGCTTGGAGTGGAGCCCTACGAGCTCGGCTTTCGAGAGGAGAGAGGGCTGAAGTCATCTTTCTTCTCCTGCTGTCTCTCTCCTCTCTGTTTCTGCTTTCTCTCTCTGTATCTCTCCATCTCCTTCTCTGCTGTGATCGCACCCTTTCTCTCTCTTTCCTCCTCATTCCGTCTCTTTCTATCTATGCCTCTCCACCTCTCTCTCTCTCTCTCTCCACCCCCCTTTCTGCAGTCAGTGAATTCCCTCGGGTTCGACAGCGGGAGACTATTACACTCACAGACGGATTCGCTCTCCTCCAATTTCTCTCTGTCCTCTTCCTCCCAGCTCTCTCCCCTTCTTCTCTCATCATCCCCCTCTTCCTCCTGTACTCTCAAGCCTCCATTGCCTCTTATTTGTTCCCTCCATCAGCATGAATGTGTGTATTTGTGCACGCATGCACAGGTCTTCCAAGACTCCCTCCCTCCCTCCTCGCGCCTCCCTCCTTTCTCTCTCTCCTACTCCTTTTCTTCAGTCAATATAATTGGCATCGCAGGAGTGCTCCCTGCAGAGTATGCTAAAACAGCAAGCACAAAAACAGAGGGAGAGCAGAGAGGGAGGCAGGAAAGGGAGAGAGATGTGGATAAAGACGAGACGACGGAGAGAAAAGCAAGAGGGGAGGACAGGAAAGCAGAAAGAGGAAGATGAGAGGGAAACAGAAAAACGGACTTAAAAGTGACGAGAGGGGAGGAGATATAAATATACAAAATAGAGATATTTAAAAAGAGAGAGGAGGGAAGTGAGAGAGAAAATAGTACAAAGAAAATAAAGTGACTGAGCAAAAATAAGAAAGAAAGGAGTAAGAAGAGGAAAAGATAATACAGGTCGGATGAGGAAGAAAAGATAGAGAGAGGAATAGAGAGGAAAGGGGAGAGCAGGGGTGAGAGCTTCAGGAAGACAAAGAAGCAGTAAAACAAAAGAGGAAACAGAGAGGCCAAAAATAAAATAAATTGGGATGGAGAGGAGAAACAAAAGGGAGAAAAGATAAACAAAGGAGAAAGAGAGAGAGAGGGAAATTAAGAGAGTGGAGCAGAAAGGAGGACAGAAGCAGATGCAGGGACGATAAGACAAACGGAGACAGAGAAGAAAATCAGGAGAGAAAAGTCTTGACCATGGCAATCAGCAAACCAGAGAAACCAGAGCGCATCCATTCAGAAACCAGCCAGCCACTCAAGGCAAATTCAGCCATATATCTCCTCCTGACTAGACACACGAGTGCCAAACCACATTAGGCTGCAAGACAACCATCCTGAAATAACCCAGACCTCAGTCGCAGCAGCACTCTCTGCCTCTGCCTCCACAGGCTCTCTGCAGGTTTCACAAGGAATAAATGATGATTTTTTTTTGAAGTTATAGGCAATATTTTACTGGGAAAAAGTGCACGTCTTATCAGTTTAAACTCCAGATTCTTCACAGGATCCAGTGAAGAAGAGCACTCAACTATCGAGACCTTCTACATTTGTCCTAATTAGCCGACGCGATGTCAGTAGCGGGAAAATGTTCTTGGCAAAACTTGCATTCATCAAAACTCAAGCAACAAGAAACAAACGCCAGCGAGCATCCACTCGAGAGGAAGTGGGCTGACGAGCCACCTGCTTGCCAACCAACCATCCATCCATCCATCCGCTCCTTCTGCGGGAAAAATGCTCATCAGAAGAGAGTGCAAAGATTACTGACATTAACAGTACGTACGTTGCAGAAGATGATGACATCACATGGCTTCTGGCTAATGAGACTCGCACTAATGAGCTCATGAATCTCCCTGCTGCCGCTCCGGGTTGCATGAAATGAAATGTGGCCTTGTGGAAGTCTGAATGTGACACATGTTGGGCTGCGACTAACCTTTGTTTTCGTTATTTTAACCAATCAATTACTTTTTGATTAGCAGATCACTCATGCAGGAAATAAAAATGTCAGAAATGAAGATAAATGCCCTTCACAACAACACGCCGGGGACTTCGAACACTTAGAAAAATCGAAAAACTTCAGTATCCTCCGTCCTTCTCGTCTGTTTTGCTGTGATTTTACACGTTTGGCTTCATTCTCCTGCAGCCTTGTTGCAGATGCATACAGCCTTTATTCTCTGAGACTTTTTCTCGATCTACTGTAGCTTGGATTGTTCCTCATTTGTATGTTTGTTTGAACAGATGAGCAAAGCTCCAAAAAAAAGCAAGTAAATGTCAGACCATAGCAGCTGAGACCCGCAAGTGTTTAGTGATTTCACTTGAAAATCACTGTCACTGTCAATATTGTCATAACTAAATCAGTAGCCGTCCTCTGCTTCACAGACAGTTATAATGAGTCTCAGCTCATTCAGACGTCAGGCCCCCAAATCTGCTGCTTCGGTTCACCCCCACCACTTTTTTATAGCGTCGCAGCAGGCAGCGGTTTTTACTCAAAAAGCTCTAAAAAGCCACAGAACACTACCTGCTCAGCACCAAACAGGCACGGTTAGCAGCTTGCTGGCGAACA
This sequence comes from Collichthys lucidus, assembly GCA_004119915.2. Classification (NCBI taxonomy): domain Eukaryota; kingdom Metazoa; phylum Chordata; class Actinopteri; family Sciaenidae; genus Collichthys; species Collichthys lucidus. The sequence continues at coordinate 8,438,592 of CM014089.1, forward strand.
TAGTGGAGCATTCAGCAGCTAAAGTGCCAGATTATACCCTCCAGGGTTGGTGGAGACCAAAAACCGAGCTACAAAATGAGAGCGCGGGGAGTTTAAAGAGAGAGAGAGAGAGAGACGGAAATGCTGCTGTTACAAACACGAAACATAAAGGTTACACATTCAGAAGTAAATCAAAGTTAAACTGAATAAAAATAGAATCTACAATGCAGCTTTTCACATGGAATTTATACCAGACGTTGGTATTAAGCCAATATTAACTCAATAAAACTAATCACAGCTTCAGGAGGCTTCCTGCACAAAGAAACCAATCTCTCACAGTGCTCAGGTGGGATTTTCCCCACACGGTCTTTAAATCTTGGAGATTCAGGGGGTGGAGGGTCTGCTGGTGATCTTCGGCTCTATTGAGTTAAAGTCTGGTGATTGACTGGGCCAATCCAACCCCTTTATTTTCCACCCCTGAAACCAGCTCCTTTGTAGATTGGTTTGGATCGTTGTCCTGCTGGAAATGTCCACCTTTGTCTCGTCCCTATCGTCCTGATGGATGGCAACAGATTTATATCGAGAAAGACTCCAGCACATGACTCTATTCACCTTCCCTTTGATTCTGCAAGTACCATGAGAAGAGAAACAGCCTCATACCATGATGCTTCTAGGAATGATATCCATTTCTTCTCCAGACCACGCTTACAGTCTCCCAATAATCTACAGCCAAATGTTGTGTAGCAAATGATGCTCCAACATGCCTTTTCTTCAGTGATGGAGGCTACGAAACGAATATTTCCCTTCCTTCGGTTTTCCAAAATAACATCGTGCACATAGCATCGTTTTCAAAAAAGGTAACCCGCATAACTACGCCATCGAGTGCCGTCATAACTACGCCAAGCCTCTGGGCGGCAGTGTAGGAAGAAGGAGAATCGTCTGCGAGCCAATCAGAATAATGCTTCCATGATCATCGTCATAGCAACAGGTAAACATTGGTCGCACTCCTGGCGCATCAGCTTCCTAAAACTCTGTTTTTCTGGATTTACACGCGAACGCGAAACCGTAGTTTTCCAGAATCTCCTGGACTCTAGCCGGAGTTTTTAGAAAGATTCGTTTTCAGAGGCGAATTCACCGTTTGCGTGTAAAAGATACAAACGAAGGGAAATGTCTCCGTTTTTAAAAATACCCGTGTACGTGTAAACAGGGCCGGAGTCTTCCTGGTGGATCATGCATGGAGACCATGATGGTGGAGCGCATTACCAACAGTTTTCTCTGTGACAACTGTACCCACGCCGTTTACAGGAGTGGCCCTTGGCTCTTCTGACTGTTTTTCCGACTGCCTGGTTGGAAATGTTGCACGGAGCTCCTGTGTGGGGTCCGTTCATGATGGAGTCATATTCCTTCCATTTGTGGATAATGGTCCCAACTCCCCCAACTCCTTATAGAAGCCTTCAGCAGTTGCCAAATCCATTAGTAACCAGTGCCATTGCTATGTAGCTAACAATGTTGTTTGCAGAGGTCTTAGGAAAGCTCCCATCATGAGATGTTTCTTGTGTGACAGACACAGACACAAACTGTTATTTTTCCCCCCTTCCATTCAGAGGTGGGTAACCCTTTTTTCTCAGGAGCAGAAGTAGTAACTACCAATATGCAGTAACCCAGCTGAATCTAATAAGCACAGGTAGGAGGAACTATGTGTTCAATACTTTTTTCTCCCCCATTCCTTTTTATTGCACATAATTCTTCATGGACTAAATTGTCACAATTTCTTTATCTGTATAGTTTCATTGAGTTAATACCAACATCTGGTCGAGAATAGCTGCATTGGAAACATGTTCAATAAAAAACAATGTTAAATAATTGTTTCCCCAAGAGTGTACAGAGTTATATATGGTTGTTGTATTGTAAGAAACATGATCCAAATGCTGAGGCGATGCATGAAAGAAGCTATTTTTGTATTTGTAATCAATTTATCGAGTCTAAATGGATCTTGTCAGCACAAGACAGATTGCGTTTCGTCTCTTAAAGTGTGTATCGCCGGGAAAGAAAATATGGCTCGGTATGTTTTCATACTCTAATGCAAACTCATTGTGTTGTTAGCAATCTAGCAGATTTCCTCCCAAATCTGACTTGAAAGGACACTGTGTAAAAATGCGGCACAGAGGCCCTTAGAGGCTGACAATCTTCCTGGTAATAGTGTCATTTGTTTATGGTAATGACTTTATTGTCAAAATGCGGCGAGGGTTTACAGATGTTGCAATGCTACAAATAGAAAAACTGTGAAACTGCCAAAAGCAACTTGTGTGTGATTCAGTACAGCTAATAAAAAAAAATCTGAGTTATGAATGGACAGTGTAATAAAAAGGACGACATGAAATTATTTGTTTAGGAAAGATGAAGCCCAATTTTGTTTTCTAAAGCAGGAAAATGAATAAAACATTACACAGCCTATTGTGCTGCTCTAAAATAATCTAAAGAGGGAGACATGGAGGACAAAGGAACGTATCACAAGGTGGTGGAAAAATAAGACCCATAATTCAGACATTTCACGCATTTTCACACTTCCCCATGCCTTAAATTTGGATTTATTTTAAGGCTTTTGCAATTTTAAAGACCCTCGGATGCTCTCTTGTTCTGCGGTTCTTATTTTCCCTCTGTCTATACTCTGCTGCTCTCCCTTTCTTTATGTGTCTCTTTCCCTCCCTTCCTACCTCTATCTAATCTTGCTTTCTGGAAAAAAAAAGAAAGAAATAAAGAAAGAGAGAAGAGGACAGACTCTATTCTATTCAAATCCAAAGCCGGGAGAGCCGACTCAAATCCAACCCAATCGCATTTATAGCCGGGTTCCGCTCCGGATGGTAATATGTCGACTGTCTACCGGCTCGGGCACGGGGGCTCCTGTGATTGACACTCCGACTACAACACAGCTGGGGGAAGAAATTGGGAAGGAGGATATGTTGACATGATCTTTCTGTGATTACGTCTCTTTTATGTAATTATTTGTTGTCTTTGTTTTATGATCACTATATTTCCAGTTATTGCCGCTCATTCAGATTTACTGGTGTTTATAGATTAAGGTCCTCGTTAAACTGCTTTTTTTTTTGCTGCGTTAACGGCGCGGCTCGAGGGTAGCTATGTCCTTCTGTTGGTCCACCATGTCGGATGGCTTACAGCTCTGGGATGGATTGACATTCATGGTCCCCAGAGGATCAATCCTAATGATTGTGATCACCCCCTGACTTTCCCTCTAGTGCAATCGTGAGTTTGACATTTGCAGTGTTGAATGTCTCAACAACTACTGAATGCCCACCATGAAATTTAGAAGCAATGTTCATGCTCCCCCGAGGATAAATCGTACTTAACTACATCTTACGCCATCGTCGCTTCACCGCGTTGCAAATCTGATGACATTTCCTCCAGCTCCATCTGTACTTTGTGTTTAGGGCTAATTAGCATTAATGCAAATGTCAAATGCTTTAGCAGGGCAAACATTTTACCTGCTGATCATCAGCATGTCAGCATTGTCTTTGTGAGCGTGGTGCCACGCCAACATTAGCATTCAAAGCACCGCTGTGCCTGGGTTCAGCCAGATACCAACCAGTCCATGGTTTGTACAAAAGTTTGAGAAATAACTAACTCCTCCATCACATCAAGGGCAAATCATTACAGACATACATTTTTAGAAATTCTTGTCCGTCTATTCTGACTTTCTTTCTTACTGATCGTGACACTGCAAATGAAAGCCAACGAAACTAGAATTCCTTTTTGGCTTTTTTGGATGTCTCAAACTCTGACTGAAGGGCTTTTGTAGATGTCAGTTACCTTGGACATAGTACTTTTAGTTATAAATAATGCGTGCCATAACTTCAGACACTGTTGAGGAAGTTCTCCATCACATGCGGTGCTACAGGTAGCGAGGTTCAAGATGAATAAAATATTACGGACATCAATTTTAAGCAATTGCTGTCTGTCTCAATCTGGAATCATATGCGGTAGATCACGGGTACTGTGAACCAAAGGGAACTGAAGTCTGACTGTGAAGATGTCTAAAAAATGAGAAATGCAGCCCTGTTAACTCGGATATACGACTTTTGGAGAGGAATTACTGTCATTTCAGTAAGCACATGTCTGCTGTTCAAACATTTCTGTCCTGTGGTTTCCTGCTAATAGGCAATAAGACCGTTTCCCAAAAGACTGACATCCTCTGCTGGCCTTTCCAACTCAAATCTTGCATAAAATCTGCTGCATCGCTATATTTCTCTGTGGATAGATCTCTGTACTAACACTGTCATGGTTAGGGATTCCCCTCGGGCCAGCAGCACTCAAAAATGTATGCAGTCGCGGCTGTGCTTTGGGAGAATAACTCCAACAAATGGCTGGTGTTGCATCACTGTTCTATTTTTCCTGTTTTTAACGAATTTAGTGAAGGTATTCGTGACTTTACTACTGTAGAAACTGTGATTTTATCACATTGTTCCCGACGTGTGGTACTCTGAATTATTAATGTGTATCCCAGTAGTATGCAAGTTGAGTTTTAAAAGGTCCTATTTGAGTGTGTTTTCAAAAAAAGAAAGCCTATTATGCATGTCGGTGTGAAGTAGAGTTGCACGATACCCGCGGTATACACGGTACCCCACGGTGCCAAATTGTAACGGTTCCTAATATACTAGAAATTCTACACGACGGTACTACCGTGGATTAATATACTACCGGTGCCAGTTTCTGCGCCTTAGCGGTCACCTATGTTACTCCTATGTAAACAAACGAACATGGAACCGCAACCGAACTACACAGCTGCTGAATGATTGGCTGTTTTCCTGTTACTGGTCACGTTCAGGCATATGATAGGCTGTGTCCGCACGCTGGGTCCGCCCGTCTGTTAGCTGATTGGCTGTTCGTGTGTTTCTGCCGGCAAGAACAAACTCCAAGAAGACACCTCGCTTCGATAGAAACTCGCTTCATAACAAACAACAAGCTAAAGTTTTGTCTCGCCCAGACACGAGACAACACACTCACCATGGCAGAAGCACCGGGCCCGAGCAGCGAGTCTGCCGTGGCGTCTTCGTCAGTGGCAACACTAATTTTGCTTAAAAAACAAACGTTGTTGTTTTAAACTAACTTGTACAAATACATTGCAGTTTATAAAAATAATAATAATAAAAAAAGGCAGCAGTATCGCGATAATACCCGGAACCGCGATACTTTGTCTGGTATAGTATCGTGGTTACTCATTTTAGTATCGTGACAACTCTAGTTTGAAGTAATTGCATGCCTTTTTTTTTAACCATACCAACATTGAGGTGTTTTTGAAACGCAGCACACAAACCGCACTGCACCTTTGTTAATCGGATACATGTGTGTGATGTTGTGCTGTGTTTCCATGCACGGATAGAAGCTAACAATGTCAAATGAGGTATTTATGAGCAGTTAATGGAATAATTGTTTTATTGGCATGTCTCTGTGTGAGAGAGTATCATTAGATGACCCCCAGATACAATAAATTGCCCATATAAAGCGTCCCACTGATTAAAGTTTTGTTAACAAGCATTTCTTGATTGAAACCGAAGATGTCAAGCTCGATTCAGGTGAAGCTTTCGGTTTTCATTTCAAACTGTGCGACATCAGTTGACTGCGGGGAATTAAGTGATTCAACTCTGACAGGAAATTTGATCGCAGTAGTTTATTGAGGATGAACCAAATGAAGCAAGAGACCAACATCGCCTCCTCCTGCCTTCTGTTGTCACTTCTTAACTAGAGTCGCACATCCGCTGTAACCACCAGTGGTTGTGTCTACATATGCTGTGACAGACGTCTGTTGTTTGGGGAATATGTGCCAGTCAATTTATGACGCGAGAGCTGGAGCTAATCGGAAAACGCCAGTGAAAATGATTGGATTTTTGAAGATGGAATTACTGGACGTTTTTTTAACGTGTCGGACATTTAGCTGATGCTCAAAGACGGATCCAGGGAGCGGATACTGGAGGAGACACGTTCAGAGCGGGGCTCGAACATGTGACATTTCCAGTTACTTCACTTGGACTTGCCTGCTGTGAAACTTGGCTCTATGAATACTTAATTAAACTTGAGCATGTGTGAACTTGCACGTTAGAAAAAAACACACAACAACAAGTCTTGGAGTTTTGAATTAGTAAAATGCCACGACAGGAAAGAACTAACGAGGGCGGCTTACAAAAACGACTATTTTCATGATTAATTGGTTTGTAAAATCCTTCCCAGAGCCAGAGGTGATGACTTCAAATTGCTTTTTCTTCTGGTTCTACCTATGTAGTTTAGTATTACGTAAAACAAAGAAAAGCAGTTCATTCTCACAAGTGAGAAGCTGAAAGAATAGTAGGTAGGCGGTGCAGTCGTACAGCTTGAAGCTTGTTTATGGAGCCCTTGCACCGCAGTAAATTAGCCGTCCGATGCGGGATTCGAACCGGGGCCAGCTGCAGTGAGGACTGAAGCCTCTACACACGGGGCGGCGGCTTAACCTAAACTAAACTATTACACAAATGTCCTTGGGAAGTTTAATGTATAACTAAATAAATATTTCATATTAACTCGAAAGGTGAACTCCATCAAGTGTCATGTCAAAGAAAATTAAACTTAACTACAATACCTGGCTTAGATTTTACAATGGGAATGTCTTGAGGTGAACCCTTACAGATCCACTTTCACATTCGGCACACTGGCTTTGGGAGGTCAACACAGGTTGCAATGGTTTTTATGTTTGGACCACCCAGGTGTAACACACAGATTTACGAAAGAAATGTCAGCATGTAGCCATCTTGCCACCGGCAACTGACCCCATGACGTGAATGACCCTTCCTTTTCTTTGCATCCTTTGGAACAGCATCCCTGTAAATTGTACCAGGAGGTTGATGAAACCGGGCCAGGCTCTGACTCTTTTCTGCCCCTGAGGGGAAGAACTAGAAAATATCACAGAACCCTTCAAACAACAACAAAAAGATGCTCTCACAGGCCCGTCATCGCTGTCACCAAGTCAGGCGCAAACACCTCCCCGTCTACAAGTTTATACGCCTCTCCTCCCTCCTGCCTGTGAAGATATCAACCTGAAAATAGCTCTGTGAAGCTGAACACCGAGCCGTGATAAATAAATCACAATAATATTTAAATATTCATTGTAGAAGAAGAGAACAAGAGCCACAGAAGAAGAAAAAAAACAGAAACGCTGAGGATAAACCCCTTCTTCCTTGCTTCACGAATCAAAACAGTTTGCCTTGAGGAAGTTCGACTGCATTATCAAATTCTCCCTTCAAGGGACTCATCAAACATACAGTAGCCTGTGTAAGAGGCTGATAGTCGTCACGCCTCGGGCTGCCCGTATGAATGAACAGCAGATAAGGGCGTGTAGCTCATTAACTCAATTATATCCTTCACTTGTGCCGTCTGCCGATGCGTTTCGCAAAATGGGATCGAATTTGCCAGCAGATATAAAGTCGTCTTCATTGACGCACAGACCGAAGGGAGAGTGGTTGTGTTGTAAATATACAGAGAGAGCGAGAGAGAGGTTTTCCATTCAGAAACGAGACCACGTGGGCCTGTTGAGCCTCACAGCAGGTGCTCGTGTCAATAAAAAAAACGCTGTCCATTTGAGAGAGAAGGAGAAAAAGAAGCCAGAACAATCAGAAAAGCACTCAACGTGCAGTGGTGCTCTCAGCATAGGAAAACGGAAGGTCTGGCATGCGCTCCTCAACCCAGCCCCGCTGTTTGCTTTTGATAGCAAAAGTCATAATGACATTTAAGTACTCACCAAGCTGAGAAATGAAGGAGAGAGAGAGAAAATGTAGATAGAGACAGAAAAAGAAATGGAAGAAGAGCATGCACGCGGGTGTCCTCGGAAAACACTTGTCTGCGAGTGCATGTGTAAGAAGCTACTGTACGGGAAAAGGCGCGCGGGGGTCGGGGTAAGACAAGAAGTTGGTGGGATGCCAAGTGGCGGCGGAGACAGCTCTGTTCCACCGAAACCTAAGTCTGTTAATAAAGTGTGTGATTAATTCACGCTGTGTCATTTTCCCACCCCACACCACCACCACCACCACTCGTTCGACAGAGAGGGCTTGAAGAGCCGTTTAATTACTCAGCACTTTGCTCGCTATGATATGGAGAATCCCTGGTTGGACACAAGTTATGGTAGGAAAAGAATTCAGGGTTCCCACACCTTTTTCATGAACAAATTCAAGCACTTTTCAAGCACCTTCAAGCACCAGTTTTTCCATTTTTCCAGCACCTTTAAATAGGTAGCCTACTAGTTGTGTTTGCCATGATGGTCATGGGAAGCGCAGCGGTGCCACTGTATGGCATAATAATATGGGTCTAATTAGCATTATTTCATATGGTGGTAGATTGACTGTTTTGATTTTTAACTAATTGTGAATTGGCTTGTATTCTCAGCTTGTGAGCGGTGTATTGTGTAACTACCATAGCGCGATAACAGTGACCAACAGGTGTGGATAGTAGTCTACTGTTATTTCTCTGCAGAACACCAAGCGAGTATGATAACTGAGTTCTGCATGTAAAGGCATCGGATCAAGCGCGTAGCCGCTTAGGAAACATTTTTGTTTTCTCTTGGTTTATTGAGATAGACATCACACAAATTTTTAAGCATTTTCAAGCACTTCACAAAAAATTCAAGCATTTTCACAACCTTGAAAACACTGAATTGAAATTCAAGAATTTTCAAGGAATTCAAGAACCCGTGGGAACCCTGAGAATTGTTTGGATAAATGTTCCGTATCAAATACAAACGCTGTATGTATGGAAGTGGAAATCTGTGTGAGGGATATACATGCATTCGTCGGCCGCCCTGCTAAACACGAACACTTATGCATACACACAGATAGCAGCTACCTTAGGCCGGCACAATATATATATATATTTTTTTCTGACAGTGAACAGCTTGGCTCACAGGGGTATTTTTGTTTAAGTAAAGACGAGAATGCCTTCAAAGCTGCATTTGAATACATGAATGTGTGTGTGTGTTTTCATGCATAAATATGTACACACCTAAACTGTTTCTGTGAGTGTGTGTGTGTGTGTGTGCATCTCTGAGAATCTCTTTAAAAGTGTGTCTGTTTGAATGTCTCTATGTGTGTGTGTGTGTGTGTGTGTGTGTGTGTGTGTGTGTGTGTGTATGTGTGTGTGTGTGTGTATGTGTGTGTGTGTGTGTGTGTGTGTGTGTATGTGTGTGTGTGTGTGCCAACATACAGTCAAGGACTTGCGTGTTCACTGAACAAGGAGCATGTATAAGTCTGCGCGAGAGGGAAGCCAGCTGCAAGACAGAAAGATAGACTCTGTGTGTGTGTGTGTGTGTGTGTGTGTGTGTGTGTGTGTGTGTGTGTCTGTCTGTGTGTGTGTGTGTGTGTGTGTGTGTGGGTGGGTGCGCGCAAGCGTACCAAGGATTCTTAATAGTCTGCCTAGCAGGCTGTGAGAAAGCAAAGTGAAAGAGAGTGAATCAAAACAAGGTGTGTGCACGCGTCTGTGTGTGTGTGTGTGTGTGTGTCTGTGTGTGTGTGTGTGTGTGTGTGTGTGTGTGTGTGTGTGTGTGTGTGTGTGTGTGTGTGTGTGTTCCTGAGCACTCTGGCAAAGGTGTGCGTGTCTCTCTGTGTGTAATAGATTCTCATGCGGGGATAAGCAGCTTAGGAGAAGGAGCATATTCTTTTCTAAGTAAATCTCATTAATTTTAATTAGCTGTATATTTAGCCCATACACCTGGATTGGGTGTAATTCCAGTTTGTGTATATATAGCGAGTCGCGAGCGGAGCAGGTGAAATGACTCAGGTAGCGATTATGTTGCCGTAGCCGCCTCAACATTTGCATAATGTCGTGTTTTTGATTGTGTCGCATGTCTAAGGAGGATATCACAGGCAAAATATGCATTCCCTTCATTTTCCCATTGCACGCTCTATGTAGCTCGTCCTTTTAAACGTTCACCTTTTTTCTCTTGTGTGTGTTCTCTCTCTCTCTCCCTTCGCTGTTTCTTTTCATTTTCTCTCCGGTCTCTGCACCCCATCATTAGTGAGTGAGCTTCCCCCTCCTCCTCCATCTCCTTGCCCTCGTGCTCCCTTTACTGTATGGATTTCTCTTGTTCACGTGCATGCCTCTGTCTTTCTCCCTCCGTCTCCCCCGCCCTCCCCTCCTTTTCCCGGGTAATCAGCTTATCCTATGTGTGTCCAAGCCTCTATGTCTGCGTTCCTCCTCTCTTTGTTTCGGATTCTTTCAGCAGGGAGATTAGAGATGCCTATTTGGCGCCTTTTGTTTCCAACCAGTGGCGGTATAGCGCTGTGTTACACCGCGCGACGATGGCCTTGCCATAAAAAAATAAATAAATGAGGAAAAAAAAAAATCCACTCATCATGTGCTCATCATACCCCGATCAGTGCCAAGGGCCACAGACGGAATAAAAAGCCAAGGCAGCACCTGTCCACCGGGCACCGCGTGAGATGGAAGCTTCATCTCGCATCACAGTGATTGACTGTTTGATTGATCGGCTGACCTCATTTAATGTTTCAAGTAAACCAATAGAATATTCCCTCGGAGCGATAGTCAACTGGATAAAATGGATGAATCCTACAAAACTCAAGGATAACAGAATAAAAAAAAGCCAGCGAGCTTGTTTTCGCTGCACTTACAGAATCCTTTAAACAGCGACGACTTCCATTCTTCAGCCTAAGATACGATACAGACTGTATAAGTCACAATGCATTCATGATTCAAGCACAATGAAGGTATTCAAACAATGCACGGTGTGTTCAGTGACTACCTATCGAGGCCGTGGCTTTTGATGAAGAGGCACAATCAACACAAAAGAAGAAAACTTACAATGGGTAGAGTACAAGAAAGATAACGGACTATTTATTCCAGGCTATGTTTAAAAATGTTTGCAGAAACAGTGAGGAAATGCACATTACGATCTGAAAGTTATGCGCCTACAGAGGTGATCAAACTTAAGTAACGCCCTCGCAGTGCATTCACATCAACAGTTCAGAGAAGTTTAAACATCCGCTCAGCTTCTTCTCCAAAGACACCTACCAGTCCTGACTACTTTCCCTCTTCCGTAGGATTTATAGCAGGTGCAAACTGCGGCAAAAGACACGTCATCATTTCCGTTGGCTTCCAGGAGCCGACTCATAAAAGGACGACCTTTTCCACTTCGATGAAAAGTAAATCCAGCCTCTATAGTATGAAATCTAATGATCCTACGCCCGTCGTGCTTGTTCCTGTTTGACAATGCAAGCTCCCGAAACCACTTTACCCCGCTTTGCATGAGGGATTTGATGCAATTACAATGCAGCCATAAGTGATGATGAAAAACGCATGCACTGAATGCCAGGTACTGTATTAATGCAAAGGACATTCAAATAATGCAAACTGCATTTTAATAGCAGATGTACTGTTTATGGAAGCCACGAGCGTTCGTGCGATCGTGAAGCATAAGGGGAGCGGCAATGCAGCGGAACCGCGAATTAACTCGATGTGTGACGATACGGAAACTTTAACAACAGTTCCGATGCTAAAACCAGAGTACACAATAACATCCATCCCAAACAATAAAAAAGTATGCTGTGTACAGAAACAAAATTCAAAACGATAGTATACTTTTAGAATAACTTTAATACGACTCGCGCTCAGTCGCTCTGACTCACAATCAGTCAGTCAAAGATAAAACCGTCAAACACTTTGCTGTATCCGCCGAGACAGGACACGGCCTTGAAGACTCTGTCAGTCTGGCTGCTGATTCATTTTGACATTGGATCAGCTGGTGAAGCACAAGTGCCAGACGACTCTGCTTCAGACTGTAGTCAATTTACTGCTAAAACGGTGTGTTCCTCACGAAACATTTCCATCAAAGAGCCATTTATAGTTCCCGTTATCAGGAGGGAGAAGCGAAACGGCTGGAAATGCTTGCAGCAAAAACAGCGTTTCAGGTGAGGATGCAGTAATAAATAAATAAATTTTGGAAATACAAACGCTGATTCTATATGTGACAGTGCCATGTAAGAGGCTCAATAAGACGCGGTGAATGGAAGGTGATATCCTCAGCAGAAATCAGACTAGAGAGAATTCCCGAGACAGCACACAGGTGAATTAAAATGGCTTTATGGTTGTGGTATCAGCGATAAGATCCCCCCCGCCGGCCTACCGCCCCTCTAGACACACTCCCTTCCACCAGCCGAAGTGATGGCATCATCAAAAAGAGGCAATAAACAAGAGCAACCTCTGCTCTTTCATTGGAGGAGCTCCTGCGCTCTGAGGGGAACCCTCAGCACTCAGACTCAATCAATACAAACGCTGTGCTTTACAGCCGCGCGATCGCATCTTCCGGCGCCCACCCACCCCCTCCGCCATAGTTGTGTGAGTTTCATACGCCGCTGTGATGGGCTTCAACAAACTGACACACCTTTCCGACAAAGCCTCCGGGTCTGATCAATCATGCGGCAGTGACAGGACGGGCGAGTTTCAACCCCCTACAGCAATCAATTAAAAACCTCCATGAGAGAACTCCGGCGGGGCAACTGGAGAAAAAGGGTGGTAAGGTGTTGGGGGTGTTGATCAAAGAAACATCCAGTTGAGTGTGGAGCACAATAATAAGGGCTCTTGTTGTTGTAAATGAGGTGAATTCATTTATTCCAAGGCTGACGCTGTTATTGTTGTTAGGTTTGTTTAATCTCCTGTGTCTTTGTGAAGTGATGCCTTAAAGCTGACAGCTCTGCAAAAGCCGGACCCCTAATTTTCTCAAAACCGGAGTTGCTGCAGACTGATATGTCTTTTAAGAGCACCTGAGAGGAAGCGGGAGTGAGTTGCCGCTTCACGAAATCTCAAGAGCACTTCTCTCTTTCAATTTCTAAATGGCATTTGGTGTTATTATGATGCTGCCAGGCGAGATTGATCTGTTCTGATGTAATCTCACGTTGCCTGAGTAGGTCTGGGTGGATGAGATCTGCCTCAGATTGATGAGGTCTAATGGAGTCTTGTTTGGGTGCTCCCCGATACCTTTAAGATCCAGTGATACCGGCACGGCGCTGCATTTTTAATTCCGCTTAATTTAGACGCAAATTACTTATCAACACTTGTGCCTTGTTGAGCTGTGAGGCGCTCTCCCCGTCGCTGACGCATGTGTAATGTTTCAGCATGTCTGAGGAGCCATATGAAGATAACATGAAGACACGGCGACGTGCATAATGTAGGATGCAAATTGTCCCCGGGGCTGTAGTGCTCATGGTTGAAGCTTTGTTGGGAGTTTAATCAATCAGCCACGGCGCCTTAATTAATCGGCATGATGAACAGGAGAAATAATTGGTTTTCTGCCAGATGTGAATCTGTTACAAACTAATGCCAGCCAATCAGGATCCGATTTATAATCACAAAACGGATCTGGACGACGAAACACTAAAAGGATCATAGAAACATAAACACACAAAACAATGGGAGGATTTAAAATCATCACAGGAGTACCTGTAGTGTATATACGCATGATCGATCTCATTGAATGGCATCTGTGGTGTGAGCTGTCCTCTTCTTTTATGAAAAACAACAAACATATTGCTAATTAATTGGCATGATCAGCAAGAAGAGAATTAATTGGGCTCCTCCCCAGATGTTTATGAATGAATCTGCAGAAAAAAACTAATGAGGGGTGTCTGGTTTTTCCATTGAAGCAGCAGATGTCATTAACTGCAGCCCACGTTTGACAATACCGGTCTGCCCCAGTCCAATCAGTCCAGGTAACCAGTGGCTGAAACAAATGGAAAAGCACCGGAGCCGGTAAATAGCCAGGGTCGAGATTGGAAACCAGTGGTTTAGGTCAGTGCCAGCGGAGCCAAATGGAAAAATAGCTTAGGCCTCTTATTAATGTCACAGTGGCTAGGCGGTAATTCCCCCAGGCTCTGTGTACCTCGGCTTGTTAATGAGTCACTGCTTATCAGTCAGCCTTGTTAACAGGCAGAGGCCTCGCATCCAAACCGCCTACTGCTATTGTGTGCTAGCCGTACTGTGTATTAGCCAAATGTTCCCCCATCTTGGCACACAGGAAGTCGACAGTAAAAAAAAAAGAAAAAAAACAGAAGCACACACAGGAAGTAGGCATGGAGCCAGCGAGAAAGAGTTAGTCCAGGGAGGGGAGGAAGGATAAAGTGAACCGCTGGCAGAGGAGCACACATGCGGAGCCCTCCCGCCTGTAAATCTTACCACACTAACGATTGGTCCACACTGCTCCCGTCCTTTAATCCTCATTCATTATTGGTCTCAGCTGGAAGCATTAAGGCTTCATTTGCTTGTTTCGACCAGCAGAACTCAGCGAGGTAAATAAACCATTAGGCATGTTTCTTCTTCTATAACCAATGCAAACATTCTCCTGGGGTGCGGGGGGTCAGGGCTGGTTGGCGAAGGCCGCAGTGCGCTGGTGCTCTACACGCTGTTTTTGCCCAGAGCTCCCAACAAGTTGGACCCTCCACACTCCACAGCAGCAGCAGCAGCCGCCCCCGAGGTAACTGGGTCAACAGTACAGAACCAGGGCACAGTCAGCCAATTGCATGCCTAATCTGTGCCCTTCTGTGAGGCACTTTTCTGTCTGCGGCGCATGGCTGCACATCCAGCTGTGGAAATGGATATGTCAAATGGCGTGCAATTAGTGTCTCCCCGATTTGTTCACTCTGCTCTATAAGGAAGCCCCGGTCACAGATAAATCCGGGGAAAAAAACAGAGCTGTCCTTTCCTCTGACTTTGACATACATCAAATGAAGATGGGGAGTCCGGGGGTGGTCAGGAATTTAAACGGTTATGACCTGCAGTCTGTTGCTCACTGTTTAATAATCAGCCTCACAGGGAGCGCTCCTATTTCTGTCTTTCCTCGTTTGAATGATGTAAAAGGACAAACACTCTGCATGTTTTTAATCCGTCCGTGGACACGGGAGTGATGGCCAGCCTGTTTCTCTTGATGGCTCATCTGCTCTTGCATCGATTTGCTGAGCTAATCGTTTTTTTCCCTCTCTGATACATAACATTGAATTATTTATGCTAAGTAGACCCTTCTGTTCCAGCGGCCTCTTAGCAAAGGAGATCTCCATTATGACGGCACTATCTAACTGCCCAACCCCGCCCTGCTCCATCTTCGACTTAACAGCTCTGCCCGCTCTGTCACAACAACAATCAGACAGATCGGAGCAGATGTGAGCGACCACTGTGCGCCACATTGCTCAAACATCTGGAAATCATATATATATATACACATATGTATTGTTCATATCCTCTGTGTTGTTGTTGGAAGTCAGTAAATTATCAGTATTTCTTAACACCAGTGCCGCCAACACAAATTCCTCTTCTATGTTGTTGGAAAAAATGATGCATCCTTATTCTGAAAGTAGCACAAGAATTTCAATCCCAAACTTTCTTGATTCTAATTGATTCAAAGTGATTGCACTGCAGAAATGTTATTAGTTTACCGTCTGATAGCAAAAATGCATGGCAGAAAGACCTTGAGTATAACTCAGCGGTCCACAGGATGCACCCTGAAACTGTGGAGCCAGCACGCTCCGTCCACGCTTCCCTTCTCCTCTCAATTGCACTCTTTGACGTGTTTTCTCATCTCCTAAACACTGTCAGACGTCCCCGGCTTAATTACTCCTCTTGACTGACATGATAATGTAAAACAGCGCTTAGGTGAAACCAAAGCAGAAATTGGTCATGCATGGTCAGCCCTCCCGCCAGGCACACCTTAATCAAATGTGACGTGCGTCTGAACGCCAGCCAAAATCGTTTTTTTTTTTCGGACCCAAATAACGAACCCGCCGCCTAGGTTTCAATGACGGCCGCTTACACGATCGGGGTCGGCACTCTGAAGAGAGATTGATATTTCATCATCAGCGCCTCAATCTGGAGATCTGTTTGTGCTATTTCTCATCGTCGACAGCATTTGGAAAACATGACAAGGCCCCGGCATTTACATTTGTTTTGCAGTGACCTCATCGCGGCTTCTCGGGCACTCTTGGCTTGTTTTCTCGCTTCTTCTTCTTCTGCTGCACTGACCACCGTGAGCTCATCCTCCACTTTCCCCACATTTCATACACAAACGTGCAGAAGCACGGGCCATGCATAATGCAACGGGAAGTAAAAAAACAGCTGATGTGGATAAACGAAGTGTGTGCTAGCATATCTGCATGCATACACTTGTGTCCGTGATGTTTTCGGATTTGTGAACGTGCGTGGGCGCGCACAAGGGAGCACCAAAGGTCCTCTGAGAATATATATATTGCAAATGCAAATCAGGAAAACGTCTATTAGAAACCTTCTTTCCTGCTGTATTGTCTTACGCTTCTTTGACAAACATCCAGTGTAATTAAATCCGAACTGTAATGAGAAAATGCCGACAGGATTCTACCCGTGTCAATCAATTTTTCTATGGATTGAGGGACAATCGTGATGAGCCACTCCGCCATCAGCACGGCTTGCCCTCTAAAGGTTGTATTACCAGCAGCCAGTCACTTGAGTGTTATGTAATTGGAAAAGCACATTGGACAGTGTATTCCTGTTCACTCGGTGCTCACAGCGGGGATGATATCATTACAAAGTGCTTCTCTCATCAAATCCCTCGCTTACCCGTCCGGCTTTTTCTGCCGCGCCCAGCTCATCACGGGGTCGGAGCTCCGGCCTTGACGAGTGTCATCACGCCTTCCTATTTGAGAAGGCGCATGGCGATTGCTCGTTAACTCCGGGTTGCACGAACCTTTCGACGCAGATATATGCTGAGCAGATGTGAGACAGACAGAGAGATGCTGAGCAGGGGAACATGAAAGGGAGACTGTTGTGTGAGTGAGTGAGTGAGTGTGACTTAAGATGCCGTGAGGCGAGTGAGCAACTTCCAAGCGAGGACCTGTAGTGGTGCAGGATGTGTGTGTGTGTGTGTGTGTGCAGGTCACACACATTCCTCAAAAAAAACAACGGCAGAAATTCCACTGGGGGTCCAGCGTGGCGGTGAGTGTCCCATGTGCTTATTAACGGCTCTTTGATTCCCTTGTCATAATACAGGAAACAACAAAAAAAAAGATAAGGGGCACCACCAGAGACAGAAAGAGAGGGTCGGGAGAGGTCAGGGGCCCAAGGGAGAGACCGGCGAGATGGAGAGAATAGGAAACAGTTACATAAAGAGGAAGAGAGGTGCTTACCATAGACAACGTTGCTGTGAGCCACGGCAGCGAATAGGACTGCCAATAAGCTGACACTCCATAATGCGGTGGGGGCTGATGGGAAGGCCATGGTCGGGCGCACAGATCCGCCTGTCTCACTGAATCCTCAGGAGGGCAGAGGAGCACTGGAGTTTCACCTGCGGGGGGGAAGGAGGAGGAAGAGAGGAGAGATGAAGAAAACAAGCAAGGCAAGCCAACTGGTCACTAATTGCGTCCCCTGCCATTGGTTTTCCGGGTGCTGCTGAATACAACGCATGGCCCACCCGCTACTCACGCGTTGCTCCATGGGTATTCATCGATCTGCTTGTGTCATACCACAGTGAGAAGCGATTAACCAGGGAGGAGGAGGAGGAGGAGAGAGAGGGAGGGAGGGAGGGAGGAGGAGGTGAGGGTGATAGAGCCGAGCAGCAGAGAAGATGGTGATGGTGATGTTGATGGTGCTGGTGGTGGTGTATAGGTGGTAATGAGGGAGACAGGAAGGGGGGGGGTTCAGATTACTGTGAATTTATTCATCCACTTTAACAAGCTGCGCGCGTGTGGAGTGAAGAGAGACGAGTGTTTTCAGACAGCTCCAACTAACTCCCGCTAATTAGAAATAACGCAAAGGAATATTTTTCCCCCAGTTCCACGCACACACACACACAGAGAACAGCGGCGGAGAGGTGCACCTGTCGCCCGCTGAGAATACTCGGTGCGCTTTGCACACACAGTGGAGACGTACAGATGTGCGTAATAGCCGCTCTGGCACATTCTCTCTCCCTTTGTCACACGCTCTCTCTCTCTCTCTCTCTCTCTCTCTCTCTCTCTCTCTCTCTCTCTCTCTCTCTCTCTCTCTCTCTCTCTCTCTCATGCACATGCCTTAAAATAGCCAGTAGCCTGCACCGAGGTGAGCCCTCCGTCCATCTGCGAAACGCTCCCTCATTGTGAGAGAGGGCGAGAGAGAGAGAGAGAGAGAGAGAGAGAGAGAGAGAGAGAGAACCGTGGCTGAATGTTGCCTCCGGGACGGGCGGACGGTTAGGGCGGGGATAGAGGAGTGTGGGAGTGGGGAAAAAGGGGAGGGGGTGTAGGATGGGATGGGATGTAAGGGGGACTGGGGAGGGGGTGGCTTAGAGGGGCTGTGTTTATTGTTGCTCCAGCCCTTCTTCCTGTTGAGTGATGGCGAGAAATGAAAACAAAACTAGAGAACGTGAAACGTCCAAAAGTGCATCCATGGGAAATAAACCGAGAGGGTGGGGGACGCACTCATTTAACACAAGTTACCGTGCGCTCCGGCTCTTAACGTGACCGCCTATTAAACAGATGATGCTAATAATAATAACAACAACAATAACAACAACAATGATGATAATAACAGCTCGTGGTGGCCTGCATCGCTGCGACGCACAGCGGGAGCACCGGAGCGATGTTCGCTCAGGTCACAGCCCGTTTTTCTAACACCATCTCCGCGCACACTTGCAGAAATATCTCCGCGCTGATGGGATGAGATTTAGATACTCTTGTGGAAGCTGTAAGAGGAGGCTGTGCTGCACGCATCTCTCTCTCTCTCTCTCTCTCCCTCTCTCTCTCTATGCGAAGCGACACAGCCATCGGAGCAGAGGGAGAAAGGAAAGGCACGCAACAAAACGCATATTCAGAGTAAATTATAAAAACACGCAGGGATTATACAGCTCTCTCTCTCTCTCTCTCCCTGTAACGGATTACACGCACACACACACACACACACACACACATACACACACACACACACACACACACACAGCCACCTACCCAGAGTGCGCGCACACACACACACACATTCCTGGAGACGGAAAAGCGTCAGCACTGACAGGTGTCTCCTGTCCGCCCTAACAGTCTTCACATCCGAACACTGGACAATAATACAAAACTGCGAAGCAATGCACGGGTAAAACCACACATGCACACACACACACACCGTTATATTCCGCCTCCGGGGTCGGGGTTTTGTAGCCGCTGGTCTCCAGTAAGGTCCCCCCCAGTAAAGGTCCCTCCTTTGATGCGCAGCAGTCGCTCGTCCGGAGCCTCCTCTGAATCGACTTTTTTTCTTTTTTTTGTTTTAGCTCCTTATTCCTTCTCCTGACTCTTTTGTTTTTCTTGCTTTTTTCTCTCCTCCTCCTCTCTCTCTCTTTCTCTCTCTCTCACAAACACACACTCTGTTTGTATCTCTATCTCTCTCTCTCTCTTTCTCTCTACACGGCTGCCGTTCACTGCAGCAAAAACAGTCTGTCTGAAAGACGAGAGAGGGAGGGGAGGGGACAAGGGAGGAGGGAGGAAGGGAGGGGAGGGAAAGGAAGGGAGGGGATTTTAATACGATTTGGCCCGTACCATCGGGATAACAGGGCCAGAGCATGGGGCCTTATATACTGGCTGAAGGAGGAGATGGAGGAGATGGAGGAGATAGAAGGAGAAGTGTGATCCCAGAACATGCCGGAGAAAAAAAAAAAATCACCCGTAATGTTCCCATAATACTCCACAGTGAGTCGACACTGACCTTATCGGGCTTTCTGCTATTTCATTATCTCCTGTGAGCTGCACAGCACTGTAGGATTTCCCATGATAGCTCCTGTGCGCACTTTATCTAAAGGTTTGATATCGAGTAGGGCTGGTGCTTTTTTTTTTGGCCTACATATCCCATGAGATGACGCGGCAGAGGTCATCTGAAGCTGTCACTGCTCTCAGTAAAGATGTTTCTTATCGTTGATATTATGGAGCCATTAAGCCTATCTCACAGACAGTATTTCCCGTAGGCCTGATCAGTGGTAATATGATGATATATAAAAAGGACTTTATGGAGCTGTGTGACTTTCTCCTCTCCTGTCTGCTGCAAGTCTTTAAAACGTGCAAATTGGTATAAAGCTCCCCATAAAGTTTAAAGATCATAATGTTGGGGGGCGGTTTTGCATATGCTTGTAAACTTCACATCATATGGCAGTCTATATGGTTGCATCAGGGAACCAGCATGCACGGGACGCAGATGGGAGGTTGGGGAGGGAGGGGGGTAGATTTTGGCGCACGGTGGAGTGGGGAGGTTGTTCAACTTGCCAGAGAGGATTAAGGATTAGTTTTAGTGGCGGATTAGGTCTGTGTGTGGGGAGGCATGATGGGGTTAAACATGGATGGCGGCAGCCGCGCGGCAACCCAATCAGTACGGGTGGTGGCGGTGGTGACAAACAGGGAGGGCGCGCACACACACACACACATGCACATAGGTGTTTTGAAGGAAATACACAGTAATAATAATAAGCCATGTGGAGCGAGGGGAGGGAGATCTTCAAGCAAGCAGCTGCTTTCCTCACTAAAGACCTAAACAGTGAAGCTCCGGGCTTCCTGAAGTCCACCTTCAGGGGTCCTTGAACGGATTTCAGTGAGGTCCCCACTCCTGTTTTCACTACATAATGACTATTGCAATTCTCAACTTGCACACATTGGAGTTGGATGAATTCAATACAAAACCTGCATGCAAAAAAAAAAAAAAAAAAAAAAATCTTGAGTCGACACCATTTTCTGGCACACAGAAGTCATTTATGTCTCAAAGTCTTTATCTCTCCCTGTCTCCAAACCAAACGGGAGAGTCGAAATGCAGCATCTGGCATCATTAAACACTTGTTATGGGGACGGGAAAAGACTTTAAAATGTTTTGTTGTTGGCTCTGTGTTGGGAAAAAAAAAAAAGATTTTGTTCTGGTTTAAATGAGTGGACAGCCCCAGGTGCTGAAAAGCGTGCGCGCAAAGGAGGGGAGAGGGAGAGGGAGCGCGCGTGTCCACTGACTTTCACACACCGGGGCTGGCTGGGTGTTATCCTGCGGAGCCTGAGCATGAAGCCTGGACAGTAACAGGCTGGTAACGATGTTACCCGTGCGTTTGAAAATCTGCATATTAAAGCGATGACCTTTGCTGAAACGGCTCCATGAGATATTTCTATAACAGCTGCGTTTGTCTGCTGGGCCTCTGTAAATAATAAACACATCTCTGTAAATCAGCCTCTCCATCCATCAGTCATATCTGCAGCCTTGTCAGACGCACACTCATAAAAACGCAATCTCTATTTTTTCCTCTCCATCACTGTATCCATATCTCCTCTCATCCAAAAAGCCACAACCCTTTATATGGTTCACATCTCTGCCGGGACTCGAACCCGGAGCCTCTGGATTAGAAGTCCAGCGCGCTATTCCATTGCGCCACAGAGACTGTGACACAATTTTTCCGATCAAAAGCGGGTTTATACTCCCCCTCCCATCCCTGTGCAGCATCCTCTCCATCCCCTCAGCATCAGGACCGCAGCCCTGTGGATAATAATCTGCCGCCCGGTAGGGGGTGCTGCCGCCGCGTAATCATTAAGGTCTCTTTTACGCCTCATAGAGACTGGGGGAGAGCCCCCTGCTTTCCATCCCCCCGTTGCTTTTTCCAGGCAGGTTATCTCGTCAAAATATCATAATGGTGATATTATCGGAGCAAAAGCAAAAAGACGGAACATCTTACATTGTAAATGCACCAATGGCTATGAAAGTGCTCGCTCCTCGCAGGGGGAATAGCTCTGGTGAACAGCCAATGTTTTTTTGTTTTTTATGAGCTCAGTTTGTGAATACTCTGGAAATATTTCTGCAGGGTTTTGGTGTGAGCAGACTATAAGCAAAGCGTTCAGAGTTCCAGCTATTTTCCTGTCAATCACAATCGGGAAAAACACTGCACCATGATGGATCTGCAGGGTAGGATGGAAACGTGCTCGCCACGTGGATTAGGACTCAATGCAGGGAAGGATTTTAGACACACGGGCAATAAGTGTTGTTTCCACTGTGACGATTCTTTCTGAGCTGGTTACAGGGTTCCCACACCTTTTTCATGAACAAATTCAAGCACTTTTCAAGCACCTTCAAGCACCAGTTTTTCCATTTTTCCATCATCCTCATGGGAAGCGCAGCGGTGCCACTGTATGGCATAATAATATGGGTCTAATTAGCATTATTTCATATGGTGGTAGATTGACTGTTTTGATTTTTAAATAATTGTGAAATTTCAAGCATTTTCAGGCACTTCACAAAAAATTCAAGCATTTTCACAACCTTGAAAACACTGAATTGAAATTCAAGCATTTTCAAGGAATTCAAGCACCTGTGGGAACCCTGTGGTTAAATATAGAGATGTTTGTCTTGCGGCTCTGAGGGGAATAAGACACTATTTAAAGGCATTAAATTGTCTCTTTAAGTTTTCTAACCGTTGACAGTTCTCGTGGAGACTGCTTGTGTTTGATCACAAATACATTTTTACCAAGTCGACAAGCACTTTCCCTTCAGGCCACCGGTAACAACCTCATAAACCAATTCCACCGGAGCAAAGCAAACCTACGTGTTCACACAGTTTCTCTCACTTCAAGCTCAGCTGATGTAAACAGACACATCACGGGTTACAGCCTCCTCCTGCAGGACGTTTACATTGTTTTTTTTCTTAACCCCCCCTCCTCCTCCTCCTGCTCACTTGTTAGACTTGGCTCTGACATTACATCACGGCTTGCCTTTGCTTTTATTCACGCTGCAGGACGAAAGCTGCTCAGGTGCGGTGTGTGTAGCTCCTGTGTGGCTCAGTGGGAGGTAAGGCCTGAGGCAGGCTGCCGGTGAGGAGTCTGTTCACACACACCACTTCCACCGCTGGGCTGCCTCTCCGCGTTTCAGCCCTTCTCTTTCCTGATGTTAAAAATGCATCCGGGCTGCTGCAGCATGGGGGGAAAGGTAAAATATGAATGACAGCCTACAGTAAACAGCCCGAGCTGCAGAGACGAAACCCGGCGGGCCCGCTTTTGCCGGGGCTGCAAGTGACAGCACTCACACACCGAAATAAGTGATTAATAAATCTGACGTCACAGCACGATTAGACAAATTACATAAGTAGAGAACATGTAGGACATGTCTAATTTTGGCCGCCGGTTGTTGTTCACGCTGTGTGACATAAACTGGGTCACATTAACATGCACTTTGCACCCTCGCTGCATTTATTGACCCCAGAGCTTTCCAGAGTATAATTAATTCCAACGGACAAAACATGACATACAGCACAATATAATCCTTTATTTCATACTTTGATCAAATGGGGCCTGCAACAGACCAGCACAGAACATTTACACAAAACTCCCAAAGTGCATCCCGTCCACACTCCCCTTCAGCTGCCTCCTCTTCTCTTCTCGTCCAGTGCTCAGAGAGAGGCCAAGGCTATGGAGGCGATGATGGAAAGACCGATCACCGTGTAGCCTGTGCGGTAGACCTCTGGGATTCTGAAGCCTTTTCCGAGGTCCCACCACTGATTTAAATAATAATAAGCAAATAAGAGAAGAGAGAGCACCGTGACACCATCGGCTTAGAAATCAGGGAAAATATAACATCTAGGAAAACAACACAAACATTTTCTAGGTCTATAATTCAAAGTATTGAAGTCTTACCAAGTGACGGATGCCGTTTAAGGTGTGGTAAGATACAGGGAAGGCGATGCCGAACTTGGCCAACCCGATGAGATAGGGCCCCATGGACAGCGAGTGGATCATGTCCAGGTAGTCGGGGTAATTTCCCGGTAATACCAGCGCTGCCAGGGCGAAGGCCGAGATAGCTACGCACAGAAAGAAGCAACGAGACCAGAGATCAGACGTGTGGGTGTTTGTGACTTTTAGAGAGAAAGATCAACATGCTGCTGCAACCATTTATCTTATTTCGAAAATAAATAAAAGCCTCTGTATTAAACAGGCTTCTCATTGGCTGCCTGCTTCAGTGGTTCTGTCTGAGCTTCTCTGTCTGCGCTGTCTGGATAACAAGTCTCATGGTAGAAGAAAACTTAACCTTATTTCTCTGTGGAAGCACAAAGAGAGTGAGCACAAAAGGCGAAGTCGAACAAGCACAAACAGAAATAAATTAAGTCTGCGCTGAAATTAAATATGCAAAACAGCACTGGAAGCAGTGGCAGGGTACCTAAAAAAACATAATAAATCAATATTGAAGGTAAACTTTACTCTCAGCAGGTTATGTTTATTATTAGTCCTTTGCAAAGCTGGTTTCAGACACTGTTGTGTAATGTTTTGCTAGAAAGATGGGACCGAGTGGCAGACGAGGGCTCCGACCTTTACTGAACCCATTAACATATAAACAAAAACTCGACCCGGCTTTTTACAGCATGGCACATCGAGGGCGGCGGTACTGATGCGCAATGACACAGTAACACCGACTCAACCTTTACACCAGACACGACTAAAAGCTGTTAGCAGTCCACTGTTAGACTTGATTTTCGCATGGAAAAAAAAAGGCTTGAATTGTATCGAACAATTTCTGTTTTGCGATGCCAGTAAATGCTCTTAGCAGAAATCAATAGCGTTGGACTGAAACGCCCTGAAGAGATTTTTCAGGGTCAATCAAAAAAAGCTGACAGCAGCAGCAGAGTGAGAGGTTTTTATATAATAATAAAATGAGGAAAGTTGATGAGTTACCTCCGCTGAGCCCCACTCCGGTTCCTCTGTGTGTGATGGACATCATCATGGGGACGGACCATCTGAATAACACACAAAGAAACCCATTTACTATAATGGCAGATAACTCAAAAGAGACAAAAGGCAGCTGGAACATTCACTTAAGGGATTCGAATATCCGGAGTCAGACATGAAGCACATTTTCTTAAGTAGGACGAACTATCAACAGACAAAAGAGACGGATTTTAAAAACAAGATTACCAATGCTAGAAACAACCCAGTGATTAAGAGTGCAAGCGGCAGAGACAAAGTGCCCGGGTATAGATTAGCAATAAGAATGATCCATGATGAAACGAAAGAAAAGAAACCAGAGTGAAATTGCAAGGCACAGACTGAATAAAGAGCTTCTTTATAGCGGGGGGTTAGCATTCTAATAACTGCCTGGCGGTACATGACGGTGCACATTGCAGTGATGTATCCAAAAGTATAGTAATTTCTGGTAATGGTGGTTTGTCCTGCTGTTTCACACGCATAAAGAGGAATAAAAAAAAGACCGTGTGATCTGAAAATTTGACTTCAACAGTAATGTTATTGTCAGCTTGGGTAATGTTCGGCAGTGTTTCAAAGCTGCTGGAATTACAAAGCTGAAGTTATACAACAGAAATGGAGCAATACAATTTCCCCCCGAACGACCAAGTCATTTCTTTCCTGCAAGCTGTACGCCGTACTGCATGTGAGAGTTCATTTAATTATGATTTCATTATTCATGATTATTTTATAGAAGATGTGAAAGGTTTGTCCATCACAGTCTGAGGTGATGTCTTTAAGATATTCAGTTTAATATGATTTTAAACAGAGAAAGGGAAGGAGAGGCTTCTGTTTGATCGATCAATCGGTTAGTCAACACGTCGCTGTCGCTCTTACTTGTAAATGGTGATATGAGGAGACATTGGTCGGTTTAATTTGGCATTTTTGGACCAGAACTTGTTCATCTCCTCCTTGGCTGTGGTCCCCATCGGAGCAGCACTGCAGCGGAGAGTGGGACAATCAGTACACAGGTTAACAGGAGAATAATGTAATGTCGGTAAGCATGTCATTTTTAGAATCAGATCAGAAACAGAAGAAACAAGGTGAAAAAATATATAGATAGATAGATATATTAACTCACTGTCTGTAGAGGACACTGCAGTGCGGTCTGGAGATGCAGACACCCTGACGGGCAAACGTCCTGAAGACGAGAGAGAAATGTTTATACATATACTACATGATATCTATTACACATCAAGTTTACCTAGATTATTTTTTTTAAATAGGACTGTTGCAACATATTACATTACTTAAATCTATTCGCTTTCATACTGTGAGGTAACTGGTGACGTCTGCGACGCAGAAACAAAGTCACTGCCAAGCGTGACACCCACTCAACGTACCACGCTTGTGCTGCTCTAAACAGATAGTGCATATATAAAACATATAAAGATATAACTATATCAGATAGATAGATAGATAGATAGATAGATAGATAGATAGATAGATAGATAGATAGATAGATAGCAATATAAATACAATAAACTCTAAGAAGGAAGAACACATGGTTCTACCTATGAAAATAAACATACTGACTCTAAATTGAGACGTTCTGACTCCTGCAATGATATTTATTATTTGCATCACGGTCACTTTCTTTGCAATATTTCTTACACTATGCTCACTTTACATTAAAATACTCTTTTTATATATCATGCCACTTTTATCCTCAGTACTTGTCTGTGTTTGAAGGTTGATTTGATTTAAAGAGATTTATTGTGGAGTTTTTTTGCCTTTTCTACTTATTTCTAATTCTGTAGTGTATGCTACACTTTCCTCTGCTGCTGTAACAAGTACATTTGGCATGAATAAAGTATATCTCATGTAATCTAATCTAGACAGAGACAACAATGAGTCTAACTCTTGTTTTTAAGCAAAGTCAATGTGATGGTGTCTCAGAAGAACAGATCAGGATCAGAACAGATAACTAACAGGCAGGTCCAGTGATCAGCTCAGGTTTGATCAGCCTGGTCTGATGTTCAGCTGATCAGGGACGAGGTCAAAGTTGGACAAACACTTTCCTCTGAGGATCTGTCAGTTAGCTCAAAGCTAAACCAGCTGAGAGACCTACAAACCTAACAGCGGCGTGTTATGTTTGTATTATACAACATGAAGGCTAACAGCTGCTAATAAACCTGAATAAATAAGACTGTCCTTATTAAACCTGTCCACTCTGTCCTTATTAAACCTGTCCACTCTGTCTTTAATTAACTTGTCCACTCTGTCTTTACTGACCCTCAGAGTCAAAGTTCACTCCGTTAGCCTGCGAGCTAACAGCAGCTAGCGCCGTGTCTCTCACATTCCCGTTAAATAAACAGAATAAACAGAGATAACACCGACTACACCGGTTTCACACGTCCTCACTTTAACTTCCCCGCGCTGTAAACGAGTCTACCGGACACGAAAACTCTTAAAAACCCCGAATCCAAACAGCGAAGCAGCGCAGAGGGACTGACCTTAGAAGCAGCGCCATGTTGGACATGTAACGGGCGGAGGTGACGTCACCGGATGTTGTTGTCAGAAGGTCAGGCTGGGACAGAGGAAGGTGAGCGCGTGTGTGACGTCATCAGCGAATATATTTTACAACGGAGGAAAGAAAGAAAGAAAGAAAGAAAGAAAGAAAGAAAGAAAGAAAGAAAGAAAGAAAGAAAGTTTCCCACTGCAATAAATAAGTAATTCAGATGTTTTTTTTAAATACATAAATGTCCAAATAAAATGTGAGCTGCTGTTAATCATGGATAAAGAAATGCATTTATTTAATTCTCCCATTCAATGGGAGCATGTACAGTATTAAACATAAATCATTACATTTCATGTACTGCACCAATTCAAACATATTAGAGCTGAGACTTTTT
Source organism: Collichthys lucidus (assembly GCA_004119915.2). Taxonomy (NCBI): domain Eukaryota; kingdom Metazoa; phylum Chordata; class Actinopteri; family Sciaenidae; genus Collichthys; species Collichthys lucidus. The sequence continues at coordinate 8,466,175 of CM014089.1, forward strand.
TCTTTGGTTTGAAATGTTCTGATAAAGCTGCAGCTCTTGTGGCTTTCACAGAGAAGGCTGATCGCCCAAATGCAGAGCGATGAAATGCTACGGTACAATCTGGTACAGAGAATATTCTGGAGGATCAAATAGAGTTTACCGAGCGAGTATACACAAAGTCACGTAGTGGAGGAGGGGCCAGACCATTTCAAATGTTATAAACAAGGCACAAATTTGAAAATAATCTAAAACTCTCAAAGCTCCAGTACCCTACAGTGATGGAAATGCATTGACTTTTTTGGCTTTTTGTACTAGTAGTGGTTACATTTTTATTGCTTTGCATTAGTTTAGAGCCGTTTATTAATTTTTAGAGCAAATTATCACACCACAACAAATAATACGGGTGCAAAACACAACAATCACAGCAAGGCTCACCTTCAGTAAGGTAAACATGACAGGGAAATAGAATTAGATATTTGCCACAGCCTAAAAATATAAGTCATATAATTAGGTCCAATAGTTAAAGTTATCCTGAAGAGAAAAGCACTCCATGTTGATGGTTGACATACTAGGGGAGCATGCCTCCAATTCTTCTTCCCCTCTAAGAACACAACTAGCTTAAGTTATTAGTATTGATTAGTTCAGCAGATAGTTTGATAAGCAATGTTATTTTAAAATGCAAAGATGTCAACATGTGCTGGTTCTACCATCTCAGTTCTGTGTGGTCAAATAAATAATAAGCATATCTATTGATATTTACATTAAGTCATTTAGCTGACGCTTTTATCCAAAGCGACTTACAGAGAAGGAAACAATCAAGGTACAATGCAGTAAGAAAACGTTAGTGCAGCAATAAGTGCTGTGACAATTCTTAAAGGTTTAGATTCAGCATGTGTAGTTGTTGGTAGTGCTTGGAGAGAAAGTACTCACTGAAGAGCTGGAGGTCTTCAGGAGTTGTTTTTTAAGGTATAACTCTGGTAGGAACTGGTCATGCGAGGAACAACAGACGAGAAAAGTTTGGATTGCCATGAACAAACAGACGGGAGAGCCAGTCGTCGTTCATTGTAGGAGTGCAACGGTTGTGAGGTAACATACACCTGTATAAGGGTGTTCAAGTAGGTAGGTGCAGTACCGGAGACAATTTTGTAGGCAAGCATTAGTGATTTGAATTTAATGCAGTGGAGCTCGATGAGCCGCGGGGCGACATGTGGCCTGATATTGACAATAATTGGTGGTTGAAGCCCTAGTTGAGTTGAGCTCATCTATGAAAACCAAGCCCATAAATATCTATAAAAGAATTGCAAAATGAAATGATGCGACACAGTGCGAAATTAATTACAAGGAAACAACACACGAGGGCCTGACAGAATGAGAAAAAGTTGAGTGATGAAAGTTGATTAGACGTAATCTAAACTATTAACTGCACCACCAAACCTAAAAGACCCCAAGAGAAAAGTCGTAAAACTTAAAGACTGAACCACAATCTTTTAGTATCCTGCACACTGTAAGCAACAATAAAATGTCGGACGCTGAGAAAATTTAAGCTCCTTATAAACACTGTGGGGAAAAATCAATGCATACAACAGGTATTTTAAGTATTGCACAGAGCCAAACGCACAATCACACATCTGCATACACACTCAGACAGACAGCAAACAGGTAGTAAGGTTAATGATGCCCAGAAGCAGCCTCAGACTGGGCTCCCAATGGTGTGTTCCGATATTAATGTTGCATAAAGTATTAGAAGAGACCATGTAGCACTGAACCTAGACAAGGTTTAGGTTAGCTATATGAGAGTCGAAACCTCTTTTAGTTTTAGAATAGTTCTGACACTCCTTTTGATTTCATATTTAAAGATTTATTTTTTAATATATGTACCTTCAGCAAATAGCTGAAATGAGAAACTTGGTAAGAAATTCTTTTGCTGCCGGCTGATTTTTTTTTCTTGACTTTTTCGACAGGTAAGGTAACGAGAGTCCAGTGAGTGGAAGACATGAGGACATGCATAATGGATGATGAGATCAGGAAGGTATGAGCACAGGAAGAGCCTGAATGACACCGGGTTTAAAAATCTGATAATGTATATATCGGGTGATGGTTTGATGAGAACACTGAAGAATGACCGACATATGTCATCAAGACGGTCTTGTTATACTTGAACTTCATTCTGGTGAACAAACCATGTAACGGCAAGAAATTATCTCAGTCTTGAGCAATTTAGTACGAGAATAATTTGTTATTGTACTCATCGGCTGACTGCTGTGACTGATGGATCTGTCATAGTGGTGTTCAGGTGGAGCTCTGGGTAACCATGACAGTATATTTAGGTGAATTGTTACACATGTGGCACACAGCAAGGTCTGAGGTATTTGACCATAGGTTGGTAACAGATAATGTTTTTATTTTGAAAGCTAAACTATTGAAAATGAATAATTGGCATATTCAATGTTACGTTTTTTGGCCTTTAGAAGGTTTTTTAAAGTGACAGAACAGAAGATTCAAAGAGCCTTCAGTACAATGAAGCACCACATCTACCCAACCTGTTATATCAACAGATATAACAGAATCGTCCAGTGCTCCAATCCAATGCTTCGCAAATCATTTCTGTTTCTTTCCTATCTTTCTCAGTGTAATTGTTCTTGTTGTACATCTTTGTACATTAATGGTTGCAGACTTTCTCTATGTAATTAATTTGCCAAAAAAAGTCAAAACTAGTCAAAACTAATATTTAGTTATATTTATATGGTTATTATGAATTCTTTTGGCTACGATAATCAAAAATCCTAAATTGCCACAGCCCTGCTGTGTTAATAAACTAATACCAACTTATATATATATATGCCTGTGATTGTTAATCTGTAGCACTGTGTAGCATTAACTGATGCACTCACTGTACATACAAAGCCAAATCTGGTTTGAATTTGCAGCCAATAAGGCTGTGGTGTGATTAAAAATGCCTGACAATGTTTAACTTCATGTGGGTAATTAGTGGTAAATAACATGTGGTTTGGAAAATATCGTTATCATTGTCGTTGCTACATATTAAAACTGAACAGATTATGGTCTTAACCATCAATTGAAAGGATCGCCGTGCAATAAAAAACGATAGTGACCACAAAAATCAATGAAGAGCAATTAAAAGAATATGTTGGAATACATTTTATTTGGTACATTTCACATGATGAATGGTATTCTGTATTCCTCTGCAGGCCAAGAGGGGCCACAGTACATCACTTTGGTAAGAGTTATCGTAAGGCACATAGGTGTACGTTACCATTGTTCTGCTGGAAATGTTTTCTGAGAAAACAAAAAGGGAAAAACTGAAAGCACAAATCAAAAGCTTATTTTCAGCAGTATTTTTTATGATAATCAGATTTGTGAACTGATCCATGCAATAGTACAACTGACAGACACACACACACACACTTCCTACCCTCACAGGCACACACACACTCAGACACACGATTCAAATTGACATTTTCTGAATGTTAATAATACGTCTCCTGCTCCACCCAACCTGGAAAAGAGAGAGAGAGAGAGACAGAGAGAGGGAGAGAAAGAAAAGGGGGGAAAGTGTCAAGGCCCGAAATGACAGCTGAGCAGTTTTCATAATATCCTTTTGTATCACTCTATTTGTATTCATCTCATTGCCTTTGTCTCCGTGCATTTCCAAATGAATCCTCTTATAACTCCTAAGACTCTGATCAGCAGCCCGTGACACACAGATTAACAGAAATGATTAACTGTCACGATAAATTGTATTTGTCTCCCCGTGTCTTGCCCCTCTCAGCTGAAACGCAGCAGCGGTGAACAGATTTTGAGCTATTGTAAGTGTGTCCGTATCATGTGTATGATCTTCAGGGCATATCTCAAGAGTCTTCATCAGCCTTAGCTTTAATTTCCTCTCTTATCATTCGCTCCTTTCCATTGCTGTTTGACAGGTCTGCTTCCTCGTGCACGTTTAACATGTGTTCACGGTAAAGCTCACCGCCCACCATCTTACATGTTGCTTAAAGATTTTTATCCTCAGGCCGAACGGAGAAGTCTCCTACGATCATATCTCTCCAGCGGTTCCATAAACAAAATTAGAAGTGGCTTCTGTTTCCACCTCTTGTCTGTTTAGTCGCAAGATACATTAAAGGACTTTGAGTGCAGATGCAGCCCGTGGCCCCAGAATGAGATCAGATTAGATTTCGGTGGCGATGCGGATGTCTGATTGTCGGCGTTTTTATGCTCCATTTATCAAATGGCGTTCCCGAGCAAACAGCCAGAAAGCAGTTCATTTATGCGCTACTTTGTCGAAAATCAGAGCAGGAAGACAAACAGTAATCAGTCAAGTGTTGTGGAGGCTGGAGAACTGTTTATCACTGAGTGAGTGGCTTACTGGATGCCTGATGGTTTACAGCTGCACTGCTACGGGTTCGACCTAAAGTCTCTTTTGTTTTGGTTGACGTTAGGGTTAATAATAGCTTTTAAAATGATTGCAGTCCTTACTTTAAAATACATGTAAAAAAAAAACAGCAATGGCCACATTTAAATCAGACAGAAAAGCTATGCAAATTGCGAAATTTGCATCACGCACTTCCAAAACAAAGACAAAAAAAGAGAAAGAAAACATTGACATTTTGCAACATGACAGCTGGCAAAACCACGTTTTCAATCGACACAAAACTAAAGCTTACATCCTTTGTCATCAGTAATCGTCTATAATTGCTACCGACATTGTTTTGTAAAATTGGTACTTGTGCGTTCCTATTTGAGCTCAAAACAGTTCAAAGTTATTTTTTATATTTATTTATTTTCGTTCTTATTTTGTGCTCATTTGAACCGACATTGAACTTGAGCTCCTGCATGTCGACAACTGTCAAACGCTTTGCTGGGATCCCTTCAGGTCAGATCAACCGAGCAGAGCTTTGGCGACTTTGTCAATCAGTGTGTCCTTAAAGGGTCGGACAGTCGGGGCGGTGTTTAGCTCAGCTGGCAGAGCAGCCGCCCCCGTGTGCGAAGGCTCAGTGCTTGCTGCGGAAGCCCAGGCTTTAAATCCGACCTGTGGCTCCTTCCTGCATGTCATTCCCCATCTCTCTCTCTCCACTTACCTGTCACTCTTCAGCCGTCTCTTTCAAAATAAAAAAGCATGAAAAGGCCAAAAAAAGATCATCTAAAAAAAAAAGGCACTCTACTCTTTTAGCAAGTGTTATTTCTTTTTTTTTTTTTTACAAGGACAGTAGGAAGGTTGAGAGAGGACGGCAGAAAAAAAGGTCTCGATAGAAAATGTGGCTTCTGAGATAGGAGTGTCAATCACTGTGCCATCACATGCCAATTTTATTTTCTTTCTTACAGCTTATTAACAAGACAAAGAAGGTTGAAACCTTTTAATCTTGCTTTCTCTTAATAACTGCTTACCTCCAGGGTTCCTCCTCAGGATGAATTTACGGACCTCATCATAAATGAAGATGAGCAAACTGTATGGGAAGGCGCAGAACCACCACAGGGTCCTGAGAGGGGACGGAAAAAGAACATAACAGGGCTGGGGGGTGGGGGTGAATACAGTAGCAGTCAGTCACAGGCAAACTGTTAAAGTCATAGCAGTCATTTCTGAATATTAAAAGGATAACAACGTGGTGTTTAAGAAGATCGCAGACTTAAAGCGGAGAGTGACAGGCTAATGGCAGACTATTAGGTCTTTAAGAGGGTTATTTTTCGGTTCAGTGGAGATATGCATATGCAGAGCGTACTTCAGGGGGTACATGCGCAAGGCGACGTCCATTCCAGGGCAGTAGGAGAGGAATGCAGCCAGAGCGGTCTCGACAAATAGACCGAAGATCAGGATTCTGTTCCTGTTGGGCAGAAAATAAGAATTGCATCAGAGAGAGGAAAAGGTTTATAGTCAATGAAAACGGAAATGTTAAAAAATGTTACAGTCGATAATCCGAATCCGTCTTTTTATCTGCTTTCATTCAGGCTTTCATTTCACACCCTTCTAACCACCTTTTAACACTTACTTCATGCCCTGCTGGAAGAGGGAGTTCCTCCTGGTCTTGCAGATGATGAGGTCGGCCCACTGCACGACCACGATGCTGACAAAGAAGCTGGTGTGGCAGGTGAATTCAACGATCTTCCTCTGCTCATAGGTCTGCCAGGTTCAAACACACGTTATGCATGTTTTATATTTATTGTATATGAGTTATATTTTCAGGGTGTTTGTCTTTATTTCCTGCTCCTTACCCATTGCTGCCCGTAGCTGTCCTCCAGGTCGTTGACCTCGCGGTCGTCCCAGTTGATTCGGATCCCGAGCAGGGTCTTTGGGAGGAAGCCGTTCTCAACCAAAATCACAAAGTAGGTGAAAAATCCACCAAGAGCCTGAATCATTCCTGGAAACAAAAAAAAGAGTGATGGATGGATGGACGGATGGATCGATGGATGGATGGATGCATGGATGGATGGATGGATGGATGGATGGATCGATGGATGGATGGATGGATAGGTGGATAGGTGGATGAATAGGTGGATGGATGCATGGATGGATGGATGGATGGATGGATGGATGGATGGATGCATGGATAGGTGGATGAATAGGTGGATGGATGATGGATGGATGGATGGACGGATGGATCGATGGATGGATGGATGCATGGATGATGGATGGATGGATGGATGGATGGATGGATGGATGGATGGATGGATGGATGGATGGATGGATGGATAGGTGGATAGGTGGATGAATAGGTGGATGGATGCATGGATGGATGGATGGATGGATGGATGGATGGATGGATGGATGGATGGATGATGGATGGATGGATGGATGGATGGATGGATGGATGGATGGATGGATGGATGGATGGATGGATGGATGGATGGATGGATGGATGGATGGATAGGTGGATGGATGGATGGATGGCGTGCCAGAATAAGTACATTTTATTGGGTCAAAAGTTTGCCTGGCCAAAAAACCCTGACTACAAAGAATTTTGTTCAGTTACTGTTACAAAGTTTTTCCATTATTAAGCTGATAACTGCATTGTAGCTTCCATCCATCCATTTTTCACAGCCGCTTATCCTTATCAGGGTCACAAGGGACCGGAGACAACCCCAGCATTAGGCAATGACATTGGGCAAGAGGCGGGGTACGCCCTGGGACTGGTTGCTAGTTCATCACAGGGGCTGACACACAGAGACAAACAACCAGTCGCCCTCACATTCGCACCTACAGCGATTTACAGTGACCAATTAACCTGCATTGGACTGTGGGAGTACAGAGAAAGAGCCACACAGACACCAGTCAGGGGTTTGAACCAGGAACACTCATTTCTCAAAATAAAAATAGAATCCATATTTTCAGTTTCATGCCTGGTTGCCACTTTTTAAAAGTTAATGTTGAGCCCCGATGCCATTGGATTAGAGTTTTATACTCAGCTGTTATAGTGTAGCAACAAAGGCAATGTTTTCACGGAACGAGCAGGAAAATAACAGACTTACTTGTCATTAGATAAAAGCTGTTTTGACAAAGAGGAGCACTAATAATACAGATGGTCCAATATTTTTTCGTAGCATTATTTACAGGATTTCTAGAGAAATATGACAAATAAACTGACACTGCATTCAGCCTCCGTCCACCTGGTGTTTTTCCTCTTAACGCCGTTTCAAAGCAGTGATTAAATCTTCCTCCCTCTGTCCTCCACGATGTTGCTGTTTTATAAGTAAATGGCTTCAGACAGCTGAGGACGGCAATAAAAGCCGATAGTGAGTTTAATTCCATGTTGGAAAATTTGTTTTGTCAGAGTGGGCGTAGCGTCTTCAACATGATGGACATCTTATTTCAGAGCTTAAGTCTTTGCATAAACCAAACCTGCACAAGTACTGATCAAAAGGTTGAGACTATGCTTATCAATCATCTCATTCAGCATGTTGCTACATTTAAACCAGGTCAGAGTCTCTGCTGAGAGGTGTCAACACCATTTGTCTCGCCGATAAGAAACGCCGGGTTGCATCTGTATTTTCTGCATGCTGTTGCTTTCCGACTTCTGCCGGTTATAAATTTCACTTCACTGTCGCGTTCGCTCTTTGTCACTCTCGATCATATCATCAGCGTAGATGCTTCGGGACTTGAGGACTTGTAATGTCGGAGCAGTGGCTTGTAAATGTGATTTGATGTGACCTGCAAAAGTTTTTTTGTCTCGGCGGTGCTCGCCTTGGAAGAATTATGGGAGCTGATGTGAGACGCCCGGGCTGTTTTGAGCATGTTCGGCTTTAAATTGTCATCCAATGAAGCCCTGTCATATTTTGACCTATTTAACAGCCTATGAAATTGGGCCAGCCTTTGATTTTCACTATTCCCAAACCATAAAAAGCCATGCATTCAAGTGAGGCTCCAACTTGTGAAACATGACCAAGATTAAGTAGAAAATAGTTGCACTCTCCACTCTCAATTTGCTGTAAATGTCACAACAATTAGTAGAAGATTGTGGCACTCATTCCTGAGTGTCTGCTCACCTCTAGATCTATTTTCTTTCACTGTACTCACCTAAACATTTACAAAGGCAGTAAGAAATGCCAGGAATTCTGGTAAATGTCAATATTTAACGTTCTTATGCCTCCTGTGATGTTTATTATAACCATAACTTTACTACAATGGGCTGTCAGGGTGATTCAGGTTTAAGAGCTCTGGCACAAAGAGGTTACGGGGCACGAGTTGGACGAACCTATCTGTCCGTAGGCCATGCTGATGAGGCGTTCGTTGACCAGCTTGTCCGTTTTAGGGTTCCTCGGCTGGCGTTTCATGATGTCGCTCTCGGCTGTCTCGTAAGCCAATGAGATAGCTGGAACCTGGAGAGCGGGAAATGGGAGGATGGCAGAGAATTAGCTCACTTCATGCACCTTGTACAAAAAAAAAATGTGCAGGAATTTGTCTTTGTGGCAACAGTACAAAGACGCGATGACAGTGCCAGACACGGGGTACCCCTAGACATATCACTATTAATGTAATTCAGCATTCAATCACCGCGCGGAAGGAGAAAAGACAGAAAAAGGGCGAGGAGAGGGAGAAAAGAAGCGGTGACAATGACAGAGAGAGAGGCGGCGAGAGGAGACAAGAGGAGACTGATAGTGAATTTCAAGACTCTCATAAAAACAGGAAGGTAGAAAAGGTCCATGTAATAAAGATCTTATATTGGCTGGTGTTAGCAGGTAAGCAGCAGAGCAATATGTGTGACTTAGGGCGGGATATCTCCGAGACTTAGGTGGGATTTGAGGCGGGGGCTCGGCACAGTATGAACACGAGCTCTGTGATCTACAAATCCAGTTTGTTTTGGCGTTATACTCCCCTGACCCACAGCAGCCGAGAGACAATAGGAAAAAAGAGGATGTGACTCTGCCTGCCATCGATTTTTCTTTTTTTTTGGGAACACCTTTGAAACTGTTTCTTTCTGTGATTGTGCGCAACATCCAAATTCCAGTCTTGGAGCATTCTTACGAGCGCCACGTCCTGCTCTGATAAACATCGTTTGCAGCCATCCTTTTTTCCACATGGCAGTGCTCGCTAAAAATAATCATAGCAGGTTCCAAGTGCTGCTTGTCACTGCTAAATCTCAGTAGAGCCCTCAAGCCTGTTGCCTGGAGTTGAACTAAGCTGTTAACAAGCTGTTAACAACCTCACCAGCAGACATGGGAAATTTTGTAGTTTTACTTGTGTACTGTACTATAAACACTTTTCAGGTACTTTATTGAATATTTCAATATTTCCATTTTAGGGCCTACAAAAGCAGACGTCCAGCTGTTCGCTCCACCGGTGGTTATTAAACGCATGCAGACTTATTTTGAAGAGAAAGTTTTTATATATATGCAAAGCAGGTGCAAAAATTAGGTGCTTTTTAAATTTCAATCATCACTTTTTTAAAAAGACATCCAGCCGATGAACAGTTGCAAATACCCCTGTGATCTCGGACAGTTCAATAAATATTTGTTCACGTCATGCAGGTAGAAAACCAAAGAAGTTCATGTCTGATGTGTAACTGCTCTATTAGCAATGCAAGCACGCCGCTCCTCGTTACATACAACCTGTGGAGGGAGTCAAATATGAGGCCACTGTAGTCCGTCTACCACTTCAAGAAATGTTTGCCCCAGGCTCACTGAGATGTATAAGAACCAGGTTCAGCAGGAAAAATTAAAGTTAAAGTAATAAACACGAGTGAACAAGTCCTTTTGAATATATTCATCCCGTGCTTCCTTTCTTTCGCAATGATGGATTACGCCCCTCAGGCGAGCGGCGTGCCAGCAGCTCTTTTTGTTGCTGCTGGAGAGACTGTGGCATCTGGAAACGGCGGAGCTGTGAAATGTAAATCTGTATGTGAGCGTCACCCGGCTCTTTGTTCTGCTTGAACAAATGGACGTCGGCAGTCAGCCAAAAGCGAATTTCTCCCGCCGAGAGAGAATGAGCAAATTAAACCGGAGTTTTGTTCTTTTCTTTTTTTTTTCCACCTCCAGGCGTTCATATTTGACACAAGTATTAACGCGGGTATCCTTAATGTCATCTTTAGGTTGTCTGCAGCTATGCAACATGCTAATAATAATCACTTAAATTAGCTCAGCGATCGGCTTTCAGCACTGAGAGTGCTCTGGAATATGACCCGGTAAATGAGATACATTTAAAAGCTTGGGTTGTCATGATCTGTAAATTAAATATGAAGAGAAAGCAGCATCCAAAAACGTCAGAGGGGAGGGGGAAAGAAGTAAGATGTGTTCGAGGATTACAACAGAGGCTTGGCAGCAGTCTGTGCATCTATTCAGTGCTCATCTTTTAGACGTTTAGTCAAAACATTCGATCGACGTAACGAGATAATGAGGGAAAGCTATTGTTAGTGAGACTGGAGCGACTGAACAAAGGGAGTTCGTTCTCCTCTCACCATGTCAGTGCCCAGGTCGATGCAGAGGATGGTGACAGTTCCCAGCGGAAGAGGAACGCTCGCAATGATGAAGAGGAGGAAGGGCGAGATCTCCGGGATGTTACTGGTCAGGGTGTACGCGATGGACTTCTTCAGGTTGTCAAAGATGAGACGGCCTGCAGCGAAACAGAAACACATGAAAGTAAAAATGGGTCCCTGCACAGATGCTCGATTCGTGTACATAGATATATTATTAATACCGGGGATATGTGAGGAGATTTCGGATGGCATATTGATCACACACCACCACAGTTTGAATATAGACTTCTGGCTGCTTTGTCAGCATGTTCACATCACCGATATTAGCAACCCCCCCTACTTAAGATGATATACTGATCTTCAAATCATACGTCTGTCAGAGTAATTCTCAAGACCAGTCCTGCAGGCCAAAGCCACGTCACATTCTCAAGTCTTAAATAAGAAAACTGTAGGCCGTTATTCGGGTATTTCACGTCTCCGAGTGCTGACCATTACAGTAATACAACGTTTGAACAGTTTCTTTTCAAAGATGTTGAACATCTTCGAATGAAGAGGCAGGAAAACCCGAGTCAGAGTCATGTCAGCTGTTTTATTTCTTTATCACTGTCCTGAATTACAGGGTCAGAACTTGAGATTCGAATGTTCTCCCTTCCATAGACTCCGTGGCGCTACCCACAGGAAGGTGAACCGAAGAGTTCCCTTACTAATCCAAAAGTGGGCAAAGACGTGAAGCGTGGGCGGGTAAAGATGTGAGCTGAATGCTGCCTGATTACTTCCAATCCACCTGTGACTGCACGTACCTGTCAATCAAACCATTCCCGTTCTTAATTAAGCATAACTTTAAGCCTTAACATAATTAAAAAAAGGTGAGTTATATAAAAATGCAGCCTCCGTAGAGTTGTCATGAATAGGGAAATCAGCTACAGAGACCCAAAAAAAAAAAAGGTTTTTTTTTTTGCCATCCAGGCGGTGAACATGTTTTAATTATGGAGATTCACTGGAGACTCATTTCTGGAACCAGACTTATGTGGATGTTTGGGGAACTGCAGGTTTTTGGCACTGCCATGTTGGACGTGGAGGCTGTCGCTTGGAAAACTCAAATCTTTAGAAAGTCAAGTCTTGAGTAAAACGGTGCCGTTCTAATTTATTTTCAAGTATTTATTAAAAAATAATCTTCAGTCTCTATTGCTACATGACAAAAGCCAATTTTGTTTCTCTGACTTCCCTTTTCTTTCTATCTTTACTCCTCTCTCCATATCACTTCTTTTATTCTTCCGTCACCCTCCACTCTCTCACACACACACACACACTCACCCTCTTCTACACCGGTGACGATGGAGGCAAAGTTGTCATCCAGCAGGATCATGTCAGCCGCCTGCTTGGACACATCAGAGCCCGCGATCCCCATGGCAACGCCGATGTCGGCTTTCTTCAGGGCCGGAGAGTCGTTCACGCCGTCACCCGTCACCGCCACGATAGCCCCCTGCAACCCCCCCCGACGAGGTCCGGCGAACACAAAGTGTCAAGAAGAGAAAGATAAGTACCAAGATTTAAGCTTTCTCTCTCTCTCTCTCCCTCTCTCCCCTCCCCCCTTCCCCATTCTGTCTTAATAATGTCTTTTCAAAGCAGCTCTGGGGAGATTAAATGAAAAATGGAATTGAGTTGCAATCATTCAGTCACACGGAGGGAGAGTGAGTGAGTCAGGGTGAATTGTAGCATGACCTCAATATATGGGTACGTGTACGAGTGAATACACACTTCTACATTCCACATTTCACACATAAGAACTGATTACATGCATTAAAGTAAAGATATAGTTTGGTAATCATATGCCACACACACACACACACACACACACACGTGTATTCAACCACTCACATATGGACTTCCATGGAATGCACACACACACACACACACATGCACAAAAGCTTTTATTCATCCATTCAACCACCTGCACTTTCAAACGGCCAAACACACACACACACACACACACACACACACACACACACACAACGGTTACACGTACAGCAAACTGTATTCAGGCTTAAGTGGCGAGGACATACACACACTCACACACGCTCACATACACACTCCTGTATTCAACCGAGTCCCCACACTCGGACACATTCAAGCATTCATGCAGACTTTATCACAAACACACACACACACGCTTACATTCAACCCTATGCACACATGTCGCTATTCAGCTGTACGGCCTCACAAAAACACACTCACACACACACACACGCACACACTCTTATCCATTGACCTGTCTCTGGCAGCCCTCCACGATGATGAGCTTCTGCTGGGGAGAGGTGCGAGCGAACACTATCTCAGTGTGGTTCCTCAGCAGGTCGTCCAGATACTCGTTGCTCATGTCCTTCAGGTCCGAGCCGTGCACCACACAGGCTTTGGCATCCCTGGGAAAACAAACAAACACATAAACAACACACACACAAACACCATAAGGAGTCAGTGATACCAGGGGGGAATTATGCAAAAGGAAGCATTGACATTTTCCTGGTTTCTCCTCGAGTTTGTCTTTCTGTCTTTTACACATACACACACACACACACACACACACACACACACACACACACACACACACACACACACACACACTTTCTGTCTTAAAGAGACAGTTTTCCCTTTTTTTCAGAAACATGCACACAAATCACTTCCCCGTAGATCCGGATGAGAAGATCAACGTCGCTCTATCTGTTTCATATTAAACCGGAGCCAGCAGCTGCTTAGCTTAGCTTAGTTTAGCATGAAGATTATAAACAGCTGGCCCGGCTCTGTCTGAAGGTAACAAAATCCGCCTTGCCAGAACCTCTAACGCTTTAATTAATGGCTTGTTTAAATGTTTCATTTGTATTGTAAAGTATAAAAATGGTAATTTGTGGTTTTAATGAGGTGTTATGTGCCAGACTGTTTCTTGGCAGAGGCCAATCCTGGAGTCTTTTCGTCCCATATCAGCTTAATACTGTCATTCTGATTTTCCATATTGTTACTTTACTATTGTTATTTCTATCGTCTGCGTGCACATGGCATCTGTTGAGTATGGGAAACGGGGATCTCTCGTCTCTTCTCGTTTTTTTTTTTTCCCTGTTAAATGAGCTTTTCTGTAAACAAATGAGATGCAACATGTTTATTTGTGAGCTGGTAGACGGTTTTGTCACCTTCAGATGGAGCCGGGTTTGCTGCTTCCTTCTGTTTTCAGTCTTGAAGCTGCCTCCAGCTTCATATTCTGGCAGATACGAGAGAGGCGTTGAGCTTCTCATCTAACTCTAAAATAACCGTTTCTTCACACGCGACCTTTGAGGCGCACACATCCCACAGACATATCACCGCCCACGTTCTTAGACACAGTCGCAGAAATAGTTGGCACGCAGCCTAAATCTCCTCTGACACACACACACACACACACACCTTGGGTTAACTTGGCTCAGAGGGATGTTCAGTCTCTCGGCGATGTCCTCCACGGTCTCGTTGCCCTCAGAGATGATGCCCACACCTTTAGCGATGGCCTTGGCTGTGATTGGGTGGTCCCCCGTTACCATGATCACCTGACCGCAGACAGGAGTTCCCATAAATCTCAGTATTATCGCATTAAAGCTCGCTGCGTCTTATCTGTATGTCATGTGTCTCAGCATGCTTGAGCTACGGTGCTGTACGGGGCCTTCCGGGTCTATAAGTCATCCGAATGTGTTGTGCAGTTACACTAAGGATGAACGGAGCCATCAGGGGTTAAGGGTTGAAATCTGGCAGCGTACTCCAGCATGTTTGGTGTGTTTCCAAAGGAATCACACTGCGACTGTAACATAACTCAGCAGGATTAAGAGAAGTGAGTGAAAAGAAGAGCTTTGGTCGTCATAAGCTGGCTGGTAAAACTTCCTAAAATACTTCCTCATCCTAATCCAGCAACCTCTAGTACTCCTAGTACTCATTTGACTGGTTTCAGGCAGCGTATTTTCATTTGTTATACTAGGATTTAGAGTTTAATGTTTAGTTTCACTGTCAGGAGGAAGCAAAGAAGGAGTTTTTCTGACATATATTTGTTTTTTGTAATCATACGAACAAAAGAAATTGACAGAGGCAGACGACAAAAAAAGACATAAAAGGCCTCTTCTGATTTTTACAAAACTGTATAATCAGTTTCATTCTTTCCTTGTCTGGGATATTAACCAATAGAACTTTTGTTTTGTGGCCAAGAAGGAAAGACGGTAAACTAAAAGTCAGATCTTTGATTTGTGAAACATGCACATGGTTCCCATGCGCAGACGGACGCACACGTTCATGAAAATCACAGGTAAGAACTTATTTTTAAATTTGTGCTGCAGTTTATTTTGGTAATCCACCTGCAGAGTTGATTGTATTTCTCACAGTATAACAGCTTCTCTCTCTCTCTGCATATTTAACAGCTCTTCTCTAGAGTATATGTGAGAATTCATGAACATGGCGTAAATGTTTTCTTTGTGCCCAAACCTCATCAACCCCTTAACCCATTGTGTTGTTCTATCAGAAAATGGTTGTTAAATCTCAAACAAATAAACTTTAGAAATGTGTCGTGCTGGCATATCGCATCTGAACCTTGTATGAAAAGTTATGTAACGATGAGCTATATAAAATCCACCAATATCATCACAACCTACAGTGAGACACAGGTTGAATCAAGGTGCAATAAAGACAGAGCACTATATATACACACCGCTAAAGCCTTTTTGTATTGATGCACAGATCTGATAGTACTATATCCGTTATGAAGTAATTAAAGCGAGGGCATGTGCTCCAGTGTTCTCCTGGGCTGAGTTACCGCTGTGTACAGTATGTGTGTGCGTGTTCCTACGTATACCTCCACAAAGAGACGATACGCTTACAGAAATTTATGTCCGATGATGATTATGTATGAGGACTTAGACTTACGTAATGGGTGTATACTCCTTTTAGCATATTTAGGGCCCGAGCACAGCACGCTGGGGCGAGGCCCTATTGGATTTTGAACGCTGAACGACGTTTAAGAGTAAATCGCATTTTCGCCGGCCCATATCCCCCCAAAAACTCACGAAAATTTGCCTATCCCCCCCGTCAGGTGTAAAATTTCGCATTTTGGGGGTCTCACACATGGACTTGCGCATATGCCTCGACACCGCCACCTAGGTGTGCGTTTTTGCCGGTGCCCCTCGCCAGGGTTTCATCCACGTGTACGAAACTCGGTGGGAGTATGTAACAGACACTCAGAAAAGTCTCTTGGTGCCCCGGGCTACAGTGAACCGTACGCCGCCTAATTTTGCTCAAATTTGGACTTTTCCGGTTTTGGCCTCATTTCCAGGGTTAGGGTTTGAACGAACTCCTACTAGGGATTTCATCCGATGTGTTCGAAACTTCCCGTGTGTGTTCTCAAGGCCTCGACAATGAAACGTTATCAAAATCACAACTTTTTATCAGAGGGCGTGGCCGTGACGACGCGTCAAATCGACGCTGCCGATTTTTCCACCAACACCAACTCCATTTACTTTTTTGCTGATTTTCGGGCAAAAGTGTGCGGCTATCATATACTTTGTCAGAGCTGTCTGAAACTTGTTGGGGTTGTTAAGAGCAATATTATGCACAATTCGGCTGCATAATATCATTTGGTGGGTCTGGCAAAAAAAGCTCCATAGCGTCCCCTTGCGGCTATCAAGGTTATGTTATGCACATTTCGACATGCGCACATAAACGAGGGCCCCACCATCGCTGCTTGCAGCTTTAATTAGTATTTATTTTGATTTTAGCATATGCTTAATTTGATTTATTTTAGCACATTTTATTGTCTCAGGTATCTTTATTCTTATTTATTCTAATTATTTTAACACTTACTAGTCACTTTAATTTCATTTATGTTGCACCGACTGACTAGAAGCACTTTCAATGTCGCCGTACCTGTGACAATGACAATAAAGATCTATTCTATTCTAGACTTACAGGAGAAAGTCACACAAAGAAAATGTCTCAATCCCAGTCAAGACAGACAGGGTATGAGTTAATATCGTCAAAACAGAGATGATATATCAGCAGCTGATACTTTCTCAGACAGTTCATTAGTTCTGTAGTTCATTTTTAGCATAGACTCCTCATACAGTAACGTCACTCACTCCTGCCTCTAGTTCTTTTAAGCCAATTACAGTATGTCTTTCAAAAATTCATTATCAAAAAGGAAGCACGATAATTACTGTACCTGAAATTAAAAACCCCTTTCCCACATTTGTAACACTTCCCCTTGAAACGAGAGCTATTCATTCCACTCATTATCCATTTTTATCTCTGCTGGAAGTTGTTTAACCTTCCCGCGGCCCGGCTTATTACTTTTCTGGCAAAACATCTGCTCCGTGTGTATTCGCAGCTGATTATCGTTAAATGAAAATTTGTAATAAGTGTACTAAATATGTATTTTTGCAAAGAAAAGAAACCTTTTCTACGGGAACACACCGAGGTTCGGGCATTATCGCAGAATTTGCCGTTGTCACATCAAACATTTTAGCTGTCCTCGAGATTCCTGACATTTCACTGTGCTTTTATTACTTTTATTTTGGAGGGATAAGTTGTTGTTTGGACTGAAAAAGACGTTTGACACCCAAATCCCTTCTCGAAATAGCCCCCAGAAAAAAATGATTTCCAGGAACTACAATGAAGGTTGAACCCATGAAACCAATTACCTTGATACCAGCAGAGCGGCATTTACCCACTGCGTCAGGCACAGCGGCACGCGGCGGATCAATCATGGAGATGAGTCCCAGGAAGCAGAGCTTCTCGGTGGGGAAGTTCGTGTCGTCGCAGTCGAAGGTGAATCCTCGAGGGAACTGGGACGGAGACAGATTCAAGTGGCAGAAGCCTGCAGGAGAAGAAAAGGGTGATCGTTCATAACCGACCATCTTAATGTATGCTGCAGTTATTCCAAATAAAAAAAAACGTGTTGTGTTTCGCTGCTTTGACACCAGGTGACAATTTATTTGACCCCCCGAGGATGTTTTAAGTCCAAAACATCCAATTAACAGCGAGGATGTGCTACTGTATCTCTGCAGCTGTTTACAGTACAACACTACAAAGAAATGTAAATATGAAAAAAGATCTCGCCAAGACACCCACAGAAAATAAATTGTCCTCTGGCTGCAGCACCCTACAGTATGCATACAAATCATTTTTAATTTTTAATCATTTTTAGATGTAGAGGTTGCAGGTTGCAGGTCTGAAACTCAAATTGAATCAGACACTTTTTATTAATTAATGACCCACAGCCCCTGAAATATGCATCTCTCCTGAATCCCTACGGAGCGAAGCAAAACAAAATGCCTCGGATGAAACACCGGGCTCAGTCTCGACAGTGGAGAGAAACCTTCCACTGTCATGAAAAGAAAATAAAAACTCAAGCCATCATCATCACCTAAGGCGCATCTGAGATTTAATCATTTACACGATTTCAAAAACTGGCACTATTCCACATCGCTGTGTTTGAAAAAGTGACACCTGCTCTAACAAAACCATGATAGCTCATAATTATTACCTATGGCACTTTTTAAATGGTGCCAGGTAACTTTTTTTTCTCCCCCCCAGTTGTCAGGATGATGACATTTACAGAGTTTGGATGCTAAACACTTCAGAGATATTGAAAGTTGAACTTCAGGGTAATGGTTTTTTTTTGGTTCTCCCAAAATGTGTCTATGGCATTTCACAAGGAGAAAATGATATTTGATGTACAAATTTTTGAAGCGGCGTTTGAAATAAATTACCTGTCCATTACCTGCTCCTAATCACTACTGCATTACACGCCGGATTCACACAGCAAAGAAAACCCCAAATTCCCCCATCGTGCAGTCTTCACCGTGATGGAGACATTCGGTTTAACTTCCCCTTTAACCGAGGAGATTAGATAAGGCGTCAAACTGTTGCTATGAAACGTACCGAGCACTCTCTCTCCCAGTCCTCCCAGCTCCATGTAGGCGCTCTGGAAAGACTCCCTCCAGTTTTCATCAAGAGGATGTTCCTGGCCGTGGATCATAATGGTGCTGCACCTATAAAATATTTATTAATAACACCTTTGCTACCTAAAAAACAGTTTTAATGGTTGAAGTGGAGGCGAGTAAACGATCTGTTCAATAAAATACAAAACTAAACTCTTATACAACGTAACATCAGTTTCTAATGACACACACAATAAGTTACACTCTGTGTGAGGCTTTATTTTGGCACTAGGATCACGCTCCGTGGTGCTTTTCATCTGACTGAAAGGATAATTGGACTCAGCAGACGAGTGCTTGGACTGACCAGAAGGGGAAACTGGGCCAAAACCGGTGTGACATTACACATAGTGTGACAATATGGCCAAAAAGGAGCATGGTGCGTCTCATCCGAGCACAGAAGGATAAGATTTTTCTCATGTTTCGACAAATCCACCCCGAAAAAGACCAAAACCGGCACATTGTTAGCGCCTCTCCAAATCTCATCGGCTACCGCCCGACGACGGCTTAGCCTCTGGGGGACAACAAGCCAATGTTTCGGGGCGTCTGTGGAAGATATCTGGGCCAAGACTTCCTTCTTCCATGTGGCGGGTCATTGTTTACAAGTACGATTAAGCAACTTGAGACACGAGAATGGAGCTGGAGCATGTCCAGAGACTAATCTCAAGTGTCTGGCTAATCTCTGTAAACAGATATCTGCATATGAATTCGGATAGATATAAAAAAAAAAAGCTAAATCGCCACCAGATGGGTCAGTCGATGGGATCTGAGAGTGCGTTTCCACCTGCGTGCAACCAACGTGACCGGTCAATACCGCTCCAACTATAAACAGGGACTGCAAATAAAATACTAGAAACCAACATCTTGTCCCATGCCTGCAGATTCTGCATTCATAAGCACATATGAAGTTTAATGCATCTCCCCATACTTGTGCAATAAATCCCATTAGTTTCCCACTGAAACGGGACATAAATATATAATTTAATTGATTTTTATTTTTTAAAAAGGGGGAATGTTTTTGCTATAGATTTAACAAGCATTACTACGACAGGAGCGAATTTGTCGGAGACTATTTCCACCGGTGGATTAATGCGCATTTGGTGCTCCAGTGAGTAATTATGGCAGCAGGACGGCGTATGTGGGATCGACTCAAAATAAACCGCAGTGTGTGTGTGTGTGTTCACGGTGATGAAGGGACATGTCAGCGGTGCAACAGGGTGACTCACTGACGTGTTTTTAATTGTTTTTATTTTAGATGTTCCTTATGGTTTTCAATCGTTTTTACTCAGGAATAGAGGAACACGGTATCTGCTTGTTACTGGAATCAATTCAAAGTTGGTTTTAGTCTTTTCAGGGGATTTGTTTACAACAGAAGAAGAATATCACCAGACTTTAAGAGAGTGCATCTTTTTTCATTACGTCCCTCGAAGAGAAGTAATAGGTGAACAAAAAAAACAAGAAAAAGAAACGCTGTGCTACTTGTGAGACGTACAATCAATCCATTATTGATTAACCAACCTGTCCAGGATTCTCTCTGGCGCTCCCTTCATGACCAGAATATGACCGGAGGGATTGTCCTCCACTTCATGGATGGAGAGCTTGACGACAGAGGGGCAGAGGAGGAGGAACACCGGGTGAGGACACGACATGACAATCGAACACGTGTCTGTTTTAGTGAGAAAAAGGCTGGAGACAGACGTAACGCTCAACAATGAATTTCACGTTCACGCCACCGGTCTTTCTTCGGGCGCCGGTGTCATATTTTGTTTCCAAGTGGTTTGAAAGCAGCAAAGTCTTATCGAAGCCGACTTGACTGAGTGTGCATTGTAAGTCATATGTATCCCCCCATGTTGAAGGAGCATTCATTCAGAAATGTATTCCTGTGGTGTTACACCGTGCATTACCCATTCCCCCACACAAACACACACACACTACCCCAGGTAATTTGTATCGGAGTCACAGCATATCTAATCTCAGAAAACCAGAGCAAAATTGCTTTTTTTTCTTTTTCTTCTCCCTCAACACAGACATTCGTATTTTAAGTCAGGGAACAGGTGCAAAAAAAAAAACCACATGCAGGGAGTCCTTTGTTTGCTTCAACATCACTGTTGCGTTATTCATACGCTGGTTCAAATCTCCAGACAGGATGGGAAAGGAAAGGACTGAGGTGTGGAAAGCAGAAACGTTTCCTCCGCTTGCTTTAATTGCTGCAGTGCCCTTGAGCAAGGTGGTAAAAGCTTGATGAGATGACTTTTTCATAGCTCGGTATTAACTTTGAATATTTAGCCATGCTGTTGTCGACTCATGCGGCTTAATGCAAGACCTTTCACTGTTTACAGTGAAACGGCATAAGATTGTAGCGTCACAATGGAAATCATTTGTGTTGCTGCTGTTATTTATTTACCAAATTCTGAATCTGTCTCCAATGGAAGTCACTCATACGATTTGCCAATTTTTATTTAATGTCTGTAAAAGTTATTTACATCCGTAGCATTAAAACCCACCCAAACATTGCTGAGCTTCTCGCCAAAGCCAGTTCAAACAAAAGGGATTTCTGTCCATAGAAAAAGCGACGGCGGGCCAAAACAAACCCGCTTTTTGTAATCCACATTTATCCCCCTCCATCATAAATATCATCACAACACTGCAACGGCTTCTCTGCAGGGCTAAACCGTGCTCGTGTCTGTGACCTGCGTCTGCGAGGCAGCCTGCGAGTATGAATGCGTGCAACAGTGTGAATGTAAAGCAGGGTCGAAAATGAATATGCATGAGTCACACAAAGCACGTCAGAAATATGTTTCCCAAAACATTGCATGGAAGCACTCACAATAATGAATCACAGATGCGTTAAAATGTAAACATTTCAAAGAAACGATTAAAAAAAGAGTTAAGCTTGGGATTTTACTGTACACTTGCATCAGCAGCGCTCCCAGCACAAGGCCATGATGCAACATTAATCCAGTACCTGGTACTTGTTGGTGGAGTTGAAGGGGATCTCTGCCACTTTGTGGTTTCTGTCTCTCATGTCACGAACACTCCCACAGCACAGCTCGATGCATTTCAACAGAGCCGACTCTGACGCGTCCCCCGCTGTCTCCCTCTGGGGAAACACACACACACACACACACACACAGCATTAGCACAGTCACTCACATATGCATATTGAAAAATGAGTGTTGTCTGTCTCCGCTGCCTGTGTTTATCACGCCGTGGCGGGAAAAGGGAGCTTTAACTGATTAAAGCTGCACCTGAGAGGACTTTCTTTCTCTCCGCTTCCATTATGGTTCACGTTAATGATGCAGGGAGCCGAGCATCACATGCATCACCGGCTTTACTGTATGTTTTCCGGACGCGCTTGGTTTTTTAAAGTTATGTAACAATTTAATGTAAAAGTAATGAAAGTGCCTGTGCCTTTCCTCTTTTCTGTTTAGGGGATGAAAAATAATTTGATTAAAAGGTCTCGTTTTTCTTCTGGAAAAAATAAAGCTGATTTCTCAACCGTGTACGCGCCACTCGCGAGGATTCTTAGGGGCATTTTCTCAGGATATGGATGTAAAAGTCTCTGGATAAGAGGATTCTGCATCGAGTTGGATATATTAATGTTGGAGGAACACATTAGACCATTGCCTGTTGGCAATAATCAATAGAAAGATGGTTGTAGCCAACAACTAAATGCATGAATGCCTGAATGAATGAAAACTGACACACTTGAGGAAAAAAGGTCCACGACTTTGAGTATGTGTACGCACACACAGATGGTAAAGGAGCCTCAGAGTTGAATTATCCTGTTTGGGTGCATGTTTGTGGGTTTTACTTGTGTGACAGAGTCGCTCGTGCAAGCTTGAACCATTTAACGAGGAAACGCTGGTCTGATAACCTGTAAAATCCCCCTTTGGATAAAAATCCAACCTAAGCAATTCATCTCACTCTCTGAGCCAATTTATTAAAATCCATACTGAGCTGATTGACCTGACGGCCAGTATACCAACAGAGGCCGAACCAATACAAGAGATTTCTTCTTTGTTCCTGTTTATTCATTCATGAACAGCCACAAAACAAGGACACGCACTCTGCGAGATTTGTCCTTGTTTGTGCCTTTTCATGAATGAATAAATAGACCGAGGAAATCCCATTCCTCCGTTATTCCGGGGGTGCAGATGGGGGACTTGTTCTTGTAATGATAGTAGAGCCCGGGCCTTGACTGCTGTGTTTGAGTGCTGTCAGGGAGATACAGCTGGTACTTTATGTCAGGGAGGGAAATAAAAATAAAAAAACCCGGGCACCTCGAGGAGCAGAGAGGTTGCAGTGGCGGGGTCTGCTCCCGCTGGAGTCAAGAAGCTGTAAAATCCCTGTTGCTGAGAGCCACACGGAGCATTTCATCAGGTCAGTGTGAGCACAGGTAGGTAGAACACCGGAATATTATTGACTTACCCACCCTGCAATGTGTGTGTGTGTGTGTGTGTAACAGTGTGAGGGAGTTATTTCCAGGGGTGCATTGGATTATCTTCTGCCAGTTTGTGCTTATGTGAGAGGGACGCCGGGCGTGTAAACCAGTGTGTGTGCTGCGCCGGTGTCAAGTGGTATTGACAAATTATTTTTATAGGTTGTTTTTCCCCCTGTGAGTGCCATGTGGGTGACGATCAGCTGGCCACAGCCCAGAATACAAAGTAGATTCACTCAGGATACTCGAGTATATCCATGCTGTGCTACTCTACGCTGTAAATATTATTCGATTTACTTATTATTATTTAGCCAAGAGCAGCGGTGGAATGTACTTCTATACAAGCGCTGTACTCTGAGGGAAATATTGTACTTGCTACATTTATACGACGACTACTGGTTATTTTCCAGGTTAAGATGTTAAATATGAACCCCATATTATCAGTTTTTATTATACAATAAGATACATTATTATAGATCAAACTGCTCCACATTATTTAAGTAGTCCAGATAAGCTCCACATTGACCAGCTGCGATATTAAAATGCTGCATAGATGATATAATGTATGATAATATAACCCTGACTCTGTAACACGATGAGTCTTTTTTTTACTTGTATCAGTAAAAGTACATTTTGCTGCTTTTACTGCAGTAAAGGTCTTTATAGAACATGGCATTGCTATTTTTACTTCTAGGTTAAATACCATTTATTATAATCCATTTCAGCCTTGTTGCAGATGTCTCTAGAAAAAAGATAATCTGCAAAACCTTTAGAGTTTTACTTTTATTGTACAATTTACTGTTAATGCTGCTGTTCGATTGGATCTTGCTGACATTATTTGATCCATTTATTGTCAACAAAATCCCTAAAGAGACTAAAACCAACAATGAGTTTAACTTCCAAAGAGATGTGATCCTGAAGCTGCAATCTCTGAACCGATTGGCTATCGTCTGATGATGATTTACCCTCAGGCGGCAATGACCAACGCTTCTGGGCTAAGACTTCCTCTGCAGTTGTAACGGAGTTGCCATAAAAACTCACACACACTTAATTGTCCTGTTGACCTTGAAGGCAGCACCCTTGTAGTTTAGGGTCGTACATCCCGGGTGAGAGCAGCAGTCGGACCTTGCTGTCTCCCCGGTAGGTGCATGAGTTGTGATCTCCGCTATCGTTTCAGATTAATTGCACATGGTTAGCTAACCTGTTCTTTCTTTTCATTTCATATTTTTCAGACGTGTGTTGTGTGTGTGAGGGAAACGGGACTGGCGTTTATGTGTTGATCCTCCTGCCAGATGTCCGAAATAAACGACAAGTTTGCCAAAAGCGACGACCTTCTTCTGTGAAATACACAACGCAACGAGAGAGAGTACAAAGCCACTACACGGTCCTGATATATGTTGATATATCTCTATATGAATGCAGATAACTTTAAAATAAATGACGATAAAAAGCCAAATCGGTGTCAGACAATCCAGGATTGTATTTCAGCCAACGTGTTCTGCCTCCACGCGGACCTGCTGCAACCAAGAGCCCCTCAGGTGTGGCTGGTCAACACCACAAACAGAAACCAGCCAGAATTTCAGTCCCTTGCCATCCACATTCATATGCAGATATCTGTTTATAGAGTATATGTCACCGAGGTGTAAAGGTGTGGCTCTTTTGTGTGTTGTTAATTGGCTTTGGACAGTAGTGGAGTTCTGTACCATGGAGGGATGAGATATATCAGGCCGTGGCCATGAACACAGCATGCACTGGTAGAATAAATTAAAAGCAACTGTTATATTTTGGTAATCGATCGGAATTCTTCCACCGCTGCTTATTTTTGAGTGACAGCTCACATGACTTCTCCCTGCCGGCAAATCATGTAGCCAGAATCATGTCTTATGAATAATGTGCATGAATTATATGATCCTAATGGATTAAAATAAAAGCTGCCTGGCTTCAGAGAGTTTCAGAGGCAGAAGCATCATTGCTTAAGCTTTCAGGAAACTGCTGTTGTGTCTGTCTGCGTGTGGTGGAGGCTTGTACCATGACGATGGGAAAGTTCTCCTGTCCGGCTTTGAAATCAGCTCTGTTGCACAGGCCGGCCACGCGAGACAGAGCAGACCAAGTAGCGGAGCTCTTGTCAAAACCCAAACCTGAGAGAATAAGAGGAGGAGATGTGTTAGACTTTTTTTTTTTCAACAAGTCGGGTTCATGCAGTATTTATGCTCGACTCTGGGTTCACACGGCAGCGCTGGATATTGTAGCTAAATAACAGAGGTCAGTTAAGTTGAGCAATCGCTACTTTCAGTTTCCTCAGATTGAAAAAATTCATTTTTAACGAGAACGATTTGAAAAAATAATAACAAAAATTTCATCCCTTCCCACCTAATCAAACTGAAAATGACCCCTCGCTCTGCTGCCGGGCGCTTACATTCATTTTTCATATTAGCCCAGACTCTCACTGTCACTGCTATTGAGAAAACAGTATCTGATGGTGTCACACAACATACATACAGTGCACGGCGGCAAACTGCGGCTGGAGTTGTTGAACTTGACAAAGCGAAGTGCAAAAAGGCTAAAAAAAAAAAAAAAAAACCTGCAACAGCTGCAAAATAAGAAATAGTGTGCACTCCTGAAAAATGTATGCAGTGTTATTTCCTTCAGCACTTTCACTGTTTCAGCAGTACAGTCTTTGTCTGCACTGCTGGCTATTCATTGTGTGATTGCACAATCGTCTGACTCAATACTCATCGGTATGCAAAGAACACCTGTTTTATTTTTTCTTGCAAACCTTTTGGTTATTGCTAAAAGCTTCTTTTGAAATTTGGCTCGATTTGTCGCTGTTTTGGTAGGAGACAGGAATCCGATTGGTTCCGCAGCGGCAGCTTTTGCCGAGGAACTCTGGGAGAAAAAAAAAAAAAAGATGTGTTTGTTGCTGAGGGTTGTGCCGCCCACTGCATACCGCTGCTCAATTAATCCGAGCAGTAGTGCGAACCAGCAATGTTGGTTTGGCGGCGTGAACATTGGACAGATGAATTTCAGCAGGTGGTCACACGCCCTCTCTGCATTCCCACACACTCTCCATCTCCATCTTTCCTCTCTCTTTTTCCTCCTCCTCCCTTTCTTTTTTCCCCTATCTCTCTCTCTCTCTCTCTCTTACCGGTCTGGTCCTCAGTGGTGTCAGCCTCGTGGATCTGGTTGTCGAACCACATGTGGGCCACGGTCATGCGGTTCTGGGTCAGCGTGCCCGTCTTGTCAGAACAGATGGTGGAGGTGGAGCCGAGAGTCTCTACGGCCTCCAGGTTCTTTACCAGACAGTTCTTCTTGGCCATTCGCTTGGCAGTGAGAGTCAGACACACCTGGGAGGACGGCGGGAGGTGAGAGGGGAGGGAAGAGAGAGAGGGAGGGGAAGAGGATAAGGGAGGATGGATGATTGTTAGTCGGCGATAGGAGAGAGCATGTGTACGCACTGGTGCGCTCAAGTGTTTGTGCAAGTGAAACCATGCGTGGTCCAGGTGCCTTACAGCATAGGAGTGTGTTTGCGTGTGTATTTGGTTGGCTGGTTACCAGCAGGTGCATGGGGACATAAAAATGCGACGGATAGACAGATTCCATATGTTGTAACAGACACGTCGATGCACATTACTCCAAGCTGACCGCATTACTCAAACGGAGACAAACGCAGGAATAAATACGCACACACACAAATATTTACACACACGACTCGTGGTGTGTTTTAAGCAAAAAGCAACTAAAGAAAGCAGTCACTGGAAGTTAATTTATTTTTCCGGGACCAGTGAAATGTCGACTGATGGCATTTCAAATGCCAGCTGGCATGCACCTCAGCTCGCACTTTGTTTATCGTTGCAGAAAAAAAAAAAAAAAAACCTAGACGCACTTCAACATTTGAGGTGCTTCAACAGTCGGTAATAAATCACCTGCTTTCTGCGGTATCATTAGAGCTAACATTCACCGAGGGTAAATCAGAGTTAGAGGAAGCACAGGTGTAACTAATAACATCGATGGTGGCTGCATTCCATTTAGGTGTGCCAGCGAAGCCGTGACGACGAGCCAGCAGGCACAATATCAGGACTGTAGGACTGGCACGCTTAAAAGCTGCGCTAATCAATATTTTTATGTTAACAATGCATCAAATTACTGCATGTAATGAGGTAACAGCTGCTCAATGAAAACATTAACACATTTCCTGTTTAGTTCCCAGCTCCTTTCAGCCTCTTTTAGCTTGTTATTTTTAATTTGCAGGGCTGAAAAAACTCTAACTTCGTTTCCGGCAGCTTCAGGCTCAAGCTCATTAATGTACAGTAAGCTCCCTGCAAACAAACAGCAGACAAGCAAAGTTAGAAAAACATCCATGTAGCAGCCAAAGACTGAGATGTTTCTTCTCAGGGGTCGGAGGAGACCAAAACAGAGCTAAACAGAGCGTGAATATGACTTCTCTTCTATTTATTTCTTATTTCTGAGTAATTTCTTGTGTATACGAGCTGCCGTGACGAGTACATTTCCACACTGTGGGATCATTAAAGTCCATTTTATCTTATATTAGATGTATAATAGCTGCCAGACACACAACTCAAAATGAATGCTAATGTATGCTGGATGACACTTTATCAGGTAATAACAACAATCATGTAATAATATGTCAGATTTATTTAAAATATATAATAATAAATATGAATTACTGCAGATTTAAACGGCCTCCAACCAGCCAATTATCTTATTACTCACATCTGTGAATCTGAACTATTATATGTCAATCATACTACAATCCACCTATCAGTCATCTCCATCTTCCAGTAACTCTTAGTTTATTTTATTTTGAAATGTTCCACTATCAAAGTAAATATCTCATTTATGAATCAGATGAATTAAAGTGAACGTTGCAGTCGGAAATCGTTTTAACCTTTTTTGTTTGTTTGTGTACAGCAGCCAATTTATGACCTTTCCCCAGGAGCGTATCATGTGACCTGTCCTCGCCACAAGGAAACCTTTTTTTTAAATTCAAACTGGAGTGCACATTGTTTTCGCAGCAGAAACAAGATGAAGCCGTGCTGGAAAAATCTCATTAAAAAGCATTTAAACTGATGTGCTCCTTCAAAAAAAAAAAAACATTTTGGGTGAATTATATATAATGAAACTCTCTCACAAAAAAACAAAACAATAACACTCACGGTGACAGTAGCGAGCAGTCCCTCGGGCACGTTCGCCACAATGATGCCAATGAGGAAGATGACGGCCTCCAGCCAGGTGTAGCCCAGGATGAGTGACAGGATGAAGAAGCTCACGCCCAGGAAGACGGCCACGCCCGTGATGATGTGGATGAAATGCTCGATCTCTATGTTGATCGGCGTACGGCGGACTCCGATCTCCGACGCCAGCGTGGCGATGCGACCCATGACTGTCCGGTCACCGGTGGCTATCACGATGCCGTGGGCTGTACCTGAGAGGTGAGAGGTGATTGTTACTGCTAGTTCAACGCCATGCATCTTCATTGGATTTAAATGCACTCAGTGCTTTCGTGAATGCGAGTCGATATGTAAAGAGGCGAATCAGTGTGAGAGACACTGGAGCAGCTGAGTGCTGTAATTTGTAAACAGGAAGGACGGCTGATAGGGAGATGATGGCTGGATAAAGAGTAATGATGGATGGAGGTGAATTACAGGTGTTGGCCAGTGATTAATGGTTGGAGGTTGGAGTGAGTCAGTGAGAAAAGAAAAACTACAAATGTAGTCCACAGACCTCGCCGTTTCTATCTGTCTTTACAGGGACTACTTCCTCCCCCCTTTTTTGAAACCACTACAAAGAGAGATCTGTGGATTATCCGCAGATTAACTCGAGGGCATTGTTTCTAGAAAGAAAGAAAACCTTGCTATTCTGATTTTTTTTTTTTTTTTTAATGGGATTTTTAACGCTGCAAGAACCACAAACAAAACATAATTTACCTCTATTGTACGAGGATGGAGGAAGAAATCCAAAGGGACAGACATTCGAAAACCCAGACGCATAAAAACCAAACTATTCTACTTCACGTCGCAAAATTAAAGCAAGAAAATGAGGCTGTTGCTTCTTTTGTTTCGTGAGAATTGATTCGTTAACTTCAACAGAGGGAGCAAAAGTGCGTAATTGCTTACATGACTAAATATAGCTCTCACCGTATAGTTTTCATTAATGATTCACATGTCTTTAAAATAAAAAGGTGTCGTACACACTGAACCAAACATCAAACTCCCATTTTTAACGAGATGAAATACACGATATATATATTTCTCCCCCGTTTGTTAGAAACACACGATACTGTACACTTCCTTTTATGATACCAATTATTTTTCTCCACACACAGGAAAAGTCGTGACCCGCCGTTACTCTGCCTCTGATTGGCCAACACAGATATTCCAATTAGTACTAACTAATAAAAGGCAGAGAAGAAATTAGTCCTGTGTGGGAAAAAAAAGGGGGGCATGGTTCAGTTTCAAAACAAGACTGCACATTTTTTAAAATGACCTTTCGTTGCGACCATCTGAGTCTCACCTGTGTCACAGTCATGCTGTCTAAGCTGCTTATTGTTATTCCACACCTGTCAGGTGGATGGATTATCTCGGGCCAAGGAGAAGTGCTCAAAAACACAAATTCATGAACAAAATTGTAGAGAAATAAAAACTTGTGCGGGCAGAGAAGAAGCCTTAAATCTTTTACTTCGACTCATGAAATATAAAAGTATTGATATGATGCAGATAAATCCTGAATGCAGTTCCACGACAAACTCCCCATAATGAAGAAGTCTATGTGATATGATTAAAAGCTATCGGACAGTGATCTTTGTGACGGGATTGTCAACCGTCTCCAAGGTCATGAATGAACTTTGAAGCTTAACTAAACCATTCGTTGAAGAATTACGTCATTTACAAGCTGAATCCTCCATAAATTATAAGTAATATTAGACTTCAAACTAATATATTTACATAATGCATGTAAAATTGTTCACTTTATATACCACCTACATTAGAATTTAGATGTTTTAGAAGGATATTGATGAAGTGGCATATTCTAAATATTAAAAGTCCCATTGAAATGCTTACTGCATCACTGTTTAATGATTGATAGCATCTGAAATACCAATTAAAATCGCCATTGGTTGAGTCTCAAATGGAAACAACTCATGCACATGCATTCAAAATTCAGTAACTGCATCCTGCGCTATATGTTCTGGTGAGTCATGCACTGAAACACATTGCTGGGCTGTAATGTTAATCTATGTTAACCTCCAGATGGTTTAAAAAAAACACAAAAAACATAAAGGTGATAAGAGACAATCTTGGCCAGATGCGGCCTACTGACCCTCGACACAGTTGGTGGAAAAGAAACCGATGTTACGAGTCTCCAGGGGATTTTCATGCGTGAACTCTGGGGAGCGGGTCTGAGGCTCGGATTCTCCTGTCAGAGAGGAGTTGTCCACCTTTTACCATGTTGGGGAGAGAGAGAGAGAGAGAGAGAGCAGTGTTAGCCAGTGATACTGAGGGACAGACCCAGGAGAGAGGCGGAGAGGTGAGACTGACAGGGTGGAAATGAAAGAAGCGGCACTTATCAGCAACAAGGGCAATGATGTAACACTCGTCATGTCAGAACCGTCTTCTGAGTTTTCTCACGTTCCTCTATAGGCGGAGACATTTATACCTCTGATCACCAGAGTCTTATTATGCTGCTTCTAAATCCGGGAGGATAAACTCAAATATGAATGCGTTTTGGAGAAATGTTCGCAGCGCGGCTACTAAGCACACATGAGGAGGGAACAAATTGACTTAAGAGCTAAATGTTGAAATCTCGAAGGGGAAAGACGAAACGTCCATCAGTAACTAAGGCAGCTCTGCTGTGGGTGTGATGTGATGTGTGCAAATGTTGTTTGTTAGCAGCAAAAAGCTTCGAGAGCTTACAGGGATCCTTCAACAGAACAAAGCAATGATTTTATATCTTTGAGGAAATTTACTCAATGACCTTTCGAGAGTCAACAGAAACTGTGAAATGTAAGCCGATTGTTTAAATATGGAAGAACTAGAAGTGAGAACAAAGACACGCGTCTGATAACCTTCTAACAACTGTTTGCTCTATGAAATGTGGCGGCGTGGCTGTCGGTTTTACTCCACCGCCGCTTTGAGGCCACGCTGAAACATCACAACAACTACTGGATGGATTGCCGTGAAATTTGGTGCAGCCATTCATGATCCCCAGAGGATGAAGCCTATTGACTCCCTGACATTTCCGCCTCCAGCACCGTCTTGACATTTCAGGTTTGGAGTGAAATACATCAACAACCAATCCAGTCCCTTGAGAATTTATCCTGATAACTTTTTGGATTCTCTCGCCCAGTAAAATATCCCAAAATCTAATGTTCATGGTCCCCAGAAGATGTAAATTTCTAATAACATAGTAATTATTCCATAGTACCACGAGCAGGTTGGACATTTTTGGCCTAACCTCTGAAAGAATAAATAGCAAGTCAGCTCTCTGCTGTAATCCCACAGAGACTTCCAGGCTCCCCAGGGTTGAGCCGAGCAGCCCTCCCCTACCTTGCATCCGCTGGAGGAGATCACTCGAAGGTCAGCTGGGATGCGGTCTCCCCCTTTGATCTCCACCAGATCTCCCTGCACCACAAGCTCAGCATTGATATGCATCTTCTCCCCTTCCCGAATCACCAGCGCTTGCTGGCATGGACAAAAAAAGGAAGAGAGAGAGAGATGAGAAGGGAGAGGAAGTACGAGGAAGAGAGAGAGAGAGAGAGAGAGAGAGAGAGAGAGAGGCAACAGAGAGAGGATTTAGTCAGAGGAGGAGACAGAAGAGCAATAAAACAAAAGTGCCCGAGGGCGTCGAGGTTGTGAAAGTGAGAGATGGAGGAAAAGGAAAAAGAGAGCAGACAGGTAGGGGGAAAGAAGTAGGGAGTGAGAACAGCCTAAATAGATTAAAGAATTAGGCAATCAAAGTGCCAGAGGTGGATAACGCAGGGGGGTTTATGCAAACGCAGTCACAATCCAAAGTTGGCTCAAACATTTATTCTTCCTTTGTGTGAGGTTATTAGGTTTCCACTCAAGTGAGTGTGTAAGCTCTACTTGAGGGATGGCGTATTGATTCAGAAAGCTTCAGAGACTACAACCAAACACCAAAATTCATCAACTCACCTGTGGTACCATTTTCTTGAAGGAGTCCATGATTCGAGAGCTCTTGGCCTCTTGGAAGTAGGAGAAACAGCCGGTGATGATGACCACGGCCGACAGCACCACACCCAGATACAACTAAAACGGAAAGCCACAGGGGAGAGTCGGCATCATTATCGACTTAGGTGTTGGTTCATGGAAAAGGCGTGTGAGGATTTACAAACCCCGAATGGTTTTAAATGGCAAAACCTTAAATGGAGAGTGCAAGAGAAGAGCTGAGGGTAAGGAAACCCGGGGAAGCTCGAAGTCTTAGTGGAAGATTTAAGAGAAGAAGTCGTCCTCGAGCTGAATTCTCGCGGACTATTCCCGTCATCTTGGACGGTTCATTCAGTGTTAGTCCATCTGTCTCCCAAGAACTGATCTGAGAGACACTTTCTGAACTGGAGCCTGGCTTTGTAGACCCATGGTCGTGTTAAGTGGAAGATTTTTTTGTACCAGTGAACAGGCTGTTATGGGTTGAGCTCTCATTGATGCAAACAAGACAGCCAGGCACTTTGTATGAAAGCATCTGCCAGCTGGTGTGTGTGTGTGTGTGTGTGTGTGTGTGTGTGTGTACTGTATGTCCTGGACTCCTGGAAAACAAAATTCCTAAACCTTGAAAAGTTTCCTTTTTGGAAGGTGCTGCTTTCATTTGACAGCAACAACAGAACGTTTTGCCTTTTTTTTTTTACGCTTCAATGCCTTTTCTTTATTTATTTCTTTATTTTTTTCCAACCGTGGCAAAGCAAAATCTTCTGAACCAGGAAATACATCTGTATCCCCAGAAAATCACTTGTCAGTGTTTACTACATTTGCCTCCGATTCGGTGTTTTCGTTTTTTGCAGCTTCTGGTTTTGTCTGCACACGTTTTCCGTTCTTCTTCTTTTTTTTTTGGTTGTTGCAGATTTAAGCTCAGCTCCTTTGCCTCTTCTCACTTCGGGAGACATTTGTTCTTGTTCACTGGCTGCACAGAACCGTAGGAGCAACATCTGCTCAGGCAGGTGACACATTTGAATCTACTTAAAGTTTAAAAAAGGCAAAGACTGCAAACAGAACATTTTTAACTACCGCAGTAAATCGTATAAGGCTCAGCAGCATTTTGGATGTTTAAACATTTTCTCAAACTAAAGAATGCATCTTTACGTGCAAATGCATCAAAATAATGAATATTCCCGTTTTTAATCCGACAACAGCGACGTGTAAAGTTCTGTTCGGGTGGATTTTCATCTTAAATAAGTGCTGGCACATTATGCAGAGTGCCAGAGCTGCAGGGAGCTTTAAAGAAGCTCACCAGAGCAACCAGCTGTACGTACTCAGCACTGAATGTAGAGATTAAATCGTGCGGGGAGATTAAATTTATCACGTGT
This sequence comes from Collichthys lucidus, assembly GCA_004119915.2. Classification (NCBI taxonomy): domain Eukaryota; kingdom Metazoa; phylum Chordata; class Actinopteri; family Sciaenidae; genus Collichthys; species Collichthys lucidus. The sequence continues at coordinate 8,500,060 of CM014089.1, forward strand.
GTGCATATGCCTGTGTCTATCTACTGTATGTTACTGTATATTATGCAAGGGCTTAATGCTGTCTGGGGTTTGGAGAGCGGCTGAATGATGATTGCATAATGACTCAGAGACATAAAGTGAAGTATGGATTGGCTGCTGGGCTCCATTTGATCAGCGGTTGGTCTGAGTATTTATCCGTGCTAATGCCAGGAACGATGCCAGTGTCAGCGGTTGTTTTGACGTCACCCTCTGACGGGGAAGAGGAGGGGTGAGTTCTTCTGATTCTTTACCCATGAGGATCAAATGGCATGTTTTAATGAGTTCTGCATCTATTTTTTATGCCTTTTCCTCACTGTCTATTTGAATCCCCTTAAGTTTTCTTTCTTTCCTTCCCTTCATCTTACTCTTTACTCTGCTTTATATGTTGGGCTCCTCGCTGGTTCATGTGACCCAATTGTGTTGCCATTTTGGCCCGGATTCTGGGAAAATTAGATTTAGATCTCCAGAGGCCACCCTGGTCGAGAGAAGGTCATTTTAAAACAGATGAAATCTGAGTGTAATGCTGCGAAATCTTGACACTTGTGGACTCTTGTTGAAGGGTCATTTTACATTAAAGATATGTAGCTTTAAAATGATTTTCTCCAGTCTAATTAGTCCACAGAAGTTACTATTAAAAACAAACGAGGATTGCTAAGACAGACTAATTCTTACACAGCTCAGGCTGCATTAAACAGCCGCATTAAGAAACAATCTCCAATATATTAAATCTAATTAATAAGTTGTGCATACATAATCTAAAAAATGTACAATAACACGATGTGTGAAAGATAAAGCGGAGCCTTTAGTATCTAAGGAGAATATTGTGATGCGGAGAAAGACAGACACTCCAAAACACTTGAAGGATTTCTAAAGATGCTCCTTCAGTGGAAGATTGCTTTGGAGACACTGACCCACACCCGAAAAAGAGAATCAAGAGAATCAATCAAGAGAAGTCAAGCAGTCGCAGAAATGAGCCGCCTCCAACTATCAACCCTAGAAATGAGTTTGGCATAAATGATTCAGAAGCTCAATAAAAAAACAGGATTAGTTTCACACGTGTGAAGGTTTTTCTTTGATACAATGCATTTGATCATTTTACATGTGATATATTGTGACTTATATTATCTCACTGGATCAAAAAATCCACCAAATGAATAAAATATTACCACTTTTATATAAAGATGCATATGCTTGTGCACATACAGATGTGCATGTGTCTCCTGTACTGGTAGCTGTCTCTTCATCTCTCTCCCTGAGCTCGATTAATATGTAAAGCGTGCGCTCGTACGCATGCATGCATGTTTTACAAGCAAGTTTCTCACGTTGTCATTGGGCGCCTCGTCCTCCGTGGCCACCTGGATGCTGTAGGCCAGGAAGCAGAGGATGGCACCGATCCAGAGCAAGATGGAGAAGCCTCCGAACAGCTGACGGCAAAACTTGACCCACTCCGGCGTGGTGGGGGGAGGGGTCAACGCATTTGGACCGTCCCTAGCCAGAATCTCCACGGCTCGAGCGTTGGTCAAACCCTGAGGGAGAAGATTTTATTATTTTTATTATTTTTTTTAGGAATGAATGTCATCCTGTCTGTGCTGAGAGTCTTATTACAACACAACCCCATTTTTACCACAGCTTAAAAAGCAATTTTACTGCTACAGTTGCAGAACATCAAGTATTCCTACCTGGCCTATTTAACACCACAAGTATAATAAACTGGGTGATGCTGCCTCATCTAAGCTTTTATTCTGTAGAACAGTTGGATGTAACTTCATTGAACTTCTTTTCCATGATTTTATGCCTTTTATATTAAGTCTAATTTACAGCAAATCTGTGTAAATGCCTGAAAAACGATCATTAAATTATAAAAAACACATTTTCACATAAAAGTCTCAGATATTTTTACAGTTTGTGATATTTTTTTGAAGCATCCCAGCTTCTATTTCTTTTTCAAAATCCTAATCCTGAAAGATAGAATCAGTTTCACCACAGCTGCAATGTCAAACTTAAGGCAGGCAGCAGCGTAAAGAGTTTCGTGATGTGTTTGTATCTGTCTGTTTTATGGGATTGTAGGAGTTGTTGTCAAAGTGTGTGTGTGCGTGTGTGTGTGTGTGTGTGTGTTTGAGGGATTAAAGATGAATAAGTTTCAAGGTGAGCTTGGGACACCGTGGTGGATCTAACTCGATCAAAGTAATGCTCGGTCTCAGTTTTGGATGTTGCTTTCCAGTACACAGGCCAGCAGAGATTAAACCTCTTCAGGAAACATTACGGCAACTCTTTGTGTTTGTGTGTTTGTGTGTGTGCGTACCCGTGCGAGGTCCACTCCATAGCGTTTCCCCAGCTCATCCAGAGTTATTTTGTGGTCATCCTGCAGGGAGAAAATATTCAGTTTTTATTTGTGCTCGACTCATTTTAATTCACCCGTAAAATAACTTTGTGTTTGATTTATTGCGAATAGGAAACTACTACTACTACACAAGCAACTGTAAAGAGGAGTTATGACCATGGTAACGGTCAAATAGATCATGAGGACGTTGCGTTGATGCATTACACACCTCCATCTCACTGAAAAAGTACTTTATTCTCTGTGTCTGACACGGATTCAGGAGCTTCATATATATGATTCATTCCTCGTGACAGATCAAACCAGTCAAAGACTGATGTCCACACCCCCGCATCTCCAAGTAGTGCTGAACCGAAGGCGAGCAAAACTGTTGTAGTAAAAAAAAATGTCACCCATTGAAAAGGAACCCGCCCCGAAACACTTAACAGCGCTCGGTAATGCATGTTGCGTTCCATTTTTGTGGCACGTTCGTATTGTTATTCCTGTCCAACCGTTCAAATGTCACCTCCAGATATTTCCCCCCGCAGAGTTTGATACAAAAAAATCAGCTCCCGGCTGTCAGGATGGTGTCAGTCACAGAAATGAAGGGCTATTTTCTTCTCTCGGTTGTAAGACAGCGAGAAACCCGACAATTTCCTCACGAACAGAGAACCACGATGAAACGTAGCGGTAAAGGGATTTGGCCCCAGTATTCACAAAACAGTTTCCAGTTTATTTCTATGGGCCCTTACACCCAATATTGATCAAGCATTGTCCGGTGGTTGTTCATAGGATTTCTGGGACATCACTGAATGAGGAAATCTAAGACCGATGAGAAATAAAACACGGCACTTAATCACAAAACTGCACAGAGGCGTCGACAGGAATCTTCTTTTTAATCAGTCGCGGGGCAACTTGATAATTGACGGGAGCTGCTTTTATCGGAGATGCTGCGTGCAGGAAAAAAAAAACTTAGCCCAGTTTTCATGGGCATCGCTCGGCTGCGTTTTGACAGCACCTCAAAGAGCTACAGCTCTGCACAAGACAAAAAAAAACTCTGCACTACACTGTTGGTGGCCCACAAATTATTCAGCATCTTTCAGAGTACAAAGAGACGGTGGTAGAATCGACAGGAGAGGACAGGCTGGTTCGGATCTCCGACTGACTACCCTAAGCAGCCTGGATCGACGTTTTGTTTACGGGCCACTGTTTTCATTTACGGCCTTAATAATATAAGTTAAATAACCTGGCGTCTTTATTTGTAGAGCAGCAGTGATGGAATCCATCACTGTGTGGGGCGTGAGCGTGGGTTGGAAGCGTTTGACAGCTTGTTTTTCTTACCAAGGACACCTCCTTCTTCAGATCATCCAAGTCCCTGTCCTTCTTCTTCCTCTTCCCTCCATTCTCTGCACCATACTGTAGGAAGGTGAAAGAAAGAGATTAGCACACATCAGGCCTGTAGGCTATCAACCCAAACCTGTCGCAAGCCACATGCCTGCCGCCACATTCTGCCTATTCATTCACAACACCGCTACGAACACAATGGACTGAATCTGTACGCTGGTTCATTTCAATCACCCGGCGCTATTGGCAAAGCATTCCCTGAATATGGGAGAGAAAATATATATTTTTTCCCCTCATAGTGTAAAGTTCCTCATTTGTGCGAGCGGGAGAGAGAGAGAGAGAGTGTGAGTGTGTGTCACGAACAGTTGGAAGAACGGTGCATCATGGAAATCATCTGCTGCTGTCAGTCTCCTTTAGCAGCACGTGTGCATGTCAGCGAAGGAGGGATAGATCGAGTGAATGAGCGGAGAGAGCGTGAGCGAGTGACACAGTGAAAAAGTAATCAAAAAAAAAAAAAAGAGGCAAAGAGCCGGTGGAGTGCCTGAAATGTGTCTGGCATAGTAATTCCCCCCCACACACACTGTGTGCGAGGAAGATTACACAGCCTGTCCTCCCATAAAGCTAAATGGAACGGGCCTGATGGAGAGAATAAAAACACAATTACGTAATTACCAGAGTAAACAGCAAGCGGGGAACAAAACTTATTGAGGAAAAAAAAGCAGCAGCCATCATCCTGAGACCTTACTGTCTCTCAGAAAGACGCTCAGAGACATGAAGCCCTTGGAAACCTCAGTACTTTTCCATGATGCATATCCAACGCCATATGCTGCTACTGTACATAAACTACAGTCAGAACTCAGGACAGTCAGTCATGCAACTCATTTAAGTTGTGACAGGAAGGGGTTGAGTGTGATTAAAAGAGACAGAAAGAAGAGTAAAGTTTAAAATAAAGACAGAGAGAACTCACCCCTTTGCCCATGCTGGATGTCCAGACGTCGGCAGGTTATAATAAAGTGAAGGACAGCAGCACTCGGGGGGGCCTCGCCACAGCTGAGACCTCCCGTCCCGTCCCGTCCTGCCCCCCCCTCCCCTCCACTTGTTGAGTACACTGGTGGCTTTTTTTGGGCCTGCCCCCCTCCCCCCTCCCCCCCTCCAGCTCCCAGCACACCAAACATCCCATCCCCTCTCTTCTTGCTCCGTCCTGTCAGAGGTAACCTGAGCCACCAACCACCCCCGCATCCCTTCCCCACACAACTCCACTCCTCGTCAACAAGACCCCCACCACCACCTCCACCAAACCCACAGAGAGAGGGGGGGTTTTCAGTGTGTGTGTGTACCTGCACCTGCTCAATATGTCCCACATACCCCCCCTCACAAGACACATGGCTCCACGCAGAACAACAGCTCCATCAATCACAGCTGTCGACAACAACAAATGAAACCTTGTATTTCTAACAAACGTGATAATGAGGGAGCAAAATTAGATTTAAGATTAATCATTAAAAAAACGGATGGGGAAGCGGATGATTCAGCTCAGTTTGAAATCTGAATCCTCAGGTCTGTTCCTGCAGAATAAATCATTTCATAAACTCTTTAATCATTTGCTAATTGATCCTAGAAGATGAATTAATGATGAATCCTTTCTCACACTTGGATTTAAAGTGACTCGGAGCCAACGGGATGCTGCAGCGAGCGTAAAGTCCAACGTATTTACAACATAAGGCCGCGCCCACACAACAGATGCAGCCAATGATCTCGTGTCAGATAAATGTTTTCTCCCCGGTTGCCAATATTTTTAGACTTCATTTGACGTTCGGACTCGTCCTACATCGCAATGCTTCATTCTAACCTTGTACAAGGTCCTCAAGGTTTCTCCTACCGAAGGATATTTCAAAGATGTCCTTCTTGTTTACTTGTCCTGAACATATATCTTTGGTGTAAACACTCTATATGAATGTTTCTTATTGAAGTTTATCTCACAGGGCAAACAGCAGTGAAATTCGAGCCATTTATGATTTTCTAGCTGAGCCAGAGAAGTTCTTAGACAATCAGTTTAAACCTCAAAGGGTCAAGCAGGGAGAGAATTAGAAGTGGACGCGATGTTGAGCTTTGGATTCTTTGCTTCGAACTCAGAGAGGGGATGAGATGAAATAACACAATCCTGCACTTACAAAATAAGTCAAATTCATAAGCAATAAAACACTTACTCGATTTAATACACTCAGAGTTTTGGCTCCTATACAGCTAAAAAAAATGTAATAAATATTCAATACTGTAACTGACAGTTTGCTGACTTTTTCTAGTACTTGCACAACAGTAATATATTTTAACACGTCACAGACAAACATTTAGATTCCAAAGGTGAAAAAAGCAACTCACTCGAAAGAACATGGAAGCACAACTTGGGACAACAGTGGTCACCGTTACAGGATTTTATCTTTTATATTATATCTAGCGGTGCAGAGGGATGGGAATCGAGAACCGGTTCTTGTTGAGAACCGGTTCTGTGTTTCAATTTCATAGAATCGTTTGGCAGGCAGTTTATCTAACGATTCTCTTATCGATTCCAGCAAGCACGACTAATTACGCCACGTAACTTACACAAGTTTCTCACGTGCAGTGCAATCAGTAGTAAACGATGGCACCCACTCAGTTCGAACGCTCCAAAGTTTGGCTGCATTTTACCAAAACAGACGGCAACAGGGCGACTTGCAATCATTGCAAAGTGGAGATAACAGCGTCGGGAGGAAACACGACGAACATGCAGAAACATTTGCGCACACAACATGCAATATTTTGAAATGAATGTCGTGTTTTTAACACGCTTCGGACTGAAGATGAATCTCAGCCAAGCAGCAGCGGCAGCAGCCAGGCTATGAGCACCTCTGCTGTTACTACGGGAGGTAACTCTGGTACGTAACACACTGACTACCATGTTAGCGCCATGTGCTTCTTGCCACAGTTACACATCGTTACTATTATCTAGGCTGTGGGCCTCTCTTGACCTCGCTGTTGGTTTTGTAAGGTCGTGATACTTCTAACTAAACAAAGTTGATGCTGATCAAACTGTTTGTTCTCCTTTTTTTCCCCAAATGAGAATCGATAAAGAATCGAATCGTAAAAATCTTATCAGTTTCCATCCCTAGCGGTGCAGCTGCAGATTGCAACCACTTTCAGAGTGTGTGGAAGAAACTACGACGTCACGAAACTCGAACATGAAACTGTAGAACGGTGGCGGTGCAACATGGACGACCCTCTCTTTCTGTTATAAAGTACAGGGCTCATCATAGGAACTCAGCTGTGCATATTATATTGAATCTCTGCCAATAGGACCTTTATAGCCGCTGCATGAATATGTTTTGAAAATGTCTTACTATCAGTCTGCTGGTAGACGGTGACAGCAGATGATCCATCTGTTGGACATTGAGACGGATGGCCTAGAAGCAGTACGCATCTGCAGGCTGCACCTGGGCAGTCTCATTTTTCCACAAATAAAACTTCACCGAAACAGAATCATTCGCAACATTTCGGGAAGCATGCATATTCAATTTCTCGCCAAGACTCGGATCCGTGTCAATGAATGCACTTCAGAGGTGTTGCTAGGCATATTTTTAAACTTTGACAAGAGCCAGGCTTGCTGGTTCGACCCCACTTCAGGTCTCTGTGCCAAGCTAAACATGTCCTGGCACCACAGATGTGAACGCGGTATCAACCTTCTCATCTGACTTGTTTGTGAAAAGTGAGTGTGCACCTCCCAAAATGTCAAACCATTTCTCCCGGTCTCAGGTGACTCCAAGTGGCAGCGTCGATACGGACACATCGGCAGATTGCAATGCTGTCACCTCCCTCAGCCACCCACATTCAGGTGCCGTATCCGAGCGGGTCAGCGGGCATCAGTTAAAGACTTGGAGTTGTACCGTGTGTGCGTGTGTCTAACTGTCTGAATATGAAGCAGAGCATTGCTGAAAAGGTTATGTATGCTCACCGAACCGAGCCGGTCGAGTTAAGTCAGGAAAAATTAAGCCTTTTTGAAAATTACACCTCATTTTTGTCACGCTGTGAAATGTGAAAAGGTTGTAAATGGTCACCGAGCATTTATTTTCACTTCATCACCATTACTTTTTGGTGGTTGCTCGACAAAGGGCAGGATGGGGTGAAACCATTTTAGTCCTCACCTGCTGCCATGAAGCAGAAGTTTGAAAATATAATTTAAAAAAACTAAAATTTGTTTTGTGTTTAGGAGAAAAACACCTTGAGGTCATTGTGTTCGGCTTTTAAAACTTTAAAATTAAATATTATTATTTATACGGTTAATAAGGGCTGGTGCTATTCAGTTTGAGAGTTCATACATTTCAAATGGTGAATTCTGGATGAACTCTTTTTTGAAAAGTTCATGAAAGGACATCTGGGCAGAGACACTCGTGACAGATTTACATAATGCTCGGGAAACCGGGAACCCGAAAGACAGAAAGAAAGAAAAAGACTGCAGACGTTTTCAGCTGGGGTTTAACTTTGTCTTCTGTCGACGACAGCTGCGCTTGGGAGGCTTTTTATTTTTATTTACTTTCTCTTTACAACATATTATACAGAGTCATGAAAAGTGGGTTAGTGCTCTGGAATTATCACAAGCATTAAAATAAATGTAAAAAAATGGTAAAGAAGCTCCAGTCATTTCAAATAAAGGACGGGGGGGGGGGTTATTGTGCAACTATGACTAATACAGTTCATAATACATACAAAACATCTTTTTTTTTTTTAAAGGCATTTTAATGCTGTCTGTCTTACGTCAGGTGTCTGTGTGGCTTTTTGCAGGAAAAAGAAGAAGAAGACATTTCTAACTGATCCATTCCACCGGATAGTTAAAACAGCGACTCGTGAAACAGATATAAAGACGTGGATTTTAGCACCTCCATCCCAGTTATGAATTTTAAAAAAGGAGCATTCAAGTCTACTATCCACCCTGCATATCAAGCACGCAGATCGCAATCCATCTTTGGCTCAGGGTTGGGGAAGGAGCACCTTTAAAAGAACGCTCTGGGGGAAGAGCGGGCTCTATCTGTTGTGATACATATGGATTTTTGGCTTGGCTTAACACGCCAGATAAGTCTCTTCCTCCACAGCTTTCTCCCACAGCAGACACCTTCCTCCCCTTGTTTTTTTTTTTCCTTTCTTTCTCCCCTGCCACATTTCGCTGAATCTGAGGCTAACCGAACCCTTATCCAACCCCTCATCTCCTCCTCCTGACACCGCGCGACAACCTCGATTTCCCTTCGTCTCGGAATAAAAAACGTGCACCGCAGAGACAGCCACACAGTACCTTCAATAACACACAAGGTCAGAAATATGACATATTCCATCGAATACAATTACATTTCTCGCCCTGCCTCGATAAACATCTTCTTACACGTGCACAAAAAATGCCACAGAAAACATTATTTGCTTAACTTAGGGTGACGCGTTTGTTTTTTTGCTATATATCAAATCTAATTTTTAAACAAGACACACATATACATAAAACACGCGTCGTATTTGCGACCGGAAGAGAGCTAGCTAGATTATAAGTTTCTGTTTGGCGTCTTCAGTGACGACTGAAAGGCTTAAAGGATTTTCTGGCCATGTGTTTCCTTCCTTTGCCGGGTTTTTGGGGGGGGCAGAGGAGAGCATTTTCGAACCAGCAGAAAAAAAGACAGTAAGGGGGTCGGAGGATGAAGAAAGGGGACGGCGGGCTGGCAAGGGGACCGCGCCTTTGATGGAGAGGGGAGGTGGCTTTTTCTTTTCTTTTTTTTTTGTCGCTTGAAGGGCGAGCGAGAGAGCGTTCGTCGATCATTGGGCAAGAGCGAGGGAGGGGAGAGAGATGTCTGTCTCCGAGAAGAAGAAGAACGAGGAGGAGAAGGAAGGACAGAAGAGAGAGAGCAGAGAAGGAGCAGAGCATTGAGCTGTAGGCCGGGCGGTCAGATAAGGAGAGGCTTAAAGAGTGGAGTGGATTGTGTACAGGCCTTTTTACTGTGTGTGTGTGGGGGGGGGTAATGCAGTGCGAGGGTCACTAGACGACAAGAAGAGGAAGAGATAACGAAAGCCAAAGACGTGAGGACAGAGAGAGACAGAAACAGAGGTTTGTAAGAGGTGGAGATGAATCCCAAGATGGGACGGACAGGCAGAGATGAATAAACAGGTCGGCAGAGGAGGCAGGGATGGAGAGCGGAAGATGTCGAGAGAGATATCTCATTACCAGCACGTGCTAAAATAATTAGCCCTGAGGTTGGCGAAGGAGAAACGTGTGGGGCGGCGGATTAACCGCACCTAAAATAACTCGAGCGAGCGCGAAAGCTGCACCTTCTTCCCGGTAACTCCTGAGAGCGTCCGCCAAAGCCCTTCGTGGGGGCCGTGACGTCATTCCAGGTCGTCAGTCGCCGGCCGTCGAAGTCAAACAAGCGGACAGCCTCGTGCAGGCAGGCTTCCCACACGCCGCCCCTCCAAACCCCCTGTCGGCTGAAAAATGTGCAGCTGTTACAGTAAGCCTGTGCGCTCTTATAGGGCCAGAAATAGTCAGCCCCCCTCCCTCTCTCCCCTTTAGCCAGGGCAGGGACACGGCGACAACCTCCATTAGCTCAAATGTGAGAGGATTGAATCACCCCGAGCTCGAGGGCTTGGACCTCTATCTACGCCGGCTGAGAGCAGGAATCATATTTCTCTCCCCACTATCGCTCCTCCTCTCCTTCTCTGTCTCGCTTTTTTCTCTATCTGAAGTCCAGAGTGCACTCACGGCTCGGCTCGGCGTGTGCGATCGAGTCGTAAACGTTAAAAGGTGCGGGGGGAAGATTCAGGGGGCTCTAAACACAGAGAGATGTCTTTCGGGTTCCTCCTAAGGATGTTATGATCGTAGTTAGGCCTTAAACCGATTTTACAGTTTGCCCAATGAGTGCATACAGGGGCCTTCCCGATGAGACGCCGTAAAAAATTATTTGACACCGTTGCCGCTGATATAGTGGGGACTATTCTTACAGCCAGTGCTGTCTTGAAAGAGTAGAGATAATGGGAAACAATGGGGGTTGCATCAGGCTGGGCAGAAAAGGAGGGAGCAGACTAGAGGAGTGGAGGCAGTCATGGAGAAGTCAGACCTTTATCTACAAGAGAGAGAAAGGACAGAAAGAAAAAGAAGAAGAGAAGAAGAAACAGGATAGAGCAGTTAGCATATAAATCACGTTTTTTGTAATTTTTGAATTAACAAGAAAATTCACAGTGAAAAGAGGAAGAAACGGGAGAGGAGAGGAAAAAGAATGAAGATCAGCGTGAGGGGGGCAGAGTTAAGAGTTTGACACGGGCGCCTCCGTAAGAATAAAAAAAGAAAAGAAAGCAAATTGCCTTGTCCCCGCAGCTTGGGATTCTTGATGCGTATCGGACGCACTTCGAGAAAGCTTTTTCAGTGGATAGGATCACAATGAAAGGAACCAGAAAGGCAAAACCCGCGGAGCGGCTTTTTAGATTTTGTTATCAAACCCAGCCGTCTTCGGGTCTCGCTTCAAATGGCATATCTTATGACCTGACAAAAGTACTCGGGGTGCTGGCTGGTGTAAGAGATTATCACGACATCTTAGATCTCGGGCCCATATAGCTGCGTCTACTGTCATCAGCCTGTGACAAGAACAGATATGATTTGACTCATTTGTTCGGGGGGGGACTCAGGTTGGCGTTGGGTGTGAAGTAGGTTTGTGGTTTAACTCTCCCGCTCTTTTATTCTCAATGGATCCCCCTCCTCCTCCTCCCCCTGTCTTGGCCTCCCTCCCCTTGCCTCCCTATTGGTTTGTTACTTGAAGGTGAGCTGGTCGGCGAGCTGGGAGAGGAAGCCAAGCGGTTTGGACCTGCTTGTCTCTCCCCGACCACCGGGCCTCTCCTCCCCGTTTTTGCGGGCCAGCTCCAGCTCGATGGTCATCAGCACCCGGCCCGAGCCGTCCTCCCCTCCTCCCACCACCTTCTCTGTCTTTCTAACTATGGTTCGCTGTTGCTGCTTGGGCCGGGCCTTCGCCACCGCTTGACGCGCGGGCTGGAGCAGCCTGCCGGCGAGCCCGCCCCAGCCCCTCCCCGTATCCTATTTCTTATCCTTGCGTGACTCCTTCTTCTTTTCCGAGGCGGCCGCCTTCACCTTGGAGGGGTCGGCGGGAGGCACGGGGCCCTGTGGGGGAGGAGGGGAGAGGGGGTCGGGGGGGAGAACAGGGGAGGAGAGTCACTTCAGGAGGAAAGGAGCGTGAGGGAGATAGAGAAAGAGAGAGGGAGAAGGCGAGGAAGGAAGGAAGGAAGGAAGGAAGGGTGAGATGGGCGCGTTAGAGATGAGAGGGTGAGAGATGAGGTTAGCAGGACGGGTGGAGCTGTGTGAAGAGGAGAGAAATCAACATTTAGGTAGGAAGAGGTGAGAGTCAGACAGACAAGGGGGGGAGGGAGGGGCCGGAGGTAGAGAGACAGTCCTTTTAAGGGAGGGGGTAGCAAGTGAGGGGGGGCGGTGTCCAGAGCTGTAAGGGGGTGACAAAACAGGTAACCATGCGTTAGGATGGGACACAGTGGCAGGCGGGCTCCATACACCTGTGACAACTGAGAGACAAATGATCAATAACACACACACACACACACACACACACACACACACACACACACACACACACACACACACACACACACACACACACACACACACACACACACACACACACACAGTACCAGATCGGGTTCTGAGTATCGAGAAGTTTTAATTTAGTTTTTAATTCAGCAAGTCGTAGATAAAAAACGCTGAAAACCGGGAACATGTTTTTTCCTAAAAGTGACGTGAGATTGTCGCAATAATAAAAAGCCACGTTGAAACAATGATTATGTGTAACTGAGATCATTTTCCAGCACACACACACAAAAAAAACAAAAAAACATAACCTCGTTTGAATTATTCAAATTTAGCCCTTTCCCCAACACGTCTGAAATAAATCGCTCTCGCTCGCAGGTTTATTTATTTTTTTTTTGAACCTCAGATTCGGTGTCGTACTAATGATGATGTTATTGTTATTCAAATTCTGTTTGTTTAGTTATTTTGTAATTGTTCTTGTGTTTTTGGCGCATAAATCTTACAAATGCATAAATTGTGAAAATCGGGATCGTGTTTCGGGGGGGGTGGGGTGGGGGGCGGGATGCTGACTGTCATCCATGCACCGATTGTTTAAGGAGTGGCTGCTCTATAAAGCATGATGCCACCGTTACATTGGAGAGGTTTACAATAATATAAATGGGCTATTAAATAAATAATTAACGTTTATTAATTAGCCCGTTTTTGCCGGCGTCGTGGCCGGAGATGAACTCACTCTGCCGCCTTTGTGCGATATCGCGCCGCTTCCCTTTTAACTAGCACTTATATAATTCATCCATTCACTCCCACTCATTCTGTATATTGTCTGTGCAGTGTCTAAAAACATCTCGAAGGAGAGATCTATAAAAAAGGAAGGAGGAGGAGGGAGGAGAAAGAAAAAGAAAAGGGAAGTAAAGTGAGGCTTCACTTGAGCACAACAAATCCATCAGGAAGGACCGGACAGAGCAGAGATAAGGTCAAGGCAACACTTAACTTTACAATAGCTGTATTCCAGTGCATTAACCTGCGTGTTAACCTATTGAAAAGTATCACAAGTGCACGATAATGCTCTGATGGTGCCTAATGAAACTTCACTCAGTGTTCACGCCGTGCACTTTTAATGCTCTTCCACAGGTTGAACCAGAGGCCGGTGCACTACAACGAGGACAGACTGAGCGAACGGTTACAGCACGCCGTGGATGCCGGAACAGTTCCTCTAATACATCAAGTTAGTCAACAGTGGAAAGCACACCAGAGGCTGCTTCTACTCACTGAAGCCTCCACTAATAATACCCCACTGATTGCATTAGAACATTTATCATCTTTAATTATGCTCCGTGCAAAAACAAAAAGCAGCACGCACTGTGATAAGACAGCGATCGAGGCGTACGCTGAGACTACCATCCCCGGCTCCGCGGGGCAGCTGTGCGAGCCCCATCCGGTATCATTACCTTCGATCATACTTACATTCTCTCATACATCATTGTATTGTTTACCATTATGCATCCCACGGCAGGCTCTAGTTTTTTTTTTTTTGGTGCACTGTATTGCAGAGCTTCCCACGCTAATGACAGGGCTGCCTCGTAAACACACTCGAGCCTGCTTAGGCAGAATGCAGAGCCGCCCTTGTTACAGAGGGAGGGGAGGCTGCACACACTTCAAAAGGAAGTGTGGGTACAAAAAAAATAGAGGGGGACCGGTGGGGAGGTAGATAGAGGTAGTAAGTAGCTGCGTCCCCGTGTTGCATACTAAAAAAAGAGAGAGAGAGAGAGACGGTGACGGGTGAGGAGGGAGATTGAGAGGTAGATGAAGAGTGAGAAGTAGTGATTTTCTGTCCAGAACCGAAAGCTGATCAGAACCCCACAGGACCCCTGAGGAGGGGAGAAGAGAGAGAAACTGGAGAGGGAGGGAGAGGGAGGTGGTGGGAAGTGAGAGAGGGGGGGGAATCGACAGAGCGAGAGAGAGAAGGGAGTAAGAAGGGAAGAGGAGAGAGAGGGGGAATTACAGACAGATAGATGCTTCTCATGGTCAGCGAGGAAGTCAAAGGCACGACGGAGGGAGGCGGGAGGAGGAGGAGGAGGAGGAGGAGGAGGCTTGCAACCGAGGAGAGGGAGAGACAGGGGACCGGATAAAAGGAATGTGAATGAGAGAACGAGGGAGGGAGGGAGTGAGGGAGTGAAGTGGGTGAGGGCAATTGAGGGATGGAAAGAAGAATGGGTGGGTAGTGTGTGTGTGTGTGTGTGTGTGTGTGTTCAGATCGATACCGAGTGCACTCAATTATCATTCCAGTACAGTGTGTGTGTGTGTGTGTGTGTGTGTGTGTGTGTGTGTGGTGTGTGTGTGTGTGTGTGTGTGTGTGTGTGTGTATGTGTGTGCTTTCTCATGTGTGAGGCTGCGGGGTAAACTCCTCTCCCACAACTCCACCTAATGGGGAGTAGCACACACCACAGGGTTCCTTTGTCTCTCTGTCTCACTCACTCCCCTCGTTCACTCGCTCCCTCACCCACCCACGAGGCTCTTTCTCTCTCTCTCCGTCTCTCTCTCTCTCTCTCTCTCACTTCTTTTTTGGAGATTTGTAGTGCAAGCCCAGCAAACAGAAAAGTAACGAAGACGGCGAGGCCGATACGGAATAGTGTCGTGTCAGCAGAGCCTCCTTTAATAAGGGGCTATTTGATCAAACAACCACTTATGAGCGGCGCTGCGAAGTCCCACGAGACCTCTGTGTGCGGCGTAGCTTCGAGAGAGGAATCAGCACCGAGGAGAGAGAAATTAATAAATAATGAAAGAAAAAAAGGGAGTGTGAGCTGTTTTCTTCCAAAGCCCAAAGACTTTGCAGGAGAGTAACTGTAAATGACAACATTGTCAAATATTTCAGTGTCCTTTTTGGCGGCAGCTTATTTATTCATATATGCGCTGTCACCAGCTGCAGGCACTTGAGAGCAACTGACTCGCAGCTCAAGAGCAACCTGACAATCACACGGCAGTAGAAAGGGAAGAAGAAGAAGAAGACGCAGGGAGGAAGAGAGAGAGAAGCTCGGGGGAAATTAAAGCGCGCTCTCGGTTTTGAGGTGAGATGGTGGGAAAAGGGGGTCGGGCCTTCGTCGGTGTAGCCCCCCTAAGCTTTGAGCCACAGGGGGCGAGATTGGGCTCCCAGCCGCCGGCTGAAGACCCCTCGCAGCCACAGCCGCTCCTTCATCTTTACATTAGCTCGTACCTGTGGCTAAATGACTCGCGGTAACAGGTTTGATCTCCTCCCTCTGATATTTTTCATTTTAAAAGATTTTAAAAAACGCCTTGTACTCAAAGTCCCATGACTTCCCCCTTTATCCCCATTATCAGCACTGGAGCCGTACAGTCAATTACAATACACCCCCACAAACCACCACATTACCACGGAGTAATCAAACAGAAACTGGCCCCTGTGGCTTGTATTCTTTTGTGAATACAAGCCACCAAAAAAAAAAAACGTCTGATTAATCCGCCACTTGAGGCTATCACACTCCCATGAGGAATACAGGAAGAAAATACCCCCAGAATCCTCGGCGTGCAGCAGTGTAAAAACCACTGATAACAACCCGGACCATAATAGGCCCAGTGAATTTCATTTGACTCCCAGTGAGCGAAATCAGCAGCTCCCCGTCCATTTCGCTACTGCGAGCAAATCACAGCAACCTCCCTCATTCAATACACAGCAATAGCATTAGGGGCCGTGACATGGCCACGGCCATTTCACAGTGGCTGGTTTGATTTTTGCCCCGTGGCTGTTTACTTTGCACTGTGCTGTTTTGGTCCCCCCCCCCCCCCAACCCCTGCAGGAGCTGAAGGAGGGGTGAGGATGGAGAGAGAGAGGAGGAACAGTAAAGGCTTTAAAGCACCTCAAACGCTGAGATGGCACTACAGTTTTAACAGCTTGAACACTGTTATTAGTGTTTGCCGGGCAGCGCTTTGAATGACATGTTATTTTGTTGTTGATATGTTGCTTTCGAGGAGGAGGAGGAGGAGGAGGAGGAGGGGGGCTAAGTGTGCAGGCATATTGGAGCCGGCATCGGAGGGGGAATGCGATTATGAAACTGTGCCGTTATGCACCGTCATGTCGGATGCGTCCTATTGTGTGGCTGCAGTGCAACAGAATAGATGAATATCCCGTCTGACAACAAATGCTCACACACTGAATGCTGTTGTAATCCCAATACCAAATGGACGTCATTTTACTATTTGGCGTTTTTTTCTTGGCGTTGTCAACTGGATGTTTTTGTGATGGAACGTGCGAGGAGGAGGAGGAGAGGAGGAAGAGGAGGAAGACGAAAAGGGGGATGTGAGGGGGGAGGAAGGAAGGAGAGGAAGGAACTTGCCTGTCTCTGCTGTGAGCCCTCTTTCTTTTTCTTGCCATGTTTGCTGGAGGGGACAAAAGAAAAAAAAGACAATGTCAGGATGTCGAATCTATCTCTCCCTCCAGTGGTCACAGGGCAGCACTGCCTGGCAGCCGATCATAAAGAGAACATCAACTTAATCTACCGGCCCCGTCTCGAACAGAGCCCACGCTCAGGTGCTGGAGGTGTTAAGATCTCATGAGATTGGACAGGTAATGAGCAAGATGACGGATCCGTTGTCTTCCTGATCTGTTGGATTATCCACTCCCCCAACCTTTAAACATCTCTGGACCTGTGCGGCTCTGTTTTTTTAGATTCGATCTAAATGAGAGATCATTATCGGGTCTCTTTCCAGCTGACAAACTTCAGATCTAAACCTCGCACCCCTAACTAAAATCAAATCATGGCAAGCCGGGCTACGCCAGCTTGGCCACGCAGGTGTCGGTGCCAGGGATGGGCTCCGGCTTCTGCTTCAGTCCCTGGCACAGACCCGACTGGCAGAGCGCCGCCGGCCACAGGCCGGTCACTGACCTGACACTGAGGCTGAAGACGCGGCGCGCCACCAGGAACCTCATCAGGTAGTAGATGACCACAATGAGCACCAGCAGGCCCAGCACCACCCCGATGATGGCTCCGGTGATCACGCCAGCCTGGATGGGCACTGCGGGTGGAGGAGAGGAACAGGAGGGTTATAAGGGAGAAACGACACAGAGGATTTGAGGATAAAAAGGAAGGAGACAGACAGGAGAGAGGAGGAGGAGGAGGAAAGATGATGTAGGAGGGAGGAAATGGACAAAGGAGGATGGCGAAGAATAAAAGCAGGAAGGAAAGGAAATGAGAGATGAAAGCAGAATACAAAAAGGGGAGCAAAGGTAAAATAAAAAGGTTGAATGAAAGATGAAGAATACAAGTGCGGCGGTGGAAGCAGGGAGGGAGATGTAGAGGAGGAGGAGGAGAGATAAGGTAGAACAAAGGTGAGAGCAGAGAGAGTGTGGCGGAGACAGGAGGCGGGGGGAGGAGGGATGAGACGGTGGAAGACGACAGAAGAACAGAGAAATGGGAAGAGGAGGCGAGGAGGAGGGAGGAGGGAGAGAGAAGGAGTGAACGGGGAGGCAGAGATAAGCAATCTAAAATAGAGAAAGAGATAAAATTGTAATTGATTTCATTTAACGGGAGGTGTGAGGAATTCTAAACGAGGCGAGGTGAGACGACCGCTCGCTCGCTTCAGTCTGATGCACGGCGCAAACCCAGATTAATTCCAGAGTTTGGAATGATTAGAACAAAAACAATTGAGAACAGTTGGAAAGATTCACCCCAAAAAGACGCCATATGGACTCAGTGGAAAGATAATGAGCGTGCACAGATGTAGGACAATGCAGGAGTTAGGACTTTACATGCTGGGGGAATTTGATTTTGCAGAGAAAATCTCACCCTTCTCAAAGACCAGCAGGCGGACGCTGGAGGGCCGGCCCACTATGTCGGGTGGGTTCTTTGCGTCGCAGGTGAAGGTGCCGTTGTCGCTGAAATCCAGGTTCTTGATCAGGATGGAGCCATCGCGACGGCCGGGGTTCCCCACAAACTCCACACGGTCCCTGAATGGTCCCTTGTTGTCGACGTAGGCGGCACCGCCAGTGTAGTGGAAGATCTGTGCGACAACAGAACAGACAAACAAAAAAAACAGTCAGATGCTGCGCTTTGCTCTTGAGTCATTACGGTGACACCACATGCAGAGAGAAGGACAATGTCCTCTCTTGTCTCTCACAGATGGATTTTGCAGGAGTTGAATAGCTTTTTTGTGGAGGCTCATGCATGGCTGCACCCTGTCGTGGTTAAAGTTTCAGGTTTTATATTGCATGATGACAAATCTGTCTAATCTAGACTGCACCAACAAGTCGGGCTCGGTATCGCACCTTTGTTGACACCAAATGAAATGTGCAAACCTGGTCTTATTCGTAATGCCTAAAGATG
Organism: Collichthys lucidus; assembly: GCA_004119915.2. NCBI lineage: Eukaryota > Metazoa > Chordata > Actinopteri > Sciaenidae > Collichthys > Collichthys lucidus. The sequence goes on from CM014089.1 coordinate 8,518,679, forward strand.
CTTCAGTCACAGATGCTGAGCAGAATTTAGGATTTCTCTTAACTTGGCAAAAACCTTTTTTTAGCTGCTAAACGCTGCACTAGATTCCACTCTTGGCTTCTTTTTCTATGATTGTTTTCGTTTTCAGGTCTTTTTTAGATCGCGGCTGTGGCGTATATAGGTTGTAATTGAATCTGGGTCGCCGTGGTAAGTAAGGACTCTAATAAATGGGGTGCATGCTCCGCCAGGTGAGCTATCAGGGCGCCCCCAACCTGCTCGCTTTTGTTTTTCTTTTTGTCCTGGGTGATATTTCACTGTGAGAGCACCAGGAGTGAATCAAGACACCAAAACAATGAGCTGAAAGGCACTAAAAGGCACTTTCCTATAATAATTACACATAACACTCATTTGATCCATTGTTAATGTAAAATGTTGATGAGAGCAGCTTTAATGTTCAATTTATTTGACGTTCCTGTGTGCAGACATCATATTTAGAACTGAAAAACATTATAAATGTAAATATATCATATATATCATATATTTTACAGAAATCGTAGCAGCCAGACTAAAAGCTAATTGATTTCTGAGGAAGACTCCACAAGGTCAAGGTCATATTTGGTTGAAATAGCCGGTAAACAATTAATTTAAATTCCCAACACACGTCGACGCTTTGAGGCCAAATGAAAGTCATCCATGAATTTCACACACCGCCTTTTTTTTTTTTTTTTTTTTTTTTTTACATCACATAAACATGTCAGAGACCAAATACGACATCTTAAAAAAGGACAAATGCAGCATGAAAAGATACAGACATATGAAATGTGTCCAAGCGAAAGAAAGAGAGAGAGAAGGAGGGAGAGAGAGAGAATAAATCTAGTTTCAAAGTGAGGGCACTGCAGGAGACGGATGAAAGCAAAGGAGGTGGAGGATGGGAGATAATGAGGAAGGAGGAGAGGGACAAAGAAGGCCGGGCTGGGGAGGAGGAGATTAAGGGAGGTGGACAGAGGGAAGCGCAGTCAGGACGGGGAGATAGAGAGATTAGAGAGATGGCAGGACGATAAAGCCGGGGAGAGTTTAAATTAAAGATCAGGAGGCAGGTGAGGCAGCGAGGAGCTGCGGGAAGATTAGCAGGGAAAGTTTCTGTTTTCTTCCTCTTTTAAGTTAACACGTGAACGCTGCACGCAGTTCTCATGTTCGCCGGATTAAACCTGGATTTGTTTTTGGATGAAATTCAAGTACAGTTAGAGTTTGTCCAGTAAAACTGATGATTCATGTTTAAATCCTGAGATCCTGATATTAAAGCTGCACACACTGAGACCGCAAGTGCTGTCAAGGACTCCTCTACCCACAAACCATGTCTTGTGACATCCGTGACATCAATACACCGCCCGCCTCCACCCCCCACTGACTACGTTCTTGTTCCTCTCCATGCGTGGTTGGGCTGGAGATGGTGAAAACAAAAGTCTTTTGGCAGGAGATGTTGCCATTGATGGCAAATCTACATTCGTGTTGCTAAAAAAGACTTTTGTGTTCCCTTCTTAAATATTCATTTGTGTCTTTGAATGTGGAAAAAAAAGGTCAACATCAAAAAACTAGTTGCTAACTTTGTCTGTTGTTGCTGTTTGGTGCCGGACTCGTCGTGTTCAGGTTTTTTACTAAAACAGCTGAAAACGACACAGATGAGTGGTAAAACCAAAACAAGGTGCGTAAAAATTAACTTTCCGTGGAGCTTACATTAGGTTTGCTCCGCCACAGTCTCCTGAAGTGCAGCTTTAGTAAATTTGTTGTAGAGATTTACTGATTTTTAACAGCAGACATCAGACACCTGCCAAGTACCACTTATCAGTATTTACACAGCAGTCTACAGTGTGTGTGTGTGTGTGTGTGTGTGTGCATTACAGAGATGCTGTCCCGGGAGCCATCGGGCCTGTATGTCCAGGAGAAGGTGACGTCCTCAGAGGTCCAACGCCAGGAGAAAAAGGAACAGGAGAGCCGGATGTCGGAGCCGACCAGGGCGTGGCGCTCCCAGCCGGTGTAAATCACTATGCCCTGGGTCTGCTCAGGTACTGGGAGACACAAAAGAAGAGAACACACAACCACAAGATGAAAATATCGTGGAAGTTCAACAGGTTTTTGGTTTAATATCACCTTTACTACATGGTCTGATCAGAACATCAACCTGCAAAAGCTTTTTGTTAGTTTCTGCTACACGAGTGGACATGGAACGAGATTATCTGCAAAATATTCTCCAACAAACGCCTGTTTTATTAGATGTTAATGTAAATCCGCTGCATTGACTTTCCTAAGCCTTAAATCAGTAAATTAAATCCCAAATACTTAAATATGCACGTCCGATAAAATGCACATTTAGTGGTGTCCGATCCGGCATCGATTCGGACCAGCACTCAGTAAATATTTGGATTATTACTGGAACGCGGCTGCCAGTCTTTAAAAGTCAAAGGTAAACATCATTCTCTCCATTAATATGGATTATGCTGGTTTAATCATGTGCACTGTTAATGCCTGAATAATATTTAATGATCGATGTTAATTTGGTTTTGGCTGCAAAAATCAATATTTTAACTTCCCTGGAAAAAAAAAATGCACTCAGCATCTCAAACAAGCGCCACAGTCCCTGCGAGAGGCGCGAACCCCGGCCGCTCGGCCATCAGCCGGAACGACGCTGTTGTTTTTGTGTAGTACAGTTTCACTCACAGCGTGTGGAAGAGGCCACCGAGAGTCAAAGTATTCACACGGCTACATTCACATTAAAGCTTAAAAGCGTTCTCTCCCTTCTTTTAGCACCCGGAGAGGAGAGTTCACAGCTTTCACAGCTTGCCCTTGGAGCTGAACGCCGTTAAGTGTGCAGCCGGCCCGCCTCGCAAAAAAAAAAAACTTGTCAATGAAATCACGGCTGACGTTTTTTTAATTAAAATTCTGACAAAAAGTGCAAATATCTGACAGGAAGGGGAGCAGGGAGAGCAACCTGAGGAAGAAGAAAAAACCTCGTGCCAACCTTCAGTTTAAAAGTCATAACATTAGTGCTTTTAAATCTTGGAAGAGGAGCACAGGTCGTCTTAAGAAGCAGCTCAGGACGAACAATATCCTCTGCAGGGCTTCTAATGGCTGAATCAATAAGTAAATATTAAGATGTTAATTAAAACGCTTTGAGTTAAGTATTAAGATATTACATTTCACTGAACGATCAATTCATTCTCTGCTAAGCCTATAAACTCTTTTTTATTATCGTCAGCTCGATCAGAAAACCCATGAAAGGAGCTCCATCACTATCCCGGCTTCACCTTTAACCCCACATCAGTGAATAGATCATGTCTACGTCTTCACTTGCAGCTGAAATTCAAATTTGAGCTTCATCAACATAAAATTTAAAAAACTTCCAAAAGAGTCAATCTGTCTTTTTTATTTTAATTTACCTATTCCCAGGAGGACGACCGACGCCAGCGCCAAAAACGTCAGCATGGCTCTTCTTAACGGAAGCTGCTTCCCCAAAAAAGACTGATGCGGCCCGGCGGAGGAAACCCTTTGGACAGGAGGTCGGTCGAAAGGAAAGAGAGTCCCAAACTCTGGAGGGAGAGTGTGAGTGCAAAGAAGGAAAAAAGAAAGAAAGACAGTGGATGGGGTGCAGAGGGCTTCAAAACAAGGACGACAACAACAGAAAACCCACTGTCCCTCGGTTTATACCCAACCACACCCCTCGCGCCCGGGTCCCGGCCCGGCCCCATCCCTCCTATCCGCACACACACACCTCCCACCCCCTGGTGTCACATTTTCTTTCCATCTCATCCCTCCTCGAAACTAATTACATGTAGCATCATTTGAAGTGGAAGGCACCTGTGTCTGTACAGTAGCTGCTCGGATTAATTGGGTAAACAATGGGCGACTTGGGGCGAATTTTGCAAACGCCGTGCAGCTTTTACGCCGTGATGAATGTAATACGTGTTAGATTACACCCTCACTGTGATCTGATTGAGCTGAGAGGGGATGCTAATCAACACTTGGCATGGAGGCACGAGGGTGAGGCGAGGGGTGTGTGTGTGACGGGGAATCATGACCATCTGCAGACGCTCTATATGTGATCATATGTAAATATTACATGGGGAATGGTGGGAGGCTGTTGTGTCTGTGTACAGTGAAGGAGGGAGGGGATCCTGCTGCGAGGTCATTCCAGTGCTCTCTCCTCCGTCCCCATCCCTCACCCCTCGTTCTCCTCTCCGTGGACTTTCACCGCGGCCTGAGGCCAGCGGGCCCAAACAAAGCCCCGTCTCTTTTTTTTGCTCTCTGTCCTCCCTCTCTCCAGATTCCTGTCGTTTGCTGACGTCTAGCACTTGGAGACAATGGAGAGAGAGGGGGACAGGGGCTGACTGGTGTTTGCCAGTCTTTCAATGGCGCTTTCTTCCTCTCCGACCTCTCCCTTTCTCTTCTCTTTCTTTCCTCGCAGCCTCGTTTTTCCTCCCTCCCGCCCCGGAGACAAAGCCGCGTATTCAAAAAGCCGCTGCGCCCACTCCTCGCTTCTTCCAGTAACACACACACAGACAAGCCAGAGTGTGGGGAGAGACCTACTATATATAGATGGGTTGATATGAGGACAGGGCGAGATGCACAGACGTGAGATTAAGACAAGGGCGTCAGACACGGGGAGAGAAAATGAGAAAAACGCCGGCGGTGTGAACGAGCGGACACGCCGGAGTATAATTTGTGCAAAAAAACAAAAAAACGCCTCGTTCTATCATTTTGTCACATGTCATAAATATGCATCCATTTAGCCGCTGGCACAGTAAGAGTGCATACACAAACAAATTAATGGTCTGCGGTACTCCAGCAGCTTCAACAAACACACGAGCTGGATTCATTTATTCCGAACATGAAGTGCAAACTTATATCAGCCATAATTTGACTCCTTCTACCCCCCCCGGGAAGGTATATACGATGAGAGCGTAAGAAGAGGAGGCACTCCACGAAGATGTCCACTTCACATCGCTGTTTCATCGAGCCCACTTATCCTGCTTCCCCTGTGCTAAAAACCTCCTTCGCGAGGGGGCTCTTTGGCTGAGACAGCGGCAGAGCTTTTAGCGACAGATCGACTTTTGCTTACATTTCAGACCGCGGCATAAATTCGTTGCCACTTGTGGAAAAGAAATCGCAAACCACTCATTCATCTTAACACCTCGAATACCCCGGCTGACGGATCAGCCGAACAAAATGGACCATCTGCCAACTCGTTGGCGCCCATCAACTGTCTAAAGCTTTGGCTTGGACGTCTAAATCGCGACATCCTTAACAATTATGGCAGATCCTGCCTTCAGGCCTCAGAGGAAACAGGGGGATTCTTTATGAGCCTGGCAGGTGCAGAATGTGGCAAGCGTCCAAAACTCGTCAGCGCCGAGTGACGGTGGCGGCGGCGGCAGGCCTTCCCCGTTCCCTTTCGAAGCTGGCAGTGGTGTAGCACACTAATGCAGGAGAGGAAGAGCTCATCTGCAGAGACGGGGAGAGAAAGGAGGTACCGGCGAGGACCAGAGAGAGAAAACTCGATCTGTGGAGCCATTTAGAGGATTTCGCTAAATTATACACGAGTCCTCAGCTGCGTTTTAGTCATATTGAGGGGGACAGGGGCTTCATATCAGTTGGCGTTATTAGAGATGACTGAATACGCCGAGTACCTCAGGCTTGAGCCACCGTGTGAACGAAACCACCTCAAGTGTCCGCCTGTGTAACCCATCAAGCTGTTTTTTCACGGGGTTGAGGCAGCGGGCTCAGTTGCATTTGGCGAGGGCATGTTATTAGGACACCCGTAGAAATTTACAGAGCATATTTTCTTGTGATACTGTAATTTTCTTTGACGTAGAATTACTTCCCAATGGGATGAGAGAAAACCAGGGATAATCACAGTCTGGGAAAGCATCCCGAAGCTGGAGACGTTACGGGGCTCTTGTCAACTCTATCCATGACTAATTTTCTCCCGCAATGTTGAGTATGTTTGTCACAGCTCCGAGTGAAGCCCGGATCACAAGGCGGGCTGGCAGATGTGCGGAGGGCCTGTGTGAATGGAGGGCGTCTTCGAGATGGGTTTCAAGACGAGGGGTGAGAGACAGAAGAGATACACACCACGGAGGCTGGTTCACACCAAGGTCATAAGACTAATGACTGTCAACAATGAACCAATGGAGTGCACTGCACTCTTACCCCCTTAAGCACAAGCCGCTCAGTGTGGGCCAAAGCGACGGAGGGGGGTGCAACAACAACCACTGCCATCATAAACCAATCATAAAGCCGTCTCATAAGCGACTAGATGGGCTCAGAGTTTCTTGCTGCAGGGGCGGGATAATCAAGCGAAACATTTCCATAACCAAATAAGGCAAATGAGCCGTGGCGAGCAATTGGCCAGAAAACTGTCAAAGGCCAGGAGGCAGGTTTAAATATGAATACAGCAGCATTAGGTATTCTAAGACGACAAACTAAACATTAAAAATAAAAAAACTGACACGATAAATGTGACGGCGTCTTTGTACCTTTGCTATATTATATATATATAAGCATTTTAAAAACACCGATTCCCAACGAGGGAGTTCTCGTCTGCAGTCGCTTTGGGGAACGTGGGAAGATTGAGGAGTAGCTTAAGTAATTAGATAAAAGAAAATATCATTTAAAATAAAGTGAGAAATAAGGGTAAGCCGAAATAGACGGTGTCAGTGAGGGGAGTTATTCCGTCATGTGCACCCGATTGCCGACATTCAGCGTTTGTTTGCAGGAAACACGTCTCAAAATGGAAACATTCAATCAATGTCGTTAGTTTTCTGTTACACGTAATAACGAGGTCGGTATCGACTGAAATAACCCGAGCAGCATTGAAGCTCCTCCAGTCAGCTGTTGGGATTTATCGTCACTCAATCACCACCAAGTGTTCTTGTATGATTGGCCCAGTACCACAGATACATACAATCTGTGGTGATGAAGTTCAGTGTTGTGTATTGTGACAGAACTGGCAGTGCAGCGTGTCGAGATGCCACCAAAACGTTGGAAAGCATGATGGAGTATTTCACGGAAACACGATGAAGAAAAACCTCATCAAGCATGGAGAGAACTTCTAGGTCAGCTGCACCAGGTTTGTTTGGTCAGTGGCTTCTTCAGCAGCTGGTAAATTATGAAGCAGCCTCTTGGTGTCTGCATCGCTGATTCTGCCGTATCACCTGCAACAGATCAACAAACGCTCAAAGAAGTTTAAAATTAAAGGTGGTTTGGTGATGTTGCAGAGTCCTGACTTTAACCAAATCCAAGATCTTCCAGGTTGTTTACTTGCCATGGTAGCAGCAGGGCTCTGGATGACGGCAGTGCAGGTCTGTTGTTTAGGTCAGACTATCCCTTCAAAAATCACAACAGCCCCAAGAAAAAAAACAATACTTTGGTGATCCCTGGACTTTCCACCAAGCTACACCAGCAGGTCTGTAAATGTCATTTTGTCCAATATTTGAACATTTTGGACGAAGGTTTGTGCCGGTTACCAAATTCCTTACTTTGTATTTATTCCTTTATGACATATTGGCCATTGTATTGTGCATCTTATTAATAGACTGTGTGTAACGCCTGCAGGTTAGACTGTCCTTAAAGAAAAGGTGTTGCGGATCTGGTGCAGCTTGCATGACATATATAAATCTTTAACAGTTTAGCACTCCTGTTAACATTTTCATCGTCGTCATGCATCCATTCTAAAAAAGCAAGGAGCCGAGAACGAAAACATTTATTCTGAATCACATCTGGACTCTGCATCTGGAGTCAGCCAACCCGAGAGTGACCTACAACCGCTGTCCCTGTTCAGCCTCACGGAGCAGCTCCAACAGCTGCAATCCTTAACCACAGGAGAGTCGGACAAAACTTCCATTTTTCTTTTTTGCGATGGCGAGTCCAAACAGTTTCTGAAGGCACTGACATGTGACGCCCTCCCAAACGGAGGCTCAAGGAGGGCATTTTAGAAACGCTGTATTTTCTCATTTAACTTTGAGGACTTGTCGGCCGGCGCACAACTCGTTGCTGGTTAAACCGAGCCGATGAAGTGCCCTGATGAGTCACGCAGCGCACACAATTCTGTACTGTCTCTTATGTCGAGGACCTAATACCGCGTTTCGAGTGGAGAAAAAAAAAAAAAAATCATATAAAGGGCCCAAAAAAAGAGGGAGCCTGACATCATCAAATCCGAAAGGTTACTGGCCAACGCTCGGCGCTCCTGCTCAAGAAAAACACTATTGATATTCCGTGGGTTTCGGCCGGGGGGACAATGGCATGGCCTGTCCCTCCCTCTCTCTCCCTCATAGCCTGGCATGGCCGAGATGTCACAGAGAGCACCAAACAAATGGATGGAGGGATAGAAAGGGATGGAGGGGAGAGGGAGAGGAGGTGGAGGAGGAGAACAAACACATTGTTCTCGGGGTGGAGAAAGGAGTATTGTGAAAAAGACAGATAGCTTATGTGGTGGAGCGGGGTGGGGGGAAGAGAGAGGGGCACAAAAGGACAGAGAAAGGTGAAACCTGCTTTTTTTTTTTTTATAGATGCCCCCCTTTTTTTGTTTTTCTTCGGAGTTAGAGGTAATCCATAACCCTGCTTTCCTTAAAACTTTAAAGAGGAACACAGCAGGGACAGTTTCAGCACAGAACATTCATCTTCAGCTTGCCTTTCATCCGTCACAAATCAGTTCTTGAAATCATGCTCCAAAAAGAAAAAAACACTTATTTGGCAAAAACACAGATCAACTCAGGCGTTGGAGGCAGGTAAAGGTTTGCAAAACTGCAGCTTCCCCCCACGGGGACCTCCGGCGTGAACGGGTGACTTGATGTGAACTAACAGCGCAGCTGTTTGAACACAGGCTAGGGGACCCTCGGTGGAGATGGAGGACGCTGTGCAGCGATGCCCTGCAGGTGTGTGATGTGCACCAGCTGCCCTCCTCGGTAAACATCAGTGACACATATACAGACAAACACGGGCGGTTAAATCAGGTACACGACCAAAAACAACCTCGTGCACAAAAGAGGACGCGGATACAGAAACGTGTTTACAATCGTTCACACGTCTAACACAATCACACGTACACAAATTAGGAAGAGACGACGCTCAGCCGCAGTCAGAGTAATTCACAATAAAAGGAGGATCATACACACGGAGACGCACGATATGGAATTGAATTCATTACGTATTTGCATTTTCAATATTTCATGCTCTGTTGCCTGTTTGATTTCCATTAGGGCCTCTTTTTTTCATCCCTCACACTTTGCTTGTTTCAAGCCCACTTCTAAAAAAAGGGAACAAGCTGACGACCAAATTCAGATTTTAGTCACACCAGCAATTTCCCTGATTGTTTTAAAAAGAAAGGAAAAAAAACGAGACAATGTGATTTGATGATGATGATGATATTCAAGATAGAGCGTCAGGTGTCGCCCAAAGCAGGAGACGAAGAGAGAGGAGAGAAGAAACCAAACAAACTCCTCACATGGAAGTGAATGAACGCTGATGAAAGAATAAAAGAGTATGGTGTGTACAGATAAACAACAGAGGCAGATTTTTTCGGAGCAATTTCCATGATTATTCGACCACAATGGTGTCCTTCTCAAACTCCCCTTCAGCAGACACAGGACGCAGCCCACACACGCACAAAGAATAGGCAAACCACCAGACGTGCAGCATGCATACTTTGCATAGAGGCAGCATAACAAACAGTGATCTCAAAAAGCTCTACAGTATTCAAAATACAAGCCCGGCATGTGGAGACAGTGACAACAGTATGCCACATGCAGTAAAACCTTCACATTCGATGCACGCCTTCCTTAAGCAGGAGAAATGCCGCTCCACCAACGCTCACAATTTATTTCCCTGCCTCTCCTTATGTTAATTTTTTTGCGAGTAGGTCTTGACCTGATCTATACGAGAAGTGTCCCGAGATGACTTGGCGCTATATGAATACAATTGTAACCGTTCTGGCTCCGACTTCCCGCCGCCGCTGCTGCATCAGGGGTCACCTTGAAAAAACAAGAGCAACAGATTACGGGCATGTTAGCAGATGTGAGGGTAAGTGCCTGAGTCAGTGTGTTAATAATGAAATCAAGCAGCAACATCTGTGTCTGGGAAACGAAGCCAATGTGCTGGAAAAACCTGCAGTTCACTGAGCGGCCACTTGAGGCTGGATCCAGAAGTGAGTCAGTCTCCATAAGTCCCCATGTTTCACAGCAGTAATAAACATGTTTACAGTCTGGTACAAAAAAACAGTTTTGGTCTCTGTAGCTAATTTTAAACTGTACTGAGGGTGAATTTATATACAACTCACCTGTTCACATTATATTAAAATAATTATGTTAAGTTATGTTTAATTACCAGCATGTCCACATTGATTGACAGGTAGGTGTCGTTCCAGATGGTTTGTTTGACCCAGCAACATTTTGTCACATTTAGCTAAAAACAACGTTTAAAAAACTGGTTTGAATTTTTGAGAGTCACTTTTTTGCACATTTAGAACAATATTTGTGAACTTAGAGATATTTTAAATATTTAAATCCAAATGTTAAATGTAAAATCTAAATGCTAAATCTAAATGTTAAATATAAATGAATTTGCATTTTAGCTAAATATTTAGTTTAACCCCAAACATTTAGCTTCAACATTTAGATTTATATTTAACATTTAGATTTAGCTTTATATTTAACATTTAGATTTATATTTAACATTTAGATTTAGCTTTATATTTAACATTTAGATTTATATTTAACATTTAGATTTAGGTTTATATTTAACATTTAGATTTATATTTAACATTTAGATTTAGCATTTAGATTTTACATTTGGATTTGATTATTTAAAATATCTCTAAATTCACAAATATTGTTCTAAATGTGCAAAAAAGTGACTCAAAAATTCAAACCAGTTTTTTTAAACATTGTTTTTAGCTAAATGTGACAAAACGTTTGTTATTTTCAGAGCGAGACGCTTTACAAACGGCACTCCATAGGCCTCAGGTCCACTGATCATCCAGGTACTGCTGATTTTTAGATGAGCATATTTTAAACTGTCCATGTCTTTATACATGATGAATGTTTTGATGTTTGTGTACAGCTGAGGTTGATAGGAATGTCTTTAAATCAAATTTAAAATGTGGTTCTGATGGTGTCAGAGCAAAGTTCACTCCAACTTTCAATAGTCGTCGAGTGATTTCACTCGTATTCAAAACATCGATTTCATGACTCGAGGTGCGATTCATCCCCAAACTTCACGATTCACAATTGATGCGGCTGTTGTCGAGATCAAACAACATCAGCATCAATAGAGCCAAAAATCAGTGAGCACCGCCGCTTAGACACTCAGAGTTATGGATTTATTGGCAGCGACGTGAGCCCAACAGTTTGTTTTCAAAGCGGCTCCAGTGATGATACGTACTTCAGATTCTCGAGCAGTCAGCGGCTGTGTGTGTCAATGTCACCCGATCATTTTCCTGCACACTCGCTCTACTTTGCATTTAATGCGATTCTGCTTTAAATTTTGCTTGCGGCTCTCAAAACACAAAGGCACACAAACACGTCGCTGAGCGCCAAGTGGTCCAATCTCCATCGCGAGCACCCCTCGCATCCTGTCACATGGCGTCACCGTGCAGAGAACTCTCAAAATCCTCTTTCCTCATGTAATAACCCGCCCGCCCTTGGCTCCTCCACCACACACACACACACACACACTCACACTCACACTCACACTCACACTCACACTCACACTCACACACACACTCACACTCACACACACACACACACACACACACACACACTCACACTCCAACACTGATTGATTCAGACTAGACAGTTAGTGGATTTCCATCATCTAATGCAAGCTGTGAGTGCTTCTCCTTTGTCCTGCTGTTTGAGCAACTGTCAGCTCCCACGTCTTTTTTGACTTCTAATAACGTCTCCGGCACAGAGCAATCTTTCTTTGGCATGTCCTCCTTATTACCGTGCGGGCTGAATGCACTCTCTCTCTGCCGGGGCCAGAAGCTCAAAGTATTGGTATGCTGCCGATACGTTCCATGTTTTGCTGGGCGTTTTTCGGTGCAGTGAATTTCTGATAGGAATCTATTACCGGCAGGTTTTGCTGTAACTGCTGAGTCGATTCGGGTGTTTGGAAGTCTGCCGATAAATCACAAATGACAGGATGCCTAAAAACGGCAAGGGCCTTTATTTTCATTCAACATTACAAAAAGAAATATTTACAATTATTGATAATGTCATTATTTATTATTCCCTGCTGCTGACTCCAGGTGATCAGTAGTAGTCCTCTACTTCGGCTTTCTCCCCCTGGTTCTGAATCTGCTGCTGCTTCTTGTACAAATCAGCGATCTGCAGATAGAGAGGAAGAACGAGGGAGGCGAGAGGGGTTCGCATGAGAGCAAGCAGGGAAGAGAGACGAGGGAGGGAGGGGGGGAGAAGATCATGAAGTCAGGTCAGTAATGTGAAGAGGAAAAGCTAAAAATAACAGTTTGATTATTCATATCCTGGGCTTTGAAGTCGGTGACTCCCAGCTGCTGACTGGGAGACAGAGGTTGTGTTCACTTGAGCTCATCAGGGTTGTGGGAGTGAGGAGGTGGAAGGCGGGACAATGAATAAATGTGTGAGCAGCAGGCCCACCCAGAACCGGCAGCATCAGTACCAGTGCAGCAGGATGGCACAGCGAGGAGGGAAACAATGAAGCATCACATTATTCCTCCTTCACGGGGTCGAAGTATAAACTTACCAAGTCCAACACGGTTCAGGCTGCGCGGCTTCGGACTTCGCCCTGACTTGACTGACGCCTGCTTTCATTTGAACTGCCAGCTAAAGCTCAGAGCGCGAGGAGCTCGTGTGCTGTGGTAGAGCTCGTGCATCCCGGCTGATGTTAACTGGCAGAAGTATCATTTAAATGCAGCTGGTGTTCCAACCTGACTCCCAACTGAGCACAAATCTACAGACTGCACAAGTTAACAGATGGCTGTTAATTCGAGTCAGTGAAAACCCACATTATAAACACGATCTTATAAAAGTTCCACAGGTTCAGTCTCCGGGGTGAAAAACTGAAAATATCCAGGTTTTATCTCGACGTCTCCGGCTTCATAAAAACTCAACGTCTTTGTGCTGTTCGACACGATGAGTAACAGTTGCGTGATGCCCGGCCTGGGCTCAGGTTGTCAGTTTGTACATCCGCGGTAACTTCTTGATTCTGGAGAGTGTGTCTTAAAAGTTTTAGGAGAGAATCAAACTGCAAAATGGCGGCCTGTGGCTCGTAAACGTGTTCACAGTCCACCGCCTGCTGGTTCTTTCACTGACGAAAGACTCGTCTCTTTATTTTGGCTCACAGACATAAAATCATCCTCATGTTCAGACCGACCAGACAGAAAACGTGACTCAGTGTCCAATGAAAGACAAGAAACACTGACTTCTTATGGTACGTACAGCAGTAACCCTAAAATATTTCAGAGACACATTTAAAGTAGATTCAAGGCACTTTGTGTATCCAAAATTATAGATTGATTTTACTGTTTAAGATTATTATTTAATGAAATAAAACAGATTCCAGGTGAATCCCAAACATAAGTTTGATCTGATTTACTAATGTAATGTTTGCATTTTTGATGTTGGTTCAAACAAATAAAACATTCATCGTTTTCTGATATGATGTTCATGACTAATTAATCGGATTCACTGAAAGTTCAGTTGTTAGCCGACATCAGGAAGGCTGAATATCTGCCTGCAATCCGATGACCGCACAGGAAGAAACTTGTACTCCAAGTTTTCGACTTGTTTTCTAGAACTTTGAGTTTTGAGTTGAGAACAACTCTGTAACTCGGAGTGCTGCCGTGAAAACAAACACAGCAAAAGTTAAATCACCACCGCGAGGAGCTCGGACAACGTTCACAGTGTAGAGCTGCAACTATAGATAAAAAACGCGACTTCAGAGAATTCAAGGTGACGTCGCTTTTATCCAAAGAAAAAAACAAAACAAAATGAAGTTTAATTTAGAGTGAAAGAAGTTAGTTAATCAGGAATATTAAAAAAATAAATAATAATCACTGGTAAAGATTTTGATGAGGTAAAAAAAGGTTTTGTTGCAAAGTGACATTTTTAACATTTCATAATGTATCGACTAATCACGATCACTAATCAACAGAGAAATTAATTGTTTCGTCAGTATTAATAAAGCAAAGAGTTTAGGCGAGGTCACCTTATATAAGACATACTGTATTATACACAGTGAAGTGTGCATCCACTTGGAATTCAGGTCGGTGGGTTGTATCATAAATAAATCACTTGCTGGTGGGTCAGCAGGCGGGTCAAACAGACGGATTCATTTCAGAATAAATAAAAACATAGTGAAATTATTGAATCTTCATTAAATAAACGTCTCGTCACCGTGGCGACCGTGTGGCGTGTTCACGCGCAGAGCTAACGTGCTGACTCAGACGTAAAATGGTTTAACGTGTTCGCTGTAGGACAGGTGAGCGTGTGTGTGTGTGTGTGTGTGTGTGTGTGTGTGTGTGTGTGTGACCCGCACACCTCTACTGTACGATATAATTCACTGTTTGCTGCCTCGATATATTACCCAGACTCCACTGGGTGCTGCTTTGCTTTGCTTTGTTCGCGGCGCAGTGAGAGGCCACTACATAAACTCAGCGCCGGTATAAAAGAATATTGTCCTTGCAGTGTTGTTCACCCTTGAGTTTTTACAGGACACTTCTTGTGAGGTGACCATGATGAAGGTGATGCAGCGTCTCTTCAGGTAACGCGGCCAAACACACAAATAATTGAATTCTTACTTGTTTACTGTCATTGTTATCGCACAAGGTCGACCTGGCTTCACCTCGCGGGCCTCCACAGATAGCACTTGATGTTTTAAAATGTGTATCCGACATTATTCACACCCCTGTTCACCCTCAAAGTGGGCTCACCCCCCTCCCCTCCACACCCAGCACGAGTGATGTGAAGTACCTGAGCACCGGTCGTGGCGTCCTCGGGCTTCTTGTCGTCTCTGATCCGGAGGAAGCGGGGGAACCTCAGAGAAATGCCCTTTTCTGGATCCACCTGAGGGCAGACGAGCAGACACAGTCGGTACACGCAGCCACTGAAGCATGCGAGCGTTTGTCCTTTGTTACTCGTGCTGTGCCGGCTCCTCTTTTAACTCCTCTGTGAGGATCTGAATCCCCACATTAGTTCAAGGTCTTAAAACATCAAAGATTGAATGATTTAAAAAAAAAAAGTTTTTTCCATTTATCAAACTCTGATTCAAACATTTTTCCTTTTCAGAGTAACCAAACGCTGGATGAGAAGAAACTGCCCTGGAGATGTTTGATGGATTATATGTATTCACATTCACACATACAGCAGTCAAACCGTGTCGCTCACTCCTCTGACTGCACGGTGGATCAACATGTCAAATGTAAAACAGGAAATAAGATCAGAGAAGTCTCTTTAGATTTAGTAATTCTGGGTTCAGTATCTTGCCCGAGGACCCGCTCTCCCTCCTGAGCCACAGCTGCTCCCGTTAAGGAGAATGGGATGCTACCAACGTAGTCGGGTCAAGCAGGTGTTTCCGATGACACTAATCAAGGCCCCATTCCATTTACGGCAGCAGAGTCTTCTCAGTGAGCCAACACGGCAGAATGGAACTCAGCCTTAATTAGCATCACTGGTAACACCTGTTTCACGTTATGTGACATTTTAATTTTTTTTAATTAATCTGACGATATTTAAAAAGTAGATAATCCTCATTCATTTAAAGTTTATTGACAATGAAACATCTCGCAGCTTAAAGTCAAAGTTGTACAGTAAAAACATGCCGAGCTCGTTTGTGTCTCCTCCTATAAATGTTTCAGCGTGGATCGATTTATTTGCTGTTTTACTTCAGCTGTGATTAAAATCAGAGTTGTATCCTGTTAACGTTACAGCAAACACTTTACGTGCACCGAGGGGCCGAGTCCAGCATTCAGACAAACACGGGTAGTAAAACAAGTATCTGTCCCATTAAATCCAGCTTCTTTTACAGCATTTTTAATAACTCCATTAAGAGCTGCTAATTGTGACTTTTCACTGCAGGCAACAGACCATAACAGGCAGAATTCATCAGTGCAAACACACAAGGGAGGGAGGGAGGTGTGGATTAATATGCTGAACTGACCATTCCCATGCCGGCCTTGTAGACGGGTGACAGCGAGAGGTCGGCGCACTTCACCTCCCAAACCTGCACGGCGTCCAGCCACACGTCGGGCTCCGCCGACTGGTCCACGCGGTAGTAGGCGCGCGGCTTCGGCAGAATGTGCTCCTGGAGAACACAAAAACAGATCAAGAGCATTTTAACTGGGAATCAAATCACACGTTCACTCTGTAAAGTTCCCCGATCACGACTAAATCCTCAGATTTTGACGTATAAACAGAGCGTGTACTGTAGAAACAACACGATGGGATGCTGTGGAAAACAACAACAAGATATTTAATGTTCAAACTGAACTTCATCGCTTTATGGAAACATTTACACGGTTGATGACGGGTGATAGTATCACGATTAGGTGTGGGAGCGAGGGTCACCGCTTTGTGAAAAACTGAAAATAGTCGGAAAGTTAAAGAAAGCTTCTCGTGTAGCACTCTGCACCTTAGTCCAACACTGAAACTTCGCCCCTCAGGCCATTGTTACTACGTGGGCTCAGTAAACACAGTTTGCTGTGTTAGTTAAGAGAAAGCCAGTTATCAGCAACATCCAGAAACCCGGCAGACGTCTCTGATCCGTCCAGAGCTCCTCTGAGATGGGCTGAAGGGAAGTGGAAAGGTGTGCCGAGGTCTGATGAGTCCATATTTCATCATCCTCAAAGAGGGAAAAGGACCATCGAAGCCAGCATATATCATGGTACAGAGGCGGGTTAGCGCCCCATGGCGTGATGCGTTACCCGCAGTCTGTGAAGGTTAATTCTGAAGGTAACGTGCCTCCATCCAGACGACGTGTGCACGTGTTACAGCAGTGTGGCATCATAATAAAGTGTGTAAGGTAAGTAGACTGCCCTGCCTGCAGTCCAGACCTGTGTCCTATTAAAAAGTGGCACATTATGAAACCTACATCAAGCAAGAACGCTGAAGAATTTCATGTTTTAAACTTCGACAATTGCTGCCCTCAGTTCCCAAAACGCTGTTTAAATAAAAGCTGATGTAACACAGCGGTAAACATGCCCCATGTGCCAACGTTTCTGATGTGTCCGAGCATCAGATGAGTGTTTACAGAAAAATATATAAAGATATTTAATTGTTAAAGAGATCTCTATATCTATTTACATTTATAAAGCGTCCCAACTTTTTAGGAATCGGGGAGTTCTACATGAAAACAAGCACAAAAAAATAAAATAAAAAAAATAGGTCAATGCATTCACAGTGAACCTGATAAAGAGACAGTGACGGAGTGGCTTTGGTTGCCCTGCTGAATCCTGCTGCTGCCTCACAATCGCCTCCCGAGAGACTGCAGAGCTTCAACATGCACGTTTAGATTATACCTACTTACCTGACGGGGCAGAGGTGACTCCCAAAAACCTGCGCGATCGTAAAGATTTCACTCAGAAACGCCGGTTTGTTGCCGGATATTCGCCTCCTCAGATTTAAAAATCCTTCACACTGTTCGGCTTCTGAAAACAAACTGTCAAACTTCTAAAATATTTAATAGTGCCTTTTTAACTTTGACACGAGCGATCATTCTGTCAGCGTAGGTGTCAGGAGTTTTTTTTATTTTTTATGAAATGACACCCATCTTGTTTCGACGTCAAACATCCGTTTGAGCGAGTGCGACTGTGAAACAGTGAAACGTTAACTAGACTGCCGCAGTGTCCACGGGAACTGGGTCATAGTTAAGTAATGCTGGGGGAGAGGGAGAACAGACTCCACCAGCTGTAGTGCTGCTGGTTTTCCTCGCACACATTATTTATACTGTAGGCATTCAAGTGACACTCTCATACAGAATGAATTACAACGACAGAGCTCGTAGGCGTGTAGTGTCTCATGAAACGTTGCTGCTGATGGACACGAGTTAGCGATACACCTTTTATGCTTCATCCGACGGGTCAGGCAGCAGCTAGACGCGCCCGGCACACGATGCATTTCCACCGGCCTTCCTGAACGTCAGAATGTGTAGGATCCATTTCACTTATCATATAATTTACGCTAAGCCGCTGCATCAACCCTCGAGGGCGTATCTAAAGAGATGCGTTTAAGGGGCGACTCTAATCGAGCGCAGGTGCTGCCGTTTCTGTGGGAAGCACAGACTGCGCGGCGACAGCGAGCTCAAAAAGTTTGAAAATCTACAAAGACGAATCCCTCCGTGGCAGCCGCTCGGTGGACGTTCGATTAACGCGAATGGTCTCTACACGTCACCTGGTTGTTAAAAAAGGGGAAAATTCCAGTTTATTACCACTCTCCAGTCTAAGTATATATTCTCCTGTAAAAGCCTTTCGGCTAACAGCTCACGATGGTGGAGTCTCTCCTGTTGCAGGTGAAGTTTAAATGTGGAACGTGTGCAGGAAGAGAGTGTGACCTATAAAGCACTTAAAGGATAATTCATGAATGAAAACTCAGAGCAGCAGAGCGGTGACTGTGACATGACTCTACTGATGGAAGTGATGATACGGTATACTATGGTTTTCATTTGCATCAGTAACTGAGACACTGGAAAACAGCGACATGGCTAAAAAGACAAGATGTCAGACGAGGGGTTCAAAACAAAACCTGACGTTGGATTAATCGCGCGGCGTCGAGACTTTGAGCGATCCCTGTTTTAGCTCCATTCAGCGTGTTTCTTGACTGCGGTTCTCGCTGTGCGACCTTGTCTTAGCCGCCGACGCTGCCACAGATCACAGATCAGCTGTTTACTTGGCGATGATGGACGGAAATAAGAGCAAAGTTCTAATAAACTGGAATTTTCTCAATCGATCTCTGGTCTATAAAATGTGACAAAACAATGAAAACGTCTGTAAGGTGCTTGCTGTTTTAAATTACATTATACATTATCAGGAAAAAACTGGTGAACTGAAAAGGATAAAAAGAGCAGCACAGGTTTAAGTTTAAGAACCAGAGTAAGCCCTGAGAACAGAGGTAGGGGGAGGGCGGCTCGTTACAGCAGAGCACCTCGCCACCCGGAGCGTGCCAATTGTCTCCGTGTCTGGAGTCCCATCGGCTTGCAGCGCTGCAAACCTAGAGTAACAGGGCCACACCAGCAGCTCGCCTTAATCCACCATCCATCACTTTCAGATGGAGGGCTTCATTACAAAGCACTACAGTACGAGCTGGATTGGTGTGGGGGAGGAAAAAAAAAAAAAAAAAAGGTTACGTCGCCTTTTCAATCACTGTTTCATGGCAATTTCGCTCTCTGCAGCAGTTTGTGCCACCGAGTCCAAACCCTTAACCTTTAAAATATTACTTTAAGGTTACCTGACTTCAACCCACCGCGCTGTGTACCACATCTCACAATTAGCCACTTCCACAAACAGATTTTTAAAAAGCCTCTCCGCTCTCATTTCTGCAAAAGCGGATCCAAATTTAGCCAATAAAGTCAACAGGGTACTCGGATGAATTGTGACTCTCACAACAGCCATCGTTTTTAGAGAGCAGTTGTCAATTTCTTCAAAACGCTGCTGCTGCTGCTCTGCTGCTCTGGAACGAGCCTCTTCAAATCTAAATTGAAAAGTCATTACCCGACATCAGAGCACGCACACTTACTGCAGAAAATGTAGATTTTCTGTATTGGTGAGACTGAAGTTAATTTATGATCTCTGTCCAATATTATCCAGGAAAAAAAGGGTCTGAAATGCAAGCAAATACATGCGTACGAGCCAATTTATCGATGTTTCTGTAACTCATTTGAGTTGATGTATGGCACGTCGGGAATAGTGGAAAGTATGTGGACGAGCCGGGAGGGAAATAAACATATTTTCTGTAATATCTGAGCTCATTTCTATGACTTCTCTCATTTGGGGCAACATAAAATAGGCACCTAGAGGCATCATTTACAAAGTGATTTCAGTATCTGAGTTGCACCGTAGAGTGTAGACGACACAGACCATCTCATTTTATTTTTTCATATTATATTTTATATTATACCTAAAAAAAAAAGGTGAATTAAGTGAGGGAATGATTATTTGTAGAATGAGAGGGCTCTAAATACCTCAGCGACACTCGACTCGACGAGCCTAAAAAATGTTGCTGATAAATAAAATAAAGCACCTGTTGCTGGAGAGAGTTAAAAACCCCAGGTTCAAATGAAGGCATCACTGAGCGAAAACAAGTGTCACGGTTGTGATTTTTTCACCGAGCTACTAAGTGCGACAGTCACGCCGTGCCACTTTACCTTTAAGAACTTGTAATGCTGCTCCAGATCTTCATCCTTGAAGCCTGTCCCGATCTGCAAGAGACGAAAGATGATGAGAGACACACACACACACGCTTTTACATATACAAATATTCCCTCACGGTGAGACAGCAGACATTTGGCAGCGAGCTGCAGAACACAGAACAGCAAGCAGATCCACCCCTACACCAGGAACGCCTTGTCTAACTGCTTCGCCTGAAGCGTCATGTCACCCCTCAAAAGACCCGAACCCGCTGAGAATCACCTAGCGGTCTGACGTGCACAGGAAAAAGAAAAAGAAAGTATATTATGCAAATACAGTATTTTCCAGCTCCAAAAAGGTGTTTCCTGCAGGTGTCCAACAGAAGCTTTATGCTCCTGAGCCTGCAGTCACCATAATAAGGTTTAGAGGTGTTTTATTCAGCGGTGGCACCTTTATGGATTCTGGTTTTTATCTTTCTGGCCAAGCCAATAACTCTACCGAGCCAACTGTAACAACCGACTCTCTCTGTAGGTGCCTTTTGTGTAGTTAAGACAAACACAAAGACCTGTTTGTTTTTGTTGAATGACATAATCAGACCCCTACAGCATGTTAATTTGACTCATACAGGCATGTTTGAGCTAAAACTACTAACGAGGAGGGCTGGGTATCGTTAATCAACCCTCTGGGGCCGAATCAAAGGCCGCATGAATGGCTTTTTGCAGTTGTGGCCGATTGTTTGGACACCAGAGGGTTAAACACTTAAAATAATAAGTTCATTTAAAAGAATTGAGTAGCATCTAGTGGTAACTTCTGATTGCAACCCCCTCGTTTCACCCTTTTCTTTCTTATTCTCATGTGATTCTACACTAATAAAAACAGTTAGGCATATTAGGCTTAATATTCTGTATCTAAACTAAAAAAACAAACAAATAAACAAAAAAAACACTCTGGAGCTTTAAGTAGTTTCTAACTTGGAGAGGTCGATCAGGCTTCAATGCAAGTCCATGAAAACTAAACGCTGCTTTTTGTTATACTGAAATTATTCTGTAACGTTTCAAGGTTGGACTGAATAAAAAGAAACAAGAAACAACCTCAGACGTCCCTGATGAAAGGAAGCCAGAAACATTCGGTTAAAGAAAGGTTGGCGTATTATGGTTTTCATTTTTGAACGATGCATCTCAAACGTATCAATCCATCTGTGTTTATTGTTGTCTTAACACAAAACAGCTGTACGAAAACTCGATAAAGATAAAACTTTTTGATTTAGATCACAAAATATCGGATCAAAGCCGAACAGCAGAGGTTCTACTAAACACGTTTTGGGTTGTACTCGAAAGTTATTGACGTTCATCGCTCATTCCTGCAGACGAGAAACATTTCAAATGCTCTTTGTGATTTCACTTCTTGTTATCCTGACGTAAGAGCTTGTGTTGTTTTTGAATGGACATGATACACTTTGCTTCGAGCCTCTGATTCACAAGTTCGAGTAGGTTTCTCAGAAAGTCTGTCTAGTTGTTCCTCCCATGAAAATCGAGCTACAGGCGTACGCCAATACTCATGCTCGAGAAAAAAATAAATAGATAAAAGATGAAGGGAGAGTAGTTTCTGATGTCTATATCAGGTGAAAATATGAAAAAGACCCTAAATAAACATGTTTCAGTGTCTTCTGCCTTTAATAACAGTGTCAGGACCAAACATCCAAACAAATGTCCATGAGATACTTATGAGAGTCCAAACAAGAAGCCGTTTCTGTGACTATAACCTAATTGTCTTTTCCGTTTCATTAATGTTCCTCTTACTCTCACAGCAGCAGTTCTGCTGAAGACCCGCGTCTCGCTCAAGGGCGTTCCAGCAGGACGTATAGTTTAAGATTTCATTTGGGAGATGGAAATGTGGGTTATGTTCTGCTTTCAGCTGGAACGGAGCTCCTCCAACTGAAGGTTCCTGAAGTTTAGCATGTCAAGGCCGATGGGATTATTTTTATAGGGGTTTGTTTGCCTTTGTTTTACGGCTGACATTGAAGAGTGGAAGAGGGATGACGACACTGCAGTCACATGACGCACACCCTAAATCGACAAGCTTATTTTATTATACGGACTGATTTTATGCCGCTTATAGAAGATTTAATCACTCAAATTAACAGTTGGCTGATATTTTGATGTAGTGTAGACACGGAAGTGTTGAAAGGAAGAAGTATTGAGATTTTTTAAAGCAAAAGTTGCAAAACAACAATCGAAAGCTGCGTTCAAAGTAAAAAGGTTGTGACGATCTGTCCCGTCTCGAAAAGATCAAGAAGTTTTAACTTTATTTATTCTGCTCTTTTTTTATTTATTTATTTACACTGCAATATAAAACCTGACGTTCAGCAACAGGAATTTGGAATAGGGGCTTGTAGATGTGGCTAGTGGGAGGGGTGTGTGTGTATCACTCCGCAAAAAAACATTTGTACATTTTATGTTTTACATGTTGCGGAAATGTGACTAAAATTCAATGAGAAATATCAGAAAGAAAAGAAAAAGTAAAAACGGTTGCGTAATCAAAAAGGTAAAATATTCACAGCAAAGTACTCATTATACAAGACGCCTCAATCAGAGTATAACATTTATGTTATTGGAATATTTTTATTCATTCATTAACATACTATCAGCATGTTTATGCCTTTAAGGTAGAGCTGATGATGAACTGTTTTGCTGTAGGGTAGTTTGAGCTACAACAATGCATATTTAAAACTGATCATGTGACAAAAGTTAACTCAGAACTACAGATGTAAGATAAATGTAGAGGAGTAGAAGTATTCTACAGCTCAGACTACTTTAGTACAATACTTGAGGAAATGTACTTGGAAGATATGACGACATCAGTAGTGGAAAACAAGCAAGTTGTTGTTTTTTGCCATATATTTGTCAAGTAACATGCAACATACACGGTGTTGCAGGTCTCTGAGATATGTCAGTCAATCATTGGCTCTTTATTATGAAGCTAGAGGGCACAGACCTACATATGCACATGTTCAAGCACGAGAAGTAATTTGTAATACAGACGTATAAAGTGAAAGATAACGTGTAGATCTGCCTCGTGATTCTGATCCACCCCATTTAACTTCCTCAACTCATTCTAACTTCTAAACTTCCACCAAATTTCAGAAAAATCAGGCAGCAGTTTTTCTATAATCCTGCTGACAGACAAACAAACAAGTAGAGCTGCAAACATAACCTCCTTGGTAAAAGGTAACAAACTGATTTTGGTTCTGCATGCATATTACTAAAGTTTGCTGAGCATGGGGGAGGTAATGCACCAAAACAACTTTAAGAACAAGGTGTGACTGCCAACTTCTCCACACATGGCTGAGATCAGAGTGCCAGCCAGGAGATTTCAGAATGGAAATTTGGATGCTTCATTTAAAACGTGGCCAAAATCTGAGCCGAGTCAATAAAAAAACAAAACCCGGTATGATGACATGCACCAGGACACCCGTGACTCAATCATTCCATTCTGCACTTCAGTCGGTGTTTATTTAGAGTTTAGCACAGCGTCTTCTGTTGGACAACTCAAATTCAAACATCCATCCTCTCCTCACTTTGCCAGGATGGTGTAGAAGTGTGAAAATATTTTATTTATAGAAGAATTAGTGAGAAGAGGGAGAGAACTCTGCTTCCAATGGCAGCAGAACGTTCTTCAGGTGTGAATGTGTGCAAGTATGAGACGGTGACGCAGGCGGTGCTGGTCACCAAATCCCCTTTCCCCGAAAAGTTAAAGAAGAACAAAATATAGAGATTGAAGGTTTTGCAGGATGGAGAAGAGACAGGATTTCTGCTGTGTGGTGACTCACACATGGAAGTACACACAAGTGGTCACGGACACTGCAATACATGCTTAGCACTTATCCTAAGATGCACCCAGTCACGCCTCCACACACACTTGTAGACACAAAGATTTGTGGGGGGAAAGTGACAATTCAAAAGCAAACACAGACACACTCTGAGAAACATAAACCACCCCCGCAGCATGCACACACACACACACTATAAACAGACGTGAAGAGAAAACTCTCAACACTCTATACTTAAAGTAAAAACATTGAGAATGCATACCGCAAACACCAACAAAACATTTTGATTCAATGTGACATCAGAGATAAAAAGTGTTCACACCGCTCCCACAGGCTGAATCATTAAATACATGTACTGCTGGAAGCTAGAATTAAATTAGATTAACACTTTGAACTTTGC
This sequence comes from Collichthys lucidus, assembly GCA_004119915.2. Classification (NCBI taxonomy): domain Eukaryota; kingdom Metazoa; phylum Chordata; class Actinopteri; family Sciaenidae; genus Collichthys; species Collichthys lucidus. The sequence goes on from CM014089.1 coordinate 8,543,246, forward strand.
GATTCCAACGCTCCCTGAAAACGTTGACGTACACGTTGAGGCCGGAAACATAAAATCAGTTTTAATTCGAGTCCTTTGGCCCCGGCCGACTCCAGGCATGCACCGTTCACAACATGTGCACTAATTCACCCTGCTGTTATTCAAGATGGGAAGGAAATAAAGTGAATACCAGCGTGACGGTGAGTGTGATCAAAGCACAAACCTGCATCCTGCCACAAGCTGAGACGGCTTCACAACTCACTTGTTATTTATCCTTCACCTGTCGTTTAATTTGGGCTTGTTTCAAATAAGTACATTCATTTCCTTATTTCAGAAACCTTATCGTGTAGGAGTACGGACACACACCTTGCAGACGGACTGGAACTCCTCGTTGTCCTCGTCGTAGCAGGCCAGCAGGAAGCCTCCGTAGGTGCCCGTCCTCTTGCCTTTTCCCAGGTAGGCGCCGATAACGCACAGGTCCACCGTGTCGCCCACGCCCTCCAGGTAGTCTTTCTTCAGCTGCGTGGAGGAAGACAGATGTTTACATCATGATGAAGGGCGTAACAGTATAGAAGAATAAACAAATGTGATGAGAGAGTGCATCTCAGTATTCATGTCGGATCTAAAAAGAATCTTTGCACTGAATTAATGTCAGAAGGCACAATTAAATGTCACTTATTAACAATGTGAACTGTCAGAGGTTTTAACTGAAGATGGTAAAAATCTTCTTGTTCTTCAGAAATTTGAAACCAACTTGTGTAAAAATGATGTTTAGTGTTACCGTCAAAACGTTACTCTGACAAGATCGGAGATTTGCTCTTTATCGTCACGAGGACTCGTCGTTGTTACGCTTCACTTTAGTTGTATGTTGAGATTTTACACAGAAGGCATCACACACACACGTGTGTTCACGTCTGTGTGTTTGTTTAATGAGGGAGCACAGGTTTCAGCTGTGTCTCACACACATGCTGGGGGTCAGTGCGTACTGATGTTTTCCAAACTTTGCGTTAAGTTACTACCAGGTCACACACACCTTCAACCAGTTATGGGAGCGCTTGGCGATTTCATAGGTGGCGTCCTTCTCCAGAGTCTTCACCATGAGGCCCTCGCAGGAGTCTACACACACACACACACACACACACACACACATACATTAATACCCCAAAACACGACTGTTGTGCAGAAAGGAAATGAACAGATTATCTTTCAGATACATGGAAGGTCTTTGTCTTCTTCTGAGACACACTCAATATATTCAGGACACAGACACACAGACAGACAGACAAGGACACAGGCTTATAACTCATAAACACACACCGGGAAACATTTCCAAGTCACGTCTCATGAACAGAGACACACGCATACACACACGCAAGAAAAACTCAATTACACAAGTCAAAGCTTGCGTCCCTGTTGCGCGCATACACACATAAACACATTAAAACAACCAACGTGCAGGCCGAACAAAAGACAGCAGGCAGACAAGGAAGTACACAACTACTACACACACTCAATTTATACATGAAGGCAGCAGGCAGGGGCGCAAACGTAATGGAACGCACACGCAACACACCCACACACACAAAAAGAAGTTCAAGACCCAGCAGGCAGGGAAACAGTGAGCACACACACACACAAAAAGTTCAAGACAAAGGAAGTAAGAAAAAGTCTGGATTTGTCGCACACACACACAAACACAAACACAAACGCACACACACACACCTCGGACAGACTGCTCCAGGAACTCGGCGATGGTCTCTGTGTTGTCGGAGTCGATGGATCGGGCGAACACAAACTCTCCCTCCACCTCTGAGAAGCTTTCTTTCAGCAGAGCCCGACGCCGACACAACGGCTGTCGCACCAGGGACTACACACAAACACACACACATATATTTATATATAGAGACACACATCATTACAAATGGCAAAACTGTATCATTACAACCATTTCCTCTCCATAGCTTGGAGCCTTGCGATGACAAGGATGAAATGCCATCTCAACTAGCTACCCACACACACACACACAAACTCAGTCTCAGAGTATACTCACAGTCACGACAGCTTTGGACACACATACAAAACACCCACACACACACACACTGACACACACACACACACCGTAGACTCTCAAGTCTTGGTTACACACATTCACTATGAGCAGGTTTCTACCACCTACTATTGTTTTGGAAGCATTATATGCATCGAAAAAATGAATTGAAAAAGCTACAAATTCCATTTTTTTATTATCATACTGCGAAACAACGCTTTGCAGAATCGGAGATGCGCCTACATATTCGGGACAAGCGCTAAAAAGTTGCCAGGTTTGCTGCATCTGTGCCCTCAAAACAACGTGTGTGACGTGTGTGTAGGTCATTAAATCTGCCACGTCCCCCCCGCCCCCCAAAAAAAGCACCAAGGACGTGACCTTGGTCCTCAGTGGCAGCTGTAGTGCTGCTAACAGCAACTAATGATTGGCTGGGTGTTGGCATGGAGGGTGGGGTGGTGGTGTTGGGTATGAAGAGCCCTCCTGAGGCCAGCAATACAGTTAGCTGTGCTCAGAGAATAGGACTGTCAGAGTTCATAGAAAAGAGAAATAATCAATTAAGAATAAATCAATTAATTAAAAAAAACAGCTCAAACATACAGAGACAAATTAATTCCTAACATTTACATAAATGCCATATTAGGTGGGAGGCGGCACAACTTCCTGCTCTTTTAATTCTGCCGTTGTGTTTGCGACCACTTGGGAAAACTGACAGAGCGTCGGCTGATGGAGACAGTCACTGATTTGCATTTACTCCGGCTGACTTTGAGGAAATTAGCTTTACAGAAATGTGTATTATTTAGAATCACACACACACACACACACATTCAGTCACAATTACCATCCACAACACACACACACACACACACAAACACACGTACGCATGAGCAGAGGCTGGCACTGTCTCAAAACGACGCTCTTTCTCTCTGACACACACACACACTCACTCACTCAGACACACTCCGCTGGAATTACAATGAGCGTTACAATCATTATCTAGTTACGGCCTCCAGTAGAACCATCATTGGCATTCAGGGACGTCGTTGGCATCTCAGCGGGGTGACGAGCACACGGGCGCACCCTCAAATAATAAACTTTGTGCACACTCACACACTCACAGCAGTTTTAAATGACAACAGCAGCACTCAGAGAGATCTCCAGGTAATATTTTTCCTCATCAGCACCGGGCCTTACCTCGCCGTTGAGATAGAGGAGGTCAAAGGCGTACACGCACACTTGGACTTTGATCTCCGAAGCATCCACGTCCTACAAGGACACACACACAAATACATTTTAATGTTTGTTTCCCCTCCCCGTGACAAAAACATGCAAATAGACACATCGTATTCACAGATCGCTACATCAAACCTTGGGACTTGTTGCAAAGAGCTCTTTGATTTCACTCCTGTTCATCTTGAGTTAACCACCTTTCCTTCCTGTCTGTCTCCCCTCTACCTTTTTAAACAGCCTCGCATCTCCTCGTCTTTTTCTCCCCCCTCGCTTCCTTCTCCTCGACGCGCTTCATTCACCTCTTCTGCTTCTCCACCTCCTGCTCTCACCTCTCTTGCACCTCGTCCTGTTTATTCTGCTCTTGTTTAAACCCGACAGTCTCCAGAGGCCTGACTCTGCCTTATTACAGTGTTTCCACCCCGATGTAAAATTCCAGGACTTTTCCATAACTGTGCTGAAGCAATGTTGAATTCTAAAGATTGTGTGTTGCAGCAGCCGTTCGTTAGGCCAACAACTTTCCGTGTAAAGTCAATCTCTCTGCGGCTGCTGCATGGTTTCCAACTTGTGATTTACTAAATCAGGGCGGAGCATTAAACCTTTAAGATACTGTGTTGCTCTGTGGAGCAATGTTTGAGTGGTGTGTGTGTGAAACAGTTCTGCCAGTGGATTTATGTTATTCTGCAGATCCACAGGCGGCAACACCAAAATGATTTTTGCAATTTTTTAATGAGGCAGGAAACGTAGTTGAGATTCCTTCAGCTTCAAGGCAACACACAGTGTGTTCTGCATGTAAACAATGATCTGTGTACCGGGACACTCCACAGATCACCTTGAAGAAATGTCTTCGTCACGACAAACTTGTCATTTGTGATCAGCTGCGGGGGAAACACTCGGAGAGTGTTCGAATCAAAAGCAATCAAACGATGCAAACAGGATCGAGAATCCAAATCCAGCTCGTCGAATCCAAATCCTTCCAGATCCGGCCGAGTCATTAATCAAATCTCATTAGGTTTACCTTTCCAAATTTGCAAGTCACTAACAGCTGCAATAACAACAATTCGAAAGATGTCTAATTACCTTTTGTTGGCTGAGAAAGCAGAGAGACTCGTTTTTGAGTGGCAGACTAATTAATGTTCACAACCCTGAAAATGAGACGAGCGGCATAATGCATGAAGTGTACATTACATTGTGACACGTTCGGCTAATGGCTGAGAATGAGAAGCCGGCTACCTTTACGTGGCTCGTTGCTAAAAATAGCGCGCGGGGTGTGAAGAGATTCGTTGGGAGATTAATGAGCGAAAACCAGCATCTGAACTAGAAGCGGCTGTCAGAACTCATCCAGATTAGATCGTGACGGGGAGGGTGAACATCTTCAAAATCACCTACTAATCCTTTTAATCCTTTGTTAAGATGTGTCCGTATTTCATATAATCTGTTAGTCAACAGCCTCGTGTCGTCGCAAGCTTTGTCGTTAGCTTGTTTCCACAGCTGGTAACAGTCAATATACTTAGCAACGACTAATCCCTCTGTGAGAAACTTTTTTTTTGAATATGGTTATGCGTAATTCTTAATTTAGCAAAGTTACATTATAATCAGGCTAAGTTTGAAGCAGCTGCTGCGACCGGCTCTTAAGATTCTTTAAAAAAACTCTTCTGTGTGAAATTTTAAAAATGCCTCTGCGAGCTTTAAACCTGAAACATTTCTCTCCAGATTTATCCCTCTGCTCGTCCTCACTCCCCCCCACCACCCCTCCGTTTAATTAGTCCATATCTGGTTTCATCTCCTCATCTGAAATATTTCATTTCAACAAGAGCGCTCGTGGTCGTAAAACAGTGGAGACTGTTGTTACAAAAATGCCGGCGGCGCCTGTAAAATCAGTTTGTGCATCAAACCGTCATTACAAATAATCATGATTTCATAAAAATCCAGCAAAAAAAAAATCACCAGGATAATCATGTTCTCCATTATTTGTGCTCTCATTTCTCCTTTTCCTAATTTACAAAGAGGTCATCATGCGTACACAAAGACGAGGTAACGGGCGGCGTTTCTCTCTAATGTGATTGGTGTGGTGGAAAGAGGCCGTTATATTCTGATCAAAACTGAAAAAACACCTCGCCTCTGACATTTGCAATCTCACGCCTCTCCTCTCTCTCCTCGACCCATTTTTGCTCTTCTGCCTCGTACTTATCAATCTCTCCCTCTTTCTGTCTGTTCTTTCTCCGTCCATCTCCCTCCGTCTGCCGGATCATTTCACTCCATTATCTGCCTCTCCTCTGCCTCCTGGTCTTTATCTCTGTCTTGTTTTCCCTCTTCAACCTTTTCACTTTTCTCTCTCTGATCACCATCGTTCCTCTCCTACTTTGCAGTCCGAGCGTTTGCCTCATCCTTCAGACCCTCCATTACCTTTCTCTTACGAGTGGTGAGGACCTGGAAGGGCTGGATCTGTTTCTTCTCGCGATCCCAGGCCACGGCCTCCGCGTCCAGGACGCAGGACACCACAGAGTCCTTCTTCACCTTCAAAAGAAATAATAAAAGGGAAGTTATACACAGATAAAAGATATGAGATTATATATATATTGAGTAGAGATATGAGGAGGGCTTTTAAGATTTAAAAAAAAAAAGAAAGAAAGAAAGATGAAGTCATTTGCCAAACTGCATATGAGCAACATCTGCAGCAGCAATCCGAGGACTGCCTGGAAGTTTCACTGAAGTCAATCTAACTTAAACTTGGAGCCTTTTAAAAATGCATAGATACAAGCAATCCAATTGAAGACATGTTCAGGCTGTTTCAGGACCTACAGCTGCCCTCAATTTGTTTCCAAATGCTTTTGGACGTCAACACATTAACGCACCACATTTATCTCTACGCTCTTCAGTAGGTATGTCTACTGCTACCGTCTCTTCTACTTAACCAGTTAGCAAAGTGTTAAACCCGCCCCCATCTTTTGGTCCGAAGCCCACGTTGTGCCAAAAGCCAAAAGCTTCACTCGAGACGTTTGTTTTTTTTTGCAGTTTGCTTCTCAGTTTGTTTTTTTCATCCCTGCATCAACTAAAAGGCTTTGGCAGATGATCCCCCCCCCCCCTCGTGCTGGAAGAACTCTGACAGGGTTTAACCGTCTATGGGGCAGGATTATATCGACCATCGCCGCAGATTTTCAAGATCAGACGGAGTGGCTGCTAATTATCCGAGCCAACAAATCTTGCGTGTGGAGATTAGGGGTGTTAATCCCTCGTCGGGCCTGGTCGATTTGGGGGCCACGAGGATGCTTTTTCAAAATGTACGACTTGAACCGGGCGGAGAGCAGATCAGTGAGTGAAGAGTGAAAGGCGATCGGAGCGTGCGATCACAGTCAACGGACAGATTAGAGGCAACAGGTTGTTTTGGAAACAGTCGAGCACGTCAGGCATAAGCAGTTAGACTCATAGGGTCATTAGGCTAAGTAACAGATTAATTTGTAATTAATGCATTTATATTAATATAAATCTGTGAATGCATTAATATTAATTTATAATTGGAGGCATTAAGGCAGTATGGCAGCTTCGGGAAAATTAGTTTTCCCTCATTAATATGCAAAATAATGCAGCAAGGTGCTGTGAAATCTAATCAGACCATCTTCTCTGTGCCGTGTTGGCGTTTCGCTCAGGCATTGTTGTATGAAAATGTGTCCACACACACACACACACACACACACACACACACACACACACACACACACACACACACACACACACACACACACACACACACACACACACACACACACACACACACACACACACACACACACACACACACACACACACACACACACGACAACATGAAATCAGGACTGACGATGCACATTTTAATTGAAGGAGGGATTCATCAATCGTCCGCCACCTTAATGATGAATGGATTTCTTGATGAAAGCTTTGTTTAAACATGTGACGGGTTATTTTTCCACAGCACAGTCATGGCAAGCGAAATGTCACGTATCAAACACAAGAGCTCAAATGAAATAGAATGAAATGTTGCCTTCGTTTATAAAAGAGGTGCATCTTTGTCACTGCGTGCAAAGAACGCACAAAACACCCAAACTTCACCTCTTTTTTTCTCAGCGTTAAGGCGAGGGTATCGATGAGAAAGGAAGGCGGGAAACAGCAGAGGAGAGACACGACGTACAGGATGAGGAGCATTGAGAGGATGAGGAGATGGGAGAGGAGCAAGAAAGGAGAGAGAGAGTGAGAGGGGTGGGAGATGTGTGGAAGAAGAGTGTGAAACAAATGGTGAGAAGGGAGGTGGGGATAAAAAAGCCAAAACTAAAAAACAAGAAAAAAAAAAGGTGAGAAGACAGCAGTCATGAGCAAGAGGTAGAGAGAAGTGGTGAGAGGGGAAGGAGGCAGAGCGAAAAAAGTAAAAATCACAGACAAGTTCTATCAAAGAGAAGAAGAGGAGAGACAGACAGGAGTGTGAGAGGAGAGGAGAAAGAGAGGTGAAAAAGGAGAGCAGCAGGGTAGTGAGGGACCCGAGCAAAGGAGGGAGGAATGATTAGACGAGGAGAGACATGAGGAAACGACAGGTGGACAGAGGGGGAGCAAAGGGGTGAGAGCGAGAGACAAAGAGTCACGTAGCTTTTAAAGTTCTGAAAAAAAAAGAAGAAAAGAAAAGAAAGTCAGTGTGAGAGAGAGAAAACGTGAGGGGGCAAGATGTGAAGTGATGAGAGGGGAAAGAAAAGTTCTGGTTTTCATATTCTGCCGTGACCTGAGCGTGTTTGTGGATAGCTGGAGAGGCCGGGCGGGGCTGGAGGAGCTGTTGGTGTAGCACAGATGAAAGAAGCTCTTCCTCTTGATGTTTGGGAGGTATGCTAGTTCAAACTGCACCATGAGCAGCTCAGCAATCACACAGTTTTTTTTTTCCATCCACTGACCAAAAGAGCCAAAAAAATCTGAAAACAATCAGTTCTCTTACTACTTCAAAATAAAAGCCTCCTGCTGGTTTTGTCATTGTCATTGTTGTCCCTCGACTGTCACATTTAGGCGGTGTAAATGTTTTATTTCTCTCATTCACAGGCTCGCTCACTCTCATTCACCGTCTATGTCGCTTGACCACAGCTGTAGCTCTCTCTCAGACAAACAAACAACATGGACTGAAAGACACAGACATAGGAAGTTGGGTACGTGAAATAAACGAAGCCAGAACACGACTGGGAGAGCATGGTAGTTTAGTCCATTAACTCCACGGGATGGCGCCCTGTTTCAGTTATATTTTCCGTCTGGTCGTGGAGAAGTTTGACAGGTCTGATTGTCAGATTGGCCGCCCAGGTGTGATGCTGCGCCACGTTTCTCCTCAAAATGTTAAAATCTGGCCAAACTTCTGCTCGCCAACAGGTCACTGCAATTTTTTTTCTCCTGCTGTTACAGCTCAAACACACGACCAGGCCACCGATGGAAACGTTGAACGTGATGGAGGAAATGTTCCAATATCAACTTTATACAGCTCTGATGGTGCTGAAGTGATCAGTAGGCAAAAAATAAGGATGGAAAAGTAGCAAACTAAACTTACACAAGACACCATTTGGTTTGAGGGAGGAGACCGTCCCAGGTCGGCCCCCTGCAGCTTTAACAGCATGGGTCAGTGCCGTGATCCCCTGCTGCGTGGCCACAGCAGCAAGATGAAAGCATGCTATACTGGGCCCATGAAAAATAAATAAACAGCCTGCACAGATTCTGCTTCATGCTGTAAGTTGCAGCCTCCCGTGGTCTTAAATGTGAGATTTAAAAAATGAGACGCTTCATTCACAAACTATTCGATAGTCTCATCTGTGTGCATTCATAACAACCCTACAGTTATATTTGGGTTTGGTTCTCAGCTCTGAGTTCTTACAGTGAGAAGTAATGAGTGTAATCTGTCCACTAAGGATGGATAATGAGATGTCAGAAAGGTGCTTTAAACTTAAGCCTTTTCGTCGATACTTGAGTTTAAAATTAAATTCCCCTAAATCGACAGAACATGAGGCGATACTTTCACCTTTTCTTGTTTGTTTGGAGACACAAACACATCGAAGTGTTTTCTCCAAGAAGAACATTGAGTGAAACTCAGTGCAGGACAAGCATGCACCTATTTCCCCTAATGAAGTCGATGTCTTAATAAAGCCGAGCGAACGGAATCAGTAGTTAAATGCTCTGACAATTTTGAGAATTTCTCAGATTCATTAGCGCGCCCCTGATAGACCAGACGGGAATTTTCTTTTAATATCGACATTTCAATATGAGCTGTGCACTTGACACAAGTCTTAAAATCAACAACAGCCGTTGAGTGAGGCAGGAGAGGGAGTGGAGACTTCGTTGCAGATCCCCACTAAAGCAGAAAAACATACTCAGCAGGTAGTCGAGGTAGCGAGCGCGCTCAGATAACCCCCAGGCCAACTGCCAGAGCTTCAGGTGCTCTTTTTCCCTCCCCACGCGAGCAGTAGCTCCCTAATTTGGCGAGCTTAGCCACAGCTGCGATTCTAATTTTAATGACTGGTGTTTGTAACATCTGTTAGAGAAGATGAAGTTTCACCACGAGCTGATTTACATTTTCCAGCCTTGGTAGACCTGCTCTCTAAATTAGAGAAGTTTAATGGTCAGCGGTGGCTGAGGGGGGGGGGCAAGGACAAAGAAGGGTGACGCAAAGGGACAAATAAATAGAGAGAGGAGGAAACCTGACAGATGAGTGACAGGATGAGAGAAAGAGGCAAAATAAAAAGACAGAGCGAGCAGGATAAATGTGTGCAGTTGTTATCCGCTCCACTGTAAAAGCCCTCATTTGACAATCACGGCTCAGACAGAGTCTCTTCTCTCTCCCGGGGGGCCGAGCTGCAGCGCTCTGTGTGTGCGAGTGTTTGTACCTTGGGAATGCGAGAGATGATATCTGGGTATTTGGTGGTGTTGTCTTCCTGGTTGCGGCTGAATATTCGAACCTCTCCGCTCTCCAGAATGTGAATCTGTGGGGAGGAATAGGAACAAGCACAAAAAAATAAATGAAACAGACTCAGACTTGCAAAAATCTGATTTGACAATTAAAGTCTAGCAGATGGATGAGTGACGTAATGCATGCAGGTGAAGGTAGAGCTACCCAGTGAAACACATTAAAGACCCGTGAAATTAAATCCACTCCCTGTGCACAATATACCAAAATTAGATTACACAACAGATTTATCTTTCGAGACCATCATAAAATCTTGCTGTGACTTGGCCCAGAGACATGGCAGATGACCAGTTGGACCTCGACCAATCAAAGCTTCCCCTTCTTTTACGACTTGCATGAAGTATGTTGGTAATCAGCTGAGGATTTCACTGTCCGCACCTGACAAGGAAGGATTGTTTGCGTGTACCGTAAATACACTTTTCCCATCTTCTGAGCTGTTCTGTCTGACAGACTGTTAAAGACACAAATGTGTTCAGCTCACTTTCAGATTATCCAGAGAAAATCAGGAAGCTGTCACGTCTGAGGAGCTGTAACCACAAAATGTTTTGACGTCTTTGCTTGAAAAACGAGTTGTGCGGTCGACGACAACTCTACGACATCCTCGCATATGCAGAGAGAAGTGTTATTAATTTGGTATAATGCTTGTGACTGGAGGGGTGACAGTCACGTAGTGACAGTTTTAATGGTGGAGGTTCCAGGATCCACATTTCTCACGTTTACAATGCTTCTACTTGATGCCGTCGTTCTGTATCTGTACATTGTTGGATCCCTCGTCTGTCGCTCCTACCTTCTCATTTTTGGGAGTTTTTCTTAGAACTCAAATCTTGGCTGAGTTGAAGCTTTGGCTCACTAATAACATGAACCATGAGACACTAGTTGTCTCATTCCTCTCCTTATATGTTGATTCCTTTCTTTATTTGTCCTTTCTTCACGTGGATTGTATCCGCCATGTGATTTTCCGGAGTCCTTCTTCATTGCTGAATGTATATTGTATTGTGCGTCTTCTTTTATTGTTCCTACTTCATTAACGTGACCAAATCGGTTGTGTTATTCTATTTTCATAGACCTGAGCGATGGAAATCAACAATAATCACTTACTCGACTGATCAGATGCACGCGCTTCCTCCATGAGGACGTGTACACACGTTTTGATTCACCGAATGCCACTCATGCAGAAACACACTCTCCTGTGGTTATTCACAGAATATACACACACACATATATACACAAACACAGGAGTGTTTAACCAGGTCGGTGTATCATGAGTCCCTCTGCTGGCCGTGCACGGTAACGTCCACTGCAGTGAGACCAGAGAGACAGAGAGGGGGGAGAGGAGGACGTCATGCGGATGGCTCTCTCTGTCTCCATCCTCTCTCTCTCTCTGTTTTTCAGCTCATCTCCCTTCTTCTCAATTCAGCTCAGTTCAAAGCCACTTTTATTGGCATGACTGTCCAAAATTAACAATACAGCTGCAGGGGTTTACTTTACAATCTCTCCTCTTGCTGTGTTTCTTTAGGTCTCTCTCTCGAAATTTCCTCAGCGCCACTGTCGTCTCCCCTCGTGTCTTCGTTTTCGTGTCCATCTACCCCCTTTATGTGTCTCGCCTTCATCCTCTCATAGCCTTTCTCCATCTCCCACAACCGCCCCTCCTCCTCCCCTCTCGTCCTCCTCCTCCTCGTCCTCTCTTGTCCACAACGAAGTGGTCTGCTCTGCCTGGAGGCCCAGGGCAAAAGCAGCACTACTGTTTATCTTAAAAAAATAGGAACATGCACACACAAACACACACACGCTGTATTAAAACACCATGCATGTGAGCACACAGTCCAGTGAACACACAGCAGTGAGAGTTACAGAGCAGCAATACCTCACGCTCATAGAACACAGCCCAGAGGTATGTGCATACTAAATTCAGCAGGCATATGTTCGGTGCCAAACGCAAGACAAACAAACAGTTGCACTCTGTCGCTTCGCCATCTACGTGCGCACAAACCCCCACCTGCGCACGCTCTCCGTCGTATTTGTACTCGCAGGTGAACGCCGCCTCGTCGAACCTCTTCATCACCTCGCCGACACCCTTGGTCGGGTGAGCCAACATGGGCCTCAGCGGCACGCCTGGGAGAGACGGAAGATGCGGGGTGAGTAAACAAAGCTGAAACGCTAACAGCAATCCAAACAAAACATACACGGGCATGCATTTTTCATGAATCGAGAGCAGGTGAGGAGAAGTTTGCCGCTTCCGAGGACGGAGCGTTCGAGTCACACCCACAAACTGTGTCTGTGACAAAGCCACGGCTGAGATGAGTCTGTTTGTTTGTTTGTTTGTACTCTCGTTTGGCTGCGATATTAAAGTTGTCTGACTCACGTCCCCTTCGGCTGCGCTGCTAAGTTGATCTTAAAGAGGCGCGGAGGAGCAGAGAGAATGAAATACACCAAACTGATTCTTTTAATTGCAGCTTAAAGAGCACGGAGCCAGAAATGACGGGACAGTAACGTTTTGTCCAAACAGACTGATTTAGAACAGAGCAGCTCTGAATAGAGATCGCTTACCTGCCAAAATAGCTGCTAGATTTGTCTAACTGACCAACAAGGGCCAATTTAGTTTCCCGATTTAGTCGTGTTCAGATGGTACTTGTATTAATTCCCCACCTTGGTGCCAATGCTCCTTATCACAAATAGCTCGACAGCAGTGTAATTGGGAGCTAATCCTTAGTTTAGTCGTATCTTATCTTTCTGTGATAAATGACTCAACTAAAATAACTGACTCACCTCCGCCGCACGGATCAATAAACACACCGGTCACCGTTTTGGAGCGTATAAACTTCCCCCTGTACCGACTGGCTGCTTACCTGGAGTGAGCTTGCAGTGATTGGGTAGCTCGTCTATGCCCTCTTTCAGCAGAACCGGGATGAGGACGTCGTAATTGGGCATCTCGCTGGACGAGCGTGAGTGGGAGGGGAGATGAGATGTGTTGGGGAGGAAAAACAACAACAACAAAAAAAAAAAAAAGAAAGAAGAAAAATCAATATCATCCAAAATGAAAGCGAGCACAATGAGTGAGGCGGAATGAGGGACGGGGCTTAACGGGGAAGGAGGAGGGTGAAGCATTGTCGCGGTGCCGAGGAGAGGCTGCAGAGTGAAACGAGGGGAGTTTGTTTAGGCTTCAGTTACCAGTAAGTCTGTTTGAGAATGAGACTCTTCTCTTCAATCCAGGCCCGCCTGCTCTCCGCGCTCATCCCTTTCCCCGCGTCGATCACAGCTGGAGGGAACTCTGTGGAGAAAAAATGCATTTCAAACAGATCCATGTGTGTGTCTGAACATTTGTATGACCGAACATTTGTTGGATGAAAGTTCTGAGGTACTTCAAAAGAAACCGGGAAATATACAAGACAGAATAGCGTCAGGACTTCTGCAATACTGGATCAACCTGAAAATGCAGTTTCAGCCTTGCTGCGGCTTAAGATGCTTAGAAACTTTAGCCAAATTAATTATTTTGTTCCCCAGCTCAACATTAATAATTGTGATTAATTTAAAATATGACTGAATACTTATTCAATCTAAATGATTCATTGTAATGATCCACTTCAGCCCTACAAAGAATTTGCTATTATTTAACCTGCCTGATTAAATAATGGTTAAATAAATAAAAATGTTAAGAAAAAAAAAAACATTTCCAGACCAGACCACAGATCAATGCAAATTTCCCGACCGTGCCTCTGGTGTAATCGACTCTTATTAAAGCATACCTCCAGTCGTGAGTGAGCCACGAATACTAATAAGTTCAAGGATTAATTTATTTAATTTGCGTAGGTAGAGTTGGTGAGAGCAGGTCGAGAGAGAAGCCGACAAAACTATCGGCCAGCAAAGGTGACGAATCTGGCGACATGTTCGTGAGAGGTTTTGTCGATGACGGAGCAGTTTTTTCTTTGAATTAAACGTGTTTCGGGGAACAAACGTTTCTAACTGTTCTAATGAATGCACAGAATATTTTCACGCCTTTTTAATAAGTGGTCTATAAATAACAGCTTTTTTATTGCTTGCTCTAACACCTCACCTTCCTCTCTTTGCCATGTGACCTCCCAGCTGGGTTTTTATTTAAATTTGATAAGGGATAATTCCATCATGCCACGAGTGCAGAAGCATCTCATTAATACAGCCAATTTAAAATTAAAAAATAAATATGAAAAAGTTAAAATCCACAGAGCTCAATCCTGCAAAAATATATCTCAAAGTTTTATGTGGAACTAATACGGAGTCTGAGTTGGATAAGTGGATATCTTTCAAACGTAGCTTAGTATGAAATTGATTGTTAATTACTCATTACTTAGTTGTTTTAATGGCAAGTATGAACACAAAGGCTCATTACAGCAAGTAAAAACTTTGGTACATACATAAGATACATAAGACTTTGTTTAGAAACTCTGGACCTTTAAAATTCAAGATTACCTTGTCCAGGGGGGGTCAGACACACAGCCTGGCTCAGTGCTGATAGGACACTCTGCTCAGCCAGGCCTATCCTCAGCTTCCCAGCCAGGGACCTGTCCATCAAAACCACAAGACCATTTGCACCCACTGCCCATGACAACACGCTACTGCTTGAGCACACACACGAGAATTTAAGAAGACACTGCGATATCTTTGTTTTTATATACATGGAGGAGCGTGTGTGGTGTGTGTGTGTGAGAGAGAGTGTTATTTTACCTGACTATGTAGCGGGCCTCGGAAAAGCGGCATGCCACAAAGAGGCCTTTGATGATGTCGATTTTCTTATTCATGGCCTGAGGCGGGCGGCAGGAAATTGAGATTCACAGAGGAAGAGCGAGAAGAGACAGAATGCAAAAAAGACTGAGGTCACTAGCGAGTACAAACTCCATGTTCAATCCAAAGTGTGAAAAAAAAAGAGCCAGCAGCAACGAAGAAGGAAAAAAAAAATTGGAACTAATTGCTTGAGAGATTTCAGCCAGGTGACGACTCATTCCATGGGCTGAAAAACGACCCACTTCCCTCTGAAGTTGACAAATAAACTAATAATTTCTTGTTCGATAAACAATCACATTAACATTTCCTTTATTTTCCCTTCCTGACCCTAACACAGAGAGAGCGGAGGGAGGGAAAACAACATTTGCTTTCCCCTTAATGAAAATGTTATTCTGTTGCTCACCGAGTTCCCACTCATGCCGGCAATTTCCTTCAATTTCCTGAACACGCCCCCTGCTGTCAGACTGGCCGGTTGGAACATCATGCGCTGGTTGCTACGGGAACTCTCCGCCACGAGGCCCAGATCGCCTTTCTCCTGCGCCTCTGCCTTGATTTTGTCCAATTGTCGCCCTGGAAACAAGAGCGAGACGGTGAATAGCAGTCGCCTCGCTGGCTGATGAGCGGGAGAAGGAAGGCATTAGTGGTTAAGGCTGAGAATGCACAAGTGTTTTGGTGCAACAGGATGGTTAAAGTGCGTGTGTGTGTGTTGGTCCATTACCAGTTGCTTGAGCAACAGCTTTCATCAGCACCGTCTCGCCAACGCCAAGCTCCATCCCCAGGTGGGCAGGACCCAGCTGGTTCAAACATAGATACACACAGCACAGCAGGTCATCTGGAAAATAACACACACAAATATTTTATTACACAGAGCACATACAAAGGCAATAACACACACACACACAAACACAAACAGATGCCAACAAAACACACACGCCAAGGACACAAACACACTCACATGACCACATTCACTCACAGAGCAGCCAATGAGAGACACACACACATCAAGACTTAAACGCACACGTCAGCGGAATCCCACAGGTATATGCCACACACACACATCAATGAACTGAGTCATCCTCCCACTTTTATGTGCAACCTGGCTTCATCATCATCTTCTTGATAGAGTGGCTGGCAGCCAGCTGCCTGTGTAGCTACATCAGCATGCATTATGGGAGAGATAAAATACCATTTACCTGGAGAGAGCAGCAGCACGGAGCGAAACAGGTTCGACAGCGTCTCGATGTTTCTCAGCCTGGAAAATGACAATGGGATCGCTTTGAGACAAGGAAGGCGAGCTAAACGAATTTCAAAGCCATCCTGTAAATACTGGGAGGCGGGAAATGAGATTTGTCTGAAGGTTTTAATCGGAAATGGAATATGAAACGCTATACATCAGGTGCAGAGCCGGGGGGGGTGAAAGAGAAACACGCGTCATCAACGGGAAGTTTGTCATTCAATACCCATAAAAATAAAATAAAGGAATGTCTGAAGGTGATGCCGGGCAAGATCTGGACAATCACACGCAGGCACTTCAAAAACACAATCTTCTTGTTACTTTGTGGTTCGAAAATAAGTCATCGGCCATGTTTCCAGGAGAAAATGCATCTTCTGAGCATTCCTAGAAAGTTTCTGTGTTCCCTAACCTCCACAGAACATTAATCCAGTTTCCTCACTTTCCCCGACTGAAACACACTTCACTAATTATATTCCAGAAATTCCCAGTGGGAAGCTTAAGCTGAAGCCGAGTGGTAATTTTGTAGACTTACTACTATTTGAACGAGCAGCCAGCACTTTCTCCTAAATGGTCCTTCTCTCCTTCTGGGAGGTAAATAAATTTAAATAAATAAACAAAACAAACAACACCTTGTCCCTCCATATGGAGCACTTACCTGCCAGAGTCCTCTTCAATCTTCTCAAAGGTGCGAGCCACGGCCAAGTACGGCACTCTGGAGAGTGATGAA